>HG992187.1:8070834-8695834 GCA_905220545.2 Melitaea athalia
GATCGTCCATGTATAAGAGATGATTAATCCAGATACTATCTTTGAGTTTGTAGCCTTTCATTTCATACTTATTGAGCACGAATGAAAGTGGGTTTAATGCTAAGCAGAACAATAACGGAGAAAGGGAGTCGCCCTGGAATATGCCGCGTCTGATATAAATCGGTTCGGTAGTTATTGATTCATGCGAGCCACGGGCTGTCATGATTACTCGCCAGGATGGCATGGCTAAAAGAAGAAATCTCTTAATCATAGGAGGACATTTATAGACATCAAGCAGCTTGAGAAGCCATTCGTGTGAAACACTATCAAAAGCCTTTCGATAGTCTATCCACGCCACACTAAGATTCTTTTGGGATTGGTGTGCATCCTCTAATATGGCTTTATTGACCATTAAGTGATCTTTACAACCCCTGACTCCACGGCGGCATCCCCTTTGTTCTTCTGAAATTATGTTATTCTCGTGGCAGTGGCTATATAAAACGTTGGCTAATATAGAAGTAAGAAGTTTGTACATATTTGGTAAGCACGCTATAGGTCTCCAGTTTTTCGGATCCTCGGTGTTTTCATTCTTAGGTACCAGTATAACTTTACCTGTCGTGAACCACTCTTCTACTGGCTCTGTTCCTGAGACTATGTTTGTAAATAGTGAGGCCAAGTATTTGTGTACGCTGGTCAGATATTTTATGTAGTAATTTTGAATTTGGTCTAGGCCCGGTGATTTCCAATTGTGCATTCTACGTAAGGCAAATTTTACTTGGTCTTCTGTAATCTCTACTGAATCTACTGTATTTACTTCGTTTGACATTGTTTCTATTTCTTTAATCCAATTAGCTTCCGCGTTGTATTGTTGAGGGTTTGATAAGATTGATTTCCAGAATTCTTCTACATTTTCTTTACTCGGTATTTTTATGTCTTTTGTGGTATTACTTCCCAGGCTTCTGTATAGTCTATGTTCGTTTTCGGCAAATAATTTATTCTGTTCTTTTTTTGTATTCATTTCTTCATATCTTTTTATTCTTCCTGCTAGTACTTTGATTCTTTGTTTGATGATTTATATATTATATTATATTATATTATATTATATTATATTATATAGATAATAGGACTATTACGTCTTCTAAATTTAATAAATGTAAATGTGATACTACTGAACAACAAGCCCCTTTCCTAAGAACAAAAAGTATTAAACACTAATCTGAAGAAATTATGGAGTCGGTTGCTGGTGATAGTAATGACGATGCTTTGACATTAGCTTAAAAGTGTAAAAGAAATCAAATGGTCCTTATAATCGAGACTTCCTTTCAGCATGTTTCCAAAAAGGGTAACGTAATCTTACCCAGTTCAAACCCTTTTTGACATTTTATCGCTAAAGAGATCCTCTTCAAGGCAGAGCGAAATATCAAGTTAACCCTCTCTTTAAACCACTAATAGTATTGGAATTCTCGGGGCATATATATCTTAAAAGCATGAGCAAATTGACTTAAAAAAAAACTTGGGGTGCAAAACAAAACAGGAGAGTACTTCAATCCCTACTTAACTCTTACTAACGCCATGCAGCTTGATTTTTTCTTTCTGCCAACCCTTCGTTGCTGGAGTGGATTACATCCGCACTATGAATGCTTAGCATCTCACTAATATGTATGTACTTGTACGTCAAGATCCTTCCTTCTGCGCGCAATTGTGCATGACTTGTCTGTCGTTCTTTCAAAAACAATCGACAAACATAAATGTGTCATAATATATTCCTACCCTTGCAGGTATCTTAGAGAGACGAAACATTTTATTTTGCTAAACTTAAATTGAAATTTTAAATTATAATCAATAGAATCGTCTGGGCTATTACATTATAAGTAGATGTAACATAATACTCAATCAAGGGACGGTTACAAACGTAAATTATCATACAATGCTCTAAACATTAGCCAATATTTACATATTATATATTATGCATTATGTATAAAAGGTTATAAGCACAATTTATTATTTTATATCTAAATAAGAACCTTTTCTTTTTTATAAATTCACAATATTGAAATCAGCCTATAAAAAATTGTTTCATCTAATTAATAGATGAGGGAATATTTTGTCTAATCACGGATCTTAGACCATAAAATAATAAATATAATATGTATTATATCATACACTCACGGTCGTCTGTTACGATGTTATATATAATATGTAAAATAATGCTACGCAGTTGTATAATAATTCTACCTACTTACATATTTTACATTTTCTACTAATATTTATTGGGTTTCTTTTTTGTTTTAGGCACCTCCGTTTTTCACTTTTCGATAATCTTCGTTTTACTAGTATTGGGTAGCTTTTAATGTTAAAGTTGTTAATAAATGTAATTGGAACAGTTTTAAGTACGGAATATGTAATTATGAATGGTATTTGCTTTAAAGTACCATATATTCAAGATTGGGGTAACACGAATGAGTGAGCAGATGAGCCGAATGAAAATCCTCCATTACTGAGCATACATGGTCATAAAAAATAAATTCTGCTTTTAGTGGTTTATACATGCCATAAAACCAAAATTATATAACCCCAATATTAAATTTTGTTTCTTCCTCTGCCGCGGCTTAATAGGTTAAATTAATGTACCTTGCTATAAAGTAAGAGCTTAAATCTGTTTTATAGGAAGTGACAAAATTAATTCTCAGAAGTTCTCATTTCCAAATCTGATGGAAAATATTGGAAAAAATACGTGAATAGTATAATACAATTTGAGATATTCGTCGCATATAAAATGTTAGGACGCTGAGCACGAATCTACAAAGCCAGGAAATCAAAAGCACTTATCTCCCGGAACATGGCCAGTCTAACGGTCGTATGTTTTAACTCAAAACAAATGGAAACAATATCAAAATAGACATTTCAACGCGCTCTAGGCTTAAACTATAGAATATCATTATTTTTAATGAGACTTTCGAATGATTTACAAATTTAATGCCACGTGTTATTTAAAAAAATATGACTTTTTTACGACGGATAATGTTGATATGTTGTGTTTAAAAAATATATCAGGAAACTACAAAAAATAAAGATATTATGGTACATAAAATATAAATAATAAATGCTAATATATTTTTAATGCTGCTATGTGCTGTGTGGTTACGGCACTAAATAATGTAGCCACCCCCTCTCTTCCCGTGGGTGTCGTAAGAGGCGACTAAGGGATAACACAGTTCCACTACCACCTTGAAACTTGAAAAGCCGACGGATGGCGGGATAACCATCCATGCTGGCTCTGAAATACACAGGCCGAAGACGGGCAGCAGCGTCTTCGGTGCGACAACGCCAGCCCTGCGGTCACCAACCCGCCTGCCCAGGGTGGTGACTATGGGCAAAACACATGAGTTCGCGTCATAATATCGGGCGCGAACTTGTGGAGGCCTATGTCCAACAGTGGACTGTGATAGGCTGAAGTGGATATTTTTAATATATACTTTTTTTACTAAACGTCTTTAATATTGTAAGAGGTATTTAATTTGTTTAAAATTAAAAATTATTTGAATAGTATGTAAACTTTGACAGTATCATTATTTTATCATTGTTCTTATTAATTACTCTTATTACTGACAACGAACATTATTCTTAATACCGACTGAAAATAATAAACATATATATTTAAAAAATAAAATAAAATTTTGCTATTTGTCAATTACGCTCCCTAAGGTCTACTCTGGCTGAATACGGGTGACTTAATAATATACAGAAAGTTCATACCCATTTCATGTGCATGACACTTGCCAACCTACATTCCTGTTAGGGAGAAAATTTGAATCAACTTGATTTATTCACTATTAATATATAAATCATACTATTATTATTGTTGCAAAAAAAAAAAACTATTCTCTCCGTGTGTAATTCACAAGCTGTGAAAATAATAGGAATATTAAAAACATTGCTGAAATCAGAATACATTTTATGCTAATGCCTACCGTCTCTTTCCGGCACAGAAAACTATTCCCACTATAGGAGTCACGTCACGAGGCGCATGGTATCCGCCATTGAATACCGTAGTTAGACATTATTTTTACTCTATTTTTCGATCTGGAAATTTTTCTTCTTTGTCTTCGGTCGGTAATTGAATTCCGCTTGGAATAAAACGTTCTGTGGTGAGTTTCATTTCAACTCCACTTGTAATTCGCCATTTGCGTACGAAGTTTCATTAAACATTTTTTTGTTTTTGGTAATTTTAATAATTTCATGAATGCTTTTTGACGGACTTCATAAAAGGAATAGGTTTTCAATTTTTTTCTAGTGTTTGTGACATTAACTTCTCACTCGGTGGACCGATTTCAATGATTTTTCTTTTAATCAAAAGGTGATGCTAGTCATGTGGTTTCATTTAAATTTAACCGAGATCTGACAAGTAATTTTTGAGTTATCTCTAATAATGCTTGACTATTTTTTCGTCGACCGTCCTTGTATTAGGTACCTACTGGTCCATGTAATTGAAGTTTTTTTTTTTTTCGTTTGCAAGCAAACACAATTAGTTTTAAACTTTATTACCTATATCGATAGATTAACTCGAGTTGTTTCAATACATTTTTTTGGTGAAAATAATTTTAATTCTTATTTTATATTAACGAATTGAACTAATACTAAATATAAAACAGCGACAGTAAATGGTAACACAAAAATATAAAGAAGATTAAACATTACAATTGAAACATCTACGGGTAACACTTAATTTGCTTATCAACATTTTGCTAAACAGTCGTCTTATAGTTACATACAATAAGAAAAAACAATTTGTTAAAAATATAGTCTTTAAATACTTAGGAACTTAATAAATATCTAACTTACAAGAATAAATTATAAAGAAGCCGAGGCTTTAATTAAAGTAATTACCTAAAAATGTCAAAATATACACAAAAACACATACACATGCAAACATACATATACTCGTATATATATACTATTCTAAAAATATTGAAATGTGTGTGTAAGTTTGTCTATGGAAGAGTGGGACATCCTGACGTAGGTAAATCACTTAAAAGATCGTTCCAGCAACGGTTACATTTCATGTAAAACAATTCTAAATAAGCGTGTTTTTCTTTTCTTTCTTTCTTTTAAGAATTGACTTTAATTTAGGGTCATTAACCCGATATTGTGACAAGCTTCCCTTCACGCTGAACGGTTGGGTAAACTGGTAAAGCACCTGTGTACATTTCTTCATACAGCTAGATTCCTATAACTTTGAAAAACCATCGAATGATGCGAGAAATTTGCCTATGCTTTCACATAGTGTTAAAGATTTTAAATGCTTATTTATCTGTACTGTTTAAAAACTTGCATTTCGTATTTATGGGCACATTTTTACAAAATTTAAAATATTTAATAAAAACTTACATTAAATAATACAAAAAGTGTGTGTATCAGTTTAAAAAAAATGTCAATGTTGATACGCTTAATAATTAATCAGCCGATCGTTTCTTACGATACGAGTCTTTTTCTCGACGAACTCTTTGATTGATAAAAAAATAATAATAATACACTTTACTGTACACAAAAATCAGAAATAATACATAGCAAAGAAAGAAAGATTTTAACAATATATCATTAGGTACAAAAGGCGGCCTTATCGCTAAAAAGCGATCTCTTCCAGGCAACCTTAGGGCAAAGGAAAATACAAGAAAGTCCGTGTGTTTAATTACTAATATTTTTTTTTAATCTTTAGAGTACAAATTTTTACATACCTGTAAGTCTTTATTATTATATAGTTATTATTGAACAAATTTCTCATATCTTATATCCTACATAGCCCGGCTTCATCAGCTTCAGTTTTACGTGACATGATTCCAGATGGCTTCTGATTTTACCCGATCAGTTTATTGATATATTTATTCGTTCATTTTGGTAAGAAATAATATATTATTTTACGTACGGTTAAATACGGAAAATGTACAGAAATAATTTGACCATTTATTGAAATGTAAAATTATTTTGTAAAGCTATTTGTTCGGGTGCGATGATTCTTGAATGATTATCTAGAACAAACAACTTCTTTAACATAATAAGGATACAATGATTCTTGAATGATTACTAGAACAAACAACTTCTTTAACATAATAAGGATACAATAAATTCATTTTCTATGACCGATTTGCGTTTTTATGTACATGGATTTCTTAGAAATTGTTATACCAACCAAAACCAGGAGAAACACTATATGTGTGCACTGCTATTGGCAATCCTTGATATACAATACTATTTCCATATTGATGGCCTGCTCCAATAACCCTATATCGCCTATAACCTTTATCGGCAAGCGGGCTATTTAACACTAAATTAATTTGTGAATTCAAAGAAAATTTATTTTTATACTACTTCTGCAGATTAGTGTCTAGACATAAATCATCAACAATAAAAAAAATTAAAATATTTCAATTGTATGATCGTATAAAACTTTACTCATTCTCGCCCTGGTCAGTACAATAACACAATTGTCATTTATACAAAAATAAAAGTGAAACACGCTTAAAACTCCGACGGACAGACTGATGACAGTCGAAACAAAGTTTGAATAATATTTTATCCGATTTTTACGTAAATCTCTTTATAGTAAACGTTGTTAGCAGTTAGCAGTTATTCGCTTAGAAACTTTTTATTTCTATATAAATCTAACTCGTACATTTTTATATTGCATGTATTTTTAAAAAAATACATAAACAAAAAATATATACATATTATATAGAAACTAGTTTATTATTACTATAATAATATTATCATACTCGCTCCAGCCTGTAATATCCCACTGCTGGGCATAGGTCTCTTTCCCTATGCAGGAGAAGGATCAGAGCTTAATCCACAACGCTGCTCCAATGCATGTTGGCGGATATATATTCCCTACTATAGTAAAAATCGCTATCAGGGTGTACTTGATAACAACCGGGATCGACGGCTTAACGTGCTCTCCGAGTCACGGTGGGGAGATCCACAAGGACTGCACAAACACCCAGACCATGGCAAACATCTGCATGACCAATACAAATTTTTGTCATATTCGGGGATCGAACCGGCAACCTCCAGTCACCAGCGCAACAGCCACAAACCAGTGCTGTGACACAAACTTTTAGCAATGTGACTTTAAGTTTAAAATACACGTAAACTATTGAAATAAAGTTTCATATAAAAATTGTCATTAGTTTTCTTCAGTCAATGTAAATTGAAGTATTTTCTTTTTTCCGTTTGCGACCAAAAACCATTATCAAGGCTACATTTGTCTTCAAAATTAATTTAACGCTCAGTAGCTAAGAAAACATGACGAAAAAATTCTGAGAGTTCAATCAAAAGGAAATTCTTTATTCTTAGCTTAAGGACCTTAAGGTTTATACTGAAACTAGCTTCTGCGCGCGACTTCGTCGGCGTGGACTACGCTGCTATTGGTCTTAACGTGATGATTATAGCCTATAGCATTCCTCGATAAATGGGCTATCTAACACTGAAAGAATTTTTCAAATCGGACCAGTAGATCCTGAGATTAGCGCGTTCAAACAAACAAACAAACAAACTCTTCAGCTTTATTATATTAGTATAGATTCTTCTTATTACCTAGCAACCTCGCAAAATATTATTTCAGTATTATTAAACGTAGTTGTATTATTTTAAAATAAACATAATATCCATTAAATGTTAAATATCTATATTTATTTTTGACTTCAAATAATACAATAAAGGATACCTCTAAATCAACACGAATACTTCTATAATTGATGGGCCTAAAAAGGTTTAAATCCACATTTCCCAAGTCAACCCTAATGAATAATATAACTAAATATGAAACCGCCCATATATTACCCAAGGCTTTTTGGATACGAGATTCATACTGTCTGACTTCTCCAATTTAAAATAATATATGTTGTAATTAAAAGAAAAGTACCTGGGTGACCGAGCCTAGCTCGGTATTTTCATTTTATTTTTATATTTTAATTTTATTTAAATAATAAATCACGAGTGAAATTTAAAAAAAAAAAGAAAAAAAATTAATCTGGAGACTGAGATTCGAACCCGGGTCAAGACGATTTGTCACCCGCCGATTACCTAATTACGCTGTTACAGCTATGGTGACAGTAGTGAAAATATATATATATACAAGAATTGCTCGTTTAATAGTATAAGAATATATAGAATCTGAATCTCGGAATCGGCTCCAACGATTTTCGTGAAATTCAGTATACAGAGGATTTCGGGGGCGAAAAATTGATCTAGCTAGGATTCATTTGAAAAAAATGTCTTTTTATCCCTGTTTTTAGGCAATGAAAAAATATCATTAGAATACGAAGCTTAATTTCACTACGCGTCAACGTAGCTTTATTGGCGTAATTAGGAAATCGGCGGGTGTCAAATCGTGTTGACCCGGGTTCGAATCTCAGTCTCCAGATAAATTTTTTTTCTTTTTTTTTTTAATTTCACTCGTGATTTATTATTTAAATAAAATTAAAATATAAAATACCGAGAAAAAAAAACAAAAAATAAAATGAAAATACCGAGCTAGGCTCGGTCACCCAGGTACTATATATATATATATATACAAGAATTGCTCGTTTAATAGTATAAGATATACCTATGTCAATAATTATATGTTTCTAAATCAATTTTATTCTCTTCTTAGTGTGGGTCGTTGATTGTTTATCTTACACTCACAATCAGTGGCTCCCAGACAGATAATTCTTGTATTTAGTTTTTTGTTTCCAAAAACGACTAAAAATTTAAAAAAAAAATACAAACAAAAGTGGATATTGAACCCGTTACAGTTTTCGTAATAAACAGCAATCGGCATGCAGCGTGTTATTTCATCATCACTACATACTCGTATTATAAAACAAAGTCGCTTCCCGTCTGTCTGTCTGTATGTATGCTTAGATCTTTCAAACTATCCAACGGATTTTGATACGGGTTTTTTAATAGGTAGAGTGATTCAAGAGGAAGGCTTATATGTATAATACATGTATAATATGTTAGAGAAACACTGATAATTTTAGAGGTTTGTAACGTATCTTTTATTGTAGATAGTATTTATTATCAGCATTGCACCCGTGCGAAGCTGGGGCGGCTCACTAGTCATTAATAAATCAATAAGAAAATAATTATCAAAACTATTTCTAAGATTATCTTCATGTACTTGGAAGTCAACTAGATATTTTCTATATTTAAACCTTGACAAGTATAATATTTCGATGAAATAGAAAATTGAAAATTATATGTGAATATTCTTGAAACCAATTTGTCGGACGAAACTGCTGTAACAAACCACTCAGTGAACAAAGATTGAGTAATATTTCATGCGGATTTGTGTACGTAAATCTCTTGCATACGCTGAAAGCCAGATGCATTTCGCCATGAGTTGAAAAGTTTACTATGAGTGCTATTTTTACAAAAGATCTATTTATTTTAACTTTTTAATTAAAAAATTTGTATATTAGCACTAAAGCAAAACTTTTTATTTACCACTATGTATATTTGGACCTCGGACTTTGGTCCCGGTTGTTGTCATGTACACCTGATAGCGATCGTTACTCATGTAGGGAATATATCCGCCAACCCGCATTGGAGTAGCGTGGTGGATTAAGCTCTGATCCTTCTCCTGCACGGGGAAATAGGCCTATGCCAAACAGTGGAATATTACAGGCTGAAGCGTATATTTGGACCTGTATTATAAACATATTTATCCTTGTATAGTATCAATTCTTAAACAATAAAGTAATTATATAATATAGAAAACAAATTGAAACGAGTTTTAATGGCATATTTGAACCTTATTTTATTTTAAAAAATATATTACGAATAGGTATATTATGTTACCTATTAAATGTGTTTAACTAATATAAATTGTACAAAGGATACAATATGAAAAGGCTACACGGTAAATAAATAATGTTACATTTCATTTGTTTTGTAGTCACTCTTCACAAAGTTTTAAACGGATTTTTGTCATAACTGAAGTATGAAAAAACCTTTTAAGCACTGCCTTTTCGTACGCCTGAAGACTCTTCATACCCTGATTTCTCTAAGTTAGAACGTTTGTCGACATAATAAAATACTTTCATTTACATAATTGTTCCTCGTTATAATGTTTTCCATCAGGTTCTAAAAGGATTTTATTCATTAAATTATTTATGTATTTTAATAATCAGTTACAATTAACTTACTTGTGCAATATTAAACATCTATCATATTGCATTGATCTTATATTAAGTTAAGATATTTCATACATATTTCAAAAATTGGAGTTAAAAGAGGATTTATGGAACTGTATGTATATATATACGAATGAAATTGAAGATAATGACTGTATCTGTGGTCTGTGGACTGTATAAACGGTTTCATTATAATGATCTAGATAGCTTTAATCTCTCATTTTGTAAAATATTTATTTGTGCATTAAGCAACCTGTTTATTATATTTCAACCGGGATTCGAACCCGCAAACCGTCAATGTTTTAGGTGACTACTCGCACCACTATACCAGAGCTGTTGTTAACATCTATACTATAATATATAAAGCTGAAGAGTTTGTTTGTTTGTTTGTTTGAACGCGGTAATCTCTGGAACTACTGGGCCGATTTGAAAATTTTTTTCAGTGTCAGATAGTCCATTTATCGAGCAAGGCTATAGGCTATGTGTCATCACGCTAAGACCAATAGGAGCGGAGTCCACGCCGACGAAGTAGCGCGAAGAAGCTAGTATTATATAAACTCAATATTAATGGCTTCTTATAATACCTAAAGAATGTAGGTAAACAAAATATTATTACAGGGTAAAATAAGGGCATCGCGCGTCGTATTTATTTAGACTGGTTTAAACGGGGTTATATCAACAATAAACATTAAAAAATGGTTTCGCTCTGGGGATTTGTAGGAACAAACAGACACGCGACTCAGTTTTATTTCTGCTACAAATCTTGTTGATTGTACTTTTTAATATATCCACGCCTATGGTATCTTGCATACGTGATATCAACAACTGCAGCGTATTGTACTCGAATAAGAATGCAGAAATGTTAAAAAAAAAGTTTCTATTGTATACAGTGTTTAATACAAATATTATATTGTAATATTGGATACCTTTTTCTACCCACAAGCGTGTAAGGTGATTCCCTACATAACGGAACGATTTTTAACGATACATACTTTCATAAAAATCTACAATTAATGGTTACCGGTGTATTGTTTGTAACATCGTACTTTGGTAAAACCAAAAAAAAAACAGACCAACTATTTAATTATTAACATTTATTTGTATAAAATATAAGGCCTGGAATAATAAAAAAAATATTTAAAAAAATTAATACAAAATTTGAACAATGGTAATAAATTGCTTTTTTACAAGCCTTTGTAGTTTGACTGAAATTAAAATGAAAAAGAATTAAAACCCCTTCTATAAACTTCAAATACCTATTGTAGTAATTAATGTACCTATTCATAGCTATTACATTTCGCATTATTAAATGATAAAACAGGCGTTCTATTCATGGATTAAACCCGGTAAATTAATTTTAGGTACCCTTTTCAAAAGTCATCATTATTCAATTCAGGAAACGTAGAAACCATGTAGTGGTTTCTATTTGGAGTAGGTAGGTACAATATGTATTTGGCACATAAAACATCCTTCTCCTACATGGGAAGAGGCCTATGCCCAACAGTGGGATATTACAGGCTGAATCGTGATTGTGACATAAAACATCTGTATAAAATAGTATTGAGAAGAGAATTTATATTTGCTAATACCTACTGCTAGAATTTACTACGTTAAAATTAAACGATTTTACTTGAATTCTATTATGTACCTACTTTATTATTATTATTATATACAAGTGCAAAATTAAAATGTAGCTATAACATTATTTCATGATTGTATACAAAAAAAAAATGTTATTAATCTTATTGAGTGTGGGTATAGCAGGAATTATCTTGCTTAAAATCTACCATAGTCCATAACTCATCGACACAGGCGGCACCGTAATGGGACGGCCTGATATTTCTTGAACATTCGTTACTTATGTTCTTTCATTTGCATTTTCTTTGAAACGATATTTCCAAAACTTCACGTCCCGTTCCGTCTGGGTTAAAACACGTTCGTATACATCGGCCTTAAGGCAGCTAGCCATCTGCTACCTCCTGGAGATGCGCGTTAACAGCGAGGCTAGTTGGCACGATTGCCACACTCTTAGTGCTTTTAGCGTAATGATGCAAATAAATAATTATAAATTTACTCCATATAACAACCTCTCTTTATAGTGAGCTCACTCTATTTGGATCAACTTACGAGTACCTAAGCGCCGTAAAAACTTTTTACAAAAATTGCTATCGCTTTGCATCTAATAATTGAATAATTGTATCAATTTTTTAAGTTATCAAACTACATCATTTTTAACAATAGTTACTTGTGCTCCTAATTATAAGTTTTACCTTTAGTTTTAATTAAGTAATTTCAGTTCTAACAAAGGCATTCTCTGTAAACAAGTTTCATCGTATAAAAATTAATAAAAACTGAAAAAGACACAGATTGAAAATTAAACAAGCAGAATAAAACAGATAACATTCTAGTAGGAATCGGTACTTACAGTTAAGCTGAAGCGTATTATAATACACAAATATTTTATACGAAGGTTAAACACATAACTTTAAACTTTAAAAAAATACGAAGTCCCGCAGTATAGTATACAAATTTCCTAATAAAAATATCTTAAATGAAAAATACAAAAAAAATAATTAAAATGCCTACATAATAAAAGGCTCTGCTATTCATATTTCTCATCGGTGTTTGTCATGGAGCGATACAGAGTGAGTAACCTGACACTGACAAATATACAAACACGACAGCTTTAGTGTCACGTCACAACTTGCTATTCTGTTGTTTATAATTACTTCTGTGACATAGTATTGGCAATTTTTTTAATATCTCAAAACGAGCAACTCTTTAAAATTATTATTGCTTTCGTAGTTCCATACAAAACGTACTATAATACTTACTTAAACATTGCAAGAACAATTGCTCTGGTGTAGTGGTGCGAGGACTCGCCTAAAACACCTCAGATTCGTGGGTTCGATTCCTGCTTGGGATAAATATTTGTGTTTGTACGAATATTTCTTTCCGGTTTGGATGTATGTCCTTGTGGGTGCACCGTGCCTCGAGAATCAGGTTAAGTCGTTGGTCTCGGTTGCTATCATAAATACTGATAGTAGGAAACGTATCCACCAACCCGCAGTGGAGCAGCGTGGTGAATTAAGCTCCAATCCTTCTCCTACATATAGAAAGAGGCCAATACCTAGCAGTGGGAGTGTTCAGGCTGAATGCGTATGCGATGCGTACACATTTCAATTTACATCACACGTGTCACCAATTATCTATACTAATATAATAAAGCTGAAGAGTTTGTTTGTTTGATTGTTTGTTTGTTTGTTTGAACGCGCTAATCTCAGGATCTACTGGACCGATTTGAAAAATTCTTTCAGTGTTAGATAGCCCATTTATCGAGGAAGGCTATAGGCTATATATCATCACACTAAGACCAATAGGAGCGGAGTCCACGCCGACGAAGTCGCGCGCAGAAGCTAGTTATCTTATAAAAATGTAGGTAAGTGACTTAACAATAAAATTTTAATCATCAATGGATCGAGGAATATGAAGCATGCCTAAATATAATGAAACTCAAATTCAAAGCAAGTATTCAGCAATGAACTCAAATAATGACACAAAATACAAATAGTAACTCTGTAGACGCTACTTGGAACAACTTTGCGCTAGAATTAGAAATTTGCTGCCACTATACTCTCGTCAGTGGGATCGCAAGAACCAGATTACCAGAGGAATTAAGCCAATATGAACTTGGAGTTTATTGTTGATGAGATTCCGATAGGTAGTTATCGAATAACCGTTTACAACTCCACTTCCTAATAGTTTAATAGCTCTCAGAATATTCCTATAACAGTATTAACATTTTAACCACTTATTTGCAATTATGATATTTAGAGCGAACTTAGAAAGGCCTATGTCCAGCATTGGACATTGGATAGGCTGGAACGAAGCGTAGTGAAATAAAGCTAAGTAAACTGACACGATTGTTTTTTGTAACAGCCACTAATCTCGCAATAGGAAAATCTATCAGTTTTTACCTGTGCAAATATTTGGTTTTAAAATACTAACGGCGGCAAGTCGATTTATTTTACTTTGCAACTCGTTTGACGCTGTCGGAAAAGTAATAGATTCTACTCAGCGCCAACTCGTACAGCGTATTGTAGTACGCAGTTCTACATCCATTAAAAACGATCACGTTTTTAGTACAATGCGGAACCAAGGCGACTTTAAATTCAAAAATTTTATAAATATTATTAAAATTTTACTTTTACACAAATTATTTTTTAGTTATCGACACATCGACATTCATTTCTGTAAAAAAAAACAACATTCAAAAAATTTACTTAAATATTTTAAACTATTAAATAATGAAAGGTTTACAACTTGGGTACACTTACTATTTCTAGTGTTCCTAGTTAATAAAAATTTAAATGTTTTAACGTAAATATTTTATAGAAAACAATAAAATCTAAATGAAACTAACAAATAAAACAGACTTCAATATGGTTGCCCTAATTTGCAGTATGAAACTATGAATGAATATTTCAAGTGCGAGTAGCTTATTAATTTACTGCCAGGGTTGCCATAAGGCGAACTTGTTTTGTACTAGAGCTTTGATATTGATGTTCGCTAAATTTTTATACATACTGATGTAAATGTTGAAACGTAGAATAAAAGCAAAGAATTTTGATTTAACACCTGCATAGTTCCTTACAGATGTATGATAAGTATATAATTGTTTTTAGTAACTCCTAAAAGCTACATTAAAAATAAAAATAAATTAAAAGTAAAAAAGTTTTTGTAAAGCAAGCTTTTATTTAAATTCACTAAAAAGAATAAAATAAACTTTTCCTTTAAAACTCTTACTATCAACAATCAGTATACCTATACAAATAAATAAAATTGGAGTGTCTGTTTGTAATATTAAAATAACAGCTTTTTACTAAATGCATATATTTTTTTTTTATTTGGAAACAAAAAGCACACAACAATACAATTACATATATCACAAAACAAGAATATTTAAGCCAGCAAAGTTTACACTTATATGTAAATATGGAGCACGGTACATATACCATAATAATATTTTTTACAATTTTGTGTGTCTATCCGTTTGTCTGTCTGTTTGTTCCGGCTAATCTCTGAAACGGCTGGACCGATTTTGACGGGACTTTTACTGGCAGATAGCTGATGTAATAAGAAGTAACTTAGGCTGCTTTTATTTTAGAAATTTATTTACTTATTTTATAAACTGCAAACTGAACAATAACTTTTTTGTTAAATTCCACGAGGACAACGTCGCGGGCACAGCTAGTAACGTCATAAAACAATACATATGGATATGAGACAAAAGTTTGTCGAGTTTTTATTTATCTATAATAAAATTAATTAAAACACATATAATTTTAATATACAAAATGACGATACAAAAGTGTTTTTTAGCATATTTAAAAAAAATATTTAGGTGTTAAGACGACCGTATATGTATTTATATACACAATATTTTATTGTATGAATTACTACACAAACTAAAACTCGAAAAGTATGGTTTGATAGCCCTGATTATCTTACCAAGACTTAGCTATATTAAGCATGTTACCAGTGAACTGTCTTCCCAGTTGTAGCGACCAATAAGACGCTGTTAATAAATCATCTTGACAGGTATTACACCGCACCTTCGAGGGAGCGTAATTACATCACTTACTAACTCTTATTTAAATATACCCTACATACAAAAATCTTAAATGGATGACATCTATCATTACATCAACACAAAATTTTGTGAATTAAAATGTACGCTTTCAATTTTTAGAAGAATGATCGCCAAATATTTTGCTAAGCGCAAAACTAGAGAACTGTTGGACAGATTCGCCCAATTTAAGTTTTTCTGATATTTTTAAGAGGCTCTTACGAAAATAAAATTGGCAAACATTCGAAATTTTCAGAAAACGTAACGACTATTTCAACTTCACGTGTTATTAAACGTCAATTGAGTTCAGCTTGTTAAGAATATATTGAAGTATTATTTTAGAATGTATTCTAATAAAAAATGAACTTTAACTTTTGAAAATTTTAATAAAATATTTACAATTTGATATAAAAGTATTCCAAAACTGACAAACTGTCGAAACAACATCGAAGGAACTGCTGAAAACTTTGTACAATGTATTGTTAAAAATCTATAACAGACCTAAAAATAAAAAATAAGTCATGACATTTGCCGAATCGACGATACTAGTGATAAGAGTAATTTAATACAGAAGAAATAGTAACTAACGAATTCTTTTTTAAAAAATGAATTAAGTTTTTATTTTACTATTATTTTTGCTTGAATTTTTTTTTATTATAAATTTCAAACAGTTGTGTTAATGAGTAAACTTCTTTTTAACTATGGATTCTGTTGAGTCAACTCGTTTATTAAAAATGTCATTATGATTCAGCTTGTAACGTCTCGTCGTTGGACAAAAGTCATTTTCTTCATATTGGATAGGAAGTTACAACAAACGACAAAATTGTCATATTAATGATTAAACTAAATATTAAATCAATTTATTTTGTTGTAAGTTTTCTACTAAAAATTATACTTAAACTTAATTTTTAATATTTTTTATTTAAAGGTAAATAGCATAACTGGCACATTCTTTTCCTATATTATGAATGCTAAGTACTTACTTATTTTTATATATCATCAATCTTTTCCATTATATTCCTACATGATATGCCTGTTAATGTTTCGTTTCTGTATCGAGTAAAAATATTATTGTCACAACATATTATTCGCTACTAGAGAGTTACATAGGTCGATCATTTGAAATCGGTCAGAAATTCTTTCTTACAACAGCTCAATTGCTTAGAAAAATAAAATTATCTTAAGAGGTTTATTTACGTTTTTATAAATGTTGACAGTAGTTCTATAAGCAACAAACCACATTTATATTCAGTAAACGACTCTATAAATTACTTTTAATATTCGAGAAGTAGGTGACCATCTTCATTCTTTTGTTTTAGTTTTCAGTTTTCTGAGTCTATCTGGCTTATACGGAAGAGTAAACGATTTATAAATACTCTTTGTCAATTATTTTCATATTTCCATATATTAAGTAATGTCGTCGACGAAGATGGATATATAGTGTTTAAATAAAACCTTACTATACAATATTACTATCAATTATCCTATAATACATACACATAGATATAAATGAAATATAAAACTATGGTATAATAACTTTAATGTAATTTAGCTTAGCAGCACATATGTAATAATTTGTATTTAATCAAATTCGGTAAGTTATAAAAATACTTTTGTGGTAAGTATAAACAATATACTGCTGATGTGCATTAAGAAGTGATTTGCTATACATATAAAATTCCAAAATTAATAATTTACTAGAAAATGTCAGAAGAATTTTTATTTACACTCCTGCATAACCGCAGGGGTATCCGTATCTACAAAGTAAAAGAGTATATCCAATTTTGTGCGTAGAAAATGAACCACAGTCATTTGTTCGCGTTACTCAAACGAGTTAAAACGAATTTCAACGCTCTCCAAGCACCATGTTTAACATTCTTCATGAAACCAATTTAAACGCAGTAAATATGCGTAGAAAAATACAGAAAACGTCAAACAAAGGCTTAAGGACTTGCGTCATATATTTAATATATACCTTTCTATTATATTTTTTTACGTACTAACAACCCACCCTGGCTTTGCACAAAGTTACCACATTATAGGTAGGCTCTGATGTCAGTGTCCCGACCGTTTCGTTGCTCATTAATTTTGAATTTTGGGCATGCGTAAATAATAATTGAAACTGATACATTTTTAAAATATTCGTTTTTAATATACCTACATAGTTTTAATATACATAGAAATAGTATAATATCTATTAAATATTTCTAGATAGCTGTTATATTTATCTAGACAACAATCAATCATACAATATTAGCAAGGACTCGGAGAATATAGTTCCGAAAGTTTGGTAAAAGTACGTTAAATATTTTATTTCAGCTATGTCATCGAACATTAAATTTAATTTGCAAGTTAAATTTGTTGAGTTTGCAAAAAGCGAAATAGGTATCTACCTGATGATAGAAACTGTCTTATTTTGTACTAAGTAGCATCTAATTACAGCTTTGTTTAAATAAAGATTACACTCTAGAAAAGCGAGTGTGACCTATAAATTTAATTAATATTTACTTACTCTCGTAAAAAATATTTAACTAGATAATTTATTTCATTTTATACATCGATAAATTTTAACAAAACGACCTAGTCGAATCAAAAATTCTATTTCCATAAACACAATATACCAATTATTTATTTGTCCATACCACGCCGCTTCAAATATGGACCTTAATTATCGACAGCTTTTGTAGTCAATACAGTACGGGCGAGCCAAAATGTAGCGGTAATTTATAAAGTTAATACACTAGATCACAGATAAAGGCTTTTGAAATCTGAAAATGCAGTTCGGGTTAGGATATAACCGCAATATGGACTTGCTGGCGTACTTTTACGTTGGTATTTCTTTGAGAATTTGCCTTAAATAAAACTGGGTTTGTGTACATATAATATTGCTTCTATCGTGAACAAAATAAGGAATACTATCCAATAGAAAAGGCTACTTCGTGTGGTTAGCAATAAACCCCAGCAGAAGTGTAATGGTTGTTTTTGGAATAAATTTTATAGACACTTTATACTTGGGAAATATCTATTGTAATGCAATTTACTCTATGCATAATAAATAGATTATTATTATTAATTAAATTATTCAGGCATTTTAAAAATTTCGATCAACAATTACCTATTGTTTAAGGATAAAATCTAGCAATTTTTATAAATTTTTTATACATATTAGTGGATTCAACACAATTTTAACTAATTGTTTGTCGAAGCTCTCTCTATAGTGAGAGATTGAAAGTTTCGTTTGAAAACTGACTAAAGGAATTCTGAGATGACTAGAATGACTTCTAAAGTTAATTCTTCATGAACTAAATAATATGACGTTTACACTAAAACATATTTAAAACTACATCAAATGCGTATGTTCTAAAAGTACTGCATTGTTGTTTTCAATTCAAAGATATTATGTTTTAAAAGTATAGATAATACCAAATTGTAACTAAGCTTCCTACTAAATCTTCAATACAAAACTTTACTTGCTAATGGATGCCACTCAACAGTAAGATGAAGTTTCGTACTTTGTGACCGTCGCTCCCGAGTCTCTTCAACACTTCTCGTGTTCTTAATGTTTTTACACAAACATTTAGCGAGTTTTAGTGACAACGACGCTTATTTATCTTCTTATGCCATTATTTAAATGTCTTATACAACTTTGAAATATACAGCATAGTCTTGAAAGTGAGAATGATATACAATTCTTATTCCTTATTAATTTCACACATAAGATTTTCCGACTTATACTAAACAAAATCTAATTTCACGCAACACTTCACTATGTAAAATATTAATAAAATACACTGCCAGTATGACGTGATGCATGAATTTTCGAAGTTCTGACATAACGATCCTTCATCAATTCCCAACCAGAGCAAACTGGTGTAGAGTATGGGAACAAATATGAAAGAAGTGAAAAGATCGGAGGAAATTAAAGTGTCTATTTATCGTTGTTATGACAGTGCGGCGCTAGTGAAAACAACTGTGGTGTTCACTGTTCTACATGAACAAACATTTGTTTGATTTTTACGTGTATATATTAAATTTTGTAAATTTTTGAATGGATATGTCGGGGAATCAATACAGATAGTTATTAATGTCGGTACCTGCGATATTCACCTACCCTACATCATTTTATTATTCGAGTCATTCTGTCATGCATAAAACGAACGGTGCAACCGCGGCTCAGGCAGTCTTGGCTCTGGCTTGGCGCGGTGCACTTGTGTATCCTGCTAGTAGCTTAACCTCGACTCTTCTAATAGTTAGTTTGTGTACACGAATTAATTGTTACTGATTGGGCAACTCGACCGGTGGTGGTGAGTGCCAATGCGCATTGTTAGGCGGCGCCGCCGTAAACCAACACTCGGGTCACAAGTCCCGGGCACTGCGTCGAGTTGTCTCTGTGCCACGCGATAGACGGTACCCGCTCGGTGAGTCCATTGAATACTAAGTAGTGTAATTATCTTGTTTTAAATTACATTGTGAATTAACCTGTCTCTTCATAAACTTTTACTTAGTATGACTGAGGAATAGACTAAGCTCAAAATTAAAAAAAAAATATTTAATATCGCGAGCGTAGTCGTGTACTTAAAAGTTAATTCGGAGTTTGGGTTTCTTTGTTTAAGTTCTATTTTTAGCAAGTGTGCAAGGTAGTTGCAACATTTGGTGATGAAAATATCGATGTACTGTATTTTACTGTATTTTAGTTCTTTTCGGTCGTTCTGTTTTATTCTTACCGGTGTACAAGTGGTTTTTGTTCAGTGTTCGATTACGTAATTCGAGTTACCGGTTATTTGTTGAATTTAGTTTTATTGTGATACGTAAGGTAGTTGTGTAGTGATTAATTTTGCTAATAGATTTTGCGATTCAGTTTTTGTTTCGATTCAGTCACAATGTCAGACCGTAAGCGTAATCGTAGTGCGAGCCGTCGCGGTAGTCGCAGCGACAGTCGTTTAAGGAAGATGCCAGAAGGTCATGTACCAATTGAGTTTATAGATGACGATCATAATGGTGAACATTTTAGTGATGTGACAGAAAACTGATGTAAGCGCTCTAAAGACTGTAGTGTGTAGTCATCAAGAGGATGATACACTGTGATGAATGTGTGATCCAGGAGGGATACACTGTGACGTGATCCAAGAGGGATACGCGTGGATTGTGGAGCAATTGTAATTGCTGGTTGGAAGGGTGGCTTACATAGTTGTAGGTGTTGTAGAAAATGAATTGGTTATTGAAAGTTTGATTTACGTTGGTACATGACTCTGCGTAGCTATATTTTCGTTAAGTTTTTGTGGTTACCCACTTGTTTGTGATAAAGTGTTAATATCGTCTTAGCTTGAGTATTTCCGATTACCCTCTGTAACGGATATTTTTGTCTTTACGTCTACTATCTTACACGATATTTTAACTAATATTATTTGTCGAAGTACCGAAAGAGCGTAAAGTTAGAGACACCATCTTCCGAATAGTTATCTAATATTAATTTTCTGATTAGTCAGTCACCATTTTCATCATCTATTGATGGGATTATTGTAATTTGTAATTGTATGAGCAGCTATTGTTTAGTTACGTAGTTTTAATTACGTGGCGTATAAGTGATTACTGTGATAATAATTAATTCGATATAGTTAAAACACACACGTATCGTGAACTATAGAAGTGAGAAATGAGTGTTTCATTGAGGGTTTTAGTCTTTTTCTACCTTTGATTGATTTTTTTAAAACTGTTTAAAAGTTGTTTTAGTTGTCCTGTTTAAGAACGTTTAAATTACAGAGAGTTAATTGATAACACCTAATTGGTGCAATCGTAAACTTGTTACAACAATAGTTGTAGGTAGGTAACCTCAGATTAATAATTTTGTTTATGAGTAGGTGACCATTAAAAATTCTTACTATATTCTGTCCATTCGTTTGTTTTCTGTTAACAGTTCAAGAAAGTTTGAAATTAGAGACTTCCTCACACGATACCAATTTGATTTGAAATAATAATCGATTTTGTATATAAGAAGAATTTTCAATCGACTCAATGAAATATTTTCAGTTTAAGAATATTAATTACTAGCTTCTGCGCGCGACTTCGTCGGCGTGGACCCCGCTCCTATTAGTCTTAGCGTAATGATATATAGCCTATAGCCTTCCTCGATAAATGGGCTATCTAACACTGAGAGAATTTTTCAAATCGGACCGGTGGATCCTGAGATTGGCGCGTTCAAACGGGCAAGCAAACAAACAAACGAACAAACAAACAATCAAACAAACTCTTCAGCTTTATTATATTAGTATAGATTCCTTTAGATACTAGTTATTTTAGTTGATTACGTAGCTAGTTTGTTAAATAAGTAGACAGATATGTCATTTTCTAAGTATATTTACTCATACCTCTTGATGTAGAATTGATTTAGACTTTGTTAACCACGCGTTTTAAAGTTAAATGTCACTAATGCGTGAGCAGTTACATTTTAAGGCAGTCGTTGTAGGTAACTGTTAAAAGTCTTGATACGAGTATGTTTCCATCTGTTCTAATAATTATTGTGTAACTTTGGGAAGCAAGTGTTGTAAATGGAGCTATATGATTTCGCTACTTCCTTCATAGGGACAGTTAGGCTTTTTAATATCCTATTGGCGATTTTGTTCTGTTACAAAATGAGACCGTCATCAAACGAAACTTGATCCGAAATATTGAGGCCCTTTTCGCGTATTAGAAGTTCTCGAAGGTAATCGGTATACCCTTAAAGCTTAAATTGTCAACGTACCTACAAATTTGCTCACGAAAAGTTAAAAGAAATGCCAGCACGTCATGTACCAGACGATATTGATGTAATTTATGATCTTGTTGATAATGATGATGTTCAAGTTTAAGTAGAGGGAGAGACTCAAGTGAACGACTCTATCGACCGTAATGTGTTCAAACGTACCAGTGTAGTTATTTAGTAGTCGTAGCCCTGTAGAAGGTGTCTCTTGGGGCAACCCAAGAGTTCATGGGTGCGCGGTGTGCGTTTAACTCTGGCGGAGGTCGTGGTGTTTGATACCGTAGCGTGTAGTCACAAGAGGTGACTGACACGGGTGATCCATTCGATGGATATGTGTACTGAGATGTATGTGACTGACACATGTACTGTGATTGCTCTTCGTCTAAAGAGCCGTAGTGTTAGAGGTCTTTACTCGAGGACTTTGCAAGCTTGGTTGTAACTTGTTGTAGAAGTAAACGTGCGTGTATAGTTTTGGTTGTGATGACGTCGATGGTACATGGCTGTGGTATTTGTGTAAAGTGATTAGTTATAATTGGTTTAACGAAATTTATGATTCAGATTAAAGTTCTTGAAACATTTAAAATAGTTGTCTGGTAATAGAACCTATAGGTATGTTCACGTCTTCACGATCAATTACGAAAGATTCCTCTTACTTATGTACGTTGTTAGATTTTTTAAATGTTGATGAGTAAATAGAGCACATACTATGGCTATTTGGTCGTATCACATGAGGTGATGACGATATGATTGTATTGGTCGTATCATAAGAGGTGATGACGATATGTGTTGGTCGTATCACAAGAGGTGATGACGATATAGGTGGTAATAGTAGTTGTCGTTTGTTGAGCGTTGTATGTGATCTTAATGTGTCAATAATAAAACTTTATTTTTTTAATTACGGCTAGAGGAACCTTTCGTCTTTGAAGGGATAAGATCGATTGGTAGTTTTTTTAAATTAAAGATTGACTGATGAAGCAAAGAATGTAATTTCACGTTAAGGACAGGTAGGCCGAGATTCTAAAGATGCTTTTAATTTGATCGTCTTGTTTACATTCACACGAGGGCGTGTGCTATCAGGATGGTCGTGACTTGCCCTTTATTACTTATATAGTTTATTAATTGAGGTGAAACAGGTTCACACTGACCTATACTGGCCTATTCTGATAATAATTAGTTAATTCTTCGGTCTAATGGCTTTCAGTTGTGCCAACAAAGAGCATTGTCGATTTTGCTAATAAGTAATCACATATGATACTATGACTGTCAACTGATACTATGACTACCAACTGATACTATAACTGTCAACTGTGATACTATATACTATGTCTGCCCTCTCATACTGACTCGGAACTAACGACGGTACTTAAGAGATGAATAGTAAATTGAATGAAAAAAAAAAGTGAGGTGGTTAAACATTTGATGGACAAACAATCCGGGCTAGTAAGGTCTCTCCTGCTGTTCTGGGAGACGATCCATGTTACGCTGTAGGGGTCTCGCCTGCGTTAGTGGGCGACGATTCCGACCAGCCTGTTTTACATTAGTATGGTCTCTTCTGCTGTTGTGGGAGACGATCCATGATTCACTGTAGGGGTCTCGCCTGCTTTTAGTGGGCGACGACTCGGACCAGACTTTTTGTAATGATGAGTGTAACGCTGTAGGAGTCTCGCCTGCTTTTAGTGGGCGACGACTCAGACCAGACTGTTTGTAATGATGAGTGTAACGCTGTAGGAGTCTCGCCTGCTTTTAGTGGGCGACGACTCAGACCAGACTGTTTGTAATGATGAGTGATGCGCTGCAGGAATCTCACCTGTTTGAACTATAGGGGTTTTCATATTTTAAACCTAGATCAGTGTTACTTACCATATTGATATGACTGTAATGATAATGATGTTAACCATATTAAATGTGACTGGTGTGACTGATTGACTTACTAACTGAAACCAATTGTTTCTAGTCCAAAGGGTCAGTGTGTACCGGACCAGATATTAAGATGTTGAATAGATTTTTGTCAGGATAGTCGAGCGATATTTTGTTTTTTTGATTAAAAATACCTAAGGTTGTAATAAATAGCGCGCGAGGACGCGCGCACGTCAGAATGGCCGTGTCGGGGAATCAATACAGATAGTTATTAATGTCGGTACCTGCGATATTCACCTACCCTACATCATTTTATTATTCGAGTCATTCTGTCATGCATAAAACGAACGGTGCAACGGCTCAGGCAGTCTTGGCTCTGGCTTGGCGCGGTGCACTTGTGTATCCTGCTAGTAGCTTAACCTCGACTCTTCTAATAGTTAGTTTGTGTACACGAATTAATTGTTACTGATTGGGCAACTCGACCGGTGGTGGTGAGTGCCAATGCGCATTGTTAGGCGGCGCCGCCGTAAACCAACACTCGGGTCACAAGTCCCGGGCACTGCGTCGAGTTGTCTCTGTGCCACGCGATAGACGGTACCCGCTCGGTGAGTCCATTGAATACTAAGTAGTGTAATTATCTTGTTTTAAATTACATTGTGAATTAACCAGGCCATCCGTCCTACTCCTCACTTCTGATTCCTACAGATACATAGTTTTAATTACAACATTACACACACAGAGAGAGATAACCGTAGTACCTCTTCGTTCGTACCCCTTTTTGAGTCGTTTATATCACTTTTAAACACCCACAATTTTATTTTTAATATACTTTTTCTTTTGTATAATCAAGTAGGTACTTTATTTATGCAAATTTAATTTAAATTGTAATAATTTAATATTGATATTCTGGTACTGGTCTAGAAAGTGTTGACTGTGAACTAGAACATTGGACTGTAACGGAAACGATTTATTGTTTTACCCGACTTCAAAAAAGAAAGATGTACTCAATTCGAGTACAGTTTTTTTTATATTGCTACAAATTTAATTATTATTTACTACTTAAATTGTACTTTGACTTCAACAAAATTTATAAATTGTAAAAAATAAATCAAAAAGAGTAAATTATCGTTACTAAAGGACGCAATATGAAAAATTATGTAACTGTTAAAAATAAACATTATTTTTTTTAACCTAAAATTGTATATTGCTTCCTACTGACTCTTTAATTTTAAAACATTTTCACGTTTATATTTGCTAAAATCTTGCTTATGTTGTCAGATATTTCAAAACTATACGTTTGTTTCAGTCTTGACAGCGGCAACAGATGATGGAGAGCCGTTCCTGCAGGTCTTGGCTAAATCATCTGTTTACAATGTCGGCGAGAAGAAAGCAATTTACTGCAAAGGACTGAATCTGCCTGAGGTATGCCTCTTTAATTAATTTAATAGGATATCAAACGAAGTAATAACGTTAATAAATATTAATTAAATAACGTTTTATTGCATTATTGTACATATATACTATATACACTATATATTGTAGATATATAGTACACAAAACTACAAAACTACTGGACATATTATTACGTAGATATTTAATGTTAAAAGTTTATAAAATGTACATTATTTTTGCTTGTTTAGTATTTTAAATTATTTCTTGACCACTAATCTCTTCCCGAAAAAAGGTTTTCATAATACTTGAGTACGTATCAAATACACACATAACAGTCTGACAGACATATGTTACAAACCGAGAACTTTTCTCTAACACAAATTGTTGAGAACATTTCTCACGCCTAATAAATTTTGCTTAACAAACTGCCTAATGGAGACGTGTTCCCGGTTTTCTCGTGTTTACCATTTTTTATTTCGAATTAGAGAATATTTATTTATTTATTTATTTCCACAGTAAAATCTTACAAAAATTACTTATTATAGTAATGTTGTATGTAATGTAATACTTATTCAAATGAGGAAAGTGATTGCAACTCTACTACTGCTACCAAATTTAATTAGAGTTGTAATAATAAAAGTCTGGATTTTGCGCACAAATAATTTAACTTTTCTTTTTCATCATCCTAGTAATTAAATTCTACTTTCCTTTCAGATTATTATAATGTCTAACAATACGTTTGTTTGCTTGTGTAAAATGTATTTCCGTGAAATCATTAATAGCTGTTGATATTACAAAAAATATTTCTTCTCTTTGAATTTCGAACCGCGATTTTAGAAATTATTATTAGACTCACAAATTAATTATTCTTTCGATCGATTGACGATTCAACCTGTAACATCTCACAGCTGGGTTTGGCGGATATATATACTTACTATGATGAGTAGCGATTGGTTTTAGGTGTCTATGATAACAACCGGGGCTAACAGCTTAACCCTTAGGTGTAGACCCACAAGAACGGACACTCAGACCGGAATGAAACATTTGCACAAATACAAATATACATCCCGAGCAGGAATCAAACCCGAAATCCATGGTGTTTGAGCGCATACACGGTACACGCACTAGCACCACACCAGAGCGATGTCAATCAATTGTTGTGTTCTAGACTTAAATAAATTATTTATTGTTTAGGTATATGAAGTTACCGCCGTAGTTCGGAATGTAGATTATTCGGCAGAGAATAATCAAAAATGATTATTCTTCATGAATTACAGGACCACTTAACCCACATACTTTTATAGAACTCAATAACTTTAAATAACATTAAAAATCATAAAACTATATCAATAATCTTTGTATTTATAAATGAAATAATTTGTCCATAGAAAATCGTATGGTACTCGCCATCAGGCAACATTGTTGAGGGACGTTCCGTCAAGAACACCAGGGTATACGTAGAGCGACACAAAAACGAATCACTAGTTAGTAGCCTAGTTGCACTCATCATTCACAGCACCAAGATTGAGGATAGCGGAAACTGGACTTGTAAAGCAGGCTCACTTAGTGAAAATCTGGAAATACTTGTAGGAGGTGAGTACCATCGACCGGCATAAATTAACTAATATTGCCGATAGCATAATGTTGCTAAGTGTCTTTATGGTAAAATTATATTACAATATTAACATCATCAAATATGGATTTAAATTAGAATTATTTTTAGACGAGAACTTGAACCACAATAATAATTATAATGTCGATCTTTAAATAAATTATCATTCAAAATTTTCTTTAACTAATTGGTTAAATTTATAAGAATAAAAGTAATTAACATAAATTTTACGATGTTCTTCAACTCAAAGTTTAAGTACTACTCGTAGCTTCCGCTAGGAGTTTTTAACTTTATTAAGTACTTAGGAAGTTGATTTTGATTTAAAGTAACCAACGTTATTTGACGTCTGAATAACTAAAAAAATCTCGTATATGTTTAAATACCGATATCCAAATGACTGATTAAAAAGTACTTTTATCAAGTATTTTAAATTGATATTTCACTTTCTTTCAGAAAAAGTTAATTTGAGCGTCAAGGAAGATAATTTTATAGGCGAAGAGTCGAAATCTGCCAAACTCGACTGCGTAGCTAAAGGTTATCCAAAACCAGTAGTTCAATGGTACAAGGATTTAGTACCTATCGTTGGTATGTCATATTTTATATTGGTATCATACATACCTTATATATTACCTTATACTATATACATTATCTTTTTATTTCTACCAGATTATTATACACATTTCTTGTGCGTCTGATACACAACTCTTACAAAAAAATGCTGGCCTTAAAAACTGTTTTTTTTTTTTTTTATATTGTACGTTACACTTGCTAACGTTGTATAATGATTATATTTTAGATGATCATAAAAAATATATCGTAAGAAAAAGGGAAGACAATCATCAGTTGGAAATCAAGAACTTGACACATCAGGATACTGGCGAGTACACGTGTAAAGTGACACAAAAAGCGTTGTCTTACTACACATACAAACGAGTGTATCTTACTGTGCAACGTGAGTTAAATCCTTGTATTTACTATAAGTGCGAAAGTTTGTAAGGATAGATAGATGGATGGGACGATGAGATTAGATGGATGCATATTACTCTTCCACGCTAGTACCGCAATACCGAAACTTAGTATTTGGATAGTTCAATACCTCTGTGTGTTACACTAATATATAGAAGTACACATTAATTACATTAAACCCCAACAACACAATTATCCCATCGTCCCACACGTTGCACTGAATGAAGTCATAATTTTCTAAAAGATCTTATTTTTAATAAAAATACGCTTACATACTTAGTCGTATTTTTATTTATCGATATTAAAAATTATATTCTAACAAAGTTAAGAAGTCGTTAAAAACTTATTCGACATTTGAGTAACATTTCATAAAGGAAAAATTAATTAGGAACCATAAAGTCAAATGCGAAAACTTTTATGAAGATCTACCAAGAGAAGTTCTACTATTCCACGATCCGACATCAGTGAGCATCTGTATTCCACTTTTATTACACGTCGTTATTTTATATGTGTATACTGCAACGTATACTGCTGAAAATTAAAGTTTAAATCTTATTAAGCATCTAATAAAACGTTATCAAATGTGGCTTAAAATTAGAAATAATATGAAACATAAACTCACGTCGAAGTTTTAATGAATGTAATAAGATATCAAATTATGTAACATTAATTATTAAAGCAAATATTTCGTATAAAGGAATATTAAACATAATTAAAAAAAAGTTAAAAACTGAAATCCGACTACGGCAAATAAAGTACAGACTAAAAAGGTATTAAACAAGATTTTAATATCAATCTCTCAATTAATTACGAATGACAGCAATCCAAAAATAATGATTCTAGTTATATTTACCTACATTAGCAAAGGTATAATTAAAAGAAATGAACTTTCGCTAACAAGTAACAATAAAAAATTAATGTATTCACTATAAAATTTATCTCTTATTATTACTTATACCTAAAACAAATATTGTACTAATATACTCGTAGTTAAATACTTATAGCTTATAATAAATATTATATCTATTTTTGTAGAGCCGTAGTCACGCGTAATAAATATAAATGAAATATAGAAAAAAGATGTATAAAATTATATAGATAGTAGAAAATTTAACTTTCTAATTTAAATTATTTTGGAGTCAGATATAATTACAGTTCTCTTCCGAGAGGTCCTAGCGTATCTAAATAATCAAGTGATCGTTAGCCATGAGGATGTGATAGAAGTCTATGTAATCATAATGCAAGAGAAATTACATTCGTATTTGCCACTATAAATAACCATTAAATTTAATGCTCATAATATACCTACTTTATCTACTTAAAAAAAAAAAGAATTAGTATAATTTCAAAATGATTTATTTGCTGGTGTTCATGCCACTACGAGTTTTTGTACCATTATTTGCCTAATGTCGTGACATTGCTCTCATGAGGAATGTTAATTAAGCGATCATTGTTCTTATTTTAGACTAGGTCAAGCCTAATTAGTAAAAAGCCTTGACCGATGGATAGACGGACATGACGGTATTGTACTGTGACTACACAATGTCAACAAAATACTTAAAAGTAAAAGCGATACAAATATTTGCAACAGTTGTAGGTAATTTAGAAAAAAACTTGTGCTATTTATTTTTAGAAGTGTACACAATATTTACGTCAAAAAGAATATACATAGTTTAATAAAGATCTCATCATTTGAATTTCAGATAAGCCCGTCTTGGTCAACCATGAAACAAATGAGGTCTACTACACAAAGTTTAGCAGTGAAGAAGTCTACGCTATTGTAAACAAAACGTAAGTGCCCACCTTTATTAATTGTATTTGAATGTCGGGATCAAAGCTAAGAGTTTTTGGCTAAAAATTAAATTCTCATATTTTGCTTAGACACAATCACTTATTAAAATTATATTATTTTATCTTATTTTTTAATCTTGTAAGTCCCCGAAAAAAAAAAATGCTCTTCAGGCATTGTTTAAATCGTCTGTAAAAGACGTAAAGGCCTATGATGAAGTCCCCGTGACAAGCGATTTAACTGTAGTTAAAATTTCTCATAAAATTAAAACATTTATTAGAAAAAAAATGCATAGCTATATCATCCGTGTGTTACCTAAAAGCAGCTATCATGCTATAATATCAACTTCCGTGTGTGTATGATAGTCATAATTATATTTAACACATTATTTCTTAAATTAATTAATTTAAATAAATTGGCTATCTCAAATTTCGGAAAACTAATATAGATTAATTACATATTTATCTAATTTACTCAAAAAATTGGTCGACTATTTACTAAAGTAAATAAACAAACTTCCACTTGTTACACTCAACTAGTCCCACTAGAATGTCAATCCTGTGTCGGCGCCCGGAAACATTTTATGAGTCGTCATTTCACAAATTAAAATATTAGTTTTTAATAAATTAATCGTAATTAATGTGAAGCCACCACTGCCTTGTTTGAAATGTATATTCTACAGAGAAGAATCAGCAATAAACTCCGATGTTACTCTTTAAAAAAAAACTGCCAAATAATTATTATACAAATTAATACAGCGTCACTTTATCATTAATATATCTATGAACCGAATAATATGCTTTAGCAATAGATTTTGTATATAATAGATTTTGTATATAATAGATTTTGTTTCATTTTTAATTCAATTTTGTATAAAATACGTATCTTTATTGCTAAAATTATTATTGTCAAAACTATTTTTTTATTGGGCTGTTATAACTTTTCAATTATAAAGGCTTATCGCAAATAATTCTTTGAGATTTCGGATATTTCGGTGACTGAAGAGATGAAATTAAAGACGTCATTGTCACGGGACGACAGTCGTAATCGTTGTTACAATATCGGAAATCTCAAAGTGCTAATCGAAGCAAGTTCCGTATAAATAAAAGTATAAATTGTGATCGCAAAAAATAAAGCTAATATAGTATAGCTAAATTAATTATCCTCTTTGAACTTTAATAGAAAGAACATCACGTGCAGTGCAATTGCGAGTCCTCCGCCGACTTTCCGTTGGAACAGGCGCATCAATGGTTTCGATACAGAAATTATTGACGATGAAGATACGGTAAATATAATATATCACTTAATTATTAAACAGTAAATGTGAGAAGTGTATGACTATAAAAACTATAAAAGAAAAAGAAAAAATATTTCAAAATCGAACACTACGAACAAAACGACGTTCAAAACCTTAGATAGATTTTATTATAAAATAATATAATAATGTATCTATCGATCTAATAATTATAGTAATTATTATATAAGATATCAATAGATATAATCTATATATATAAAAATCAATTGCTGTTCGTTAGTCTCGCTAAAACTCGAGAATGGCTGGACCAATTTGGCCAAGTTTTGATCTTGAAATGTTTGTGGAAGTTCAGGGAAGGTTTAAACGGTGAGAAACATAAATAACATGTAACGGAAAATACTAAAAACGACGATTTAATTTTCCAATACAAAATGTTCCTAGCACGGAAATTTAATGTCTTTTGTCAAAAACGTTGTCAATTGGTTGTCAAATATTTATTGGTGCGTTCAGAAAGTGTTTTGTGTATATTTTTAACAAATATATGTGGGTGATACGAAGTTCACCGGGCCATCTAGTAATATAATAAATTAATAATAATTGATTTGAAATAAAACAATTTGAATTTATATGATATGAAATAGATTTGTCGATTAGGTACCTTGATTTGTTTTTTAATAATTCAACATTAGCCTGAGTATCAATCCGTATAAAAAAACCTGAGTGACTTTATGTCTCAGTGAATACTTCCTCACTACTACTATTCATCGGCAAAATCTCCAATAACAATAGCATCAATAAAGTTTAACGCCAGCAATGATAGGTATAATAATAAACGCTTCACACTCAACTTCTCGATTCTCATTTTCGCTTAGAATGTCTTTAGACAGTATCGCTTCCCCGCTTTACACAAAGGTACGATCAGTAAATTTCTAACAAATATTAATCACGCTTTGATAATGCATCTTTTTCCAGGTTTTGAAATCAGCCGATGGTACTATGTCAGTGTTGCAGTTGAGGGTGTACAACGAAAGCTATCTGGGAGAGTACGTGTGTTCCGTGTCTAACAACATGGGACACGTATCTATCGTCTTCGACGTTCAATTAGGCAATAAACCGAACCCGCCAGATTCTGTAAGTCTCTTGTAATGGAATAATAGAAAAAAGGGAACCAGTTAAGCTGGTCTTAGATGACCCTTGCTTTCAATGAATATGTAAAGCGTTTTAACGCAGCCACTAACTTATTTTTGCTGTAATTGATTTATGTACGTAATTAATGTTACAGACTAGGTAAGGTAGGGAAGGAAATAGGATAGTCTTGCTAATTTGATACTATCTAATGCCATCCTCAACTTACAAATTCAATATAAGAAGCCTTAGAAAGTTTAGCCTATGCTCTGTATGTACGATTCTACTTTGTATCACTTTATTTTTATCGCCTTAACCTTAACTTATTTTTTTTTTGTAATAAGGTAACGCAAAAAACTATACTTACTTCAAAAGTTAATTTAGTGAAAGGCTTTTTACTATTTTACATACATAAGAAATACAGACATAATAAATATGTACTGAACATGGCAATGGAATGAATGGTCATGGGAAGCGCTGGTTTTTATACAGCAGTCCCTTCTTCTAAATATATTTTGTAGGAGATGCACCGGTCAGCCATCGACTGCTCTTGTCAATTGTAATTGTATAAAATTAAAAAGTAACTAACTACTTTTAAAGTTAATACCAAGTATAATTATTGTAACAAAAGTAAAAGAATGAATAAAAATAAACTAACCTAGTCGTGTATGAATCGATACTGTCGTTTTAAAATAAAATAAAATTATGGGTATAAAGTAATTTTTGGGCATTTATTAATATTTCTAGGTAACATTTTTGAATGCTTCAACCACCGAATTGACATTCAACGTCACTTGCTCGACCTGCAACTTGGCGGTTGAAGAAGAAGATAAGTCTCCTGATCCGAAAAATCTTACGGTTATCGGTAAGAAGCTTAATCAAATTAAAGTATCAAACTTCCTCATAATACCAAATTTAAATCATTTTTTACTTTGAAAACTGTCAAACTTTTTAAATTAGCTTCATGTCATCTTAAACTTCCCTAAAATTCATATTTTAGTATTAAAAAAGATTAAGACATTCTGTTCTAAAGATAATAATTAATTAATTCCTTCTTTTAACTGATATAATATTTAATTCCTCTATTACGTATAATAATATTCACGTGGTTTTTACCTATATACATGAGTTGTGCACTTAGATTAAGCATAATACTGGGGTTTTTTAGCAATGAATGTTTCAGTGTGGTTACTGATCGTAAACTAATAAATAAACAAATAAATAAATAGAGAAAAGGTACTTAAGGTAAAAGATAAACCTAAACAAACAAATTATATATATATTAACTATCTTTTCGCCGTAGCTTCACCAGTGTGGACTACGCGATTTTGACTGTTTCCTTTTCTCCCGTTAAAACGTAAACTTTTTCATTTAAAAATAACGCATTATTTTGCTGATTAAATTTTTTATAAATTTAATCTAGTAGTTTTTGATTCTGTCTACCACAAAAAATACCATAATATCAATAATGATACTACTAATAATATACTTTATTGTACACCAGAAATAGAAATAATACATAGCAAAGAAAGAAAGATTTTAACACACAAACGGATTTATACAAAGGGCGACCGTATCGATATAATAATTGTGTTTGCTCGCAAACGTAAAAAAACCGACTTCAATTACATCGACATGTAATACAACGAACCCCAAAAAACCCAGTAAACATTTATCAGGTATAATACAACATAGGTCGATGAAAAAATAATTAAGTAAATTCGAATTATCAGATATCATTTGAAAACTACAATACAAGTGTAAAAGTTACAATAAAATAATGTATGATAAATATTCAAATAGTTAATTAAGCCGTCGGTCCCGGTTGTTATCATGTACACCTGATAGCGATCGTTACTCGTAGTAGGGTAATATATCCGCCAACCCGCATTGGAGAAGAGTGGTGGATTAAGCTCTGATCCTTCTCCTACATGGGGAAAGAGGCCTATGCCCAACTGTGGGATATTACAGGCTGAAGCGAACGAGCGATAGTATTAGTAGATATAGATACTACATTAACAAAATTTATCATTTCCACTTTCAGGCTATTCATTTCTAGTCGTTCCATACCAAGAGAGTTATCCAGCTGATTGGGATGCAGCTACGGAATTCAAAGTTGATATCGAGTCACCTTTAGGTAATTAAAATCCATTTTTGTAAAGCGTATTTGGTTTATTTACATATTGTACCAATTGTTTGCTTTCTACGAACATTTATTATTAAGGAGAAACTGTTGGATAATTATTAATAATAAAAAAGTGTACTAAAATTATATTATTTTAATCTATATTTTGATAAAATTATAATTATTATAGAACTTTATAGCATAGAAATATCACACCATAACTGATAAATATTTTGATTGTAAATGACACAAGATTTACGTCAATAAAACGATGCGATATCGGCAATTATTATCCCACCAAAAACATTCTGTAAAAAAACTAGCCAAGTCTCGATGGAGCTGCTTATTTATCTCTAAAAAGTAATGAAATCTAGACAAAGTCGTACCAAGTCTAAGGTTCATTACTGCGATTTTTTTTATTATTATAGTTAATGTTGTGTGACTTGGCCGTTGAAGGGTACACAAGGGTACAAAACTAAGAATAATATCCCACACTAGTATTGGTAATTGGACACTAGTGTCTCATTTTAGGCGGATGTTGATAACACATGCATTCAGCATTGACAATGCTGACTTCTGTTCTCTTATTTTTGGAGCGTCAAATCGACCACCGATCTAACATAAAATAGCCTTACAGACGGACTTCTGTCAATGATTAGAAGTCCGCTGGTACTGGAAATAATTTTTTATACAGTTTGTTTCAGGCTTGCCTATACAAAAGTATTATTGAAATACGCAGCTTTATCAAGCCTACAATTGACTGGTTATTCAATCAACGTTTTCCAAGTGGCAATTTTCCATCGTCAATGGGTAGCGGTTCTGGCGACAGATTGGTGCAATGGTGTCATGTAGCACCTGGTTTTGTACCCTTGTGTACCCTTCAACGGCCAAGTCACACAGCATTAACTATAATAATAATAAAATCGCAGTAATGAACCTTAGACTTGGTACGACTTTGTCTAGATTTCATTACTTTTTAGAGATAAATAAGCAGCTCCATCGAGACTTGGCTAGTTTTTTTACAGAATGTTTTTGGTGGGATTTCACTGCTTTTTGTAGAAAGTAGAAACGGGGCATATTCAGGCATATTGATTTATTTTTTAGAATTTCTTATTTGACACATTTTTTTTCTTTTTAGTAACAGTTTTTTTATTATTACAATACAAATCTTTCTTTTCCTTTCTTCCGGTTCTGATTCTTGTACTTGACGTGTTGGTATCACCACCACTCTTAGTCCAATGCATTATATTTTGAGCAAATTTTGAGCGAAATTAATATTTTAGTGTAATTTGTGTAATATTCGAGTAGAATTAAGTTAATCGTTCGCCTATTTTTCTTGTAAACTTGTAAGTATAAGTATAAAAGCCAGTCTAGTGTTATCCAGAGTTTTCCTATAATTTTATTTATATGCGTATTAAAAGCAGAAGTGGAGGCATTCGCCCAGTTGTGGGACGCTATAGGCTAGATTAAATTAGAAGATGTGATTTGATTTTTGCAATGATAGTCGATTTTTTTATGTACCAACTAGCTAGGCCTCGCGGTTTCACCCACTGTGATTTGAGGAAAAAAATACCTTTCCTTCTTAAAGCATAACCTTTCTCTTTAAATAGGCTATCCACCTCAGAGGAATTTTTCAATTCGAATCAATAGTTCTTGAGATTAGCGCGTTTAAACAAACAAACAAACAATTCAACTTTCAGGTTTATAATATTATATATAGATATATAAGTATAGATTAGATATATAACACATATCTTTTAGACTTCCGCGACGAAAATATTTATATGATATACTGACTTTGACTGGATTGACAGAATAATCTGGAATTTTTCAAGGAGACCAATCAATTGAACTTATTTTTTTTTTGTATTTTATTTCTTTTTTACATTTATTATTTATTGTATATTTAAGTAGCTTGATATATTTTCCTTAGTTTACACTAAATAAATTTCTGAACGCTCGCATAAATAAATATTTGACAACCAATATGTATAATGTCAATCCGTTTTCATTACTGACATTATTATTAATTTTTAAAATCTAAAATACGCCAATATCCGTATATTGTGGATATATGTTGTCGATTCGAAACCATTATTTATATACGTTCTTTAATTTAAGGGTAGAGTTTACCATATCGACGAGATGAACATTAAATGTTTGACAGTTACGAAACACGAACATTATATACATATACTTCCATACGAATTTTCATTCCCACCTTTCAACCCCTTACACCCTGTTTTTCGCATTATATTTTATGTAAAGGTGGTATATCGATCTCTTCGAATAGTTTGATTGGGCTCTTGTGTTTTTTAATCAGGGTCACCAGGTACTCCAGATCTTCGATTATCCTAGTTTTTATAGTTTTCCCTTTATGTAGCCATTAAACCCTAACTCTGTACCAAATTTCAGCTCTCTGAGTTTTTGGGAAGTACTAGTTCTATTTTGATGATCATGAGTGAGTGAGTGTCGTAAATGCGAAACTTTGCTTTCGCTTAACTTCTGAACTAAATGACCTACAGACTTGAAATTTTGGATTTTAAGTATGTGATTATAGCTTACTCGATGACGAAAATTTCAGCGTTCTGGTCTTATCCAGAGGTTCTCAAATAGGGGCCTGAAAATGCAGCGAAATGGTTCGGGTAAAGGATGGTACGGCAGTGTTTGCTTCGCGCTCGACTTGGCGGGGGCACTGCCGTGCCCCCCGATTTTTTTCACTCAAATGTAATGCTTAGTGCACAAGATAACTTCGATAACAATATACCTAATCAATACAAATTGCTTGCTCTATTAGCGTATTACGACATTTAAATATTCTAGAAATCTAGAAAATCACAACCTATTTATATGTAGATACATGTATATATTATAACACCAAGGGTTCTTTTTCTATACTTTTCTTCATATGCTTTGTTCTTCAGCAATTAAATAATAATTTATGACGCTTCTCGATGTAAATTTAATATTAGGTGTAGGTGATATATAAACATATAATAATTACCAGTGTTCGCAACCGTACGATAATTATCGTAATACGATAATTTCATGCCTACTGTATGTGCGATATACCTATATGTACCTAGTATCGTACATCGATCTAGATCGACACACATACGGATACCATTATTTTGATACACATACGATAATTATACAGCGCTGGTACTATAGCCTCGGTTCAAGTTGTGAACACTGATAATGACTATACTGATACCGATTATTTCAAATATATTTATATGGAGAAGTTTTCTATATGCCTTGAATAAACCCAGGACAGCTGCACACAGCTCCCTCTCTGTTTCCTGGGTTTGTTTAACAGCAGACGCCTGTCCACAGACCCAAAAGATTATGCTATAAAGATGCTATCTAAACAATAATCTATATTAATAAAAATATATCGCTAAATATACTGATAAGTACAAAACATGAGAACGGCTGGCCTTATTCAGCTAATTTTATTTTTCTCAAATTTTCTAATATGTTTTAAAAGGTTCTTACGGAATAGAAAATTAATGAAACGAAACAAAAAATCGTAAAATTTCAAAAAAGCGTAACAATCATTTCAACTTTACATGTTGGACAGTTCGTAAGACCGGACAACGTCGTCAGGTTCCCACATGAGATTGACGAAATTATTTGTCTCTAACTGATATAGCTAGAAGCCATACAACAAAGAATTGAATTGAACGTCATCGAATCAGCTAAAACCAAATAAACCAAGAACAAAATGATATTTCAGATACGGTGTTCACTGTGGGTCCACTGGCGAACAAGACACGATACCACGTGCGCGTCAGTTCGCGCAACGCGGCTGGCAACTCCGAGTGGGTGGACGTATCTCCCGATCCCATCACTGGGCTCGCCACGCGCCTCGCTACCTCATTACTACTGTTGTTATTCGCCTCCGTGCTCGCCGCTTTTTAATGTAACTCACGTGCACTAACCCAATTGCGTACATCTCCTCCTCTCGATAGAACATAGGTATAGGCAATATTGTTGATGTTGTTTTAGTGACAGTGTGTAATAGTCAAGATGATACTACCGATTCTGCCAAAACAATTTCCTTCATAAGATAATATAAATTCATAGCAACACTGTCGATAAATTAGTGTTATCAATTATCAACAAAAAAAAATTGTATAACGCAATAAGTATTTAACCTCCGATGCTTTTATTTCATCGATAATGTTACAATTGCGAGATTAGTATGACAGTACATTACCGTATTAATATGGTCATTGTCACAGATAACAACGATACTGTCGAAAATACTATCGATATTATTTGATTTTTTAAGATCAAATAGTACCGATAATTCGGCATCATTTTCTAAGGCTTATTGCTGCCGATATTAATTCCGATGTTGTAACCACGCTGTAAATAGTTGTGCTCCTTAAGAATATCATTAGAATTTTTGTGGCACGGAGCTTAAAAATCGATCGCTGTAATTGTGATTGAGAATAATATGTATATTATGATTTATATAGTCGTTAACAAAAACTAAAATTGTCGCCCGTGCCTGATACAAAGTGGACATTATTTTTTTTAGCTTATATTCTATAGGTACATTCCATATAAAAATAGATAGAAATAGTTACTAGTAAGAAAATGTTGTAATGTTCGGAAAAAATATTTGCTACTTGAGAATATTATATTATTTTCTATTAAATAGCGTCATTTTTTGGAAGTGTGTGAAAATATTCAAACTAACACTTACATTTACTACCTACAATTGAAAATATAGCATAACAAAATGAAGGTTGTGTTTCTAAATTGAAAATAGAATGTCAGTAAGTCTCGTCCACTGTTGAAATTTATGTCAAATACACCTTAAATGATAGATAGCGTATTGAAAAATAATTTAGGTTTATGGACTATGGAGTGTAGAAGAAAGGAGCACCGTCTTTGTATATCAGAAAGTGTCCGTTCAAAGTCATTAAATAGGAGACGCCACTGTGACGCCACTGCAAGAGGGTTATATTCAAATAAAGCGCTAAAAATTAAAAAATAAGGAGAGGTAGTTACATACGGACAGAAATACTTTTGCTTTTACAATTTTTATCACAATTGTGACTTTATATTAACTTGCAAAAGCTCTTTATAATTCACAATAATTTAATGACTTTCAAAATTATCTCACAGTAACGGTTTGGGTTATATATGTATACCAAATATTTTTCGAACAGCCAACACTTCACGTTATCTGAATTGCTCACTTCATATCATACTTTTGGTGATATTAGCGCCATTTAAGTCGAATTTTGAACTATAATTGCTACATTCATACTATACCCTTTGCCTACACCAGCGCAATTGTGGAAGGCTTTTGAACTGTTGTAGCATATGGTTGGACACTTTTTTAACTTTTCTCCCATATGAGATGATTCTCCTTACCTCTACTTCCATATTTAGGTTGAAGAATATTGTATATTTATTTCGTGTTTTGAAATTAATGTTTCGAATCATTATCGGTTTTTTGGCTTGGGATGTCTAATTCTAAGCAAAATTTAGCAGTAAAATAACAATAGTTTAGTTAGCAATAGTATCTATATATTTTGTTGTAACAATCATATAAAACATTCTAAAACAAAATTCGTCCACATTCTCACTTCCGCTTTATAGGAATTGTGCGATATTTAATGCCATTTTGCAGTCAACTAACTTAATTAGTCTTTTAATATACAACCTAGCTTTCTCGGTTTCATTTAACGAACATCCAAAATGAGAAGAGAACTTAACATTTTATGAACGAGCGGACTAGTGAAAAAACAGTTCATAGAGAAGAATCTAACGTAAAGAGAACCATGACTACTACATTTTTACTACAATTTTCGATTGTAAAGTGTTGTATAAATAGCCAATATACTCGACTGCACATCAAACGTTCTTTTAAATGCTGTTTATGATATAGCGTTTAGTTAATAGACTAGACTGTTTATTGAAAGGCTAATTTAACGTGATCGTGACGACATGTCTGTTATATTATTATTATATATAGTTTAACGTTTAAAAATAGACAATAAATATCAACGTTTTATAATAATATAATATCTAATAGACGAAGATGTGATTGTTTCTTAAAATCATATAATATGTTAAACGTGTTTAAAAAAATTTAAGTCTAAAACTATCAAATAAAATATTAAAGAATCATGATGACTGATTGATAGACATAACCTTAAAAATGGGGTTTTTTGGTATGTAGATTTAAACTAGAAACAAATTGTCGGACGCGACCGTAAGGCACTATATGGCTGACAGAGGTGTCTGATGATTGTGCACAATTCATTTGAACACTTGTTGCGGATAGTATTGATTATAATTAATAAAATTTACTACAACCTAATAAACTAATACGAATTTAATAAAAGAAGTTCTATAAATTAAATCACAAGTAATACAATCATAATTTTAATAACACCTTTTATTATCGCTTATGCATTTGATTTACCACAATGAATACAAACTTAAAACAAATTATTCAATAATTTGAATGAGTTGTATTCATGCAATTTTTTGAATCGTTTAGCTTAAAATCGTAATAATTTTTTTCTGCATCACAAATGGCATTGAGGTGTAACGATTAATTTAATGATACAATCCGCATGCAATATCGGTCAAACAAAGTACCTGACGTTTTCTATCGGTCCTTCGGGCCTTCCAGAATGTACCAAAGCTGCTTTCAAGTAATATAAAGTATTGCTGTTTTCTTTTTGTTTACATAAATTATGTCTGACAGCTGCGTGTGATATTTTGTTTCTGGCTGAACTATTAAATTGCGTCTATCAATTTCGAAAATAAGTCGTTTTCGATAATGTGGTTCAAGCTTAATAAATTATGATATGAATGTGTATGTATTATGTAGCTTCAACTACGCATGGGAAAATATTATTAAGCATTTCTTTTTTCTTTTTGTTCTATTATGTAGGTTGATGTAATCATAATTTATAAGACAAGGATCAAATCGTCGTAGAAAGTTATTAAAAAGAAAATGTTTTAAGCTTAATTCGTGGTCACAGTGTAAATATACAATAAAATTGTTGTTAGCTTCTAATATTTAATTATACTTATAGGTTTTATTTATTGCAATCCGTAACTTGTTCTTAAATGTGCTTATAGCGATTACTTAGGACATTCGCACGATGTATTTTATAGTCTAAATTCCAATACATTAAAACGGAAATGAAAAAAAATATTTAAAAATCATGTCAATTTTATAAATTCAATTTTTTTCATTTATTTAATCGCTATAAACACAATTTACACTACAATCTTTATTGCATCAAACTATTTGAAATGATATTATTTTAGAATCTTTAAAATTATAATTATCATTTATTAAATTAGGGTATTATTTCTAATTATAATAAAAATAGTTAAAACTCTAACCAAAAACCAATGACAATATTTAAAGGACTTCATCAACCGAATTTGTTATTACCACTTTTAATACCGTTTACAATTTCTAATGGGTATTTTATATGGATACAATTTTAAATGTGTCGACCACTGTGAAATTTCTTTTCAAAGTAGAGTACTACGCAAATAACAATTAAAACATCGCTGATTTTTCAACCTGGATAAAAAAAATTAAGAACATCGAATTATTTCAATTATATTGCAGTTATTCGCAATAGAAAAAGGTAACATGAATCAGGTGACTAAAATTTCTTTTACGTATTATTAAAAGTTTAATCTTTTCAAATTTAAAATATGCACTTTAACGTTATGCATATTTAAAAATTATTTTTAATTTAAAAAAAACTATCATTCCGTCAATTTTATAAAAAAAAATATATTATTAGGCGTCTTTCAATTATAGAATATCGTGTACAGCAAGACTGAATTTCGTCTATTTTGATTTTTAATAATTTATTAGATATTATGGTTTTTATGAATTTATTAATTATATATTTGTAAAGTCATTGAAAATACGAATTTCCGTTGTAAAGCTTAAAAAGCGCGTAGGAATCCCGTAACTACCATAATGATTACATTTCAGCAATCTTACAATAATTTGAAATTTCAATTGCTGTTTGTCAAAGGTTTTTAGTCGATGTATATAGGTATATATGTCTATGGTTATTTCACCCTCGATGTACACAAATTGTTAATTACATTATAAAAATACACTGATCTGCCGATAATAAAGGTAGTTTATAAAATGTGAGTGTTTTATTTAATGCTTAAATAACGATTCAGCCTGTAATATCCCACTGTTGGGCATAGGCCTCTTCCCCATGTAGAAGAAGGATAAAATAAGGCTTAAATAATCCAAAGGGAAATATGTATCAAGTTAAGTGATGACTGAGGAATAAAACTTCTTTATATTTAGATAGATCATCAATCTAGACATACGTCGTAATAACTTGTCGAATATTTGAAGGCAATTGTGTTGATAATTGTTTTTTTCTGTTAACTTAAGTATTTTTTTCTAAATTAGTCTTGCAGATTTGTTACATCTTTAAATAAAACAAAATATATTTGATAACATTTTTACCAAACGAAAAAATAGAGAAAAAATTACATATGCTTACACAAAAATAACAAGTAACATAATATTTATAAAGACGCACGACGGCACTCAAACCAAACGCATGGCAAACATACATCCTATGGCTACTACTAGAATGCCACCAGCGAAGAATATTCCGTAAAATGTTCCATCAGATATCTCCGCCGCTGCTTCTGGATCATCTTGAGGTTTTTCAACAACTTCCGTCGTTGCTTCAACCTCCGGCCGATCAATTGTTGAAGCAAGTATTGGTTCCGACCAGGGAGAATCACCAGCTTCGTTGGAAGCACGAATCCTTACCCAGTATTCAGTTTTTTCATCTAATTCAGGTAACGTTACCTTTAGTCCTGCAATAAAGTTTGATTGTGTTGAGCTCACTTTTATTTATTTAAACTTTATATTCCGTTTTTATTCCAGTATTTTTATCAGTCTAGTAATTATTGTTATTCAGTTTAAACAGTTTACCAATTGAATCGATTTAGGTACATTTTTTTATAACGCTCTTTTCAAATGCTGTTAAAAATTTCATTAATAAGAACATTTTAGTTGTAAAAGTAATTCTTGTCAGGTCGTTATTAGAACAACTCATTTATAAGTTTCTAGACAGTTAGTGAGATCAATAATAATAAAGAAGAGTAAAAACAGGAAATATCTATAACATGATTTTTACCTGCACTTTCGGTATTCACAATGTCGTACCCATCAGTTTTTAAGAGAGCTTCGCCGGCTGTTTTCCAATCCATCTCTCTAGGAGTTCCTACTCGCTTTTTTATGAAACTTTTTAAATCCATATATTGAATTAGAACTTCTAAAAATAAAAAATAAATATTGTTTAAGAGAAGTAAAAAATATTAAAGTCTTGTTATGTCTTTAAAAAGTAACTGCGGGATTTTTCGACAATTCTTCTCTGCAGAATCTACATTCCAAATAGGAGTTAGCTTCGTATTAAACATAATTTATTTAGAGATTAATTTAATTACATAATTAAAAAATGACGATTAAAAGTGCTCGATGTCTTTTTGAATAAAGAGATTTTTGATGTCATTTGTCGTTATGTCAACTTACCCTCAACTGGGAAGAATATTTCTCCGTACCATTTAACTTCAAAATTCAAGGCGTTATGTGTAGAATTTTCTAGGCTTACCTAAAAAAATTTTATTGAAATTGTCTTTCTACGGTGGTTGGAATTTATCGAGTCTTGTATCGAGATAATTCGTAACAACCCTCGAAAACAGCTAATAGACATGGCTCAGAAGTAAGAACAATCTGTAATTCTAGAATTCCAGGTGTTAACTGCTCTTTAGCCTCCCATAACCCGATGATTCCTAGCACCCTCAACCCTACGTTACCGCGGCCGCTGCCGTAATAGGAAATAGTGGGGCTTACGATAACTGAGAGCCGAAATTTATGCCGCGAACTCATAAAGACTTTTCCCATACTCAATACGCTGGGCAGGCGGGTAGGTGACTTTCCGCCATCAGTCTTAGAACAATCTTGAGGAAACCTATATCTCAAAGAAGTTCTGAGAAATCTACTTAATTACATTTGCTGCAGGTTTACTGCGGTATAGCTACGTATAATGATTCAATGGAACCAACATTTTTGTTTCATAGTGATATACAAACGTACGGTCCCTTAATAGTTAGCGGTTAATATAACCTATGGACGCTTGCAACATCAGGAGCATCACAAGCGCATAGCCAACCAAATCAACTCCGCAAAAGCGATTATCCAGTACTAGGATATTTCAAGACTTCTAAAATTGCTTACGGAATCCATTTAGTACTAATTATAATTATTATTTATTTATTTACACTTTTTTGCACACCAACACAAAAAGTAACAGAAATTTAATTAAGTAAACAAAAATAATAAAGTTTCATTAGTTGCAACAGGCGGTTAATACCTCATTCGGTTTCCTAGGTTTCTCTAATTTTAATATTGCGAACATTTTATCAATCTCCCCATATCGATTGCTAGCCCGACATCGATATCTTTGACCAAAAGTCGTCTCATTCGCTACTAAAGTAAGTGCAGCCTTCTCTCCATTGTCTAATAGTTTTATGTCGTCCTTTGCAAACTCAGTTAAAACATCTCCATCTTCCTTAAACCACCTGTAGGTCGGTGTGGGATGTGCATCTGAAGCACAGACTAAATCCACGCTAAAATTAAAAAAATAGTAATAATAGAAAAAGTACGTAAATATACTACGTATGTATACCTATACAAATAAATGAATATCCTTGCTGACTATCAGATTTTTAACGATAAAATATACCTTTCGTTTTCTTTGCCAGGAACCAATGCTGTACCGTTGCCATCAGCAAACATAGGGGCATCTAAAAAGAATATTATATAAATAACAATTAAAAAGTAATCAAATATGTCTACTAAAAAAGTTTTCGTATATCTGAAATAAACTACAATACTTATTTAGTAATCACTTATCAATACTAAAGTTCGATTTGAATTCGCTCATATCTAGAATATTGAATTTATTGAAAAAAAATAATATTTTTATTTTAACAAACAATTACTATAATTATAATAATACAAGATTAGGCTACTACCAAAGAATTTCTCCAAGAGTGCAACTGCGTGGTCACCTTGTATTATTTAACGCCATTTATGAAACGGTTTCACAACAAACGTATGCGCCTACATGCGCATCACACACACTTGTACTACAAGCGCCATCTAGGATAAACTTATACGAGTTTTTAACTAAGCTATATACTTATGCTTCAGCCTGTTATATCCCGCTGCTGGGCATATGGGCGTAGGAGAAGGATCAGAGCTTAATCCACCACGCTGCTTCAATGCGGGTTGGCGGATATATTCCCTACTATGAGTAACGATCGCTATCAGGTGCAGTGGCGTAGCTACTAAGGGGCAAGGCGGGGCGGTGCCCCGGGGCCCTCAAGCTCAGGGGGCCCCTCGGACTCTGACTTACAAACAATAAATGTAACTAATGAAAATTTCTCCCACATTCGGAATATAAATAAACCAGATTCCATGAACGCGAAATTAATAATGGTAACTTATATGAAAAATTACACAGGAATTCCCAACAAGTCTCGAACATCTTTGTTTGAAACTTGGAGGTAACTCCCCTGTCCCCAGCGTGTTTCAAAAGCACGCGCTTGATGCAAGGCTTTGAAGAATTATCTTCAGATTATCGATTGCAAAACAAATAAATTACTTTTTTCAATAATGTAGATACTAGACACAACAATAACTCAGTTAAATGCACGTTGTGCAGTCAGTTAAATAATCAATTTTACCACACCAACGCGACTTCCAAAAAGGAGGAGCTCTCAATCCGATATCGATGATTTTTGTTTTAATTGAAAGGTGGTGCTTGTCATGTGGTCCCATTTAAATTTAATTGCGATCTAACAACCATTTTTCGACTTATATGTAATAATGCATATTTACTTGACTATTTTTTCCTCGACCTAGGTTATATTATACCGCATAACTTTTCACTAAGTATACCGATTTGTAATGATTCTTGTTTTATTCGAAAAGTGATACTTGTCTTGTATCAATTTAAATTTTATTCAGATCACTACTTTTTGAGTAATCTTTGATAACGCGCATTTACTTGACTATTTTTTTCGTCTACTTACGTTGTATTACTTGTCGATATAATTGAAGGGGTTTTGTTGTGTGGCTACGGTAGTCTAGAATTTAGCCACCCCCTCTCTAACCGTGAGTGTCCCTTAATTGCCTCTCTAACCGTGAGGCAACTAAGGGATAACAAAATTCCACTACCTCCTTGGAACTATTGAAGCCGACCGATGTCAGGATAGCCATTCTACAGCTGGCTTTTGACGATAAAGTCTAAGCATTGTATGAAGATATTACAAGGGCCATACATGGCACTACTTCGGCCTTCTACAACGTTGTTATGGGAGACTTCAACGCTAAAGTAGGAGTAAAAGACCGCGACGAATCGAGAATCGGACCACACGGATTGGGGCACAGGAATCGCAGGGCGTAGATACTCGTCAGCACCCTCGAAGCAGGGGAGGGGGGGGGGCGTTTTTCTTGATGAATTCTATTTCGAGAAGAAGTCCCAAAGGCAGTGAATATGGCAAAGCCTCGATACTGTGACGAGGAATGAGAGATTTAATTATAGCAGAGATACAAGGCTTATATTCAGAGATGTATCAGTAGTTAATAGGTTTAACAGCGGCAGCGACCACCGAATATTGTTTGGCACTCTGAATATATGTCTCCGAAAAGAGCGGACCCGCTTGATAAAATCTACTCTCCGAGCTACGCTGCCCCAAATACTATGTGGCTCCGAGTAGTTCAAACTGGAACTCCAAAACCGATTCGATTCGCTGGAAACTACTACTACTGCGACGTGAACCGCGTGAACGAGATGACCGACAACGTGGTGAAGACGGTGTGTATACTGGATTGCAGACATTTTATGACGACGAAGTCAACGAGACAGTACAAATTTTCTCCCGAAGCCTTGGATCTGATGCGGCGGAGGTGCGAGTTGCCCGCTGCTCAAGCAGCTTCACCAGAACAGAAGACTCTCTCCAAGAGGATACGGAAACTTGTACGCCGAGACTTCATCTGCTCAAATACGAGAGAGATTACTACTCTTATTGAGCAGAATATGGGGTTAAAAGTTTTCCAAAGACCATTGGGGTGAAGCCTTTTTGCGAAGCTCAAAACAGCGGATGGCAGGACCGTTTGCTTTCGCCCTCAGATCCGAGAAGAGGTCAAGAAATTTTATGGATAGCTGTACTCTTCGAGCGCACGCAAGCCTGAGACTTGGGACTGAAGATCCGTGTGCACCATTGTTGAGCTATTATTTGGAAGACATCCCGGACATTGAAGCAGATGAGATTTGTGCGGCGCTCGGGCAGTTTAAAAACGGAAGGGCTCCGGGGATGACGGAGTTAGGACTGAGCTCCTTGAAGCCGCAGGGTAACCTGCCTTAAAAGCCTTGGCGAGACTCTTTAACGGCGTCATCCACCGATAGGTAACACACCGGAGGCGTGGTCCAGGAGTGTGGTGGTACTGTTCTTTAAGAGAGGCGATATAAGTCTCTGTTAAAGAATTACAGACCGATCTCACTTCTGAGCCGCGTCTATAAGCTGTTTTCGAGGGTTGTTACTAATCGTCTCACCAGAAGACTTGACAAATTCCAACCACCGGAGCAGGCTGGGTTTCGAAATGGCTACAGCACCGTAAACCACATCCACACTCTTCGGCAGATTATACAAAAGACAGAAGAATATAATCAGCCGCTGTGTATGGCGAAACCTGGGCTCTCCTGGACTCTCTGTAGATATTTCAGATCGACTGGCGATATATCGAGGTACTGAGATGTATTGTACGATGCGGGGACGATGATCGTTCATATCCAAGACCAGAGAACAAGACTCCATTTTTCTCCGGCGTGGGGTAAGACAGGGAGATGTAATACCCCCTAAACTGTTTACCACTGCGCTGGAGGATGTCTTTAAGACCTTCGATTGGGGGGAACGAGGCATCAACGTCAACGGCGAATACATCTCTCATCTTCGTTTACCATCCAGCTAGGCCGCAACAACTACGAGAAGGAGGCCGATAAGAGGATTCGGTTAGGCTGGGTGGCGTTTGGTAGGCTTCGTCGAGTCTTCACTTCGAAGATTCCGCATTACTTGAAGACAAAAGTCTCCGAGCAATGTGTCCTGCCTGTGTTAATATAAAGAGCCGAGACGTGGACACTGACAAAGATACTGGTCCACAAGTCGCTCAACGTGTAATGGAACGGGCTAATGCTTGGGGTTTCTCTCAAGGAAAGGATAAATGAGACTATCCGCAAGAGAACGAAAGTAAGCGACATAGCCCACGGATTTAGCAAGTTAGAGTGGCAGTTGGCTGGTCACCTGTGTCGCAGGACCGACGGCCGTTAGAGTAGACGTATCCTGGAGGGCAGACCGCGTCTTGGCAAACGCAGTGTTGAACTTCCACCAGCCCGTTGGATCGATGATCTACATAATTTGTAATTACCAGGGTAGGCTGGATGAGGATTGCAGAAAATCGGGATATCTGACGTGAACTTGGGGAGGCCTATGTCCAGCAGTGGACTACAATAGGCTGAACTGACTGACTGACTGACCCAAAGGGTGGTCAACGGGACCATATTAACGTACCTCCGCTGTCTGCATACTGTTACAGGACTGTACTGTACTGTTTTGAACGGTAACAGGTAGATAATTTCTTTTATTTTCATAAAATAGTTTTAATTTGTTCACTAAAATAAGTTATATTTGTATTTGGTTTTAAAGTTTATTACGAAGTCGATTGTATTATGAAAAATTTGGAGTATGCCGAATTCGGAACAGGAAGAATACAGAACAAACGATTTTAAATAGTTTAGTTGGGGCCCTCGTTAATATTTTGCCCCAGGGCCTTCGGTTGCCTAGCTACGCCACTGATCAGGTGTACATGATAACAACCAGGACCGACGACTTAACGTGCTCTCCGAGGCACGGTGGGGAGACCCACAAGGACTGCACAAACACCCAGACCACGGCAAACATCTGTATGGCCAATACAAATGTTTGTCATGTGCGTGGATCGAACCCGAAACAGCCAGAGCAACAATCACAAACCAGTGCTGTGACCGTTGCGCCAACGCGTCGTCTAGCTATATATGTACTTGAGTTACGTTTATTTTTCTTTGACCTTTTTAACTTAATAAATAATAATGTTTATATATTTAGAATATGAAATATATGAAATAATATGAAACCCGTACTAAAGATGTAAGAATAAATTTCGACTTAATGATCAAAATAACCAAATCCTAATTGAGAAACTAATAACTTAAATATTTTATGCCAAAATGACAAGCGTCCCGAATTTGATAATATCTTAAAATGCATACAATTATGTAATCAATTAAGAATAACATAGCGCTACACCTACAGTTAACTTGCAGACTTATGTTCACGCTGACGCTCGCCATACAATCATCTATACGCGGACTCTCTTGTATCGCTTCGCAATTGTAAACGCCACTGTCTTCTGGCTCCAGAGATGTAATTGTCAAGAGACCTTCAAACCCTTGGCTATTGTACTTAGTCATGACTTGATACTTTGAAGGATTGAGATCCTCTGAAACAGAAAAGGTGCTGTACATAGAGCCTACATATACGAGTATGTAGGTATCTATGTATATAACATGTGCAGTATATGCTCAATCATAATTAACACAGTTACTGTTGTGTCGACATTGTGTCGATATTCATGTATCAGGCTACGTTTTATATGACAATAAACCGTGAAAGAAACTCATGGACTCACGAAAGCAATAATGTCTGAACTCACGTAAACACGTACAAGATTATTAAGAACAATTAGTTAATTAAATTGAGGAAAACAACTATTTCTTAAATATTTTAAAATCGATTTGTCCTTACCTGTGATAATTTCTCCATTTCTATGCCAAAGCAGTCTCGGTTCGGGTTCACCTCTTGCCTGACAAGATAGCGTTATAGAGCGACCTCGGTCTACTGTTACTTCTGTTGGCGTATCCAAGAATTGTGACGGTTCTATTTACAGACAAATAATAAACAGTTTGGTATGATTAATATATGCTATGAGCAATACAGCAAGCTGCTTAGTACCTATACGAAACGTAAAGTGACAAAAAAAAATTTGCTCAAGTAATCAAATTGAGCATCCATCCCTTCTGTAAGCGCATATTTCTTTGCAAATAAAATAAAATAAATATTATAAGATTTTAAGTTATAAAGTTCGATCATAATGACTACATTTACTATGACTCCTCTTATATTGATCGTGAATTGGGCAAGTTGTTTTTTATTCACAAAAGAAAAATGCTAAAAATATTTTATTGATTCTCACAACAGTCGTTGCTACCCATGTCGACAAGTGTCTTTAAACGTAATGACATAGATACGAGTACGTAAACTGTCTACCAATTTGACAAAATATGAAGCTCCTACTGAAAAAAAGTCTCTAGAACAAGGCCTTCTGAGTTTAAAGACTTGGACAGTAATATTTTTTTTGAGATTCGACCCTTTCAGTAGTGCGTTTTACCGGTGTCCCGTAATTAAATATATTTAGACGACAGTTTTGTTAACAGCCATAGCCCTGACTGTTGAGCTGACGATTGCGAATTCGATCTTGTCGATGTAATTGAAGTCAGTTTTTTTCATTTCGCGTAAACACAATTATGTACTTAGAAGAAGGTTATAAAAATATTCTTTGCTAACAATTTAAACTAAATGTAATTTTTATATCTATTTTATAAAAAGTATTTTTCTATGAATCTGCCAATTATTTAGTCCGAAAACAAAATTAAAACGACGAAAAAATTATTAATCGGGTACATTTTAAATTTCGATTTTGTGACTTGTGACACAAATGCGAATATAAATGTATATTTATAAGTATGAGATATTAAAGAAGAAAGGCCAAATATTCTATAATAGCATATAAAAAAAGTTTAACTCACCAATAACGCAAAGTGAGACACTTTTTTTTACATCCCCAGATCGGCACTCCCAAACTCCTGTATCTTCAACATTAGCATGACTGAATATCAACACCATAGCAGGAATGCGTGATTTGGAGGTTGGTAAAAAATGTTCCTGCGCAAACACTCTATTCGTCGCTACACGCTGTACAACATTTCCTGAAGGATTTACCCATTCTACCTACAAAATATAATTATAAATTTATTTAGAGCTAGAAATCCTTTTTAATGAAAAAGTATAGGCTTTTCCATATCACGCTACGTCTGGGAACAGTAAAATACTAAAGATAAACATGAAATCAGTGGGAGCTGATTGAAATATCCAATATAATATACAAAATTTTAACAGAAACATTACAAAAAATTACATCATTATAAGTTGCGGAATAGACACGCGCTCTCAAACTTCTGCTAAGTATTATTTTGAAGAGATATTTGATTAAACTTATTTTATTACCGAAATAAAAAGTATTACTCTTTTAATTTAATTGAAAAATTGGAACTTTGTATACTAGTATTTATTTCAAATGTCATTAGAAATATTAAAATTAAAAAAAAATAAAACAGCAAAAGCGAGTTCATTGGTCCAGCGCCGTATGGAATGATAATGCAAAGAATCCGATCTGAGCCATTTCTTTGAATGTAAATGTAAACTAATCATAGTATTGAAATAAATACTATTATGTGTCCTTTGTAGATTAGTTTCCGTTTTTAGATAGCATACTTTATATTTTATGCTTTTCTCATGTGAAGTGTCATTTACATTTAGTTACTTTTTTTTAAATTTACAGCATTTCAACTTTTCAAGATTATGGCAACTGTATAAGTATTTCACAGTTATGAGTTATAAACGGACAATAAAAAAAAACAGAATCTGATATGTATTTAATAACTAAAGAACTGTCTGTTTTCGAAAATCACTACAGACGTATGAAATGTATATATGTAGTATATGTATGTATTGTTATATAACACATATGCCTAGATATATACCCATGTATCTATAAGTGTTAGTAGTGTATCTATGTTATTATTTAGTCATATGTTTTATACGAAATTTTTCTCCTTTAATTTCTGCACTAGGTACTTTGCCACGCGTTCACATTATCTCATACTACAATAGGCTGAGTGGTAGAGATCTCTTTTTGAGATATTACGAGTATGTTCACGCTTGCAATGTTCCTATATAATGACTATTGTAAAATTATTTAGTACAGTAAAGACTATAATAACTAAATTATTTCCATTTATATATTATTATTTCCTTCGGGGAAGTAAATGTTAAGATTCCTATTTATTACAAAAGCTTATTTACCTTTTGGTTTTTGTTTGTGCCCTTGCAGATGATGGATTTTCGTGCACCTGCACTCAAATAGTGCTTATCCCATCCATAATCTATCGGCTCGATGGATAATCCTCTTGTTTCCTTTTGAATTGATTTTAGACCATAAACTAAAATTTTGGAATACAGTTATACAGACTCTCCTAAATTTATTCATATTGTTATTTACTCTTTATTGCAGCTTAAAAAAGTATTATCGTCGTTTCGTACTGTAGCTAAATCTTTTATTCTAATAAGGAAATGGATTGGAGCTAAAGTATTTTGAATTGTTCGCTTTACATTTGTAAATATTTTTCCTGAGACATACAAGCTACGAAACGGTACTTTCCTTTACGAATAACAATGAGCATGTTAAAGAGTTTTAGTCCTACAACTTTTGAGTAAAAATTAATATGTTCTGTCAACTTGTCCGTTGTAACTAAACAGTTCATGTAACTGTTACAACAAAGTGTCATCAGCGTTCATTTAAAAGTAGGTATTTAAACTGTTCAGATATAAGATATATTCATAAACAGTTACAAAATCAACTATAATTCCATGTTATACCTCTTCTAGTAACCCGTTAATAAATTATATCGTTGTTAAAAACTGCGTAAATTAAAATTACATGTAAATACGAGTAACAGGCAGATAGAGTTATTTGCGTATTTATAATATTGAAAAAATTCTGCAATATTTATTTTTGTTACAATTAATACCTAATTATTGTTATAAAAATTACCTGCTCTATAAAACATGTAGATAAACACGATAACATAAAAGAGCCACTTCATTTTGTCTTTGACTTAGCACAAACTAGATAATCAAGACTATGTTTAAAACTAATTCTATATACTCGTAGACTTCATGATTGTTCAAACAGTTGCTCACAAATGGTTTCAGGACAGAATTTAAGCTCCCACAAAACGTTTTAATTAATGGGGTCATAGAATTAACGCAAATTATTTTCATCATTAACAACAATGTCACCGGTGTGGAATCAGGAAGTTATAGTTAAGCCACGATGATATTAAAAAGGTCGTAATATTTTTAGTAACAATTACCGACGCCTTTTTTTCAATGAAACTAGGTTCACAGTCTCGGTATGAATTTTGACAAAATGAAGAAGCCTAATGGAATTAGTCGCGATGATGGCAAGAGACCTGATGGATTGACGTTGGTTCCCTGGGAAAGGGGACGGGCGCTTTTGTGGGACGCAACCTGCGTTGACACACTTGCTCCGTCTCATGTCAGGGAAACAGCCTTAAAAGCGGGAGCCGCGGCGGAGAAAGCTGAATCGACTAAACGGCACAAGTATTCGTCACTAATTCCAAATTACATCTTTGTGCCGTTTGCAGTCGAAACACTTGGACCTTGGAGTAGCAGTGCTAAAAAATTCTTAATTGAGATAACTCCTCGCCTTATTGCCTCCACTGGTGACAAGAGAGCTGGTGCATTTTTTGCCCAGAGAATCGGCATAGCGATTCAACGGGGAAATGCTGCCAGCATTCTTGGCACAATTCCACGCGGACATGATTTGTATCAAAACTATCTGTAAATATTTATTTCTTAAGTTTTGACTTGTAAATATGTATAATGTTTAAATAAAATTCTATTCTACAGTATTGTACAACTTAACAAAAAAATTTTGACAAAACATAAGTTATGTTTAACAACCAAGTATACCGAGACTGGTATCAGTCGATGGTACCCTTCTCGAAGTTATTCAGGATTATGTCTACCTAGGTCCAAGGCCATACAATTCAACTAGACTGAAACAATTTCGAGGAGGAAGCCGATAGTCTGAGGATTTGGTTAGGCTGGGCGGCGTTTGCCAGGCTTTGTCGAGTCTTCACTGCGAAGATTCTGCTGATTTTTCTACTATCCTGCCTATTTTGACATACGGTACCGAGACGTGGACACTGACGAAGGGACTAGTCGACAAGCTTAAAGTCACTCAACGTGAAATGGGACGGGCTATGCTTGAGATCTCTCTCAAAGATAGATAGATGAGACTATCTACGGGAGAACTAAAGTACCCGACATAGCCCACAGAATTAGCAAGGTGAAGTGGCAGTGGGCTAGTGGACCGATGGCCGCTGTAGCAGGCGTGTCTTGTAGTACTGACCGCGTGTTGGCAAACACAGTTTGGTACGTCCTTCGGCCCACTGACCTGACGAAATACGTTAGATTACCGGTGGAGGATAAAAATTGCGAAAAACCGTGATGTTTGGCATGAACTTGGGGAGGCCTACGCCCTACGTCCAGAAGTTGACTGCGATAGGCTTAGAGGCTATAGAGAGAGAGAGAAATCATATTCAATCAAACAAAAAAATTGTGACATGAATGTTAACTAACAAAAACGTCAATTTTATTAATTTTGTAAACCTAGAGTAAAATACTCGTACATACATCATACTTTTTGGGCCAACTAACTTTCTTCAGAGTAAAAACATTTAAAAAAATCTTTCACGCTGATTACTCGTTTAAATTAGAAGAATAGGGAACAATTCTTGAAACAAAAAACACTTCTTTCCTAAATACCTGATTGTATATAATTTACTGTCTAATTATTTATACCAAACAAGTTATTCATTTGTCTAAAAATATTTGCAACATTTCAAAGAACACCACTTGTCATCATTGATAACGGTTCGACCAACTTTGCTCATTTACACATTTTACCTGACAAACAGACAATGGATAACTTAAAATCTACATAGACTAAGCGACTGAATTTAGCACAACCGCTAACTCAAAGCATCTGACTCCCAAAAAAGTGATGAATAATTTATTTCCTTATACTTACACTACAACTACATGGGTAGTCTAGAAGTGATCACTATTTAGCGATAAGACCGCCCATTACTTCTTTTCTATGTACTTTATATTAAGACTAGCTGTGCCCCGCGGTTTCACACGCGCTAATATGAAAAAATAGCCTATGCCTTCCTCGATATATAGGCTATCTAACACTGAAAAAAAATTTCAAATCGGACCAGTAGTTTCTGAGATTAGCGCGTTCAAACAAAGAAACAAACACACAAACAAACTTCAAACTTCAGCTTTATAATATTAGTATAGATTTTCTATGTAATTTTTTTAATGTGCAATAAAGAATATAAGAAACTGTTTTATTATGGGGCAAAAAATATATAAATTAAACATAATAGCACAGGATCCAGGTCTACTTTATAACAAGTTTTTGCTTTAATCGAAATACGTCAAAGATAATTTTATACAAAATTAAATGCACCTCGAACATAATTAACAGTTTCTGTGGAAAACGTAATAAGAAAAATATGGCATTTAAATTCATTATTATAAGTAAATAATATTTGTGTGAATTCGGACGACGAGTTAGCGAGCGTTTTTGAAGGATTTTTTCATAAAATATAGTTTAACTTTACAATGAAATAAATAATAATAGTTTAACTTTACAATGAAATAAATAAATAAATAATAATTTTCACCAAATTCTAGTTCTTAAAAATTGTGTTTCCAATTTTAATTTGATTTTTCATTTTCACAGATTGGTTACTTTCATATTATCATAAAATCATTTAGGAGTCTTAATATACTTAATAATAATAAATCAAATGATCTGGGGGGCATCTTAATAAAATTAATTATTAGTACGATTAATCGTACCGAGGTAAACCTCGGTCCGTAATTAACATTAATTTTAAATAATTGTCTTAAAGTAGGTTATTTTTTTGTTTTGTTACAATATTATAAAGTTTTCAAACTTTTTGAAAAGTGAAATAGAAGTGATCCCAATAATTTTATTATAGAGCCATTTCATTTCACAGACCCATTCGTTTTTATAACAAAAATAATTCAAAAGACTAAAGTACCCTCTTCTCCCTAATCCCTATTAATAGTTCTTCTTTTTAATATTTATTGCATTTTGTTGATGTTGATACGCATGATGTAGACGTAGATTGTATTATTATGCCTTGTGTTTTATTGACATAGTTTGTTGCAAGTGTGGCGGAGGGTATACGAACCAGTTGTACGTTGGCTGTGATGTGAGGCCCCTGGTTTTATTCTGTGTATACTCTGTTACCGGCGTTTTAAAGTAAGTATTTCTAAATTGCTGTACAAATGTACAAATTTATAGTTGATCTAGTGGATCAATTTACTTATGTGCATTTATTTTAACATTATATAATTTTATCTATACTAATATAATAAAGCTGAAGAGTTTGTTTGTTTGTTTGTTTGTTTGTTTGTTTGTTTGTTTGTTTGTTTGAACGCGCTAATCTCAGGATCTACTGGTCCGATTTGAAAAATTCTTTCAGTGTTAGATAGCCCATTTATCGAGGAAGGCTATAGGCTATATATCATCACGCTAAGACCAATAGGAGCGGAGTAAACGCCGACGAAGTCGCGCGCAGAAGCTAGTCTAAATAATAAAAGGCACGAAGCATTAAATTTACAACTCTGTTACTGAACAACTCTGTTACCACTGTCTAGTAACTGAGTTGTAGACTGATAACAGAGTTATTATTACACTTATTATTTAACTTTCTGAAGTTTTAGTTTGTCTGCATCTTGTATAAATATTAAATAATTTGTTCTAGATAATTATACGACATCATTATGACCCTCAGTTTTTCAGCAGCGACGCTATAGGGAGAAGCGTAAACTAAATCCAGAAAACGAAGAAGCTAAAGAAAGGATTTAGGGAGATATCACAAAAATAAATGCTTTATAAAAGGCATGACTTTGCGTGAGCATCGACTAGCTAAAAAAAAAATGGCGAGTTGCGAATGCCAAAAGGAAAGATCGCTAAAGAGCAATTAGAATAGTTATAAAAATATAAATATGCCAGAATCGACGCCTGGAGCTGAGACACCGCCACCTCCTGCATCTGGTAGGGTTAGATCTGTTTTTTCAACAAGATTTGTCACTATTCGTCGACTCTCTACTCCTCAGCTTTCGACTTCAAGATACAGTAGTGCAAGTCCTAACATATATGCAAAAACTCGTAGTAGAAAAAATGTAAAGAGAGACAGATCTGTTTAGATCTGTATCTCTTTACATTTTTTCTATCTATTTAGAGAAAATTCGAAAATGAAAGAAGAGTTAGACAAATTTAAAAACAATATGAAATATATTAAAAAAAAGACAATAGAGTTCTACGAAAAAATCAGGGAAACTACGAACATGACGACAAATATAATGCTCTATCAAATGCTAATAAACAGCGGTATAAGAAAATTAAAAATTTAAAGGAAAGACGCATTATCCACAATATATTTAAAGAAAATAATATAACGCAATCAAGGAAGTAAGTGCAAATAATCAAAGACTGTCTAAATACTTCTCAGGAATATTTTAGAAACACGAACCAAAGAATGAGAAAAGATACGATTAGGATTTAAGTTACACAAACTTTTTAATTGTGACGGGCTACCGCGGAAAAAAATAAACTGTGACTCAGTTAATTTTAATATGATCTCAGAGGGCGAACTTGTTTTTTTTTTTTAAGTTTTAATGTCTAATTATTAATAAAAAAAAGTTTTGAGATTATAGTTACTAAATTAGTTGCAGAATTACAATTATGTAACTTTTATGTCCCTATTTGTTAAAGAGTAAAGTTAGATTTATTATAAAAAGTTGGTACTTGATTGTATATTTAATATGTCAAATACATACTACTTTTATTCGCGAACAATAATTTAATAATATTCTTATGTTTTATTTAATTTAAGCAATTTAAAAGAAAAAAAAAACGTTTCATATTACATACAGAGTAACAGAGTATCCACAATTTTAATTACTATTCATAATTAAGAAACAATACTGTGATTTTCCATGTCAGACATGAGAATAAAGACTTAATTTATGTTAATACTAAAGAAATAAATAAACAAAATAATTCTGTTTTTAACTAATAATAAATAAATGGTAGTAACAGAGTTGTAATTTTTTTGTGACCTGATCCACTAAATCCTCTCAAAATCTGAAAATAGAGACGAATGATCGCGCCAAGCTTCAAAATTGCATTCTATAAAGTTATGTACATAACATCAATATCTTTAAACTTAGAATAAACAACAATTATTTTTTTTAGAATTTAGATTTATAGCCACGTTTTTCTGCAACGGATTTTAGAATGACTCAATTATCTGTGAGTTTTCAAAATATGAAAATATAATAAAATAATGCACTGATTTTATTGAGCTCTAACAAAAGGTGAAATTGGAATTTATTTTCATTAAAATTATTATACAATTTTATTGGAAGATTTTATTTAAAATATTTCACCAACTTCTAAAAATTAGTAGTTTTGTATTGGTATCTATAATTCGGTTTGGATAATATTTAGATCGACGATCACGATTCAGCCTGTAATATCCCACTGTTGGGCATAGGCCTCTTCCCCATCTAGGAGAAGGATTGGAGCTTAATCCACCACGCTGCTCCAATGCGTGTTGGCGGATATATTCCCTATTATGAGTAACGATTGCTATTAGGTGTACATGATAACAACCGGGACCGACGGCTTAACGTGCTCTCCGAGGCACGGTGGGGAAACCCACAAGGGCTGCACAAACACCCAGACCACGGCAAACATCTGTATGGCCAATACAAATGTTGTCGTGTGCGGGAATCGAACCCGCAACCGCCCGCGCAACAGCCAATCGCAATCCAGCGCTGTGACCGCTGCGCCAACGCGGCGTCTAGAATAATAATATTAGATATAAGGCGTCTAGAATAGTAATATTTAGATATAAGCTTTAATTACAGCTGAGCTTAATTTATATTATAAAGTAATCGTTAATTTTGAACGCAATTCTTCATTATACAATAAACAATTGGCCACTTTAGTTGGTAGATTTTATTTTTATTGTTTGTTAGTATATTTATAAGATTAAAATCAAAACCCATTGTGTAAAATGTTTGTATTAATATTTTTCTTGACCATTTAAATAAAATTAAAAGATGAATTAAAAATCCAATTATTAGCTAAATGACTAAACAACATATTTATTTCAAGGTTAAAAATTACTGAACTATTGTTCTTATTGTTGTTTGTTCTCAAACTGAACAAAAATGTATATTAAACAAAGCCATATCCGCCAACCTGTAGTGGAGCAGAGTGATCTAATTAGCTCCGATCCTTCTACTACATGGAGAAAGAGGCCTATGCCCAGCAGTAGGATGTTTACAGACTGAATTGTGAAGCAGTTATGTCCTACTACATAAAGGCAAGTAGGTACCTAACTTTTAAATTTTAAGCGTCACTATTTAAACGTAAACAGGATATTAAGAATGTATAGAAGTAGTCATGTAACAATTAATTAGTATGTAGGGAACTCAGAATGACCAATAACAAACACAGTAAGCATTCCATTTTACGTTTTAATAGTAATCTAAGAAATTATTTCTAGAAATACAGATATCCTAGTGTTATTATCTAGTAAGTGCTATTAAACGATTTCATAGAGGCAATAATATTATGATCACGGCTAGACTGCTGATATTCAAATTCCGCGTGAACCTTGGACCCAAGCTGATAAAAAACTTAATTTGTTTATGCTATTTTTTACGCTCTATTATGTTCTATGCTACATTGTTTGTTATATTTAACACACATTGTATTTTAATTCTTAAGTCCTAAAACGATTATGAATCAATATGAAACCTATTACACATACCTACTAACAATTGCAAAGAGTTGCACCTGTGTTGGCTTTTCTTGCACATTTATATTCTAATTTTTTTTTCAAATGGCTTCTAAGCGTCTACGTCACAAAAGAAAGAATTTAATTTCACCAAGTTTTTATTGTTATAAGAAAAAAATAAACATATTATATCATAAGAAATAAGAAAGTCAAAATCTTTATAATTCATACGTTGTTATTTATTGCCTTGCACTTTCACAGTAAGTGCAACCTACCTTACTTCTGGATTAATTCAAATTTACAAACGGTAAAAGAATTGTTAAAAGCGGCTTCGCAATTTCAGCACAAATATAAAAAGACAAAAATATTTCCTCTTGCATAGGTTTCTACTTTCTAGTGTATTCATTATTTCTTTAACGTTACAAAAAAATTTTAGGCGTTGAAAATTACTTTCCCAACACTCTAGGCTTTGAATAACAAAAACAAATAAAAGAAGTACCTATTTGAGAGTAACGGTTGCACGCGGCGTCGCTCGCGTAGAAATTTATTGAATTTACAAGGCTAAACCAACCAAGGCTAACCAATCATTATACAACAATAATTTAGGACCTCTTTGTACACCACATTTATGATCCGACTTTCGTATCTTAGAACTATCAGACAGAACTCTCTTTCAATCAGATTTTATAGAACAGTCGTGCGAAAAACATACCTACTACTCAAGCCATTTTATCTAAATTCAGTAATACGAACTAACCTCCTATTTTACCAACCAGAATTTGCTCAAATGCTGGGAGAATAAATTATTTAATATTAATTAAAAGTCTAAAAATAAAATTTCATGTTTCTAACTTCCGAAATGAGAGACAAAAAAATTATAAAGTAGTCCAAAAAGAAAGGTTTATACAAAACATAAGACGTATACTAACTAAATATTAACTACATATCATCGTCAATCAATCAATACATATAATAAAAATGTAAATGTAATATGTTTGTGCACGCTAATCTCAGAAACGGCTTATCCAATTTAGATATGATTTTCACTAGTATATTGTGGTAAGCTTCACTTAACATTTACTGTTTGTTTCATGTCAATCAGTTCATAAATAAAAAAGTTATGCCAATTTAAAGAATCACGTTGAACATAGCCAAACGCCGGTGTTTCTAATCCCAAATAAACCAAAAGATATATCCAAAAAATGCTGTCCGAAGTCACTATTCCATGCGGAAGAAGTCATGGAGACAGCTTGTATACATATATGTGACATATATATCTCTCTATCAAGTTTCAAGATCGTGCCACAAATAATAATTATTAACTGTCATCAAAAGTTGCAAGAGCACTTAAACCTCCCTAATGCGACTGTGTTGCAAAATACATTCTTGGTATACTATTTATTTATTTTCTATTAAAATTCAAGTTCATAGCACAAAAAAGAAAGGATTTTTGTAAAAACTCGCGAGAGCTCATGGACGTCTTTATAGCTCTGTCGCAAAATCTCTGTCTGTCAAGTTTCAAGCTTGTAGCACAAAAAATTAAGAACTTTAATACAAACCTGAGAGAGCCCTTAGACCTCATTAATGACCTATGAACTACCTCTCTGTCAAATTTTATCTTTGTAAGTTAAGTGGTTTTAGATATTGCGAATTACAATTAATTAAAATGAAAATAATTAAATAACTTGTAATCCGTAATTAAATCCGAGTCAAAGCATTAAAATAAATTTTTACCAAACATAATATCGCTGTTTTCCATTGAATTTTTAATAGTCACCGAAATCTACCGAACGTCAAATTTCATTGTTATTACACAACTATTATACGTGTTTTTTGTGGTTTTAATAGTATAAATTAATTAATTAACAATAAATAAATATGACTTTGGTGGGCAGAGCATATCAATGCTGATAATAAAAAAATGTCAACCTTGCCCCGTAACTGATAACAATTGGCATTGGTCACATAATAAAACAAAACAATAATATATCAGTACATAAGGCTAGGAATGATACGGTATCATTGTATCTTTCCTATAATTGGTGAAAATACTTTCCTTATATTCTAAATAGGTAGATACTCATTAATGGGAAATAAACATAAATTTCCTTTGAAAAACTACACGACCTTTGCTGTTTTATTCACATTGATATTTGAAATTCTTTTTGCCTTTACTTTTATATATTGTGAGACATAGCGTGATGATTTATAGTCTGCTACTTCTTATTTTTACAATTTTCTAATAGTAAACTAAATCTATACTTGAAGTACCTAATGCTGCAAAGGGGTAAGTTCTACATATTGAAATTACCCCTTTCAGCATTAGGTAGGTACTTCAAGTATTAATAGATAACTGAGGTAGGGAACAGCAGGAAATTTCCTGCTCAAAAAATGGAGCAGCCCGACTGGGGTAGTACCTCGACCTTACAGAAGATCACGCCTAAATAATACTGCTCTCAAGCAGTTTTGCGTTCCTGTTGGTGAGTAAGGTGACCAGAGCTCCTGGGCGGGACTTGGGGTTAGGGTCGGCAACGCGCTTGCGATACTTCTGGTGTTGCAGGCGTCTATAGGCTAAGGTAATTGCTTACCATCAAGTGATCCGTACGCTTGTTTGCCGACATAGTGAAATAAAAAAAATAATAAAATAGAATAAAAAAAGATAACCTCTTCCTTCAGCAGTTGTCTAAGAAACCAAATCGATTGGAATGCTATTCCTCCCATTTTATACTGTGGGACACCTATTCCTTATTGTGACAAAGTTAGAAACTTGGGCTTGCTTATAGACAACAACTTATATTGGGCAGATCATGTCAGCAAAGTCAGCAAAAAATGCACTGCACCTTTCACTCTCTAAGTGTCTCCAGTTCTTTTTACCATTAAAAAGCAAAATTTCGCTCGCGCAATCCTTTCTCTTACCCATTCTCGATTAAGATGTGTGCTATTTAGATATGACACAGGAGCTACTTAGTAAATTATAGCGTCTACAAAATCTTGCTATACGCTTTATTTTTGTTTTACGCAAATATGATCGAATCTCCCACTTTCGTACTCAACTTAAGTTTCTCCCTATTCACCTTCGCCGTGATATGCACATCCTTTCTTTTCTTTATAACATACTCCACAATCAAAAGTCTCCTCCTTACCGCCGGTCCCGTTTCAAATTGCTTCCTACACGCTCAAACTTCTAGGCATAACTCCAACTTTCGATCAAATTCCTTTCTGTACGCACTGTACGCTATTTTGGAGATAAGTTCGCCCTTGCCAACTTCCTATATTATAATGTCCAGTCGGGCTGCTCCAGATTTTGATTAGGATATATCCTGCTGTGTCCTACCTCAGTTATTGCCTACAATGAAAGGAAAATATAAATCACACCATGCTTGAAATTGATAATCTCATGTTAACTAATTAAAGAAACATAATCCAGGACCAGACTTGTTGACAAGAGCAGGTTGGAGCCGGAGAGTAGATTGAACCTGTTGAAGGATGTACTTAAAAACGGTGGTCTTAAAATAAATGTGTCACAATTCAAATAAGAAAAAAAAAAAGAACAAAAAAGGCCTGAACCTTTATACCCGAATTTTTTATGCCCAGTTAGGTATTGGCAAAAAATAAAGAAATGTAGCTTTTGTAGTCTCGAGTAATATTTACGTATCAATATATCTTAAACGGTTTCCATATCGGAAGTAAAAATTTTAGAAGCATGAAATTGTATTTTTTAAGTTTTGACTGCATATAACGTAAGTATCCAAGCGTTTATAGAGATTATGTATGGTAAAATAAGAGATTAGTTTGTAATACTGAAATTACCTTACCATTACAAATGGCTTGAGGAACCTAAGGGAAAACTGTTTCTCGTACAGCTGTTCCATGAAGCGTGACTGAGAGCAAGCTTTGCGATCAGTCTGGTAGTTCTAACAAATGAAAGATGAACCATAAATATTGTACAAAGAGATTATGAATTGTTGTGATATAATGATTATACACTACTTTAGCCCCTGCATGAAAATATTATCAATTTCTACTCGCGTGAAGCCATGGACAACTAGTTATGTATAATTAAAGAACAAAAAACAAGGTCAATAGCACTAAATGTAATTGCCTCTGATACCATCTTAAATAAAAAGTGATGTTAATTGATTAAAAATGTCACTGTATAATAATTATGTAAAGTAAATGTAGATTAGCGAGTTTTTTTTTTCTATTCTTAAATATCTATTGGTCACAGCACGGGATTGCGATTGGCTGTTGCGCGGGTGGTTGCGGGTTCGATACCCGCACACGACAGCATTTGTATTGGCCATACAGATATTTGCCATGGTCTGGGTGTTTGTGCAGTCCTTGTGGGTCTCCCCACCGTGCCTCGGAGAGCACGTTAAGCCGTCAGTCCCGGTTGTTATCATGTACACCTGATAGCGATCGTTACTCATAGTAGGGAATATATCCACCAGCTCGCATTGGAGCAGCATGGTGGATTAAGCTCCGATCCTTCTCCTACATGGGGAAGAAGCCTATGCCGAACAGTGTGATATTACAGGCTGAATCGATCGATATATCGAATGTCTATTAGTCCAGGATCCCTAGTATATTTTTTCACTTGATTCCTATCAAGCTAATTTTCAGGGAGTAGCTTCATTTTAATGAGACGAACAAAAATTTCCTTTACGAAAACTCTCGATTGTGGTAGGTAATAGGGGTAGCAGGGGATAGGGGGACCGGGATAACGTACCACGCAATTTGTAGGACAATATTACTTTTAAATTATATAAATATTAACTAACTAAAAGAAAAAAAAATCAGCTGATCCGTTATAAATAATTTTTGATGACCTTACTAGGTCAATGACCTCGTAAGGTTATATAATTTAATAGTTAGAATTTCTGGAAATTCATGTGTCTAGGTTATTATAATATTTTTTATTAAAAACTCAGGTAGGGCACAGCATGAAATATTCTACTCAAAATCTGGAGCAGCCCGACTGAGGAAGTACCTCCACCGTACCGATTACCGAAGATCACATCTAAATAATACTGCATTAATAAAGCAGCACTGTGTTCCTATGGTGACTAAGGTAACCAAAGCTCTTGGGGGGATTGAGGCCATTGAGGGTAGGGCTTGCGATATAGCTACTAAATAGCTACCTATACATAGCTATCCGGTGAGCCGTACGCTTTTAGCCGACTTACTGTTAAAAAAAATTATATCCATGGATTTTACTAATTTGAACATTTGACTGTTAAAAAATCTTATGGCTTACAATAGCACGGATCATATTAAAATTAATTATAGGTCAATTCTTCTAAATCCATTGAAAAGGTTATGTTGAAGTTGGCGTTTACAAATTACAAAGTCTTCTATCGTTATTCGTGTTACAAATGTGATAAATGTTTTAATATAAATATTTCATTTATTTATTACATTTATGAGATTACTATATTATGTTGTTATTCATTTTTTTACCTATAGAAAAGACAACCAAAGTACCTAGCTTTTTATGCAAACACGACCGAAATACTACAAACCTGGCACTGTCCCAAGAGTCATACTAAATCTATGGACCGTTGTATGGAACGTATTTAAATTTGTAAATATGAATCATACAATGGTGTCTAGTAAAAGTAACAACAAAACTTAAATTTAAAATGAAACTCCTTTGTTTTTGTTCTATTAGTCATGGAAAATTTTAAAAATTATTATACAAGAATTAATCTTTAAACTACACTGGACCGCAAAAAACGACCGCTTTTCTTTCCGTCAGAATATCTTCAATATCTTCAAAAGTGCCTGACTTAGCTTTATGAAATAAATACTAAATTAAAGAATAATTTTATTTAATGCCAAAGTTATAATATAAAATCTTTTCATTTATTTTTAACCGAATTCTAAAAAATGAGGAGGTAATTCAATTTACTCAATTCGATTGTATTTATTTTTATGTATGTTACCTCAGAACTTTTGATTGGGTGGACCGTTTCGATGATTTTTATTTTAATCGAAAGGTGGTGCGTGTCATGTGATGTCATTAAAATTAAATTGCGATCTAACGAGTACTTTTCGAGCTATATCTAATAATGCGTATTTATTTGACTATTTTTTCGTCGACCTACGTTGTATTACACCGCATAACTGTTCACTGAATATACCGATTTTAATAATAATTTTTGTTTTATTCGAAAGTTAATACTTTTCTTATATTTCTTTTTTTAATTTTATTGAGATCTGATTACTACTTTTTGAGTAACCTTTGGCAGCGCGTATTTACTTGACTATTTTTCGGCTATTTACATTGTATTACATATCGATGTAAACGAAGCCGGTTTTTTTTCATTAGTAAGCTGTAGGTACCTGCGTTGTTGTCGATATTCACCTACCCTCACTCATTCTATTATTCGAGTCATTCTGTCATGTATGTCGGTACCTACGCTGTTGTCGATATTCACCTACCCTCGCTTCTATTATTCTGGTCATTCTGTCGTGTATAAAACGAACGGTGTAACCGTGGCTAAGGCAGTCTTGACTCTGGCTTGGCACGGTACACTTGTTGTATCCTGCTAGTAACTTATCCTCGACTCTTCTTATTTGGCTAGGCAGGGTGGGCAACTCAGTTAAGGTGAGCGCTGATGCGCATCGTAAGGGGGGCCCCCTTAAACCTACACCTGCCGGGCTAGCATGCGCGTCAAGACAAAAGTTTGTCTACCCCTTTTCTCGTATTATCTCTTTATGTCTACAGTAGCTAGCATGCGTGCACGTGATACTCTTCTCGTCACGACAATTGAAGAGATAACACGATGTGGACGCTTAATAGAACGCGGCCAATGTAGATTAAACGTAGTGAAAATTTAGAATTTATCATTGTTGCATTGTAAAAATATTGTTTATTTTTTTGGAAGGGCAGCACGAGTTTCTCTACTCGACAAGGTGAAGTCTTCGGAAGAGAATTATGTCTCTCGTATTGCACATGCTAAGGTAATCGAGAAAATACTCGATGTAGACATTATCTATCTCTCTCGTCAAGAGATTATCTCGTTGTACGCATGCTAGCCCGGCTGGATCGCAAGTCCCAGCCACCGCTCTGAGTTTGTCCCACTGCCACATGTTGGCCCCCCTCACTCGCTCGGTGTATCCATCGAACGCTAAGAAGTTCGTCTCTCTCTCGTAATCTGTGTAACTATCTTGTGTTACTCTCACATTGATAATAATTAACCAGTCAAGCCATCCTCTCTTCGCTTCTGATTCTTACAAAGCAAACACACAATTATATATTTTTTTAAAACTGAAAATGTAAAATAGTGATCGTTTTTGAATTTAGTAGAAATTTTTTAAATCAATTAAATCATTTGTTTTAGTTTTGCAACAAAAAAGTTATAAATAGATATGTTGTCTCTAGCTTATAAATTTTATTATTCTCGAGCATCATGTGGTTAACCCATGAAGAATGTACCAGTATCCTGACAATGGTTGAAGATGAGCAAAGTTAGTGAAATACAGCGAGAGCTGTTGGTGTGACTCTTTCTACAGTTCAGCGAGTACTCCAGCGTTTCCATGAAATAGCATCCAATCTTCGAAGAGCAGGAACAGGCCAAACAAGGGGCACGACAGCGCGGTAGGATCGCTATATGGTGTCAACAATTTTCAGAAATCGCTTTCTTACGGCTGTTGAAGTAAAAAATTATCATTTACGAGTTGGAGGGAACAATCTGAGTACGGATACATTAATGCGGTATCTGACTGAAACAAATTTAAAGCCATTGAGATCTGTAAATGGCCCAAGACAAGAAAGACACCACAGAAACTCAAGGTTGAGTAGTATGGTAGAGAAAACGAGAATTGGACTCTGAATTCGATTCTAGATTCTGTTTAGACAAGTACGACGGTAGGAAAAGAGTGTACAGAAGACCGGGTGAGCGCTATAACCAAGCCGGTATAAAATAAAAAGTACCATACGGCAGAGGCTCTGTTCACGTGTGGGCTGGGATTTTTTCCGAATGCCACACTGAGCTAGTGCTGACAGAAAATGGAACTTTAACTAAAGAAAGACGTGTCACTGAAATTCTGAATGTTGGTAATTTTTAGTGGATATGAACGAGAATATCGTTTTTATGCAAGACTGCCGAATACAGATCAGATGCTGTTTGCCTATTTTCAAGAAATCAATAACACACACATGGAGTGGCCAGCACGCAGCCCCGACTTAAACCCCATTGAGCATGTATGGAACGAACTAGGACGACGTGTACGTCAGCGGAATCCGCCGCCAATCGCGCTAAGTAAACTGAAAGAAGCTCTAATAAAGGAATAGCAGAATATTCCGCAGCATCGCCTCAAAAAGTTATTAATAATTGAGTTTGCTCGCAAACGAAAAAAAAACCGACTTCAATTACATCGACAAGTAATACAACCGGATAAGACAAAAAAAGTGTCAAGTACGCGCTATCAAAGATTACTCAAAAAGTAGTAATCAGATCTCAATCAAATTTAAACAAAAGTACATGACAAGTATTAGCTTTCGATTAAAATAAAAATCATCAAAATCCATAAACCCAGTGAAAAGTTATGCGGTTTAATACAACGTAGGTCGACGAAAAAGTAGTCAAGTAAATATGCATTATTAGATATAACTCTAAAAGTACTAGTTAGATCTCAATTAAATTTAAATGGGACCACATGACACCGGACACCTTTCAATTAAAATAAAATTGATCGAAATCGGTCCACCCAGTCAAAAGTTCTGATCTAACATACATTAAAAAAAATACAATCGAATTTGAGAACCTCCTCCTCTTTTGGAAGTCGGTTAAAAAGTATGCCAAATCTCATATGCACAGCAGTATTGTGAGCTCGCGGAAGAAACACAAAGTATCGCGAGCACGTTGCTGACCCTATCCTCAAGAGCTCTGGCCACCTTACTCACCACAAGAACAAGTCTACTGAGAGCAGTATTATTGAACTGTGATCTTCTGTGAAGTTGAGGTACTTCCGCAGACGGGCGGCTCCAGATTTTGAGCATAATAATATATCCTGCTATGCGTGATGTGATGAGATTCCATTTTATTACTGTAAATTTAGGCACTTTTTTTGTTTGATGACAAACACAACTATTATCATAATGTTATTATAATATTGAAAAGGTAACGAGGCCATAATTATAACCTTTTTATAATAACACTTGTTTACGTATTTAGAATTGCAATTTTACAAATAGCATCATAATGTCTTTAGTGCAGCTATCATCATCATCATCATCATCATCATCATCATCATATCAGCCTATTGCCGTTCACTGCTGGACATAGGCCTCCCCAAGCTCGCGCCAGAAATCCCGGTTTTCCGCAATCCTCATCCAGCCTACACCGGCAATCTTACGTAGATCGTCGGTCCAGCGGGCCGGAGGGCGTCCTACACTGCGTTTGCCAATACGCACTAGTGCAGCTATAATGCATTTTAAATTTCAATCTGCCAAAATCTCAATACACGACAACTTGAAATTTATTTGTCGTTCCTGATGTGTGAATAAGCTTACGGCAAGCTTACGGCTTTATAGCACTAGGTAAGTTCAAAAGAAAAACGAGTTTTTAGCTGCAACGAGTTATGGTGTTTGTACGATTGTGTAGTGTGTACATTACAATATTACAATAGACGTTGCTTTGGTCCTTTGAACAATCTCCTTACCAGGATTTGTATAACTTATAAAAGTTTTATTACTCATCTAAATTAAATCTGCATTAAAACATTTAAATAGTCACAATTATATATCATTAAGTATTAAGTGCATATAAAATCTCATTGAAAAAATAATATTTATTTATTTATTTATACTTTATTGTACATCACAACTACAAATATCATTTACAGACTGTGAAGTACAATGGGCGGACTTATGGCTATTTAGCCATTTCTTCCAGACAACCCAAATATATATTTCCTACTATGAGTAACGATCGCTATCAGGTGTACATGATAACAACCGGGACCGACGGCTTAACGTGCTCTCCGAGACACGGTGGGGAGACCCACAAGGACTGCACAAACACCCAGACCACGACAAACATCTGTATGGCCAATACAAATGTTGTCGTTTGCGGGGATCGAACCCGCAACCGCTCACACAACAGCCAATCGCAATCCATTGCTGTGACCGCTGCGCCAACGCGGCGTCATATGTAATTTAGAAGAAAATGTAAAATAAATCGTTTTGAATTTGATACACAATAATCTCACAGGCCACAGCACTGGAAACAGAATGACGTGATCACCACATGCAGAATTGCCGATGCGTGCGATAATTCAGATCAATACGTAGTTCGTCGCAGTCTAGCTGCTCTAGCAAGTTAGTTGCGTTTAAATATCAACGTCGTATGGACGTATCGTATCGAGTAAATTGTGAATTTGTGAGCTTACTTTCGCGCGTGTATATCGTGAAAGTTATCAACCTGGATGAAATCGTCATGATGAGATGTAATAAGTTTGTAATAAAATATTTATATATTTAAAGCACATAAAGAACTATAAGTTATATTGTATTTTTATATTTATTTTATTTCTTATCAATATTTCACGGTGAATACAATTATTCTATTCGATTGTTTTTTGAATTATGTCATTATTATATTTCTTTTTTATAAAACGCTTCGAAATCCAATTATTTTAGTAAAAGGAATGCTTTTGAATTAATGCCTATTTCTGTAGATTTTCTTTTAAATACCTATGGGAAAACTCATCTTGCGTAAATAGGTGCATGACAATGTGGACATGTGGGTAGTGCTTAAAAAATAAAAAATTAAATTATATTTTGTTAAAAAATATGGTTAACACAATTCTGTCACACATATTTTTACATAATATGATGTTACTGCAATAAAATATAAAAATTAATATATGTAATGTTTTTTTTTTAAATAAGTTCAATTCAATTAAATATGACTTTTTTTACTTTTCTAATGTCTTCGCGTTATATTGAAATACATTTAATCGTCATATATTGTACGTAAAAGTGACGTAAAATGATAAAACAAAAGAGTGTCATGTTTTTAGTGATCGCATTTAGGTAAGTATTATTATTCTTCTATTAAGCGACCCTCCAGTTTAGACCCGCATCGTTTGTATGCTTCATGCTTGACTAGATGGTTGACTTTTTTTCTAGTGATCCCTTTCATTTTTTTACGTTTTGTTGCCTACAACATTCCACAATAACCCAAAAATTACATTTGTAAATACCCAAATAAATTATGATTCCCGACACTAATGTGTTGAAATAAACTAGCAGATTAGTTTATTGTATTATGCAAATATGTGTATTACAATATTGCACAAATTTAGTGTACCTACATTAACATTTTTTTATGTGGGTTTGCTCTAAAACTTGATTGTAATTTTATAATATCCCAATACTATATAATATTAAATAATTGTGTTTGCTAGCAAACGAAAAAAAAACGACTTCAATTACATCGACAAGTAATACAACGTAAGTAGACAAAAAAATTAACAAACACACTAGTTGTCACTACGATTTTCGTGGGTTCCCCTCAATTTTCCTGGGATTCCATCATCAGATCCTGGTTTCCTTATCATGGTACCAAACTTGGGATATCTCCTATCTAACAAAAAAAGATATATATACGGTCGAATTGAGTAACCTCCTCCTTTTTTGAAGTCGGTTAAAAATTAACAGTGATTGTTATATAGCTTCGTCAACAAATAATTAATTTACATGCTTTTTTGTGACTTTATACTCAGTAAATGATCCTAAAGCTTCACTTCACTTCAGCCTATTGCAGTCCACTGCTGGACATAGGCCTCCCCAAGTTCGCGCCAGACATCCCGGTTTTCTGCAATCCTTATCCAGCCTACACCGGCAATCTTTTACGTAGATCGTCGGTCCAAAAAAAGCTTAAATAAAAAAAATTGATCGGAAATTTATTGCGACGTTAAATTTTATTTTTATTTGCCTAAAGGCGATATTTTCTTTAATCATAATAGATATGTAGTTACGCAAGAAAAGATTAGATAAAAAGATGTTTTAATTCAAATGACGGTTGTTTTTATTGTTTAAAAATAATGAATATTTTCTATATAGGGTAGACCGAGGCGAATCGGATCAAGGGGCCAAACGGATCATAATAAAAAATTCGTTAATGTTTTGAATAACGCGTTGTCAAGGAACATAAGCGACTAACGTCTTATGAACCTACCCCCATCCCTCACCTCCCACCATCGGTAGTGTTTTGATTCGACAAGTACATTAGTTTCAACGCTGCTCACCAGCTAATCGGATTTTTGTGTGCATTACAATTTTGACGCACATCTAAGGTACGTAATTACAATTTTTCTTGTCATTTCAAAGATTTGCGTTATAATTTTGAATTATATGTTTCATTTCATTGTAGATGGTTCGTACGTACCAAAGAAAGACTAATTCCTTCCATTGGTTTACAACAATCTGATACAGCCCAAGCACCCAGCACACTACTGGAGTTATCAAAGAAATTCTTCCATCCCCTTTAAAGCCACCGCCGGCTGCTATTAAGAAATCTCGTAAAACTACAAAACTAATTACAAATTAAAACTACAAACTAATTTTGCATTTGATATCACCCAGCGTAAGATAAACCTTCTCGAAATAGATTTTAAGAAATTTTTTAAGACTTATAAAAAAGCTCCGGAGAAAAAGAAAAAAACTGATGACAAAGAAAATTTTAAGAAAAATAAGAAGAATAAAAGAATGACTGGAATAATCAAAGGTGCCTACGCAAAACAGAAAGAATGGTATTGAATTTACTGCCCAGAAAATTCATTCATCACCACCACAGTATTGGATTCAGTGCCACGCATGCGAAGAATGGTGTCACGAAAAATGTGCTGATATAGGAGGGAAAAAAGGCCCATATAAATGTGATTTATGTGTTAGTAATTAATTTTGATATCATTACTCATTATTTTAATTGTATTAATGATTCCAAAACCTAAACTGATTTAAAAAATTTAATTTAGTTAAGTGTTATGTACGATCCGATTCGCCCCAAGAATTGGGGCGAATAGGATATTTCTGTCTTTAAAGTTTTAGTTAATATTTCGGATAAATAATGAACAATTTTAAGTTTTGAAATGTTTATTGTGTAGCTGATTTGTTACTTATTATTATTTTTTCAATAAAAGTTACGTTAATTGCATTTTAGTATGATTTTCGTACTATCAAAAAAAAAAGTGATCCGATTCGCCTCGGTCTACCCTAAATTTTGACGAACGATGTAATCTAGACTGTAATAATAATTTTCTTGTGTATTATTTTATCTGTTTTACGTGCTATTGAAGAAATCGTCTGCTATACCTGCTCTATTAAAATCATCAAACAAAATGGAATAAATGAAAAAAAATTGTAATAAAGGCGGACATTTCACAATGCATAACCGCTACGACACGCACGCTGAATTAATTATACACTGACATCTTTTTGACAGTTATCAATAAAATCACAAGACTAATTATAATAGGATAACAATCAGTCATCAGTTCAGCCTATTGCAGTCCACTGCTGGACATAGGCCTCCCCAAGTTCGCGCCAGACATCCCGGATTTCCGCAATCCTCATCCAGCCTACACCGGCAATCTTTCGAAGATCATCGGTCTAACGGGCCGGAGGACGTCCCACACTGCGTTTGCCAAGACGCGATCTCCACTCCAGGACACGTCTGCTCTAACGGCGATCGGTCCTGCGACACAGATGACCAGCCCACTGCCACTTCAACTTGCTAATTCTGTTTAATAGGATAACAATAATAATAGGATAACAATATTTTTATATATTTATATTGAAAACTATCTAATACCTTTAAACGAGCAATTATTGTACCATGTACCTATACAAGATTTGATTGGTGAAAGATTATCTGAAACAGCTCCAACGATATTCATGAAATTTAATATGCAGGAGATTTCGGGGGCGATAAATCGATCGAGCTAGGATTTATTTTTAGAAAATGTCGTTAAGTAATAGCTCAGGTGGGAAATCGGCCGGTCCCGAAACAAGTAAACCCCGGTTCAAACCCACATGTCTCCAGATCGATTATTTTCTTCCCTTTTCTTCTAATTACACTCGTGATTTTTCATTTAAATAACCAGTTCATATTTTTTATTGTTATGTCGTTAAGATCGAAAAATACTATTCATATTTTATCAATATGTAATTCGTATTCAAAATTGATTTCCAAAAAACACGATTTATTATAAAAAATACCGAACTAAGCTCGGTCAGCCAGGTAGGTACTGACATTTAAAATAAAAAATTTTATGTCAGCAGTTTAATGCTAATGTTTGAATATAAAATTATTGGTACATTCTATTGGAAATTTTAACTTTATAATATGTTTATTTTATTACTAATTTTTTTTTGTCGTAATGATGAAACAGGAAATTTTGTCGTGCAACATACCACTACTCACTTTTGAAAATAAAACATAATTAACAATGTAGTAAATCAGGTAATAATTCTAATATTACGACAACATAAACGTCCTTTTATTATTTTAAAATAAACATGTACCTAAATAATTACAGTTATTTTACAATGTTCTTCGTGAATATTTTGGCTGTAAGTAAAAAAACTTGAACTATGACAATTAATCTAGACAACACAATACATTAGTTCACGGTGTGTCAAAATTATAAATGGAAATATATTCAAGTGATCTTATTTTTTATTTAACAATAGAAAATAATATACCTACATATTTCAACGTTCGAAACAATTTCAAGGTTCCTATTGAATTGCACATGTTATAAATAATTTTATTAGTCGTTAAATTTTTGATGTAATTATCATACCTCTTGTTTTATACAGAAGTAGATCAACCGAATTTACCCTATACCTCGTATTAGCCCTAGCTAATACTATATATCCTATTTATTCATTATCTTTATCATTTCATCTTTATAAATAATATGATAATCGTATCCTATACATTCCATATATCACACTGCAACCCTAGCTTTCTCTTTCATAATGTTTCAAAACAAATTGACGTAATTTAATATACATTATATAATAAAATTAAAAAACCTTTTGTTACCACATATTTTATTTACCACAATTTGTAAATTAGCGTAAACAAGCCATTACACTATGTTCATTTAATTCTTTAATCTAAGAGATAACGTATATCTCTTCATATTTTTCACTAAATGTCTAATGGTAAGATATTTTACCAATTTTATCTTTAATATTATTATTTAAAGAAAATTATCGGCATCTAATTATTTTCGTAATCATTTTAATATTATACAGCTATATTATTAATGCGCAGGCTATAAAACATTTTGATGTATAGCAATAACCATAAGCGCCAATAGAAAGATGAAAACACAAAAAATATTTTTTATCAATATTTTTATATAACTAGGTCGGCAACAATCGTACAGACGTACAGCTCACCTAATGGTAAGCGATTACTTTAGCTTATAGACGTCTACAACACCAGAAGCATCGCAAGCGCGTTGCCGACCCTATTTCCAATTCACCACAGGAGCTCTGGTCACCTTACTCACCAAGAGGAACACAACACTGCTTAAAAGCAGTATTATTTAGCTGTGATCTTCTGTAAGGTCGAGGTACTATCCCACGGTTTCTACTCCATATTTTGAGCAGGAAATTCCCTGCTGTCCCCTACCTCAGTTAACGTTAGTTTTTAGGTAAAATAGACTAAAACATATTACAATAAATTACGAGAACTATTTTTCGTTATTTATAAACACAATAATAAATAAATATATTTTAAATCCACACTTGGTCGTCTAAATGCTGTAGCAGCCTACTGATTTTTCTTTTTAACATAAAATTATTAACATATAAATATAACATCCACTCGAGACAGAGATCGAACCTATAACCCTTGGAACGGAAAGCAGGGTCACTACCAAATGCCAACGAGTCGTCGATAACATCATATTCGAGAGCGTTTATCACAATGACCCTAGGGGACGTACCTATCATAAGCGTGATAGCGCATAAGGTGAAATTCTGCGATTTGTATATTATATGCCGTAAAACAATAAATAAACTATTAAAGTACAATTATAAATCTGCAGCAATAAAAAACAAATGTTCTAATTCATAATACTTTAGTTCTTCGTCATTTTACTCTGATAATTAAGTCTAAATTGGTATTTCCGCTTACCTAAGCACACGAAAAATATTAGTCATTGAAACAAAATCAGAAAAAAACGAACGGGGCTTTCAACGTAACATTTTCCTCCGTATTTATAAGTCCAAATAATCAATTACTTTTTCCTCTAGGTATTAAGTATAGTTCTGGATCACCACTGAAACGAAACATTAAAAAAGTTTTCATGATAACCTGATTGTGTTATGAAAATAAAAACACTTAGGTACTAATTTGCTTTCAATGACGATAAAATAATTAATATTTTTATTTTTATTTCATTAATTATTGCTTACATTTATTGCATTGCAACGAGATTTAAACAATTAATTCCGATAGGTACATAAAAGCTTTTTAAATATTTATATTGTCTTACACCATACCGTTTATGCTCAAAATTAATATTCCCTGCATGGAAAATTCAAAAGTGTGGTTAAGCCCTGTCACTATGTACATATTATGTACATTACTCCGTCTATGTACCGAATAGATATCGTTTAATACTGTTATTTTCCTGTTTTCAACGTCATAAATGTTTTTAAATATTTCATCATGTGTGTAGAAATATTATACAGCCAAGGAACTTGTATTTTGAAAGCATTGTGCCTAAAATCTATACTATTATACATAAATTTACATTTTGTTTTGAAAATCTATCCTATGTTTCGTTATTAAATCATTATATAACATCAACATCAACAACTATATGATAGCGAAACTAACTATGGTAAAACATATTGACATCAATCTGTCAGTCATCATCATCAATCATCATCATCATCAATCAGTCATCATCAATTCAAGCCAGTATAAAGTAGTTTTTATATTAAAATAAAAATTTATTAGTGAAAATATTATTTTCTTATACCAAGAAGTTTTTATGTATCACTATGACTTAACAGAGAAAAGAATAACCAGTAAAATCAAAGCAATAAAGCGTTCTGTGTTTAATGTTTAAAACAATTTATAATTTGCGAAATTAATTTCGACGATGGGTTTTAAATATGTTTATATTACATTAAAAAAAAACTTTCATACAAACACATAATTATATACTTACTCAATTATTTGTTTAGTTAAGAATGTAGCAGTATAATCACATAAATATTTTTTTAATGAAACATATTTACAAAATAGTGTTGGCAATAGTGTCATATTATGAAAAGTAAAGAACATTGTGACCTGATACTCTGATAAAATATTACTTCGATTACGTTGTAAAAATATTTGTTTTGTTAATTTATCATGACAAGGTTTTATTTAACTTGCAATGTATGTATGTAAGTATGTATGTAAGTTCGGGTGAAATCTTGCAACTCAATTTTGAAGCAGATATCTTCAACCAATTGAGCTGAAATTTTGTATACAAGTTTAATTTGGATGACAATCCATGGTTAACTTTGTGACGTCATTAGAAATACAACATGGCGGCATATCCGCGTAAGACTGCGGACTAGTTATTTTTAGTCCACTTCTACAATATGGGTATCAAATGAAAGGGCTTGCTAAGAATAATTCGAATAAAGTGACGTGATAATAGACTAAAAAGTCAAAAATAAATTAAAAGTAAAAAACCTTTTTAAAAAACAAGCTTTTATTTGAATGCGCTAAAACGAAAAAAAATTACATTAAAACTTTTACTATCTACTTATAAAGTACATTTATAAGTAGATAGTAAAAGTTACATAATCTATAATTATGATATAAAAGCTTGTAACAAGGCGTACAAAGGCGATCCTACATACCTACATTGATCTTTTTTTACTCAAAACGGAACATCTTATTTTATTGGCTCAAAATGGGATATCGATTTTTTTTTTTCGTTAATTAGTAAGTTTGTTTATTTATATACTTACTGTATTTTGGCTTGTACAGACGGCTGCACATAGCTTAAAATATTTGCGCTGCAAGTATAGCGTCTCTCATAGCATCTATTAACATACACGTAATATATGCGTGAGTTCAAATTCAACTTCCCCATTTATTTTATTAAATAAATGTCTTGTATTCAATTAAAATGATGTATCATCGAATACTTGCCTTTTATTTATATAAAAATTGTTACCGACGCGAACGTAAATTTATTGACTTTCTATATTGTGTAAAGCGATACGTTGCAACATAAACTATAATAAAATTGATATCATCAAAACTGAAATAATATTGTCAAGGTGTTAAAACAAGATAAGACTCGATATTCAAACGGAACTTTAATTAACCAATAATTGGTTATTTAAAGTTCCGTTGATGAATGATATCAATTATAGTGTAATTATTACACTATTTATGCCGAAGTAGTCGTTGTTTGAACAGTAGTTATAATCACAAATGACAATGTAATAATGTGTTAACATTATTCTATTTGTTTTCAGATTCGAGTGCGGCGGATTATACGAGTAAAACGAGAGAGTCAGGGGGCAACGATTTGATCTAGAAAATTTTGTAGACACGCTGATGACAACGACTCGTTAATGTTCCAAGCAAACGTATTATCGTAATATCAACAAGTGTAGTGTCAAGTGTCGTAATATCAGCATTTCTAAGTAAATTGAAGCTTTAGTAATACGCATTTGTATAATCATTACTCTTTATGGATTTGTGGAAAAGTTTTATCACGTCAATTAAGTGTGTTCGAAGTTAAACATTGATTTTAATAATAACTGTCAATTGTAAATAATAACAATGGCACCGGGTGTGAAAGAAGATCAGTGTCTAGAACTTAGTAACAATAACGTACTTCATTTGCTCCCGAGGACAACAGTCTGTTTGGAGTTCAAGAACATCACGTGTTCGATGAAAACATTCTGCATGAGCAAATGCCGATTGGGTGAGTACTTTTCTCTACTTTGTCTTTTGTATAGCACTGGTGACCGAGTAAAGAGTAAATAATAAAAAAAAATATATTAAAAATAAAATAATAATAAAAAATAATAAATAATCTAAATACATTAAGCAGATTTTAAATTTATAAAATTTCTAGCCAACAGCTCTGGTGTTATCTTTTTTATCAATGATGTTAGAAAAAAAAGAGAAACCTTTTTTCTTTTCTAATATCATTGTTTTTTATACAACTAAGTAGGCAAACAAGCGTACGGCTCACCTGATGGTAAGCCGGCGATTACCGTAGCTCTAGCTTATAGACGCCTGCAACACCAGAAGAAAATAACTAGCTCAAGTTCTTTTCACGTGTGGTTTTATAGAAAATAAACTTATTAACGTATTAATTATGGACTAAATTTTAAGGTGTAATCGTACTCATATTATAAATGCGAAAGTTTTCGAGGATGTATGTATGTAGGTTACTCTTTGACTCTTTCACGCAAAAACTACCGATCCGATTTTTATGAAGCTTAATACGTAAATCTAGAATAATCTAGAATAGCACATAGGCTACTTTTTATCCTGACGCGGGATCGGAAATCACCCCGCAACTATACATAATTAAAAAACAGTTGAATTGAGAACTTCCTCCTTTCTTGAAATCAGTTACAAAAGGAAATAAAAGATAAGGAAATATGTACATATAATTATATTTGTAATTTGTATATGTATGTCATTGAGACGCAAATCAGTTAAAGGCAATTGAAAACAATCGTTTTAATTATGAAATTAGACACAACATAGATTCACTCTTATAAAGCTTAAACTACTAGATACATTGTTTAGTTGCAATCTCGATAGAATGAATAAATCAATAAAAATTAATTTAATGTGTTCGAAGCCACAGATTAGTAAATAGTACTACGTCAAGACTTTTATGAAGACGTTAAAGAAAATTAAGTGAGAGTATATTTTTCATGTCGCGGTGTTTGTTGCCAAACTCATCCGAAACGGCTGGACCGATTTTTATGAAATTTTGTGTGCATATATGTGTAGGTATGAGAATCGGCCAACATCTATTTTTCATACCCCTGAGTTACAAGGGGAGGATTAAGGGGGTTAATAATATATTATGGCAAAACAACGTTTGCTGGGTCAGCTAGTTACTTATATTATGTAGTTTTTCCTCGAACAAACAATTTATTGTTTAACACATCTTTTTTATTTAATATATACTAATCTACAAGTAAAATAACGTAAAACTCTAACAGATATTGTGGTCGAGTAAATTCTTGATCGTAAGCAGATGTACAATTTGCACATGTGCATAAACGAACCTTAAAACGAAAGCTATTTCTTTCTCGGACAATTATCTAAAATGTATCGTAAGTAGCTATGTATTTTATATTTTATATATCTTTGTCAAATTTTAATTATATTCACTTACACGAATGAGCTGTAAAGAGTTTGTGAATGATGGTAAGTCTGATAAGATGTTTTATTATTTAGAATTTTAGATATTTTATTCTCGTCAGCTTATTAAGTATTATGTATGTATGTATGTATAATCTATATACTATGTACTAACATTACATTAGTTTTTTTCCTCCCTTTTTTTCTCTTAATGTGATTTTTACTAATACTCAATTTTGCACACCTACAAACGTCCGCTCTTGTACGTCCTAAGGTTGGCTGATAGAGAATGCTTTTAGCATTAAGCCCGCCTTTTGCATTCTTTAATGTATTGTGCAATAAAGTATTGATAAATTAATAAATAAATTGTAGGTACATACATACACGCTGTTATAAAATACTAAAATATGATAAGTTTTCGTTGCGAGGTTCGAAGTACGTTCCCCTTTTTATAATCAAGTGAATTGTCACAACTATCGCTTTGTAATTATAACGAAATATAAGTTTTATTTCAAGTGACACATTAAATATCCTGTTGTGAATCATCTATATATATAAAAGAGATTTCCACCCATTTATTGACTCATCACGATATCTCTGGAACCATAAGGCGTAGAGACTTGAAATTTGGTAGGAATATTCCTTTCGCCAAGTAGAGGTCAGCTAAGAACGGATTTTACAAAATTCCACCCTTAAGAGGGTGTTGTGGGGGTTAATAATATAAATGGCAAAACAGCGTTTACGGGGTCAGCTAGTATTAAATATAACAAGACTCGCGCGGCTTTAATGTAAATTAAATTAGTTTTAAGTTTAATTAGTATTTTGAGATTTGTAACATCGTAATATTTTATAATCTAAATAACATATAAATATATGTACACACAATGACTAAAAACGTTAATATTTTTTGGAAAATTGCGCGTTAATAGAAACAGACAAAGAATCTATTGCTTTTCGGTTACAACTTACAGTAACAAAAGTAGGTATCCCATGTAACAAATATTTGACTACTAAATGTTCTATTTATATTATTATGTGCTGTGTGGTTACGGCACTAAAGAATGTAGCCACCCCCTCTCTTCCCGTGGGTGTCGTAAGAGGCGACTAAGGGATAGCACAGTTCCACTACCACCTTGGAACTTAAAAAGCCGACGGATGGCGGGATAACCATCCATGCTGGCTTTGAAATACACAGGCCAAAGACGGGCAGCAGCGTCTTCGGTGCGACAAAGCCAGCCCTGCGGTCACCAACCCGCCTGCCCAGCGTGGTGACTATCTATGGACAAAACACATGAGTTCGCGTCATAATGTCGGGCGCGAACTTGTGGAGGCCTATGTCCAACAGTGGACTGTGATAGGCTGTAGTGTGTGTGTGTGTGTGTGTGTGTGTGTGTAAATGTTCTATGTATGAACAAAATTGTCCGCAAAAGATTTTATGCACAGCAATCGGTAATAACACTTCTTTTGTAAAGATGTACCTACTTTCACAACAATGTGATTTCAACCGAGAACTTACTGACCTTAATTTTCATTTGATGAAATGTATTTAGGTTTACTTAAAAACGTGCGCAGATATATGTGCATTTGTGACAATATTATTCTGCATATTTAAATTTATATTACTTTTACATATTAACAACAATATATTCGAGAAATTTATTGCGTTTTCATAGTAGGCAGGGTAAGTGTAACGAAACGGTCAGCACATGTCGGAACACTTTTTACCTTCTGGGAAGGGATTTTATATGGAGGGGAGGTCTGGTTCTGAACACTAACGTCTGGAACTTTCTTAGGATCTACGGTAACTTACAAAACACGCTGTTAGTTGCAAAACCAATACTTTTACGCATTGTATACCTACATCTAGAAAAAAATTACTTTAAGAGCTCTTTCAATACCTAAATATCATTATAATATTTAAATACATTCTGTATTATAAAACAAATATAAATATAATTATAGAGCAAAAAAACATTTTTTTTTTTTGTATGAATAATTTTTTACAATTTCGTGTTTTTAAAAGTTATTGCTATTTGCATTACTATCATAAAGTCAAGAGCACGTGACCTGTTGTATAATCGTCGCAGATATTTTTTCCTATAACCAACTATTACCTACGAATGTTATTTACAAATATTTTTTCACTTTGATGAGTCGTGATCAATCATCGTTATATCTAGTACTATTCCATAGTTTTAATAGAAAACAACTAATGACATCACAATTAGATCAATGTGTTATCCTTTCCATGACTCATATTTAACAGGTAATCGTTATCAATATGCAAAATCTACTTAAAGGACCGTTCTTCGAAAAGAGCTTTGTGAATGAAATGTTACCTGACTTCAATACTAATTAGAGTCAGAACGTATTCCGGTAAAGGAACGAGACTCATTCTATTAGACGCTTCTTACACATTATTTCCACATTACTCTAATCAACTATTTTCAATTATCATTTTAAATGCAGATTTGCTTCTAGCAAAAATCCGTAACGTTATGGGCAATTATAAAAATAATAATGAATAATATCTACCCTTAGTAGAATGAGAATCCTGTATCAGGACTCCACAAACAAACACAGAAAATGTAATATTTTTATTTTATATGTAATAATGATATGTGCAATGTTTTTTTTAGGAATTAGAAATTTAGCTTTCTGTTGCGCGTAGTTTCTCAACTCTTCGAGTTGAATTATGTAACACATACGGGCTCATACATACGTACAAAATAAATATTTTTCAAAACATGTAAAACGCCTAATTATGCGAGGTATACGCAAAAAGCGAATTTATTAAACAAGCATGATTTAAACATGATGAAAACTTTAATAATACTTATTATAAATCAATACAAGAAATAAGGCAAATGCTTAATCTTGTAAATTTATACACTTTTCATTCATTTTACTTCCTAGAATTCGTGTAAATACAAGGTTAAAACCTAAAACTACTTCCAGGAATAAAAAATGTATCGTATTTACCTACGTAGAATATGTAAGTAATATTTAACCCTTTCTATACCAGTCAAAAGTATTACGAGTATAACGTTTCTTTATGAACACAGTCATATAAATGCATGTTATACAATGTTGTCATTCTACGCTCTCTCCGGAAGAATGCATAGGTCGCAGTCAACTAGTTGAAAAAGTCATTCCATTGAACATCTAGGTTTGTTTAGTAATATCGATTATGATATAGTGTTTGTTTAGTAAGTCCAATTCCATTGGACGGGTAGAACATTCTCTAATAAATTAAGAGTATTTATTCGTCGTCAAACCGCCAAACGTCTCTAAACAATATAGGTAGTTAGAAGTTGTTTTTTAAATATAAATGATCAGTAATAAAATTTTAATCTAATTTTTTAATCTAATTTAATTTTCTATTTAGCTTTTCCGTAAAATAAAAACAAGAAAAATAATAACGACAATTCATGGCGAAATACTATTTCATACGAGTATGTATATATCTATTTCAGCGTTATGGCGGTTTTTAGGTCACGGTTACGATGATAATGATGTGTGACAACTAGAAAACTAGGCCTGTCGTTGAATGGCACTATTCTATTTGTAATAGTTGGTTGCGACCTGTACAAAACAAAACAAAAAGAATATCGCCCTCGTTGCGCAATTAGTTGTCTTAAAAAGTAGCACAAAATCTGACAAAAATCGTTATAAAACTAAACTTTCTAAATACGTAAGAATTAACATTTAAAATCGTTACATTTACATTCAACTTTTATGTACATATATTAAACGAAATCGATAATATCTCATTTGTGAAAAAATATAGCCAGGAGAATGTGCAGCAAGATTGCACAATGCTAAATACTATTTATTTCAAAAAACTTATACACATCATATTTAACGACACAAATCCAAGTACCCAGACCCACTATGGTTGCGAACGGCCGCATCGAGTTATCTATTCAAAAAATTATTTATAAAATCCCTAAAATGTACGTAATCGCAAAACTTCCGATCGGCTGCACCAATTCGGATAATTCTTTTTCCATGTTTGGTATATATTCCACGTTTATATTCACGAATTAGAAAATATGACGTATGAAATTCGCCGGGTCAGCTAATTTTAAATAACTAATGGTACAACATATTATGAAAAGAAAAAGTGCTAAACTTCATATTATAATAGTCAAAAACTCATGTGTTTTTGTTAAAAATAAAAAAATAAATTAACATTACCTAATTTACTGTTATTGAAGTGCAGTGCTTATTAGTAATTTCCTAACGTTTTATGTTTTCACTTAATGAGAATCATCCTCAATAACGCAAACTATGCAAAAAACGTTGCAAATATTTGTAATAGCTGACACATACTATTATTATAGGTCGTTAACACGCGTGCACATTTATATGCAACTGTAATTATTATTTGTGCATACTCGTATTATGAATTTGTAACCATTTATATTTCAGAATTCATTATTGTGTGATGTTATGATACGTAAGTAAATAATTGTGTTTGCTCGCAAACGAAAAAAAACCGACTTCAATTACATCGACAAGTAATACAACGAAATAAGACGAAAAAATAGTCAAGTAAATACGCGCTATTAAAGATTACTCAAAAAGTTGTAATCAGTTTTCGATCTAATTTAAACAAGACTACAAGACAAGTATTAGCTTTCGATTAAAGTAAGAATCATCGAAATCGGTACACCGAGTAAAAAGTTATGCGGTATAATATAACGTAGGTCGACGAAAAAGTAGTCACGTAAATACGCATGATTAGATATAACTCTAAAAGTACTTGTCAGATCTCAATTAAATTAAAATGAGACCACATGACACGCAACACCTTTCAATTAAAACAAAATTGATCGAAATCGGTCCACCCAGTCAAAAGTTCTGAGCTAACATATAGGTGTCGAATTGAGAACCTCCTCCTTTTTTGGAAGTCGGTTAAAAATAGTACATTATATCAACCTCGAAAAGAATATTACCTATAACAAATAAAAACAACGATAAAAATACGAAATGTAATAACTAATAACATTAAAATAATCACAATGTTATATGTACAATTTTAACGACAATGTGATACACGTATTAATTATTAACAGACAAAGTATTTATAGTTTCATTATAATCGTTAGAGTACAGAACAAAAAAATATCTATACTAATATAATAAAGCTGTAAAGTTTGTTTGTTTGTTTGATTGTTTGTTTGTTTGTTTGTTTGTTTGAACGCGCTAATCTCAGGATCTACTGGTCCGATTTGAAAAATTCTTTCAGTGTTAGATAGCCTATTTATCGAGGAAGGCTATAGGCTATGTATCATCACGCTAAGACTAATAGGAGCGGAGTCCACGCCGACGAAGTCACGCGCAGAAGCTAGTATATGATAAATATATAACTTTATTTGCTTACAAACACGTAAAAGTATAGAAAACTTCTTTCGTTCTAAGTAGGTACATACATTGTATTTCGAAACAAATCGATTGATATTAATAATTGGTGAACGTAGTGTATTCAAATTACTACATACAAAATATATTTTAATATCAATCGCCACTCTAACGAAGGCCAGTACACAGGTCGTAGACCCTGATAACCGTATAACCCGGTAGAAGGACTACTTGGGCAGAAACAGTGGCAGGACGGTCGCCGCCTTGAAGGATATCGTGGCATATCCATGCACTACCATGACCACAGATACAGGAATAAGTCCAAGTGGGAGACATTGAGTTTTAGCGTTTATTACTTATTTATGATTTATTTATTTATATCAACGGAGTATAAAAACGACGTAACATATGGGCAATAATTTATTTATGAACAGCTTTTTACAACCTTAACCTCCTTCATAATACTCATAATATCTACTAATAATATCAATAATTATATTGATTAACAATAGCTTTAACAAGAGCAAATTAAAACAAAACAATATAAATATGTTTAACATACATCCACAATTATCTATCGAACAGCCGGCTGACATAGATACTTATTTTTCCTAATACATTTACATACACAAAATAAATTATATGACTGTATAATACACCCAGAGTCGGTACGGAGTTCGGACACAACTCCCGACAGAACGCGGACAGAAAGCGGGTAGCTGTATACTGCGTCAACGGGCTAGTCAAGATATTAGCATTTTATTATCATTACTAATAATGAGATAGAATATTGATGTGCAAATATGTTTGCATGTATCATTAAAGGCACAGAGGATATTGTAACTTCGATCTTATAAACGTAATGAAATGACGTGTCTTACATTACAAGTTACAACCAACCTTTAGATATATCTATACTAATATATAAAGCTGAAGAGTTTGTTTGTTTGATTGTTTGTTTGTTTGTTTGTTTGTTTGTTTGTTTGTTTGAACGCGGTAATCTCTGGAACTACTGGGCCGATTTAAAAAATTCTTTCAGTGTTAGATAGCCCATTTATCGAGGAAGGCTATAGGCTATGTGTCATCACGATAAGACCAATAGGAGCGGAGTCCACGCCGACGAAGTCGCGCGCAGAAGCTAGTTTTATCATAATGAGACTCACTTGATCCATTAGTTATGAAAATTCGAAGGCAGTAAAAACTGTTAATAAAATTGTTATTTAAGTATTTTTTATACAAATGGGTCGGCAAAACATGCGTATGGATCACCTGATGATAAGCGATTACCGTAGCTTATAGACGCCTGCACCACCAGGAGCATCGCAAGCGCTTTGTCGACCCTATCACCAATTCCCCCCAGAAGGCTCTGGTTACCTTACTCACAACAGGAACAAAACACTGCTTAAAGCAGTATTATTTAGCAGTAATAATTATTTTGTAAGGTCGAGATACTTCCACAGTTGGGCTGCTCCAGATATATACCTCGGCATTTGATAAGAACAAAATAAAATGAAACACAATTAGAATAATAATTATAAAGTTATTATAATTAGGAATGTCAACATAATTCTATACTTTTATAAATTACTAGATGACCCGGTGACTTCGTATCACCTACGTATATTTGTGAAAAATATGGACAAGGGGCCGTTCAAGTATTACGTAACGCAATTAGGGGGGGAGGGGGGGTCTTGTAAAACGTTACGATGCGTTACAGGGGTGGGAGGGGGGTCTAGAACAACGCGTTACGTAACGTTGTTTTTTATTTAAATAAAAAAAACTAGAGTACTAAAATCTCACAAATTGGCAACCCTTTTCGTTTATATCCCTTTATGTATATACAGGGTGTCCCGCGATAAAGTGCAACCCCGAAAGAGGGTGAAACTAGACCATAAATTATCGACAAAAAACAGAAAAAAATTAAAAAAATTAAAAAAAAAATTTATTTTTTTTATTGACGAATTGAGATTTTTATATAGCTTACGTAGCCTCTTTGTACAAAAAATGATGATTTTTGTACGTGTTTTTTGGGATACAGGCGTAATTTTTTTTTTATTTGAATGGCAATATGGTAAGAAATAATAATAAATCATAAAATTTCCTGGTTTTGGGGGCATAATTCTGAGAAAATTAGAGATCATTGAAAAAAACAGTCATAAAAAATGGATTTTTTTTCACAAGAAGCATAGTTAAAGACATAATGCCACTTTTTTGCGAGCTAATTTTTATTTTATCCTTACCGCCAAGTACGTGGCGTAATATTTTATTTTATTTTAAAGTAATCGACCCACTACTTTGGAAGAAATCATCATTTTTTGTACATAGAGTCTAGGTAAGATATAAAAATCTTAATTCGTCAATAAAAAATAAAATATTTTTTTAAAAAAGTTTTTTCTATGTTTTTTGTCGATAATTTATGGTCTAGTTTCACCCCCTTTCGGGGTTGCACTTTATCGCGGGACACCCTATATATATTTATACTTACCGCAAACTCGATTTTTTTAAGCGACTTTACGGTAGTTTTCGCAACAAAGTTGTGACATTTGGGTAAAAATGGTCAGTTGGGGTGTTACGTAACGTTTATGGGCTGGGGGGGGGGGTACAGGAAAACGTTACGGCGCGTTACATAGGGGGGAGGGGGGGTCAAAAATCTTCAAAATTTGCGTTACGTAATACTTGAACGACCCCCAATACACTTTCTGAACGCACCTATAAATATTTGACAACCAATTGACAATCTTTTTGACAAAAAACACACAAAAAACATCTCACCGCAAGGAACATTTTGTATTGGAAAATTTTATTGTCGTTTTTAGAATTTTCCGTTACTTATTATTTATGTTTCTCACAATTTAAACCTTCAATGAACTTCCTCAAACATTTTAAGATCAAAATTAGCCAAATCAGTCCAGCCATTCTCGAGTTTTAGCGAGACAAACGAACAGCAATTGATTTATATATATATATATAGATGTATCTATTGTAGCTATATATAAATATATATACATATTTATTTATTTCTTTATTTATTTATTCAAGGCTCATGAACGCAAGGTAGACAGCAAACTATCTAACGTACGTACATTTTGTTAAAATGTTCGTGTACCCACAATTACAGATTACATTACATATTTTATTTTAAATTTAAATCCACGGGCTCAAAATGGCCATGCCTTTTGTTAAACATGCATTATAATAGCACAGGCGATTTATTATTAAAACTACAAATCGACAGTCTTGTGACTGCCTAGTAGGGTAAGCTCGCATAATTATGGGACTCATTTAATTCTGTGATAACAAGTTCCAAAGCTCGTATCTTTTTATATGAGTAAAATATACTATTAGAAATACAACCTTAAAACCGGGGCATAAACCCTCTTTTCGTATGCAAAGTTTTGTCATCGTTGCGTGAAAGAGAAAGCAACAGTGCCGCGTATTGTCTCCCAGTCGCCATTTTTTCTTATTCGCCGGCCACTTGTTGTTGTGCTCTTTTAAATTAATTGTTTTCTAGTAGAAAACGTTGTTATTTTTAGCTGAAAATTTGACTATTTGTGGATAATAGTGTTTACTTGTTACTACCAGTTACGGATTTAGTTTAACTTGAACAGTATTCGGATAATACCTTACGTACGGAGTCTCAAAAATAACGATTTTTTGGATTTAAATGGAAAAACAAATCACCGAATTAAACAAGGTAAAGTAGCTCGCATGTTATTTTCTATGTTAATTAATGCTTTTATTACGAATGAATGGGAAAGATAAGTAAAGTAAAATTAATAAAAAGTGTAGAAAGTTATTTGAACAACTTTAATTAATATTTATCTGAGTTGTTATTTTTATTATCACATAATTAAGTGAGTTGTATTATTTTCAGAAAAAATGGAGGGAAAGGACAATACTCCAGAAACGTCTAAGCTGAAGTCAAAAATATGAATTAAACTATTCTGTGTGTTCTATAATATCAATTACTGTTATGTTTGAAAAAAAAAACCATAAATACTTATTTCTAGTCCTACTTAGTTAATTCTAATTATAATTATGTGATAAAAAATATGAAAGACTCATCTAATTGTGTTATATCAGTATTATGATAATGCTGTCACCGAATTAAAGTGATTATCACAAAATTACGTAAGTGAACGTGTGATTTATAAAGCTATGTTAGAACAAGTTCTTTGTTGTAAAACTAAGAGTTTATTAGCTTAAATAGTAAGTAAAAGACTGAAGAAAGTTCCTACAAAAAATAAAACATTTTGATTACGATTGTCCTGGGTTTTATTGCTATTATCCAAATTATCACAGAATTATGCGAGCTTACCCTAAAGCTAGGACGTGGTCCGACGCTGACACCTGTTAAAATGTTATCTTAAAAAAATAATCCATTGAAGTAGATTGTAATGTAGTTACTTTTGTTAGCATATTCATCATAATTTGTACATTTTTTAAATTTAAATATCAATTTTTAATATAACATGGATTTTGAGGGCAACACTCGACAACGGCACGAAAAACAGTGTCATCTGTGGACACAATGTACTATGTGTTTGTCACGGTGTAATATTTTTATTATTGTAAATTAATGATTTTGTACACAGTTTATATATTATTTTTCAAAAGAGTAACTGTAGAGTTTCTTGCCGTTTCTTCTCTGCAGAATCTACATTCCGAATCGGTGGTAGCTTCACTTTTGAAAACAAGATTAATTTGTAAAATGGCGATTCGAAAGTGCTCTTGGAGCATTTGATTAAAGTTCCTTCTGATTTTGATTTTAAGTTCGCTAATAAACAAAAGTTATTCACCAGTAAGTCTTTCATTTTTAGTGCTACTAATACTTTAATTAACTTAGTTAAGAAAAAACCTATTAAGTTCCCGTTAAACACAAAATGTTTATTATACTTATTCATAACATTATATAAATTCAATTAATCGAAAAGATCTCAAATAGAAACTACGTTCATCCGTTTAACGGATAAAAAATATTTTATTGGTTTGGCTGAAAAATTCATGGCCAGGCTATTACTAATTCAAAGTTGAAAAATTATTTTTTATTTAACACTACACCGATGAATTTAAAGAATAAAAAAATATCATTTCCAACCGTCAGTAGTAGGTATTAGCCAGAAGCCAGTTAAAAATGCAACCGCTTCAACGCTGTTTCATTATGAATACGATAATACGCGGGTTGTCTGCTAAGAACTAGTTTGGTTTGCTAATATAAATTGCAAATTAATTTTCATTCGCAATATATTGTATTTTTAATATACTAAAATAGATAATATTTATTCATTAAACAGATGAAGGTTGTGTTAAGCTGGGATCTTAGACCATAACTCATAAGCAAAATTATTTTATATAGTCTTATGTCTATCTTTTAATTATGCTTTCCATAAGTTGAATAAGAACTTTTAAGGTTTTTCAAGTCAAATAAGATAATATAAATTAAGTGCAAAAAAGGAATTATATTTTTTTTTACAACATCTTTTTAGATGAAAACGAATGTAAAAAAAAATCAATGAAAATTAGTAATTTGTTAGTGAATTAATGTAATTGTGGTCATCAAACGTTATTTTGAGTTACCCTATAATTGCAATGTATAATGAAAATGTATAACACTGTTAACGCTGTACACTGTGTTGGCTTTTTATTTAATAAAAATAAAATAAAGGCCACGGTTATCAAAATCGTAGTATTATCATTAACAGTAGTAAAACATAAGTCAGATAATATAATAAAGCATATTCAATGATACGATAATTTTTGGTAAATCTCTGATTAAAATCGATATAACGTCTTCTAAGTTTTCTAATACCTTGTATAAGGTTTTTACGAAATAAAAAATTATGAAAATTGCGCAGAAAAATGAAAAACAAAATATTCAAAAACGTACTTAACGATTATTTAGACTTCACGCGTTTCACAGTAACTTAGTTTGAGTAAACTTGTAAGAAATTAAAAAAAAAATGTACAAGACGTTAGATATACGTAATATGACATGTTTAACCTATGCGATATGAAAAAATAAGGTCAATCTTATATCGCATATCCGTATTAAATTTAATATTGAAATTAAATAATTGTCTTTCTTGAAAATAAAAAAAAATCGGCCAAGTGCGAGTCGGACTCGCGCACGAAGGGTTCCGTACCATTGATTAAACTAAATATAAGTAAATTTTCTGTAAAATATTTATTCTGTAAAATATTTATTTAGTTGTGACGCCATCTATGATGCTATTAAAAAACTATATAGTCTATTATAGTCTATTGACGAAGTTTTCCTAATTACTTAGGAAATGGCGTTTTAGACTAATAAAAAATTATCGCCCCCCTTAAATGTTTATTTTATTTTGTTATTAGTATTTGTTGTTATAGCGGCACCAGAAATACATACCTAATTTGTGAAAATTTCAACTGTCTAGCTAGCGCCGTTCTTGAGATACAGCCTGGTGACAGACGGACGGACGGACAGCGAAGTCTTAGTAATAGGGTCCCGTTTTTATCCTTTGGGTACGGATCCCTAAAAAAAACGACTTAAATTACATCGACTACAACGTTAGTCGACGAAAAATTAGTCAAGTAAATACGCATTATTAGAGATAACTCAAGTAGTATCTACTCATCATATCTCCATCAAATTTAAATGGGATCACATGAAAAACAATCATATAATGTAAAATGTAATTAAAATAAATATAATCCAACTTTTTAAAGGATTTTTTTTCTTTTTTCTGGGTGCACTGATTTCGATGATTCTTTTTTAATTCCAAAAGCGGCGCTTATATTGTGGAAACATTAAAATTTGAGCGCGATCTGATGCCTAATTTTTGCTAACCTTTTTAGAAAAATCCTAGACATTACCAAAATGTTCTATAATCCTCTAGAATGATCTAATATTCAAATATCTGTGATAATCAAATTTGATTCAGAGACCTTCGAATACTTCAAAATGATCATTCATTATCCAGAATGCTGTTAAAAGCCCTAAAACGTTATTAAATATTCTGAAATAATGTAAAATAATCAAAATTCAAAGACTCCAAATACTCCTGGAATGCCATTACACTATCTTAAAGTTGGCTCACCACTTATTTTCTTACGGAATCTGAACTCCCTGAAAATGTGTAATGAAAGAAGACTCTGTATCAGCTGTTTGACAGCTGCAGAATAACATCATTGAAGCCAAAATAATGACTGGTAAAGAAAAAGGGCATATAGTATACATATCACGAATACCGTAATTATCAAGTGGATATTAATTACCCTTCAGTTTTAAACGATTACAATTCCCTGTAAAGTTGGCTTACAGTAAGACTAAATGAGCAGAATTAACAAAGCGCAGAGCCAAAAATTCCAATACTGTGGCGTAAACTTAACGGAACCCTACAATTTTGTTATCTATTAAATTGTATATTGTGTTCCACAAACAACTAATTCCGCGTAGCCTTAGTTTTATCATCGGAAGTGACTATATTATTATTATTTATTCACTTTATCTAATTTAAATTGGCAAATGTGTTTATAAAAAGTTTTCATTAATAACTTATCAATATCGTGTATTAAAATCCTCATAGGAGCCAGACTATGACAAATAAAGAAGAATAGCATAATGCATGAGACAATATGAGCTAAAAAATAATAAGTAAATATACCAAACCTGTGTCATACATAAATGAAATAATATAAAGCTTAAGAATAATAAAGCACAGGTCTTTTTATATATAATACATTTCGTTTGAATAATTACATCAAAACAATTGTAAGTAAACATGCATATTTATTACATCCTGTAAGATTTACGCTGTGCTAGCTTACAATTAGATTAACATATTTTAATTATGTAAATCCAAAGAGGATGTTTGTTGTTTTAGTAAAAAAGTTACCATTTATTTTACTTTTTTTTAATTCTAATTTTAAGAATGACAGCTTCTACTTTTTTATTGTTCTTATAATGCAACAGCCTGCAAACATTTATAGTAGAGGGGACGTAGAACATCGACCTTCACCGATCTGATAACTCGATGAGACATATTTTTATCAAATATAATTTATGAACAAATATGCCTATGATAACTTGCCTATCGAAAAGTGGTCAAGGCTATTTTTCTTTTTTTTTTTTAGTTTTTGCGGACAAGCCTATATGATCGGTTTTGTAATTACAATATCTTACCTATGATATCAATTTCGATTCGAACAGATCGATGTAGTATCCATCGTAGGTATATATTGACCTACCTGTTCACATCTACTTGCCAGGTAGCCATGGCCAAAAATAAGTAGGCAAGCCTACCTAGGCATATTCTGTGTGTTAAAACTATCAATTGAGATAAAACTCATTCGGTTATCATATGAGTGAAGGTGATGAAAATAAAAATTGATTAAAATTAATTAAATTAAAAGTAGTTATGACCACTTTTCGATAGGCAAGTTATCATAGGCATATTTTTTCATAAGTTATATTTGATAAAAAATATGTCTCGTCGAGCTATCAGATCGGTGAAGGTCGCTCTTCCACGTCTCTTAGACCATTAACACCGAACCTTAGATGAATGTCGTACACGTTTAGTATACTTTTAAAAAAGACTCACTTTTTCCAGTCCTGATTTAGACGCGTAACCGTGGGGCTATTTTACGCATTATTTAATCTACATAATTACGTGTATTTTCTTATATACTATATAACTATTGAGCAAATATGCAAGCTATAAAACATCAAAGTATGACTCATGGATAAATCTATACTAATATAATAAAGCTGAAGAGTTTGTTTGTTTGATTGTTTGTTTGTTTGTTTGAACGCGCTAAACTCAGGACCTACTGGTCCGATTTGAAAAATTCTTTCAGTGTTAGATAGCCCATTTATTGAGGAAGGCTATAGGCTATATATTATCACGCTAAAATACTATAAATACTATACTATAAATACTTATACTTGTATGGGACTAAAGACAAACAACTAGAAAAGTATCAAATAATTATAAAACATTATCCGCTCCGGAATTCAAACCAGCGAACTTCGGAGTTAATGGATTAACTTTCATTGCCAATCCACCAGAATGATCGTTTCAAAACAGTAGCCATAAAATAATACGAACAAAACTGCGAGGATCATAGACAAAAAATGAAACCTAGAGCCAAGTCTTGAATATTCGTTGATTATTCTTTAGAACGTGTCATCGTAGTTAACGTTAATTATCGTTTAACAGATTGTAACGCGCTTACACGAACTTGTGGCCATTATGACATGGTCATTAAGCGTAATCTCAGCATTGAAAATGATAACATTGTTGTTAACACAATTACAGTATATCCGGTGCAATGTTTTAAGGCAGTCATATCATCATATAGCACCTAGAATTTTTTAGAGTTCCATACCCAAAAAGTAAAAAATTGTGAAAGGTATGCTAAGATGGTTTGGCCATGTCGAGAGAATTAATGAAGAACGATTGACGAAAAAAGTGTATAAGGCGAGTGTGAATGGAAGTGTTGGAAAGGGTAGACCTAGGCGGACTTTTCAAGACCAGATCAGAGACGTCTTGAAAAAGGCCAGGTCAAGAGTACCCTAAACCGAAGAGCATGTGTGAAAGGAATAATGAAAGTGGAGGAAGCGAAACAAGTATGTAAGGATCGTAGCAAGTGGAAAGAAGTGGTCTCTGCCTACCTCTACGGGAAAGAGGCGTGATTTATATGTATGTATGTATACCCAAAGAGTATCATTTTTATACCGAACTTTCACTATGTGTTCGTCAGTCTATTTCTCACAACCCTGTGCAACACGCGCGCTAAATGCTTATTGACCGCAGATCCTTTTAAAATAATAACAACGTAAAAATAAATACTAGTTGCTTTATTTAGGTAACTTAATTATGCGTAATGGAACATATTCTATCAAAATAAAGGTAACCCTGTTTCATAATCACTCTTCGGCTGCTTACAGCTGTAAAGCAAAAGCGACTTAATGTCTGTGTGTGAAGACACGTTTCGGGTGCATTGTTAAGCGATGTAAAAAGTAGGCAATTAAGACAGTAGATTTCGAAGACTTTGTATGCAATGACTCATCTTTGTTACATAGTAACTGTTAAGTAATCTGTGATAAGAGGAAATAGAATAATGTGTTACTTTAGTAGGTATGACGATAAGTAATTTAAATAAAGAAAAGTTAAAGACTAATGGGATTTCCTATTACAAGTTAAAAAGAATAAGAAAAGATAACAGAAATACATAATACATAAATTTGTAAGCTCGATCTTAACGTACACAGCTACCTACATATACAGTCAAACCTGGATAAGCGAGAGTTCAAGGGAGCACAATCTCATTCTCGCTTATAGAGGTTTCTCACTAACCCGAGTTTCTCGCTAATGCAGGTACATGGGTAGCGTTTCTCTCTTATAGGGATACGCAGCAATGACAAGTCACAGCAAGTACGAATGTAGTAAATATGTAATATGATAAAATTATGTGCATGATATGCACAACATAATATATTATGTAAGTACATTTATATTTGTACTTTAATTTTCCGTTTTGACACGATGCAGAACAGAACTTTCCTTCGAAATCGAAACTGAGTAAGTCCGACAAACAGGACGGTACACAGGCACACGTGTCCATTCGAAAAGAATGGAAAGAAAGGGAAAGAATGCGATAAATAAGAACGTTATTTAGTCCCACGAAATAGAATAGGTACAATATTGACGAGAAAACAATACAAAAACAATTGTAGGAACGAAGGACGAAAGTTAAGAATGAGTCATAAAATAGCAGATGTTAAATTTGTAATTTGTTTTGTCATTTATTACTGTATGTATTTTTTATTGTAGCTACAGTTCTTCCTAAATAATATAAATAAATAAAGCTCGACTGTCGCTTATAGAGGTATAGATAAGTAGCAGTCTCACTTACGGAGGTCCATGAGGGAAAAACGACTCTCTCTTACAGAGGTTTCTGTTTCTCGCTAATAGAGGTTTTGGGAGCTTAAAATGACGGGTCCTGGCTATTACTCTCACTTATAGAGTTTTCTCACTTATCCAGTTCTCACTTATCCAGGTTTGACTGTAATTATGTGTTCATGCAATTATTGTTTTACTTTCATCAAAAAGTAGAAGACAATAGAGTAGAGTCTGAATATGAAAAATTATTGGTATTATTATTAGGGCGGTGAATAAGTATGACAAAAAATCATGTCTAAAGTATGTTAAGAAAAATAAAATAGAAATTGCTCTCAAAAGGGTACTTTAGTCGCAAAAGGGTCATATTCAAACAGCCCTAACTCTCGAGTTATGCAATTAAGAAAAATAATTTTAATGTCAATTTGTAAGACAGTATTAAAAAATGTAATATTAATGTGCTAGTTTTTGAATTGTGTTAAGAAAAATAAAAAGCAGTCAAATTTTTTTACTTAAATTAGCATTGCAAATTTTTGAAGTTATACTTCTTTTGGCGCGTTAGAGAAAAATGATGAGAGTTAATTTTTACAATGCGCGTGTGGATACGAAGTAGTTCAAGCATGCATAAATAGGTGCCGCTAGTTTTGCAGACAAGAAAGTAGTCTTTCATCAATTAATTAATTTAATTAGAAATTAGGTATATTTTGTTACCTTAAATTATCGCTAACTCGAGACCGGACACCCTGATTATAAAAGAGATTTCCACCCATATATTGACTCATCACGATATCTCTGGAACCATAAGGCGTCTTGAAATTTTGTAGGAATATTCCTTTCGCCTAGTAGAGGTCAGTTAAGAACGGATTTTGTGAAATTCCACCCACAAGAGGGGGTTGCGGGGGTCAATAACATATATAGCAAAAAAACGTTTGCGGGGTCAGCTAGTTTTTATGGTTAGTTCTTTATCGTTACGCATTTTTTTATAAATTAAATTAAAAAATGAAATAAATTGTTTTATATTTATATCTATATCCATAAAACTACGAATACAAGTAGTATCGATGTATTTTTTAGTAGTAATAGCATTGAGATTAGTAATGACTTCCCATTAGTTCATAAGTAAAGTCATAAAGTCATATACGAATTTACAATAATATAATATATTTTAAGTTAAGTACTAAATAAGTGCCACAAGTTTAGCGCTTCTGGAGCAGGGGAAAGGACCGAATCACGAAAGGCGCTCAAATGGAATTTTTGGTGCAAAGCGCTACTTATCATTACACGACAATGTGATTATCTCGCCCCTCTCATTTCATACCATCAAAGAGACCCGAAATTTGTTTCTGCGCAGGTTGAACGTCCGAGATTAATTGAAATTCATTAATTTTGTCACAAAGACGTTCATATAAAATTAACAATAAACATCACTAATTAGTGATTGTTTATTTTTTTAATTAATTTATATGAATCAATTTTAGCTTTAGTATCGACTACAGAGTGCCCACCAAAACATTTCATAATATTTAAGTACAAGGTAGAGAATTGTATACAGTTTTATTATAATTGGGTATAGATTTGGACATCAACTTCGTGGGAAAATCAGACTTGACCTATTGTTTTAAAATGTTCATTAATATACATACCTGATTATGTGCACTAGACCGTCCAATGTTTTACCTCAGTTTTTATTTAATGTTTCGCTTCGATGGGTCGGCGCATAGCTAATGCCAACCTTTAACCTTAGGCAACAGGCTGATTTTTTAAAGCAATGCACCATCAAATACAAATCAAAATTTACTTTATACAAGAAGGTTATATAAGAACTGCTGAATTGTTATTGTACAACAACGTATTAAGATAATCTAGTTAAGTAGACATTACTCTGCAGTCCCGTCAAAACACAATAAATATGGTTTTTTTTAATTGTCACATAATGTGTATTGTGACATAACACGGCCGATTCTCCAAGTAACAGGACGTTACAACGTAGGAATATAATAACTATTTGACATCGTCTTCTCACGTCGAGTGGCATTAGTTAAGTATAAACAGTATTTAAAGTCGAATCGATAGATTCTTAGAGAAAACTTTAAAATTCTTAAAATGAGTTATTAGCGTTCGGGTAAACTAACTCTTCAGTTTTTAAAAAAGTATTTATAAACTTAGCTTACTTAACTGTGTGGCTACGGCAAAGAATATAGCCTCCCTCTCTCTTCCCGTAGGTGTCGTAAGAGGCGACTAAGGGATAACATAGTTCCACTACCACCTTGGAACTTAAAAGCCGACCGATGGCGGGATAATCGTCCAACTGCTAGCTTTGAAGTAGGTACACAGACCGAAGACGAGCAGCAAAGTCTTCGGTGCGACAAAACCAGCCCTGCGGTCACCAACCCGCCAGCCCAGCGTGGTGACTATGGCCAAAACACATGAGTTCACGTCATTTTTGGCGCGAACTTGTGGAGGCCTATGTCCAGCAGTGGACTGCGATAGGCTGAAATGATGATGATGATGATTTATAAACTAAGCCTAGTATCCAATGAATCACTATGAAAAATAAAAAGTATTTATTATGTTTCGATCGTCGCTCGATCCTCGCTGGAACGAATTTTTGATATGATATTAAAAATGTTTATTTATCGTGTTGTTATATTATTAAAGTAGTTGGCGGATTCTGTAGGTGCATTCGATAGTGAATACAAACTGTTTTTTATTTTATTAATTCATTATTTAGATTTACATACTATTAATTAATGCTGTTTCATCCGAATTTAATTCAATATCCGTTACATTTTTTTAAATATTTCAAGTAGCCATAGTCGCGTTGGGCGTCCTCCGGCCCGCTGCCGCTGGACTGACGATCTACGTAAGATTGCCGGTGTAAGCTGGATGGAGATTGCGGAAAACCACGATGTCTGGCGCGAACTTCGGGAGGCCTATGTCCAGCAGTGGACTGCAACAGGCTGAACTTACTAAATGACTGACTGACTGACTGTGTCACGTTACAAAACATAAAAAGAAGAAGTGTTTAGTAACTATAATTTTTCTAGAGTTTACTGTTACTTCTTTTCTGAACCAAAGTGTGCCATTTTATAGTAATTGTCACGAAATCAGAATAACTAAAATCGGTAATTTTAGATAAACAAAGTAATTTTTCCTCTTTGTAATAATAGTAACTCAAAAAATATACTCTAGTGCAAAAATGGCAGAGACAACAAAGATGTTTTTCGAATTCAATCGGCATAAATTTGAATCAGAAAATGATTAATTCATAACGCGTTCGTTCAATGATATACAATATTTGACGTCACAATGTTTAAAGAATAATTAATAAAAACTCATGAGTGAGAATGCATACCCGTACATTGTTTATCTTTGAGCAACAATTCATATATATTGCATATAAATAACGATGTATTGTTATCTATTTTGTGTTCAGAGAAGATATACAGTTTTCTCAAAATATTTAAAAATTTATAGCTGATAGTGATGTGGACTACAAATCTTACGAGCTAATCGTAAGTAGTACATATCTACAAATTCTGGACATCTTTTATCTCAAAACACATAAATTATTATAAAACTTCGGGATAAATAAATATTCTTTGTGTGTTTTCGTACGTTCGATTTATTTTATCGCTTTACTTAATAGTAAGGTTGTGAAAACATTGGTTTTGCCTGAATAAATAAAAAAAAATTAACAAATACGGTAACTTAAAGACACGGAACTTACGTATTTACTGTATTTATTGACATATACAATTAACTAATATGTAATCACCGACTTCCTACAAATGATACAAATAAACATGACATTAAAATTTGTGAGCTACAATGTAAATAAAATTACTTCTTCAAAATTATCTCGTAACACATTCTATTCACACTATAGATTCAATTATATAACTTTAGTAAGTTGCCAATGGTTATGTAACGATCAAACTTCTAGATGTTTAAACATTTTGTCCTTAATTACTCGCAACTTACTGGTTATGAAACGGCCTAGGTGCGTAATACATCTATGGCACTTTATGCTATGGTAAGTAAATAAATAAAATTATTAAGAGGTCAGATACGTTTGCTAAGGACGTTTAAATTACCATTAAATAGCTCTTGTCAAGATCATTATTCCTGCTTGCACCAGTTCGAATTATTCTTAATGATGGTACTGATTTAATGGAATAAAACTGGATCCCCGGGAAACAATGGACGCAAGCTGAATTGAAACATTCGTTCTTTGGCATTGGTTTCGTCTCAAGAATAACAGTTCCGCTACAATATTGTATCCCAAATTATATCTTACTAGCTTCTGCGCGCGACTTCGTCGGCGTGGACTCCGCTCCTGTTAGCGTAATGATATAATTATAGTCTTCCTCGATAAATGGGCTATCTAACACTGAAAGAATTTTTCAAATCGGACTAGTAAGTTCCAGAGATTACCGCGTTCAAACAAACAAACAAACTCTTCAGCTTTATAATATTAGTATAGATTTTGTTTGCCACCGAAGCACTTGAGTTTGACTCGTCGTGTTGAAAGGAAGGTTGGTGGTCGATCTTACTATCCGATTGTTGCAATAATTGTTCGGTCGAAAACGAAAAAACTAAAAAAAAAGCTACTTCAATTACTTTGACCAGCAATACAACGTAAGAAAACGAAAAAAAAATTAAGTAAATACGCATTATTAGAGATTACTCAAAAAGTAGGGGAGAGCGGGGCTGGAAGTGCCGGGGGTAAGTTCTGCCGACGCGAATATCTTGAAAACAGAAAGAGATAGATTTACGATCGTATTGTGTCGCGTAATGCCTAACAGTCGGACACTCGCGGCTGCCATTTTAATTTTGTCAGCGACGCGGACCGAGTGGCAGTGCATGTGATGGTCCTCCAGTGCCACAAAAGTAAATATTTTCGTTTCGATACTTTTTGGTCGTAAACTAGCATTTTTGGTGCTTTCAATATGAGAGTTTTAGTAAAATGTTTGTTATTTATCCTAGTTTATTCTGAAGCATAATTTTAATGCTTTGAGCAGAGTGATTTTTATATGTGAGACAAAATATCACACTCCCAAAAACGGGGTAAAATGTGCCCTTCATGTGGGGCTGATTGTGCCTACCTATATATATATATATATATATATATATATATATATATATATATATATATACCTGCCTACTTCTTAGGTCTCAATCAAATTAAAATGGGGTCATGTGACAAGCACTAACTTTCGATTAAAAAAGAATCATCGAAATCGATAGATCCAGCAAAAAGTTATAAGGTTATAATACAACGACTTTCGATGAAAAAATATAGTCAATCAAATACACATTATTGGATTCGATTAAATCAAAATGGGACCACATGACAAGCACCACCTTTCGATAAAAAAAAGATTCATCGCAGTCGCTCTACCTAAGACCGATTGCGATGTTTCTTTTTTTTTTTTTTTAAAGAAGTTCTGAGGTAACAGGTAAAAAAAAAACAATCGAATTGAGAACCTCTTCCTTTTTTGAAGTAGATTAATAATGGTAGATTGTTGACATCGAATAAGATGTTTTTGTCACCTTTTGTATTTTGCTAATGCAATTATCATTTGTCTAATTGTCTGTGCCTGCTTCGTGTGTACGTTAACGTTTTAGTATCATGTAAATTATATGCAGTTGAAAAAACATTTTTTTTAAATATTTAATAGATGTCTATACATCTATATAAAAGTTGATATTTACCTATATTCATATCCAAATAAGGAATTATTTTATATACATAAATGAGACATAATTAAATTAAATAAGTAGGTACCTAAAACTATTTAATTTCTAAAATAAATGTTAACCTTAAACGATAATTTTTAATACAATATAAGCAATAAAACTATTTTACTAAACTACCTTATTTTCTATTTTTACTCTTCCAGAAACCAAAAACATTCTAAAGGGCGTGAGTGGTTGCTTCCAACCCGGACAACTGACAGCCATCATGGGTCCCTCCGGCGCAGGGAAAACAACCCTATTGAACATTCTTGCTGGTTATTCGTAAGAACATAAACCTGTTTTAAAATACATATATGCTTACTTAAAGTTAAATAAAAACAAATATTTTCAGATGATTTTTAGTAAATAAAATTCAATAAATTACTACAATTGAAACAAATTTGTTTGAAATAAATAGAGTAAAAGTAAATACTAAGTAGAGCGCTTATATCATTTCGGACATTCAAATCAAACTATTATATAAACTGCGTAGCTTCCGTATGTTAACTATTTTAGCATCTAACTATTTCTAATAGGTATTCAGAGTAGGTCAAGTATTACCAGCAGGTACATGAACGTCTAAATAAAAACAATTACATTTTTATTCACCAGGACGAAAGGAGCAAAAGGCGAAATTACAGTAAACGGCGTATCAACATGCGCATCGAAGTCGAACGGCCGAGGAGGCGCCAGGTTCATTCGCCAGGACGATGATCTCCGCGTGCATCTGACTGTCTATGAATCAATGGCTCTCGCCGCAGCTCTTAAACTGGACGATTTCAAGCCACAAGAGCGCAAAGAGAAAGTAAGACGTAATCAGTGAATGTCGTCATTATTTTAAAATTTATTCTGTTACGAAAGTTTGGGTAGATATACATATATTATTTATTATTAAATATTAATATTATAATTATTTATTGGTAAAAAATTAAATTATATTCGATTACATTCGTATCAATTATTTTATTTTACTTAAATAAAAAGCTCACAAACGACTTTTCGAATATCAATTTTTGTAGATAATTTAAGCTTTATAAGAATTGTGTTATACAGGTGTTGTGTAATTTAAATATCTTAATGTTTTCTTAAGGTATTTGAAGTGTTGGCACTGTTGGGTCTGAGTGGAACATCTCGAACACTTTGCCGAGACTTATCAGGAGGTCAAAAACGAAGACTAGCTGTTGCCCTTGAATTATTGTCCGATCCATCACTACTGTTTCTTGATGAACCAACTACGTAAGTATATACTTGTAATATTTCATTATATACATAATTATAATTTTGTTTGACACTTTCCTTTCTCATAAATTTTATGAAAAGTTTTTACTTCTTTTTATGTTACTAAGTCGACAAACAAGCGTACGGCTCGCCTGATGGTAAGTGACTACCGTAGCCTATAGACGCCTGCAACACCAGAAGCGTCGCAAGCGCGTTGCCGACCTTATACCCAATTCCCCCCAGGAGCTCTGGTCACCTTACTCACCAACAGGAACACAATACTGCTTGAAAACAATATTATTATTTTAGCTGTGGTCTTCTGTAAGGTCGAGGTAGGTACTACCCCAGTCGGGCTGCTCCATATTTTGAGCAGGACATTTCCTGCTGTGCCCTACCTCAGTTAAACTATGCAATGAACGAGCATAAGATAATGAGTATCGTATGAAATGATGTATTGCACTATTGAATGAAAATATTTATTTATTGTTATAAATTGTGTAAAAAATAATAATAAAGTACTCCTATCCGAAACTACCGCGATGAAAAATTAAAAAATAAACTATATAGCAGTGTCTCACTAATGAAGCTCAACTAATGTGAATGGGTTCTAACAGGGTAAAAAATGGTATTAAGATTACACTTTAAGAGAAGGGTAGAAACAAGTATAAAAAATTGATGCGATGTTTCAAAGGTTTTCAAATGTTAATTGGGTGACATTATCTCTATCAGTCAGTATATAAATCAATGCAAAATAATATGAAAATACGCATTGTTTCGTTTTAATCTATATAAAAAATATTTTATTTTGCTCAAAGTAGATTACATTATCTTAAAGCCTGTGCTGTCTTAAAATATGAATGTTATAGGTTACAGTAGCATCCCCAATACCAGTTTAATAAAACATAAGTTATTTAGAAATAGAAATAATATATATGTAATTATGTATATACTCGTATATGTTTACAGCGGATTAGATTCCTCGTCGTCTACTTCTCTCATCGCTCTCCTCAACGGCCTGGCGCGCGGCGGTCGAACTCTCATAACTACAATACACCAACCATCCGCTCTCGTGTTCGACAAAATAGACTCTATATATTGCTTGACATCTGGAAATACTTTATATTCTGGACCGCGAATGCATCTTCTCTCTTCTCTGAACCACGCTGGCCTGCAATGTCCACCGTACCATAACCCGGCTGATTTTTGTAAGTACTACTCTAGTTTACAACTTTCTTAATAACAATCTTTTGAAAAAATATTTGCATTTATTTATAAAACAGGGTTGAAACAAGTAAGAGGCGTTCAATTACATCACATAGTGTTTCTAAGCTAAACCTATTTTGTGCCAAAAAATCTGCTTCTATTTGACTGATCTTTGTACATATACCTAAGAAACGGTACAAAGTACCTTTAAGTGATTTTATTTAATCCATCTTGCTTGTTTACGTACTATATTTCATTTGACTAATACCTATAGATATAAAAACACGTTGAATACAAAACGAGTTCTACTTAAAATTTTGCTAAGTGTACTTAATAATTTTGATACAAAAGTAACTAAAGGAATCACATAAAGTTGTCACTGAACAAAATGATAAATTAAATTATTCAAAATAATTCGCAAGTCACTGATTCAATACACCATACCGTTTTCTATTATTAAATAACCTTCGATTTAATCGCGACATTGGACATAATAAAACATTATTGCTAATGTACACACACAATGAGTTGTGTTAACCTAATTATTGCTACCAACTTGTATGCATATATTTATTTACGTAAATTTTTTTTATATTTATATTTTTTATTATAATATATGTTTAGTTCTAAGAGCTTGAGTGAGTGGCACAGTTTTCTACTCCGCGGGATGCGGATTCGATTCCCACCTGAGGGCTGAGTCTGGGTGTAATATTTGTATTTATATAGTAGATGTGCCCCGCGGTTTAACCCACGTTAATTTGAGAAAAAAGAGGTACCTACTAAAATATTATATAGCCTATGTAACCTTCCTCGATAAATAGAATATCGAACACTGAAAGAATTTTTCAAATCGGACCAGTACTTCCTGAGATTAGCGCGTTCAAGCAAGCAAACAAACAAACAAACTCTTCATCCTTAAAATATTAGTATAGATGTACTTATAATTTTTACTTATATTTATCAGAAAAAACTATTTAGCTATAACAGTCGACTGTGTGTGTATAAAAATAAAGTAAAAAACCTTTTTAAAAGACAAGCTTTTATTTGAATGCGCTAAAACGAAAAAAATAAATTTTTACTTTAAAACTTTTACTATCTACTTATAAAGTCATTAACACATTATAAAGTCATTGACACATAATCTATATGATAGTAAAGCTTGTCGCGAGATATGAGTACCTACTCGTATTTCCTTAGTTTGAAAATTTTAATACTTAAAATCAATTTATTAAATTTACTTGTTTACAAGCAAATCTCGCGACAAGCTTTTATATTAGTAGCAATAGCAATACTTAACACAAACCAATAAATCCTACTAGTAATGCAAATGGAAAAGTTATTACCTAGTGTAAATAAATGGTAAAGATTTACAGATGAATAGAGAGATAATATTGTATATTTATAGAAACGGTTATAATCTTAGATAATTGAGTATTTATTATGTATACATACTTATTACTTATGGTCGATTATACCACTTTTCCGAAATTTTAAGAAATCTTGAATTACGCTTTCAAAACTGGAAGTAACTGAAAGAGCTTTCTTTTTTATGAAACACCCGGAGAATAATTTAAATAATGTGGGAGTACTCAACCGTATCCTGGCCTCACCGACTTCTGATGAGGCCGGAAATATGTATATTAACTGTAACGTATTTGAATAGACGTGGATAACTGTGCTCGGTCTCAGTGGCGTAGCGTGGGGGTGCCGAGAGGTCATGGCCCCGAGCAGCACACGAAAGGGGTGCGGCAAAATCATCAATAAACATTTTTTTTTTTCAATTGACAAAAGAATTAATTTCAAATCGCGTCCGCAATGTAACACATACATATAAATACTTTTAAAGGTTAATGAACATAATGAATTGCACAATTTTCATTATGTTCATTAACTGAAATAATTGTGTTCAATTAATTTAAAAAAAATTAAATGAATTAAATGAAATGGCGGCAAATTTTCTGTGGACCCCGGGCGGCAAAAAAACAAGCTACGCCACAATGTACATGCAGTAAATCTTGCTTATGTAATTGAGAAACAATAAAATTGAACATAAATAGTCTTATTACACAAATACATTTATAATGTCGTATACATACGAAGTAAGTAAGAGGATAAATAATTAACTGAAATGGATATACAATTGTAACAGTGAATAGGCGTGCAATATATTGAAAGTTTATCTAAACTGCTTTGTATCAACATCCGTAGGTACCTACACTAGCACTATGAATTGCAATTGTATATTTTATTTTTACAATCAAAATTGTAAACCAACTTTTAACTATTTTGCAAGTGAATAAAGTTTGATGTGTATGTAAAATTTTTACTTAAAGTGTAATAAAAAACGAAGGAATTTTGAAATTAAATATTAATAGTTAGACATTGAATTTATGTAGGCAGTTGTAAGATTTACAGTGATATAGTGATAGTATTGAAATTATGACAGTATACCTAAAATTCTTAAAAGAATATATAGGTACTAAACTAGTTGACTCTGCGAACTCAGGACCGCCTTATTTTATGTTTATTTCCTTTTATACAAAAAGTGTCCTGACGATAACAAACAAAAAAAGAAATATAAAAGTTTTTACAGTCGTTCGAAGGTTATCCGCGTATACATTTTGGTGATTCATTTTTGTTTATATTGATAACTATCGGTTCTCAACGGCTTTCATCCGTGTGCGCAAACAATTTCCCGTAGGAACCTATTATTTTCCCGGGATAAAAAGTAGCTTATGTTACACAGGGATAACTAAGCTTTCAAATGGTTAAATAATTTTTTAAATTGGTCCAGTAGTTTTTGAGTTTATTCATTACAAACATACACACAAAAATACAAATATTTCCTCTTTATAATATTAGTATAGATAAGACAAGCGAAGACACGATAATAATTAGTTTTATATAATATGCTACATATTTCTACGTGTAAATATAACTGTGTTGAGATGCAAGGTAATTCCTTGGATGGAGTCGCTTCTAGGACATAGGTACCTAAAGCAATGTCTAGATCTGAATGCCAGTTAATTTATTTCCTCCATCGATTTACAAATAAGGATAGGAAAAAGGTTTGATAAGTTTTTACCGGCTTATTTATAGTATTTTAATTTTTAAATTATATACTAAGTACTAGGTTTTCTCTGCGGTTTTACTTATATTGATATTAATGGCTACTTTTCGGCTATTATTATTGACAAAGACATTAATTGTTATCTAATTGATTAATAATCATATTATAAATAATCTCATATTAGTTTGTTTGTTTATAATGAGTAAGCACAAAAAGTACTCGACGTATTTTGAAAATTCTTTCACCACTAAAATGCATTTTTTTAAAAATATGATTAAGTCGGCAAACGAGCATACGGCTGACCTGATGGTAAGCGATTAACGTAGCCTATATACGTCTGCAACACCAGAAGCATCGCAAAAGCGTTACCGACCCCATCCCCGATTCCCCCAGGAGCTCTGGTCACCTTACTCACCAACAGGAACACAATACTGCTTGAAAGCAGTATTACTTAGCTGTGATCTTTAAGGTCAAAGTACTACCCCAGTCGGGCTGCTCCATATTTTGAGCAGGATATTTCCTGTTTTGCCCTACCTCAGTTAAATTGACGTGATCTAGGCTATATTTTCATGGAAGTAAACGGAACAAGTAAAATCATGTAATCCACGCGAGCGAAGCCGCGGAAGGAAAGCATCACAAATATACAGGCCGATTCTCTGTCATAGACTCTTTATTAGGAGGTATATTTTATAGATTTATTTGTTTAAAGTAGATAATTACTGAGTTAAACTCATTTCAATTTCTCATTTGTGTAAATAAATCCTTGAAATGATTAGAAATGTAATTGATTGAGTTAGGTATTAATTTAATCGCATAAAATATCGCAAGCGATAACTGTTTTAGGTAATCGTTAATTATTAATTTTATTTACAATCGTAAATACTGCTTATAGCTCGGGAGCCAGGTACAAATTCTGTCAATCATTTCCTCCCAATCGAAACTTCGTAACATGAATAAGGAATTTTTTAAAATGAATTTTCGTCTTTGTCAGCTGCGACTCCGTGGGTGGGGTGGGCAGTGGCACACTCCCAAGCATCGAGAAAAAAAATTTTTTAGTCATTTCCTCCCACCTTAAAATTTGTCAGATTATAGTTTACCTAATATCTTGAAGGAAAAATAACGTCAGCTGACCATTATATGGTGAATTATACGTCAGCTGTCTGCTTGAACATAAAAATTTTTTTTTTCAATGATTTCCTCTCAACTAAAAATTTACCTGGTGATATGGGGACTTTTGGACTAAAATGTAATAAGTAGAGATATGGTTTAAAAAATTGGTCATATTTTTTTATTTTAAAATATAAAATATCAGCTCAATTCTGAATCTGGGAGCTGAGAAAAATGAAAAAGATAGTTTTCGTCAAATTAATTGGGTATCGATTTAACTATAATCGATTATAAAATTAAAAAAAAAAAAAGGTTTGCACTAGTTAATTAACTCAAAGTATTTAGATACACAATTGAAGTTGTAAACAATAAAGTGTATTTAAATAAAGTTACATTAATATCGAAAATAACAATTAATATCTTCTGATAAACCAAAATGATTATCGATTTCGTATCGATTGAAAATAAATCATAATATTTTTAATAACAGCTTTGACAGCTGACTGATATTGAAACTGTGTGTCCCGTCATGGACCCGCCACTCGTTTCATGTAATCCATACTATCCATACTAATATTATAAATGCGGAAGTATCTCTGTCTGTCTGTCTGTCTGTCGCGCAATCACGCCAAAACTACTGAACAGATTTAAATGAAATTTGGTATACAGATAGTCTAGAGTCTGAGAAAGGACATATGCTACTTTTTAATGCGAAAAAAAGGGTGTAAGTGGTTGAAAGGTGGGAACGAAAATTTGTATGGAACTATGTTCGTGTTTCGTAACTGTCAAACATTTAATGTTCATCCCGTCGATATGGTAAACTCTGCCCTAAAATGAAAGAACGTATTTAAATAAAGGTTTCGAATCGATGGTCTAAGATCCGGAATATAACAAAATCTTTCCTCATCTATTAATTAGATGAAACAATTTTTTAAAGGCTGATTTCAATATTGTGAATTTACAAAAACAACCTCTGCCACCATAATCCTGCTGGAAATAATAATACTTAAAAAAAATATTGTTTTCTTCTAAAAAATCTTTTCCCTCTCATGTTAATTACATGTAGTAAGCTAAAACCGTCAATATTTTACATTATATACCTTACTATAGTAGGCACCCATCTCTATGATTGCTATACTTACCTGCAGCCAGGTTACTGCTGACTGAGGTTACTGACCTGGCAGGCTTATGGTGGCAGAGGTTGTTTTTATAAATTCACAATATTGAAATAAGCCTATAAAAAATTGTTTCATCTAATTAACAGATGAGGGAAGATTTACCTTCTCGGATCTCCCAATCAATCCCAATCAAATCCTTGAAATGATTAGAAATTTTTGAAAACGGTTTTTCTTTGCAGAATGTCTGCAGAATCTGGTCATATTTGCAAATATTAATTTAATTAAAATTTATAAAATGGCGAATCAAAAGCGCTTTTCAAGCCTCCTCGAAAAAAGGAAATTTTTTGATTTTGATTTTTGATTTATGATTAAGTTGTCACCACTTTTTTCATTGTTTTCAGTAATGGAAGTGGCTTCAGGAGAATACGAGATTGATTTGAAGAAGGCTGCCCAAACCATGCTCGAATACAAACCCGAATCTACCTCCAGTGAATGGGACGACAATGTCCCTGTCTTATCTACGTTCTCGAATACCCTCAGTAAGTTAAGTTTTTTTTTAAGATACCTGTAATAATAATTAATAAATTATGTTTTGATTTTAATGGCTTGAAAATCCAAATAAACAGTTCATGAATATGAAGCTAAAATACATACATACCCTTTTCTATTCCATATAAATACTTCGTAATCAATATTACTAGTATTTTCAATGTAAATATTATTTGACGACCGCTTGGTGTAATGGTGCCGTGTCTACGACGTCTAAACCGACGGTCGCGGGTTTGATTCCCGCTCGGAGTGAATATTTGTGTGTATACAAATATTTATTTCTGATCTGATTTGTGGGTCTCCCCACCGTACCTCGGAGAGCACGTTAAGCTGTCCGCGTCGGTCCCGATTGTTATCATGTACAGCTGATAGCGATCGTTACTCGTAGTAGGGAATATATCCGGTAACGCGCATTGGAGCAGCGTGGTGGATTAATCTCTGATTCTTCTTCTACATGGAGAAAGATGACTATTTATTCAACTTTTACATGATAAAATAAATAATTTGTTTAAAATATTTGCTATATTTTAAGGTATGGATACAGAAATGAAAGACAAGCAACTAAGGAGCAACTCAAAATTTCATAAGAACTACACATACAAACAATCGGGCTACTTGAAACAAACGTGGATACTGCTGTACAGGAACTATTTAATAACAACAAGAAATTATGTGAGTTTTTATTAATATTATTTTTTTTTTATTAATATTATTTATGTTTCGTATTATTTTTATTTTTTTCTATTTTTGTGTTTCACACATAATGAGGAAATTGTAAAATGCTTTTTAATATCATAATTATCATAATAAAAAAAATTTATTTATCATATGATGATAAAAAAAAATTTATTTATATTTCTTCATCTCAATTGATCTATTAGGTACGTCTATGTTATTTATTCATATAATTATTGTAATTTATTATTATTATTGATTATAGTATATTTTCCTATACGCAGTCTACAAATATTTTCCACAATATTATTTATTACATCTGATTATAAACACGGGCACAAACAGGTACTGGTATGAGCTTATTATCTAGATCTAGACTATTAATTCCTAAAGTGGTCCAGGTGGAACCCCAGGGGTCCATGGGAGACTCGACGTGGGTTTACGTTGGCATGGCCAAAAAATGGAGGTTCACAATTCGTAAGCGGGGTTCCACGAAAATTTATCTCAGTGCAACGTGTCTGATCAACGTGGCGGATCCACCGTTGTGGGTGCCCACAATGGGCATGCCCACAACCTTCAACCGAAACATTTTTTGCCTTGACTCAACTATTTTATGGAATTATGGAATGGCTGGGCTATAAAAAAGGTCAGCGGAAATATATTCCGGATCTTTCCTTAGATTATTTATTTTATGGAACTATAAAACGGCTGACCCAAAACAAAGGGCAGCCGAAAAACCTGATTACTTTCTGCCCGTTGTGTTAACTCATGGGGCGGCAAATCAAAATGCCCAATGTATATATATGAGAAAAAAAGTTTGGGAATATCTGTTCTAGACGAATGTAGATAACAAAAGACTAGATAACGTTATTTAATTAGACTAGCTGCACATCGCGATTTCACCCACATGATTTTCGATCCCGTGAGAATATCGAGATAAAAAGTTGCGTATGGGTTGTTCTCGATCTCCATCAATCTTCGTACCAAACTTCATTAAAATCTGTTCAATAGTTTTTACGTTAAAACGAAACATACTGTCATCCATCCTTAAAAAAAATTCCATTATAATATTGATAGGATTATAATTACTATTTTATTATATCCCACCATATACATATATATCGCTTCTAATTCACTAATACACGAATGTTATTTGCAGTCATTATTCCTGTATCGAGTAGCGGCACATGTGGTGATTGCATTGATATTTGGATATTTATACTCGGGAGTGGGTAGCGAGGCCAGCAGTGTCCTTGGAAACTATGTGTACTTGTACGGCTCTATGTTACTCGTGGTCTACACCGGAAAGATGTCTGTTACGCTATCATGTAAGTTTCGGTTGAAATTTAATTTAAAAAAAAAATTACGTGCGTACAAAAGTACACAATATGTCAGAAGTGAATCTTTTAAAAAAGATTGGCAAAGAATTTAAAAAAAAACGAATTCAAAAACAAACTAATATAAAATCGCAAAAAAAACTAATTGAAAAAAAAAACAGAAAGCCAAAAAAACAGCGCCTAAAGAAGTTTCACTTCAAAGAAACCATTGTAATATATTATGACATGTTATTTCTTTTAATAAATCAAATAAACTCCTGACGTTATAATTTTCATCGAAACGAATCGAATTTAATACAACGTAACATAATGAAACTCTACTCTCTAGATCTACTGTCTACAGCAATGTTTTTGATCAAATTCCAAACGAAATCAATAATCAGAACTAAATAAGAATGATTCCACAAAATTGCACTAGCTTTTACTGGGATAGAACACAGGCGGTAATATCTTGATGATCTCACAGATGATTACAGCCAAATAATACTGCTCTCATGTAGTGTCATGTTCCTGTGGTAAGTACGGTAACCGGAGCTCCCGGGGAGAGTATTGAAGGCGTCCATAGACTCCGGTATCCACTTACAACCAGGCGGACCATACGCTTGTAAGCCATCACGATCCAGCCTGTAATATCGCACTGTTGGGCATAGGCCTTTTCCCCATGTAGGTGAAGGATCGGAGCTTAATCCACCACGCTGCTCCAATGCGGGTTGGCAGATATATTCCCTACTATGAGTAACGATCGCTAGGCTTAACGTGCTCTCTGAGGCACGTTGGGGAGACCCACAAGAACTGCACAAACACCCAGACCACGGCAAACATCTGTATGACCAATACAAATGTTGTCGTGTGTGTGAATCGAACCCGCAACCGCCCGCGCAACAGCCAATCGCAATCCAGTGCTGTGACCGCTGCGCCATCGCGGCGTCTTGCTTGTGTAAGCCATCATAGTGGTATAAAAAAAACTACAAGCTAGACATTTTTTTTAATTTATACTTATGTGTTGTGCTAAATTTTCGCATTCAAAAATTAAATGTTACACTAGAAGTAGAGTTTGTAAAAAATATGCATACAGTACTTATTGAACTTAAATAGATATTATATTTAACTAGCGACCCGCCCCGGCTTCGCACGGGTGCAATGATGACATTTTTAAATGACAGGATCTTTACGTAATATTCCGACGTGGCGGCTGAGGTACTACTCTTACAACACGTAATATTACGGCGATGGCGGTTAAAGGGTTAAATGTTTCGCTGTTAATTACTTCTAACGACGATATCTGAAAACCTATTCATCTGATTGATATAGTGTAAAGGGCAATTTTAATCTGCATTAAATTCCTAAGCTAACTAAAATATTTGTTTGGATAAGGATTAATACTGAACTAAAGAAAATAGCTTGGAAAATAACGTAATGTTTTTAATTAAAAATTTGAACATAAAAGTGGTTATTGTAAGTCAACCGTAAGAGATAGAGATATGCTATCGCGGACTTTTTTGTAGCATTTTTATAGATTTAGAATTCGCTGGTACATTACTCCACTGTATCTTTGCTAGTTTACGCGGCGTTTGCGTGGAAAGCTCCCAGTTGGCCCGATTTTGTGCGACTTCTTCAACATTTATCGCCGTATTTCTGCTAATTATGTATGTCTGCTATTATGTATATAATTTAGTATAGTTTATACTAAATTATATACATAAACCTCCCTCTTGAATCACTCTATCTTTTAAAAAAAACCGAATCAAAATCCGTTGCGTAGTTTTAAAGATCTAAGCATACATAGGGACATAGGGACATAGGGACAGAGAAAGCGACTTTGTTTTATACTATGTAGTGATGATAATTCGTTAAGTGATATATTTTTATTTTATTTTCAGTTCCGCTGGAGATGGATATACTAAAAGGCGAATATTTCAATCGTTGGTATAGTTTGGGGCCTTACATATTATCAGTATTAGCAGTCGAATTACCATTTCAGGTATAACATTTACTTTTATTCAAAACAAAATTAAATTAAAATAAATATAATTTATTTACATTATATTTTAATTGAACTTAGTTCTTATCAAGATTAAAAAACCTGTATCATGTTTTTTTTTAATGTAAATAGAAATGAAAATACAGAACGGATACAATGGCGATCCAGCTACCGTGTCGGACCGTCTCAGGGCGAATACGAACGAAAGAAATTAAATAAACACTTGTAATACATAATATTTCTTACAGAAATTTCTCAAATAGTATTTCAGATCAATTGGAAACCTATCTCGTATCTAAAGTACTGCTTCTATTTAATCAATTCTTTGTACTTAAGAAATGGTATTCACAAATCACATTATAGCATATCTGGTTAAATTAAATTCCTTCCGACTACTACCAGTACATAGCGTGTGCATTCTATGTACGCTATTTTACATTAATTTCTGTTTTCTAAGTACTCAAAAAAAAATACAACCTAACAAAAGTTTACGTATTTGTATATTAATATTGATTATATTTACAGATGATATCATGTGTGTCATACGTAGTATTATCATACTGGTTGACTGACAACCCGCTTGAACCAACGCGGGCCACGTTATTCCTTGCTACTATAGTCGCTACTTCGCTCTGCGCACAAGCATGGGGGTACTTTATAGGGTCTACGACACCCACAAAGGTAAACAATAACAATATTATAAATTCTTCCGTATAATATTATAAATAAGAGCCCCACACTCAACGCCCCCCTCTAGGATTTACTCCTGTGTGCGAAAACACATAAAAGACAAGAACAAACATTAAGACCACGGCAAACATCTGTGTGGTAAATACAGATGCCCTGTGCGGGGATCGAACCCACAACCGCCAGCGCAACAACCATAAGCTAGCACCGTGACAGTTTATAAATAAGTAGCCCAAAAATTATTATGCTGAATGCAATTGAAAAAGGGCACAGCAGGAAATATCCTGCTCAAATTCTTGAGTCGACCGGGGAAGTACTCTCAAATAGATCATGGTGTTGCTGGCGTTCGTAGAAAATGATAATGAAACTTGATATTATTTATTTAATACTTTATTGTACATTTTAAAATTGCATGAGATAAAATTACAGTTCACAAACTTAACAAATACAAATGCAGTCTTGTCACTGTTAGTGATTTCTTAGACAAATCCTGTCTATAAAGAAAATATTGATAACATCACAGACACACGGTGCCTCATACTTATTTTTTTAGGGTTCCGTACCTCAAAAGAAACGGAACCCTTATAGGATCACTTTGTCGTCCGTCTGTCTGTCAAGACGCAAGGGAATCAAAACCTACGGGGTACTTCCCGTGAACTTAGAATCTTGAAATTTCGTCTTCGACGTCGTCGTAACGTCTTGTAGTACAGATAAAGGAAAAATTGCGAAAAGTATGAATTTATAGTTACATCATATAATAAAAATATTTTTAATAATTTTTGTACGGAACCTTCGGTGCGCGACTCCGGCTCGCACTTGGTCGGTTTTTTTAATTAAGTATTATTTAATATATCCGTGATCCTGCATAACACAAAAGGACTCATATATATTCTTTAAGATCATATTTTCTTAGGAATAAAAATAGCCACACGATATATCCTTCCAATTTAGTTAAAGTTTCTTCATAAAACATTACAAATTTTTATATTTCAGATTGCAGTTTTCGTGGGGCCAGTGCTTGCCTGCCTGTTTTCTGTATTTGGTTTTTGTTTATCGCTAAGAGACACGCCTTACAGTTTCCGCTGGCTCCATCACATCTCTTACTTCAGAGCTGGATTTCATATCGCAGTGCATTCAATATACGGTTTTAATAGAACAAAAATGCACTGTGCTAAAGGTAAATAATTTATTATATTGCTTATTGATGTAATTACTTTATGGTATTTATTTCCTATAATAACAATTAAGTGCTGTATTAAATATAGTAGTTATTTAAAGACAGTTGATTGATTAATGTAATTTATAAATTATAGCTTTACTATTTAAAAACAGACATTTATACTGTTTAGAACGTAATATATCTTTAATTGAAATCTATATCTATAAAAGAGATTTCCACGTATATATTGACTCATCACGATATCTCTGGAACCATAAGGCGTAGAGACTTGAAATTTGGTAGGAATATTCCTTTCACCGAGTAGAGCTCAGCTAAGAACGGATTTTACGAAATTCTATGCACAAGAGGGGGTTGCGGGGGTTAATAACATAATATATGGCAAAACAACGTATGCGGGGTCAGCTAGTAGGTATATATTTATAAAGCGTATTTTTTTTAAGTAAGTAGTTCATGACGAGGTTTGATATTGCGTCCAAATATGGTTTTAACAAAAATACATGTGACATGTAGTAACCGTGCTATTTAAAATTATGTAACGTGTAAAATTAACATTTAAAATTAATGTTTAACTAAGTAAACTAGACTAATATTATGCGCGACAAATAACTGTCTTATTCTAAAATTATATAACGTGTAAAATCTGCATATTAATATTAAAATAACACCGCGAAGACTGTTTGTTTAAAGGCCTCGTTTTTTTTTAAAGTTTATTTTTTGTTGACACATAACTCTACAAGTTGTAGGAATGAATAATAAACCATTAATATTAATAAGCATAATATATATTACGAGAGTGAAAACATACCTTTTCTTTCTTTTTTGCTTTCAGAATATTGCCACTACATAACACCAAACAAATTCCTCGTAGAAATGGACATAGCCACAATAGACGTCGGCGCTAATATGGCCATTGTACTCTGTACCACCGTGTTGATGCATGTACTGACGTGCACCGCTCTCTGGTACCGACTCAACAAGAGGTGAACGAGTAGGCCTTATTTAGAAACATGTGATGTGACCTAAAATATTTAATTTGTCCTTAGTTGTTAATAATAATGTGATAAACCTCAATGAAAACGCCTTAATTTTTATCTTTAGGGTATGTGGTTACAGGTAATAAAAATAAGTATAGTATTTGTTACGGTTGAAATAGTAAATATTAATAAGTTAAATTATTTGGCGTGATATTAAAAGTAGTAACTATGTATGATAATACCCATGTTGAAATATCCATTTTTTTATATTTAAAATTGTACAAATCTGCAACAAAACAAATTTTTTTGTTTTTGACGTGACAACGTGACGTGTGACGTGAAAAAGGATGACTCATTGTCACGTTACGGTCATTGTCACGTTACGCTCATTGTAGCTTTACGTCCGAGGAGATGTTTTGTTATGACGTTGTCACGTTAAACTATCGTCCGTAAACCAACTTTAAGACAGCCAAAAAAAAATTTTAATTGATGTTATAACTGATTGTATTGTTTATTGTCGTATAACAGAGGTACATTACAGTAAGTATTATATAACTCAAAGATGCTTAAGAACCCCAGCTTAGTTGTTCGCGTCAAAATGCGTTCAATTATTTATTAAAGTATGATAAAAACGTATTAATACGTCCTACGTCCGTTAAATTACAAATGGAGTTTATTTTTGGACCTTTTTGCATTTCCAAAGATTAAAACTGTAGAAAATATTTAAATAATTGAGCATATTTATTTTTAACATTTTCACGACATTGTATTCAATTTATAATTATCTATTCAAATCAAAACATATTTATATAGTATTTACATTTTAACATTCATATTAATTATGATTTACGTACTTACCTCTTTGGTTTTAAAGCCTTATAGAATTTATTCAATTACCAGTAAGTAGGATAAGATTTAAATTATTGAAGTTTATTTTTTATTATTATTGAAACATGAACAATATGAAAATCTGTAAATTTATTCATATTTTCTATATAATGTACTCATGTGTCTCTGTATGTATTGTACTGGAAACAATTGCACACTCTATGTACAAGTTCTTTAAATTGCGTGTCTGATATGTGAGTGATACTTTAATTATTTGACAATTAGCTATTCGATTATTAAAATGTATGTAAAACCCTGAAGACGAAACCAGAGAAATATAGATGTTTTAATATAAAATGTTGTCTTAAACTGAATGCCTTTATCCCTCCACTGAGAATTTTTCAGCGATAATATATTTTTGTAAAAAAAAATGTCTTTTATTATCCTCCAAATTTTTTTACGATAATGATTGATGTAGAGGGAGAAACATCGTGTGGACCATAGAGTTTGGGACGTCACATCTGATACAATAAAAAACGTACATGTAGGTACATAAAAGTCTAGTACCTGGGTGACCGATGTTTGCTCGGTATTTTTAGTAAATCATGTTTTTTTTGGAAATCATATTCAAATACGAATCAAAATCAAAAATAACTTTATTCAAATAGGCCCCAAGAGCACTTTCAAATCGTCATTTTACAAAATAAAATTTTAAAGTGTTTAAGTATTATTTTTGTAAAAGTAAAGGCTTTACTTTTACAAAAATAATACTACATTCCGATCGGTGGTAGCTTTACTGTAAAGCTACCACCGATCGGAATGAAATATTTTTGAAAATAATATATTAAATGTGTTTTAGTACAAAATTAGTACTATATTGCATGAAATACAGCGTCACTAAGTCCATACATCTTTATCAACTATCCTAATCCTGCACCGAATAATACGCTTTATCTATTAATCTCTTTTTAATAAAAACTTTAAATTTACAGAAGATATAGAACAGTGTTTTCAAGCAGTGATGCGTTCCTGTTGGTGAGTAAGGTGACCAGAGCTCCTGAGGGGAACTTTGGATGGGGTCGGCAACGCGCTTGCGATGTTTCTGGTGTCGTAGACGTCTATAAGCTGCGGTAATGGCTTACCATCAGGTGAGCCGTACGCTTGTTTGCTGACCTAGTTATATAAAAAAAACATACATAATTATATAAACCCCTACATACATATAAATATATAAATACAAAAGTAATCTATAATTATTAATTTGAGGTAGGATTTTTGAGGTAGGTATTTCACTCGAAATTCGGAACAGCTGACTAGGGAAATACCTCAACCTTACATCAGATCACAGTTACGAGTTAGGCAGATTGTTTAAATAATTAGTACTAATTAATGAAACCCAAGATGCTTTCCTGGTTACGGGGACTTAGGGGACACACCACCCGCTAAGAAGACGGACCACATTGAATCCTAACAGTTCAAGACTCCGATTATTATACAATTGAATCCAATGTGTGTAAATTTGGAGACGTTTCCTATTTAGAGATCAGTAGCTAACTTACGTCTAACAAATATATCTTACGTCTTACAAATTGTTCATTGACTTACTGGTATTATATCAATGCCGCCGCAAAACTAATAAACTAGATTAAGCAAGTAAATATTAAAAATTAAACGAAGTTGACAGCTATATACAAAAACAAGTTAAACAAACCTCTCTTGTAAATAAGATAACAGGAACACAATACTGCTTGAAAACACTATTACGAGGTGTAGCAATTAAGTTCCAGGAATTTCTCAATAAATAAAATAAAGTAAAAAATGTTTACATCTCTCATGTTCGGTAAGTAGGTTCTTATTACCTCCAAATGGGGCTTGTAGGTGAATCATTACCGCTCTAGGGTAATAATGTAGCTAGAAACGCCCTAGGGCGGTAAGTAATTTAAAAAAAAAACACTTCTTTCTTTCAAAAAGTTCGCGTACATCTAACCATCATACTGGCAATAGACATCATCATGCATTCAGCCCAATGACCAAAGAGGTCGCTTTGCTATTCAGCCTTGTCTTCGTGTGAGTATAATAGTCATCAATTTTAAATATCGAACGACGAAGCTCAATTTGAAAATTGTTCTCATTTCACTATAAATTTCAACAAATAAAATGTTTTATTCTTGTAATGCCGGTTTTTTTTCTACTTACCTCACAATCGAGATGTAAAGCAGAATAGTTAGCTCGGGTGTAAGCATCAATTTGCACCCTCGAACTATAGGGCATAGGCGCCCTCGCTGCGCTCGGGCGTATAGCGTATCCAGAGTAGACATTATGATAGAAATTTCACGTGCCCAACGATTTTATATTTGTCTGATCAATACCCCAGATTGATGAGAAGATTGGCGCGATCTGGTAGCTAGGACTTACCGAATTATTTTTTAGCTTTTAGTCCATAACCTAACTACATCATTTTTATTGCAATAAAACCGTTTAACATAAAACATTTTTTACTTTATTTTATTTTCAAGTTTTTAGTTTTGTTGAGTAGTTTTGAGATTAGTAATAAATATACCTACACGGTCTAATAAACTATATTATACCAATCAAGCCCCTTTCATTTGATTCCCATATTGAGGTATTTGTGGAAAATATGTAATCCACCATTTTTTGGCGGCAGCCATATTGGATTTTTCATAGTGAGCCCTATTCTACTAATCAAGGCCTTTTCTTTTGATACCCATATTGAGTTATTGTGGAAAATATGTAATCCACCATTTTGTGGCGGCAGCCATCTTGAATTTTTCATAGTGAGCCCTATTCTACCAATCAAGCCCTTTCATTCGATACCCATATTGAGATATTTGTGGAAAATATGTAATCCGCATTTTGTGGCGGCGGCCATCTTGGATTTTTCATAGTGAGCCCTATTCTACCAATCAAGCCCTTTCATTTGATACCCATATTGAGTTATTTGTGGGAAATATGTAATCCGCCATTTTGTGGTGACGGCCATCTTGGATTTTTCATAGTGAGCTGTATTCTACCAATCAAGCCCTTTCATTTGATACCAATATTGAGGTTGTTGTGAAGTTATATGTAATCCGCCATTTTATATTGGCAGCCATATTGGATTTACAACCATAAAAAATATATTATGTTGTATTGTCATCAAGATTAAGAGTGTGTGCCAAATATCAGATCAATCTGTCATCAGGAAGGGGGTAAAATTCCAATTACTAAATTTGACCCAAACAAATAAATAAACAGGTCAAGCTAAATAAAACCGTTTAACAAAACAACAAAATGAAGTTTTAGGAAAAATTTTACTATTGACATACAATAGTCTCCATCTAACTCTACACAACGATTCCAACGTTTCTCTCATGATTGGAAGCACCCTTGGTAGTCCTCCGAAGTTAGCCCATTTAGCACCACTACCATTATGGGCCCCGTAAAGATCAAACTTGTTTGATCAAACTTCATGTTTTCATATAACAAACACATCAAAAAAGCCCGCAGCCCCGCATACGATCAAATAATTTGACAAACACGTTTGTCAAACAGAAATTTAATATGAAGTTTGATCAAATATTTGATCGTCTACGGGGCCCTTTATTAGTTACAGCTTCTTGGACCTCCTGTACGCCGCCATGATGAGTCCCTCGAGGAGCGACTTCTACTAGGGTGGTTGAGGCAACGTTGGGATGCTTTTTTTAACCGACTTCCAAAAAAGGAGGAGGCTCTCAATACGACTCTATTTTTTTGTTTTTTTTTTATGTATGTTAAACTCAGAACTTTTGAATAGGCGGACCGATTCAATGATTTTTATTTTAATCGAAAGGTACGGTAGTACATGTCATTTAGTCCCATTTAAATTTATTTGAGATCTAAGGAGTACTTTTAGAGTTATATCTAATAATGCGTTTTTACTTGACAATTTTTTCGTCGACCGTTATACCGCATAACGTATTACTGGGTTTACCGATTTTGATGATTTTTAATTTAATCGAAAGCTGATGTTAATCATCTAGTTACATTCAAATTTCATCGAAATATGATTACAACTTTTTGAGTAATCTTTGATAACGCTTGTTTACTTGACTATTTTTTCGTCTACCTACGTTGTATTACTTATCGATGTAATTGAAGTCGGTTTTTTTTTCGTTTGCGAGCAAACACAATTATATTAATAGCCAAAAACTCTTGTTCATGGGCGAGAACTTTAGGCACCATCTTTGCGCAGATTTTCGCATATTCAAATTCTTGTGTAACATCTTGCGAACCGTTTCTTTGATGATGTTTTAACTCGTAAGACAATGCACGAATGCTTAGGCGACGCCGACGGTCATACGTGAATACGTGATCAACATGTGCAAACTATCAACATTCATCATCTCCTAGGTCAATTTCTACTCGGGAATAAACGTTTACATTTATTTAAATATTTATATTTTGTAAACCTTGCTTTTTCTTCTTTAGGGTCTTCAATCAGGAGCTTTCAAGGCCTTACTTATCTCTAATAGGTCTCTCATATAAAAACCTCATAACGATATTAATTAAAGATTAATGATAATAATGGAAGATTATATCTACTACTACTACTTCAGCCTATCACAGTCCACTGTTGGACATAGGCCTCCACAAGTTCGCGCCCGACATTATGACGCGAACTCATGTGTTTTGCCCATAGTCACCACGCTGGGCAGGCGGGTTGGTGACCGCACGGCTGGCTTTGTCGCACCGTAGACGCTGCTGCCCGTCTTCGGCCTGTGTATTTCAAAGCCAGCATGGATGGTTATCCCGCCATCCGTCGGCTTTTTAAGTTCCAAGGTAGTAGTAGAACTGTGTTATCCCTTAGTCGCCTCTTTCGACACCCACGGGAAGAGAGGGGGTGGCTACATTCTATAGTGCCGTAACCACACAGGACAGCTACAGCATATCTACTACTAGATACTCATTATTTTTTTAGCCTATTACTCCTTTATCTTTTTAGACGTTCTAGAGACAGTAGAACAGACATATAGACAAACATTTTAAAACTTTTATAATTTATCTTGTAAAAAAAATAACTATAAAAACTTGATAAAACACAATAAATGTTTTGTTCGGCGGGTAGGTACCTACTAAGTAGTAAATCCCAATTTCGCATGAATTCCGGGATTAAAAGTACCTTGTATGTTGCTCAACAAACTCCTCTATCTCCTTGTGAAAGTCTCACAGAAATCGGTTCAGGTGTTCTGGAGATTAGCCCGAAAAAACAGAAAGACAGATCGTTTGTTTATGTTTTAGTAACCTGTAAATAACTAATTCAATTGAAAAAACACAGTTATTTTTAAATCACAGACAGACATTTCAATTTTTATATGTATATATATGGGAGATTATATAAGATGTTCGACTCTTAACTGCGTTCCTTCAAATGGGGGGTTTTGTAGGTGTAATAAAAAGATCATGCTTCGCGTATCATCATTCGAAAATCATCTGATCCAGCTGAGGCGGCTCGTCCTAAATAGCGCTGGTGCAGTGCACTCCTACGAAAATTACATACGTTAATCTTAAATCTATATTTCTTTATAATACTTACCATCCTTATATTACATTTAACTGAGGATCTAACTGAGGTAGGGCACAGCAGGAAATTTCCTGCTCAAAATATGGAGCAGCCCGACAGTGGTAGTACCTCGACCTTACAGAAAACCACAGCTAAATAATACTGTTTTCAAGCAGTATTGTGTTCCTGTTGGTGAGTAAGGTGACCAGAGCTCCTGGGGGGATTGGGGATAGGGTCGGCAACGCGCTTGCTGTGCTTCTGGTGTTGCAGGCGTCTATAGGCTACGGTCTTACCACCAGGTGAGCCGTACGCTTGTTTGCCAACCCAGTTACATAAAAAAAAAGTTCTTTCCAGTAATATAGTATTTAATTTCGTTCACTACTTCCACTAATATACTTAATTCAAACTATTCGATTAATAGAAAACCAAAAAATCGTCAAATATATATATGTGCCTATAAAATTTTGGTATTAAAGCTTTTCTCACATATTTTGTTTTTCCCCCCAAAAAACCAAAATCGAAAAAATTTAAATATCATTCCAAATATCTCCAAGCTCTATAAGTCGTATATTTTTAATGTACGGTTTTCCCAGCTAAATAAAGTTGCATATTTTTAATAGTACAAAAACGAGAGAGAATATAAATTAACCTTGAACAAAAAATAAAATTGCATTGTCCATGAAAATTATTGCATTTAAATTTATTTATTACTTATTACAGTTGTACAATATAGAGACAAAAGCCACTCCAATCTTACTCATAGTGGATCTTGTGTCTTCTAGTCTGATGTCGATAGTCGTTGCAATTACATTCCTTTATTTATCTTTTTATGATAACCACAATCAGCAGCTGCTTAGTTTGACAACTACCAAGCACTTGGTGGGGAGAACGACCGATAATTTTATAGTAGAAACGCCTGAGCAACTCAGTGCGCCGCTAATCGGTCTTGCGTTTAGGTGTCTGACGACAGTTTTGTCGCGTGATCTCTTTGTTTACATACAACACGACTCTTTGTGTTTCTAAGCGAGCAATGGATTTGCAACTCTTTGTTCTTGTATAGTTACCCACAATGTCAGTGGTCGAAATGGCTGTCGACAATCAGTCAGACTCTCAAGAAACCAACTCGACTTCACTGATAGAAGACGCATTAAACATCAGCTTCGAAAATGTCAGTTACAAAGTTCGACATGGTTTCTTTGCTGGAGGTGAGCGAACCTTTACATAATTATAAACAATGTTTACTTTCTTTTAACTTGTTTCTGTAATAATTGAAACTAGTTTGGTTCATTTTGGTTCTATAAACACACCGTTTGTACCAATTATCTTTTGTTTAACACTTATCATTTATGCTTTCAAAGATAAACGAATTATTAATTAGTAGTCAAAGAAAATATTTCATATCTTTAATGGTCGCTAGTAAAATATAATTGTGTCATGTAAAGCCTTAATATTACATAAAAACGTATTCCTGTCGTCACTTAGATTAATAACTTTGAAACAGTAATATTATATTATAATTAGTTTAAAGAAAACTTTTATACAGATGTGTGGGATTGTGACATAGATACATCAATTATTTATTGACCTACTAACCTAAATAAACTACACATTTAAATTAAATATTACTATCAGAATTGCTGGTATAACTTCTAATAAATACGATGTAATTATTACAGTAGGTAGGTACATACTATAATTATTATAATAGTTTAAAAACTCTTAATCTGCCAACCGGTAGTGCAGCAGCGCGATGGATTAAGCTCCAACCCTTCTCCTACATGTACAAAAAGGTCTATGCCCAGCAGTGGGATGTTACAGGCTGAATCAATCAAATACTCTTAATCCACTAAGACTGGGCACATTTCTATAAGAATTTTAATAAAATATAAAGAATATGAAGTTCAAATACTAACACAGAATCAAAGTCATAACAAAGAAGAATGAGTGAGTTCTGTAACACCTATTTTATAATCCTTTTAACTTCCGTTAGGTTTACTACCTACTAAGAAAGGTATTGTATTTTAAAATATGAATTACTTTCGTATTTTAAATTAGAAGAGCATTTTTATTTATGTCATCCAAAAATAAGCTTTTCTTGTTTTGGTACATATTATCGAAAATCTAATTTCAGAAGCAATTAAATAGAAAAAAAGAAGGTTGATTCGCTCTGACAAATATAACATCACCATTCACCAGCATACCTTTTGTTAATATAACTAGGTGGTCGGCAAACAAGCTTACGGCTCTATGCCTCTATCTCGTATTATGTTGTCGCTTGTCGACCCTATCCCTAATTCCCCCCTGGAGCTCTTATGCTGACCTATTGTAAGTCAATATAATATTCTAAACTTTAATATACATACGTCAGTAATTCATATTAGGTACACATGAAAACTTTTTAGGAAAATATAACCAGTGATAATAACCGACATAGTCTTCTAGCGTATCAAATAAAAGTCATGTCACTGGTTACACGTAAAGCCATAAAAATAAAAATCGAGAAGTTTCACGACAATGAAAATGTTTGTATCACTAGTACCTACCTACATGTCTTTTATTGGGAAATCTGATGGGCCCTTAACATAGATCTCCGTGAGAAATTGAAGTAGATCCTTTTTAAATACACGTATTATTATATATATTTTTTGTTACAATAGTATAGAAATAAGCTACATAACGATTTTTAATGCCCATAAGCAGTTTCACGATAGGACTTGTCGTAGCGGTTGACGGTATTAAAGTTCCACTTGGATCAATCGGGATAGTGACTAAAGACCTAATAGATTGACGGTGGTTCCTTTAAAGAGTAGACAAGTGTTTCCACTGAACACGTCAAACAGCTTGAGTCGAAACACTGGCTTCATCCTAAGTCAATAATACGGGCTCAAGGACTAGATTGCTTAGCAATTATACGAATTTATACCCTTTACCATTTGCATAGTACTTTATTAATTTTAAAAATTAAATTTTTAGTTTATATTTGATGAAAGTAGGGCTTTATTCATTTTATTTTTGGTAGAGAATCAAATTACTATATGGGGAATCTACTGCAACCCGAATTGTATTAACTATTTCAAGTTTATTACTTTTATAAAATAAAACTTCGTATATTACTTTTATTCATTTATTATACTATTTTAATGCGTATCTTCTTCGGCTTGGCATTATTATTTCCAACTTTTGTTGCCAAGGTCTGCTGGGTGCTGTGTGGCTACGGCACTAAAGAATGTAGCCACCCCCTCTCTTCCCGTGGGTGTCGTAAGAGGCGACTAAGGGATAACACAGTTCCACTACCACCTTGGGACTTAAAAAACCGACGGATGGCGGGATAACCATCCATGCTGGCCTTGAAATACACAGGCCAAAGACGGGAAGCAGCGTCTTCGGTGCGACAAAGCCAGCCCTGCGGTCACCAACCCGCCTGCCCAGCGTGGTGACTATGGGCAAAACACATGAGTTCGCGTCATAATGTCGGGCGCGAACTTGTGGAGGCCTATGTCCAACAGTGGACTGTGATAGGCTGTAGTGGTGGTGGTGGTTGCCAAGGTCTGCCTTTTGTGTAAGACTCTTCCACTTCACACGATCTTTTTCTCCATTTGGAGTTGGAACATTGACATGAGAATGTACAATTTTAATATATCTTACTACAATTTTAGTTTAAAACGAGAATAGAACATTTATTAAATAATTTATATAAAATGCTAATACAATATTAACAATTTCAAATATTACCTGTATTGAAATCAGTAAGATTTAAATATAAAAGCGTTTGTAACGGACGTGTTCGTTTTGTTTTTAAATATAAGATAATCAACTGCGTTAGTGTATTACGTTAATGGTATGGTATACTCACAAGGTATTTTAACTTAAATGTCATATATTTTTCAGCATTTCAGCTTTTAAATATAAAATATAAAAACAAATTCAATCAAACTCTTCAATTTTTTCACAAAATTCTTCATCTTATTGGTCTTTAACACCATTCATATATGTTTTAAGTGTATCTACCATAATATAGTAAAAGTTTATATAATTATGATATGATAATAAGTATAAAAGTTTCAAACAAAAACTACTAAAATTATCTTTTTCAACCAGCTCGCTTATTATAAGACAGGTGAAGTTTTTTTTTTACTTACGAGCAAAACATTAACAACATGATAGTATTATTTTAATATGAATATTTTTTTATTTTATTTCATTTTATTTATTTGTTGCACCAACAAGAAATAAGTACACTAATACCTACAAATTTTAAGAGGCAAGCACAGTTATTCGGCAAAGTGTATCCTCCTCCTACTACCCTACCTCCTACCTCCTATTACAGGCGCAAACCGCATGCACTTGAGCGAACAATTTATTATTATACTAAATATATGTTTAAAAGTAAAGACAGTAATAAATTAACAAAACGAAAATTCCACTAGAGACAATTACCAAACGGGACACAATTTTCAAAAAACAATTACCAACAAATACAACAATTACAACAATTTACAAAAAAGTTTACAGGAAATAAAAGATGCGAAATTTTATTTTGTACAAAAAAGGTCTGAATAATTTTTGTCCCAAGTGGATGGTTTCCGAGATATCGGCCAAAAACTTTTCTTCAAGATTGCGATCGAAGCTCCACCTGGATCTGTCAGCATTTTGTGTTTTTATGGTCAGTAAGTGACCCTTAACCTAAAAAAAATTGGATCGGAAATTTAGCGAGATTGACCAAAAAAAACGGCTTTATTTACTGGCCTATATAAAACAAGTGTGAACCGGAGCAAAATTACATATTACATCTAAAATAATAATAATAATAATTAAAAATTAATCGATTAAAATATTAAAAATAAAAATACACTACATTTTGCCCGTAACTACACAATTAATATACACTGATGATCGCGAAACAGTTTAAATGTCGATTCTGGAATTTTCTGTTTTGATATAAATATTAATAAATTGCCGACTACAAGTTTTGCGTATGTGACAAATTTTTTACTTAGCAAATTGGTAAAAAGCAAGAAAGGAAAACTCCTTTATACACAGAGAAGTGCCTTTTTGTATAATGACACCATTGGAGGCGACATGTCCGCATGTGTTGAGCTCGAAAGAGAATTTTTCTGTACCTACTTCTTATTTTTGGATGGGAGAGTACCATAGATACTTAATACTAGTATGAATTATAAATTCGTAAATTATCATCTAGCTCCATATAAAGAACGTTTAAAACGGTAAAGTTTTCTTTAGCTTTTCATATAAAAATATATTAAAAAGCTGAAATGCTGAAAAATATATGCTTATGAGTATACCATACAATTAACGTAATACGCTAACGCAGTTGATTATCTTATATTTAAAAGCAAAACGAACACGTCCGTTACAAACGCTATTTTATATATTTAAATCTTACTGATTTCAATATAAGGAGATGTTTGATTTTAAAAATTCACTTTCTATTCAGATAAAGTTAACCATCGAGACTGTTTGGAGTAAGATAAATCATAAACGAAGTTAAAACCGCGCAGATATATACCTACTTATATGTATTATATAACTAGTGGCCGCCCACTGGTCGAAATTTTACCATAATTAATAAAAATAACTTATTATTTTAAGTTTGCACATTGTTAAGGTTCTGTTGTCAAAGACTACACTTCTATAATAATAAACTAAACAGTATAGATATATGCGTGTGTGTGTCAAAAACATGGTAAATGTGTGTAATATTTTTTTATTTCATAATGTATTTTTATGAATAATTAAAAAAAAAATAGCAATCTGCACTTCTTCTCTAAATAAATTAATAAATAAATGTGCGAAATTTTACTCCTTCAAGTTCTTCAAGTCAAAAAAGTTTTTATATCATCAATACATCAATATTCAATACATATAATAAAAATGTAAATATAATATGTTTGTGCACGCTAATCTCAGAAACAGCTTATCTGATTTAGATACAGTTTTCACTCATATATTGTTTCAATTAATATTTAGTGTTAGTTTCATATCAATCGGTTCATAAAAAAAAGTTTTGCCAGTTTAAAGAATCACGTTGAACATGTATATACCCAAACGACGGTGTTTATAATCCAAAATAAATTACAAGTAAAAAACCTTTTTAAAAAACAAGCTTTTATTTGAATGCACTAAAACGAAAAAAATAATTTTTTACTTTAAAACTTTTACTATATAGTACTTATAAAGGTTTTTTACTTTTAATTTATTTTCGACTTTTTAGTCGGTTATCACGTCACTTTATTCGAATTATTCTTAGCAAGCCCTTTCATTTGATACCCATATTGTAGAAGTGCACTAAAAATAACTAGTCCGCACTCTTGGATATATATTGGATTTAGAATGACGTCACAAAGTTAACCATGCATTGTCATCCGAATTGAACCTGTATACAAAGTTTTAGCTCAATTGGTTGAAGATATCTGCTTCAAAATTAAGTTGCAAGATTTCACCCGAACAAACATACATACATACCTACATTCTAACCATGCATTGTCATCCAAATTGAACCTGTATACAAATGCTCAGCTCAATTGGTTGAAGATATCTGCTTCAAAATTGAGTTGCAAGATTTCACCCGAACAAACATACATACATACATACATACATACACACATACAAATCATGCATTGTCATCCAAATTCAACTTGTATACAAAATTTCAGCTCAATTGGTTGAAGATATCTGCTTCAAAATTGAGTTGCAAGATTTCACCCGAACTTACATTAAATTTACATACATACATACATACATACATTGCAAGTTAAATAAAAGCTTGTAATAAACCAAAAGATACATCCAAAAAATGCTGTCGAAAGTCACTACTCCATGCGAACAAAGTCACGGGCACAACTAGTAGATAATAAAATTATGACTAGCGTGATGAAATATTTCAAAAAGGTTTTGGGAAAGGGTCGATACGCATCGTTAAATTATATATTAACGTTGCAACGATTCAGCCTGTAATATCCCACTGTTGGGCATAGGCCTCTTCCCCGTGTAGGAGAAGGATCGGAGCTTAATCCACCACGCTGCTCCAATGCGGGTTGGCGGATATATTCCCTACTATGAGTAACGATCGCTATCAGGTGTACATGATAACAACCGGGACCGACGGCTTAACGTGCTCTCTGAGGCACGGTGGGGAGACCCACAAGGACTGCACAAACACCCAGACCACGGCAAACATCTGTATGACCAATACAAATGTTGTCGTGTGCGGGGATCGAACCCGCAACCGCCCGCGCAACAGCCAATCGCAATCCAGTGCTGTGACCGCTGCGCCAACGCGGCGTTAACATTGCAAAGGTTTACAAAACTTAATACATTATCAAACCTCATATATTCGCTTATTTCATCTATACTATTAATATAATAAAGCTGAAGAGTTTGTTTGTTTGATTGTTTGTTTGTTTGTTTGAACGCGCTAAACTCAGGATCTACTGGTCCGATTTGAAAAATTCAGTGTTAGATAGCCCATTTATCAAGGTAGGCTATAGGCTATATATCATCACGCTAACACCATTAGGAGCGTAGCACCAATGAAGAATGTTTCAAAATCGGGTTTATTTTCCCTTTTGAGAGCTTCCGCCGCTGCGTAAACGGTTAAAGTTTCACACAAATCATGTATGATTGGTCATGAATTGGTCCTATTCCACGCGGACGAAGTCTAGTGTATTTATAAAATATTTGCCAGTGTTACGAAACAATAATTATGATGGTAATATGTACCTACATATACATATATGTAACATGTATATTATAATGTTTTCCTACAATATATGTATTTTTTTTTAAATATTATTATTATTATATGTATATTGATAAGCTGTCGTTAGTTTATTTAGCTCAACCATCTTTCTTTTTTTTTCAAATTTCAATAGCTAATAAAATATTTGTATGCGCCAGATTACCACCACAATTATTACATCATTTTTTTTTAATTTTAATTATTATTTAATAACAAAATGACGTCACAGTCTATGAAGTAGAATCACCTGCAATTAAAGTTATAAGCACACCACGAGCCATGATGATATGAAGAAAATTTAAATAAACGCTTTTCGAACTGTATCAACGTCAGTTGATTGTCTTACAGAGATAACGCACTGTTTATCTAGTTGTAAATACCTCTTTTTTAATAAAATCTAAATTTTAAATCACAAATATAAATTAATGAAAGCGAAGCTAAAGAGAAGAAGTTTATTATTGATTTGAATGAACTAAGCTCAAGAGTTTATATTCTTATAGATATAGATTATAGAACAATCTGGTGAGTTGGTGACATAGAAACTAAACATATGAGATGGTATCTTTAAGGCTGAACACTTAGAGTATTTTATACTCTAAGGCTGAACATTACAACTCATATTATCAAAACGGTTATCATAAATTTTAACCAACATCATATAATCAAGACTCGTGTGAAATCGAAATATTTATAAAAAATTAACGTCTCTGATATTATCCTGTTGCATTTACATTTCATAACAATTTATTCTTAATGTTAACTAGCTGCTGCCCGCGACGTCGTCTGCGTGCGTTCACTGCTCGTTCCCCGTAGTCGATAGCGTGATAATATGTAGCCTATGTTCTGACCCGACTTCTTAATAATATTCGTGCCAAATTTGAAGTAAATCCATGCAGTACTTTTTGAGTTTATCCCGGACATACATTGACTTTCCTATCATTTTATTATATGTATAGATTATATATTTATCATCTCTATTAATATAACGACGCAGATGCGATGATTATTTTCTGTCCGTTTTGCAAAAATATCCGGACAAAGTTACGGGTTGCAGCTTGTAAGTACAATACATTTAATGAATTCATAAAAAAGAAAATTTAATTACATTATAAGATAATCAAAATATGTATTAAGATAATAATTATGTAAGGTCAACACTTTATTAATAAAAAATTTATATTTTAATCTTATAATTAAAATACTCTTTGTTTTTTATATTTTTTTTACAACAAAAATATTTTTTTATCTACATAGCCTTAAAGATTGTTACAAAGAATAAAATATTTTTTTCCATTTTTATAATATTTATTACTATTATAGTGTGTTAATTTAATACATTAATATAAAACCATTAAAAAATATAATGCTTATTCGAGGTAGTCTTCATTGGCTGCAATACAATTCTTTAAAAGTTGAAGCCAGTTATCAATAGAATCACGCATTCTTTCCATGGGAAAATTCTTCACTGCCAATCGTATGGTTTTTTTTAGGGACTCCAAATTATCATGGCATTTAGAGTAAGCCATACTCTCTGTAATTGATCATAAATCATAATCCAACGGATTAAGATCGGGACTAGATGACGGTCAGTCTTCATGTCTTTCTCTGATGAAGTCCAGAACGTTGGTTTCTAACCAAGATTGGATGGATCGAGCTTTATGACCCGGCGCCGAGTCTTGCTGAAAGGACTATTCTTGGTTATTGAACATGGTGTTGTTAAGGGGTTTAACAACCTTCTTAAGAATAGTATCTTGATACACTTGTGATACCTTTTTCACCTTTTGATTTCTTTTTCACAAAAATATAAAATAACGTTAATGTAAATATTATTGTAAATACTTTTAAGTATTTACAATAATGTTTAATGCTTTCGCAGCGGTCATAAATTCTGTGGTTACGCTAGCGGTTGCGAATTCAATACCGCTCAGAATATTTTTTTTGCATAAGCGCTAGGCAGATTAAAATTAAAATAAAATACGTACATTGTATTAACATAATTAGTAAGTAAATTTGTACGTTAATTTAAATTAAATCAGATCCGTAAGCTTTGCTTTTTTATTTTTATATTAAACTAGAGGACCCAGCGAACTTTTTACAATAAATCATTTTTTTTCAACAAGGGTCCTGATCATAACGAATACAAAAAAGAATTACCCAATTTAGATACGAGTAAATTTCGTTAGTGTATTTTTATTCATAAAGATTATAATTTTTTCACGAGTAACAAATAATTACAAGCTTCATGTCTTCCTTAATTTTATCAGTGCGTAATTACTGGAACACTTTTTATTTAATTATAAAAATATTCAAAAAAAATTATGTACATGTAAATAAGTAAATCACAAAAAAATTAAGTTAAAATTTATAAACCATTTTTTAGTTAATCATTTAATGATTCTAATTATCCACTTATTTTAATGTTTTTTTCTACTTGAACTATAGATATTAGTGAAACGTAGGTATGTGCGATTTCATTTATTACAGTGTAGTATAATATAATCGAGCAGTCGTCAGCGTACAGAGTTTATTTTTGTTTTTCATTTCACTGCCTACTTGTGGAAAATCAATTGTGACAACATAATACGACACTAACTTGTTGAATAATATGCCTTTGAACTTGAAGTTACCGATTCACATCTGGTCATTATTAGACAATTGTAATAGTCAATGTAGATAATTAACCACTTAGTCGCTATCGACAAAAAGATAACTAAGACTAAAGCCCAATACTAAACGAGTCAAGAGAATTGGGGTTTTAACGCAGTTTACTTTAGGTAGGTAACAGAATACAAATTATATAATAAGATGCAATTACGAATTCAAGATTTAATATTCAGTTTTCCTTATAAAATTACACATTAATTTAATGGTCACTGAAATAATTCAACATTTCTGATAGTTTTATATTTGTCATATTATACAGTTAAATAATAAAAGTTACGCCATTAAAGGTGAAATAAAAAAAAAATACCAAGTTAAGTTGTTTTTATTTTTACTGTACCAAAGTCCAACGCTTCGTAACTAAAGAAAACCAACCAACTAAATAAGGAAATATACAGTTATAATAAATATATATTTTAATAATAATTGTGTTTGCTTACAAACGATAAAAAACCGACTTCAATTACATTGATAAGTAATACAACGTAAGCAGACGAAAAAATAGTAAGTAAATACGCGTTATCAAAGATTACACAATAAGTACTCATCAGATACTTATTGTGTAATCAAAATTAAATGGAATTACACGACAAGCACCACCTTGTGATTTAAAACAGAATTATCGAAATCGGTCCATCCAGTAAAAACTTATGAGGTATAAACATACAACATAGATCGTGAAAAAAATATTCAAGTAAATACGCATCATTAATTAAATTTAAATGGGACGACATAATACGAACTTTTTTTTCGATTATCGTCAATAATTCTGAGTCTGATACATAAAAATACAGTCGAATTTCCCCGCTAGGAACATTTTGTATTGGAAAATTAAATCTTCGTTTTTAGAATTTTACGTTACATATTATTTATGTTTCTCACCGTTTAAACCTTCCCTGAACTTCCACAAACATTTCAAGATCAAAATTAGCCAAATTGGCCCAACCATTCTCGAGTTTTAGCGAGACTAACGAACAGCAATTGATTTTTATATATACATAATTATATAGATAGATAGATATACATTATCATTGTAAAAGTTACAGTAAATAATATTGTTTGGTTGTCAAAATTAATTGTCATCTTACAAATTCACAACTTCCCAAATAAAATACGCTTACACACGTTTATATTTCTACAAAAAAAAGTATAAAATCGCTTTAAAAATGCAACAACAGTAAAAGGTAGTTATATATATTGTATAGCGTTAATTAATTACTGGTAAGCTAGAGCTGTGAGTGCATTTAGTGCAGACGAACTGAATTAGGTTGGGGAAACAGGCAAATGACTCAAATATACAATAAAAGATAGTAAACATACCTCAAGTAAAACCACTTAATAAAAATATTTGAGCATTGTATAAAATAATAATGAATTTATCATCGACAAATACTTTTCTTATGAATTCATACATAATAATATGTATATTATTTTAAATACAACGACACAAATAACATTATTTTTTATACATCAGTATACGTCTATATCAAAAATTAAGTAAATATTTCTTACAACCTCCAACGGTGCACTTGGAAAATAAATAAAAACCTTTTGATTACTTATATTAATTAGAAGTACCTAGTATTATCAATACTAATATAATAAAGCTGAAGAGTTTGTTTGTTTGTTTGAACGCGCTAATCTCAGGATCTACTGGTCCACGCCGACGAAGTCGCGCGCAGAAGCTAGTATAACTATAAATCTACTAGCTTCTGCGCGCGACTTCGTCGGCGTGGACTCCGCTCCTATTGGTCTTAGCGTAATGATATATAGCCTATAGCCTTCCTCGATAAATGGGCTATCTAACACTGAAAGAATTTTTCAAATCGGCCCAGTAGTTCCAGAGATTACAAACAAACAAACAACCAAACAAACAAACTCTTCAGCTTTATATATTAGTATAGATAACTACATATTACATTTTCACAGAAAAATAAACTTACAACCCTAGCCGATTTCCACGATCTAGTGCCTACATATATGTAGGTACCTATAGATATAGAATCACTATCACTACATAGTATAAAACAAAGTCGCTTCCCGCTGTCTGTCTGTCCCTATATATGCTTAGATCTTGAAAACTACGCAACGGATTTTGATGCGGTTTTCTTAAGTAAATAGAGTGGTTCCAGAGGAAGGTTTATATGTATAATACATGCATAATATAGTAGAGGAACATGATAGTTTTTGCCCTTTTTGCAACCGTGCGAAGCCGGGGCGGGTCGCTAGTAGGTACATAAACACAAGATACCTTGAACATTTTGCCGGCGTGTTAACCACAATTGGGTTAAGTTCATTTATGTAACTCTCTTTAGTGTAAGTCATTCGATGTGATAGACAGGTTAGGTAGTATTTTATATACCTAGTCATAAGCATAACATAAAACATGAACAAAAGAATTGCATTGTATTAAAGTGTAGATTTTCTCATTTAGTAGTATAATATTATAGACATGAAAATGTTTGAACATTTCTATTGTATTATGATAGTCCCAACAATGCATATGGTAATCTCCAGAACAGTAGTAGTTGGACTTGAAAGATATAAATACGTATATTATATATAATAATTATTATATCTTAAATATTTTTAAATCATTTACGAGAGGATACCAGTTTTAAGTTAACTCCAAAATCACTCTGAAATACATAATTATAATTTGAAACAAAATTAAACACATAATTAAAAAATCCACTTCTATTGTTAGTTGCGTTGCTCCAAAAGAGAACAACAAACACCAACACTAATTAAATATATATGATAAACGAATATAATTATGTCCTGTATTGATAACGGCACACATGGCAGAAACTTCTTTAAGCTTTTCCTTAAGAGATGTTTTAAATCTATACTAATATATAAAGCTGAAGAGTTTGTTTGTTTGTTTGAACGCGGTAATCTCTGGAACTGCTGGACCGATTTGAAATTTTTTTTTCAGTGTTAGATAGCCCATTTATCGAGGAAGGCGTGAGGCTATGTATCATCACGCTAAGACCAATAGGAGCGGAGTCCACGCCGACGAAGTCGCGCGCAGAAGCTAGTAGTTTAATAAACTATAACTTATTTAATTTACATCCTACATGCCAATGTTACTAAATGCACAAAGCAAACCTTTGCCTAACAGGGCCCTGCCTATTTGCTCATTATGGAATTAAGTTTTATGTTGACTCACGACACTTAACTTCCTTTTGTTGACGGTGATACATGTAGCTAAGCATAATATCCTTATTTCGCTCAACACTTTTCGCTTGTTATTTCTAGATCGTTTTGTTAAGCCGCCGATTTAAGTAAGTAAGGCCAGTAACCATAATTATGTACTTTGAACGCTATTTTTTCCTTGTTCTTACTATCTGTGACTTTATCCTCAAGGAATTCAGTTAAAAACACTAAATTATCAAAAACTTTTTACACTGATGTTTAACAAAAGACACGATTTTTGTAAGAAACTCTGTTTTTTTTTATAGAGAAAGTAAAATAAAGTAACCTTATTCTTAGCCTTTATTTGATGTTATATAACATAGATAAATAAATAAAAAATGTTCAAGTTCGATAAGGCGTGCAAATACGAGTATTTAATATTTTATAAGTTAAGTTACGAGATAATTATGAGCTATTAATTTAACATTACAATGACTTTTATGAATATTTGTATGAACAGTCAGTCACAAAATACGAAAAATTGTACAAAAACAATAAAATTAACTAAAATACATCTACAATACATGTATAATGGAACTTTCAATTACATGACTGAATGTTTAATAACGTATTATATAAATATTATAAAACCAAGCTAATATTATAAACAAAATTGTTTACTCTAATGACATTCCTAATCAGTTTCAATCAGATCTACTTTTTATTATAATTATGAGATATGTTTTTAAACATTCTAAATATAACTCAATATCGTAACCAAACATGCAATTAAATATGCGCTAATATTAATAATGTGTTTTTACAGGACAAAAGACAATTCTTAACGAACTTAGTGGGCAATTCAACGCAGGAGAACTAAGTGTTATCGTAGGTCAGTCAGGGGCAGGAAAGAGCTCTCTAATGGATATCTTAGCTGGATACACGTAAGTTCATTTATTTGTATAAATATTTTTAAAAACGCGTTGTACTTAACACTAGAATAATATATTGTGTATTAATCTGTTTATTGTAACTGTCTTACCAAAGAAAATGTAATCGATGAATATAAATGACAATAGTAGAACCATTGTCACTTATGGTAGAACCTACTTATTTGAAAATAAGATAAAACATTTTATTTCCAAAATATATTCTTCTTCTTCTTTTAATTTGGCTCCCTGAAGGATTTGCCATTATCTGTGAGTGAAGCTTAGTTTAAAAATATATTCAATTAAACAATAATGCAATAAGTAACAAATGTTACTGTGTCAAAATTGTTTATAGGCAATAATAATGGTTTTTTTTATTTATAATTGCGAAATATAAATTAAGTTTAACTGGTTTTTATGTTTATTGGTATAAAAGAAATAGACGAATCTTCCCTTCTTACAAATAAAATATATCGTTTCGTATATTCAATATCTTAGTTTATATCGGTATTCTATCGGAAGTTTAATTAGTAAACAGGAACCAGCGTTACGATAAAATGTAGGCCGTCACAATGCATGTTGACAAAAGCTTTGTTATGAACTCAGTAACAGAATAAGTACCCAATTAAGACGGATTGACCACATAACTCCAAGTATAATCGTTACATTAATTTTATCACATTTATCTGATATGTATATAGCTTGTCATTAAGTTAGCCATTATCTATTAGTCATTTCGATTTTTTTTTTAATTCTTATCAAAATGACTGTGTAATCAACGATACAGCACACCTGTCAATCTAAATGGCTAAAATTTAGTGATTCAGATTATTATCATCATCACTTCAGCCTATCGCAGTCCACTACAGAACATAGGCCTCCACAAGTTCGCGCAAACAATGGCGTGAACTCATGTGTGTGACCGCAGGGCTGGCTTTGTCGCACCGAAGACGCTGCTCCCCGTCTTCGGCCTGTGTATTTCAAAGCCAGTAGTTGGATGGTTAATTGGTTATCCCGCCATCGGTCGGCTTTTTAAGTTCTAAAGTGGTAATGGAACTGTGTTATCCTTAGTCGCCTCTAATGACACCCACGGAAAAAGAGGGGGTGGCTATATTCTTTACTGCCGTAACCACACAGCAGATTCAGATTATTTTACAAAATTCCAATGATATTTCCGATATTTCTGGTATATTTTCTGATAAAAAAAAATTTGATTGCAATAAAGCTAAGGCCGAAACCAAAGAGGTAACACTTGGTATAAAGTAGGTATAATAGAATATCAATTTCTGGTTTCATATCTGGACCGGACGTGGACTTATCTAAAATTTTAATAGTATTGTGGTTAAGACAAATTCGTATCCTAGGTGCCACTATCATGAATCTACACATACATTATGGTTTTATCAATCTTGTACGCTAATATTGCGCGTTTGTATCATATTTATATTCATTAGTATCGCTAATACGGTCGCATGTTTCTACACCTATATATCTGTCATTTATGTTATTACGTTTTATATTATTTTATACGTTTGATGCATCCATGCATCACTTTATATTGTTATGAATGTTACGATTTAACTTTTCACGGATACCTTAACGCATATTTATTAAAGGCATATTCCATACATGCCTTTGATAAGATAAAGGCAAAATACATCATACCTTTATAATTTCCCAAAGCTAAAACTACATCATACGATAAGAGATTTACAGGCACCCCTGTCTAAAGCTATTAGATGCTCAACAAAAAGAAAAACATAACGAGCGCCCTAAGCTACGAGATGCTACAATGTCATGAGGAAGACTACAGCTTTAACCTAAGTTGCACCTTTATCCCAAGGACGATTGAAAGGTGTTTGCTCGCAAAGGAAGAAAAAGCGACTTTAATTATTGAAATGACTTTTACGGATTTTATCGCGGTTTACAATGTTCTTTAAAATTGGTCAATGGTCCTCCCATGACCATGGTTGCTGTAAAGTATCCGAAACGTCGGGAATTTCAAAAAACATAATAAACCGCGATAAAATCCCTAAAAATTGTTACATTTCAATGAATAAAATTCGCGTAAATATTAGAAGACTTTAATTTTATTATAAAACACCACTTAATTATTCCATAAAACAGTCAATTAAATACGCATTAGGTATTAGAGATAACTCAAAAAGTATAGTACGGGATTCCTAGTACATATTTTTCACCTGATTACTATCAAGCTAATTTTCCGGGAGTAGCTTCATTTTGATGACACGAACAAAAAGTTCCTCTTCGAAAACTCTCGATTGTGGTAGATAATAGAGTTAGCAGGAGTAGAGCAGCAGTGAGCGTAGGACCGGGATAACGTACCACGCAATTTGTAGGACAATATTACCATCAAATTATATAAATATTAACTGACTAAAAGAAAAAAAAATCAGCTGGTTAGTAATAGTTTTTGATGACCTTACGAGGTCATCAACTTGATGACCTCGTACCCTCGTCAATTACCGTAGCCTACAGACGCCTGCAACCCCAGAAGCAAGTAAATTCCTATTGCATTTTAAACGGGAATATAAAAATTCATCATCATCATCATCACTACAGCCTATCACAGTCCACTGTTGGACATAGGCCTCCACAAGTTCGCGCCCGACATTATGACGCGAACTCATGTGTTTTACCCATAGTCACCACGCTGGGCAGGCGGGTTGGTGACCGCAGGGCTGGCTTTGTCGCACCGAAGACGCTGCTGCCCGTCTTTGGCCTGTGTATTTCAAAGCCAGCATGGATGGTTATCCCGCCATCCATCGGCTTTTTAAGTTCCAAGGTGGTAGTGGAACTGTGTTATCCCTTAGTCGCCTCTTACGACACCCACGGGAAGAGAGGGGGTGGCTACATTCTTTAGTGCCGTAAACCACACAGCACATAGCAATATAAAAATTGTAACATATTTATTTTAATTATGACGTAGATAACCATACAATAAAAAGATTAGCCGGGCTGCGTGACCTAGATTTATATCAATATAAATAATTTAAATTTACATCTCATTTCAACGAAATGATACAATATACAATATGAACAGAGTATATAAAATATTAGTACTTTTTAATAAATATCCAGCAAGTTTTTTACAATATTTTGTGTTAACATAATTGTATATGTACCTATGTATGTATATGTCTATACTACGTGTTACAAAACTGGCGTCCTTCATTTTAACTGCGATATCAGAATCGATATTTACCTAAATAAGCAACTTACTTGCTCTAACGTTTTAATAAAATATCACTTCGCATCAGCCTGTAATATCCCACTGTTAGGCATAGGCCTCTTTCCCCGTGTAGGAAAAGGATCAGAGCTTAATCCACCACGCTGCTCCAATGCGGGTTGTATTTTTGGGTGTATTTTATTAGTATAGATAAAATTACCGTCGTATGTACGTTAGTGTCGTGACAATGACCGAGTCACCTGAGTTTGTCGTTAAGTCGATTACGCTCGCTTCAGCCTGTAATATTCCATAGCTGGGCATAGGCCTCTTTCCCCATGTAGTAGAAGGATCAGAGCTTAATCCACCACGGTGCTCCAATGCGGGTTGGCAGATATATTCCCTACTATGAGTAACGATCGCTATCAGGTATACATGATAACAACCGGGACCGACGACTTAACGTGCTCTCCGACGCACGGTGGGGAGACCCACAAGGACTGCACAAACACCCAGACAACTGAAAGAAAGAAAGAAAGAAAGAAAGTCATAAGTCGATTATTTATAGCCAACTTTTCCATGTCATCTCAACATTAATTTTTTTCTTTAAAATTTGTCGATTTTAAAGTTACATTTTTTTTTATTTTTTTCCCGTTTAATTTCGGCTATGGTGTGCCTCCATGTATCTCTATATGGCCATAAACGGAAGGACGCCAGTTTAATAACACGTTGTATAGTAATATGTGAATATAAGACATTTAGTATATATCATATTTATTTTTATTATTACTTATTTTATATTACTTGTTTTTAATTTCTTTTTTATTTGTACATCCCTAACCGCTGCTACTATATCGTGTCCTGTGTCTAAAGGTTGTCAGGAAGATAAGATCGCCTTTGTACATCTTTTATCGCATAATAATTAATGTATTTTTAATACAATGGCAAAAAAAAGTTTTTTTTAACAGAAATTACTTTATGTTTAGTACACACGAGCCTTGAAAGGTGCCGGAATTTGAAAGACCTTTATGTACTTCCATTTAACATTATTCCGTAAATAAGGTCCGAGATATATAATAAGATTATAACTTAATTAAAATTGCTTCACTAATACTTAAAGTCTTAGTCGACTCACCTACAGGTAGTGTAACTTAATGCTAGTAGTATGGATAACATACGAGTAGTATCAATTTTTGTAACAATAATAAATAAATAAATATGTATACTAACTATTCCCAGATTCGGGATGGAAATTTACCAACTCTATCTACCTTCCATTCTGACTAACTACACAACTCTACAGCTGTATAGCATTGATCTATAAAAACTTTTTTATAGGTCAATGCTGTAAAGTAACTGTTAACTACATCCACGGGCCTTCGTGTATTGCAATTGTGATTTCTTTTATATTAATTAAAAAATATACACGCCTTATTAAATATTACTTCTCAATTAGAGCAAAGATTGTTCTTACAATGTTATTTATATGTTACATATCATATTTCATTTTATCTTTTCTGAAAATAAAATAGAAAAATAATAAAGACATTACACGTATTTTTTCAAGTTACTCATAAATATTTTATTAATTTCTTTGTTCTATGTTTCTTGAATTCTTTAAATTCTTTTAAATAGTATTTACCTACATTGTAGTTGTGACATAAAGTATAAACATCGTAGCAAAAAACGTACGTGGTGCCCGGTGGTGCTGTAGAATGGAACCTTCGTTTTAACCATAACGGGTGTTGTAAAAACGATTAAAACTAAAAGAATATGCAAAGATTTACTTTATTCTATTTGGTTTAATTGGCATACGTACAACATGTGAATACTTTATTAGAACGTTCTTATCATTAGATATTATAATATTGTTTCATAGCTAATTTAATTAGAAAACTATGACTTTTAATAATTTTGAAATTACTTTTGTGCATCTATAACGCAAATTTATTTTAACTGTTTTTAAATTGTGCTTTTTATGTAATAAACAGATACTGTTAATGTAGATCTATACTAATATTATAAAGAGGTAAAGTTTATAACTTTGTTTGTATATACGGGGTAATCTTCGCAAATACTGATCCGATCATGAAAATTCTTTCACTAACAGAAAGCTACACTATTCAGGAGTGACAAGATAAAAGGAAAAAGATAAAAATATATAAAAATTTTAAATCACCAGGATTTGAACCTGCGTCCTCTGACGTGCCGTGTCAACAATTCAATCTAATCAAGCATTATTATTTGCCTTAGAAATTAATTGGTGATTTTAAAACATTTATATTTATCTGATTTGCTGAAAATAGTGAGAGGCTACACTATTCAGGAGTGACATAGGCTATATTTTATTGTAATTGTACAAAAAAATTCAGTAAAAAAGAAAAATATTAAAATATATTATGAAAATGACAAAGAAACGAACGCCATCTATCGCTGTTAGATTTAACTATTTAATACTCTATTTTATTTACTGTCTATTTGAATCTGTCGATGACGAAGTTTTTACGCTTTTTGATAGATGGCGTTGGAGCAACATATTATTTATATAAGTGGTTTAAAATTTGTTCTTTATAGTATGTTATTTGGTTCCGTAATTTAAAATAATAAATACACGATATTATTATAGTACCCGGCCATAAATATTGCACATCGACCTTTGGAAAGAGACAATCGGCTAATTTCGACTTCGTAGAGCGTTATAGTCCAAGATCCCAGACCCCAGACTTCCTTGTTTCTGATTGACAAAACATTACAGTATACATCGTAGTATAAAGAGTTGCTAAAATATTTTCTACATGTTTTAAAATATAGTAATATAATTAGTGTCTGGCGATAAATACTAAAATAGCTGGTTAATAACATTTTTACGTATATAAAGCAGCCAAATTTAAAAAAATTGTGAAAGAACGTTTGTGTACTAAAGGATATTATTCGATTAACGATTTTATAGAAGACAGTACGCCTTGGGAATGATGTGATCGCCGCCAGGCTATTTCAACCTATAAAATTATTGTAAATTTCAATCTGCTTTGGAAAAAAAACATGATTAAAAAAATGATATTAGTCTCGCTGAGTTTCTTTCGCCAGTTCTTCTCAGGTCAGAGGCTTTTTCTTTCCGAACTGGTAGTAGACTCATGACGTTCAGTAAGAAATTGTAATAATTTTATGCTGAATAAAATATTTTGAATTTGAATTTAATATATTTTGTCCTTCAAAAAAATATGACAGGTGATCTGGGAACTGGGTTCTTACACTATTAGATTTGTCATATGAAATACTGACAGTCCGATACGTCTCATAGGTAATGTGCGTCAGAGATAACGCTCTACAAAGTTCAAATTAGCTGATTGTCTCTTTCTAAAAGTCGATGTGCATTATTTACGGCCGTGTACTATACGATTTTATTCATCGCTGTAGGCGCCCGCTGCGGTTTATTTTTTAGTTTATATATTTTCTCTTTACTTTCTGTTTTACTTTATCGGTACTCCGGACGTAGTTTTGGTCAAAAGTTTTCTTCAAAACTATTTTTGCATTTTAATTTCTACTAAGTACTATAACTACTTCTGTTTTAATATTTCTTATAGTTATTATTTGTTGTTTAGTCTTTTCAGAAATAATTCTAATTTGTGTTTATCATAATTTTTTGTTTCTTTAGCTTCAGTCTTACTTTCTTCTCTTTACTTTCTGTTTTATTTTATCGGCTTAGATACATTACTTACAGGTAATTAAAATTTCGGGATATTTATTTCGATTTTTCAATATTACAATACAAATATTTCTCTATTTTATTTTTGTCTAACACTTCGTCGATCTGAAAGCAAATTGCATTATTGAAATATATCGTCACGTGCACTATACCCCGTCCGGCGACTAATTAGCTTTTTGACAGCTCACGCCTATAAATTACAGTTTTTTTTTCGGAATAACGTACTAAAAATTTTACAGTAATGTCATACTTTATTGACGATTTGATTGATTGAGTGAAGCACCCTGTGCATAAGAAACAGCCACAGACTATGAAACAGTTCTTGAAATAATAAATCGATAATAAATCGATCATATGATAAAAATAATTTTGTGATTATCTATACTAATATTATAAAGAGGTAAAGTTTATAACTTTGTTTGTGTATACGGGGTAATCTTCGCAAATACTGATCCGATCATGAAAATTCTTTCGCTAACAGAAAGCTACACTATTCAGGAGTGACAAGATAAAAGGAAAAAGATAAAAATATAACTCAAAAATGGTAAATGTACTACCATCTCTCGCCGCTATCTATCGCCATTAGAAGACTATTTATTAGTCTATCGACGTCGTTTTCGGGATTTTTGATAGATGGCGTTGAAGTAACATATTATTTATTTATACCCCGTCCAGCGACTAATGATCTTTTTGACACTTCAAGAAATTTTGACATTAGTGACTGCCTCACACGTTATTTATTCGATTCGAAATAATAATCGATTTTATTTAAGAAGAACTTTCAATCGAATTAATTAAATACATTTAATTTAAAAATATTATTTATTTATGCGATTATTAGTTTTTTTAATTATAAATGAAATATATAAATAATAAATAAATGAATTAACAGAGTTATTGCTCTATATTCTTGGTTTGCAATTAAATTTCAAGATTTCGACTTAATTCCTTGCAAGTAATCAATCTTGGGGGTCATAGATACTATTTTTATTTCCTTTTTTGTATTAAATTTATAGAAACAATAATCACATGACGTAAAATTATTTTTATCATATGGTCGATTTATTATCGATTTATTATTTCAAGAACTCTTTCATAGTCTGTAGTTGTTTGTTATGCACAGGGTACTTCACTCAATCAATCAAATCGTCAATAAAGTATGACATTACTGTAAAATTTTTAGTACGTTATTCCGGAAAAAAACTAATTTATAGGCGTGAGCTGTCAAAAAGCTAATAAGTCGCCGGACGGGGTATAAGTGCTATAAAATTTAGTATGTTATTTGGTTCTGTAATTTGAAAATAATAAATACACGATATTATTACGAGTGTATACGTCCAATACTTGCTATAAACAATGAACCTAATAGAACTTAGTAAATACTAAGAACTACACAACATAGGTAATGCATCACAAAGAAAAAGATAATTAACGCCCAACGAAGTGGGCACGGGTCGGCTAGTTTAACATATTCTAATTTCCTTGTCAAAAAATGGCACAACTTTTAAGTTTCTGATAAATAAATTTAAATTATATAAAAAGCTACATTGACATCAGTAGACTGCGTTAAGCCAAGCTAATTGTGCATATCTAAACAAATACCATAACATACTTACTCTACTCTACTTACATCACTTTCGTGATGCTATTCAGCCACCTAATTCAATAGACAGTCACTATAAGAGATTAAGGTAGCAAATCTCGCTGTCAAGGTCTTAAATAACATGTGTCAATAAAAGGCTATTGATAAGGTGTAGTATTTCTTTTCCTCTTTGTAATTTCTAATATGTACCTACAAGATTTTTTTATTTGTAGTTTTTTAGTTTTTGGTTTTTTTTAAAAAAATCTATTTTTAGTTTAACTATTGATTTCTTAGACAAATGTGTCCTTTACCATGCCGTGGCAACATGTAAATAAAACAATACTCAGCAAATAACTGTCAAGATTTTTGTAAAATCAAAAGTACAAAATAAATAAATAAAGTTGCTGCTTCAGCCTGTAATATCCTACTCCTGGACATGGGCCTCTTTCCCCATGTAGGAGAGGAGAGAGATTAATCCACCACGCTGCTCCAATGCGGGTTGGCGGGGATATTACCTTGACAAGAGTAACAGCAAATAATTTTTATCCATTAAGCAGATGGATGAAGATCCTGTCTAGTTCGGATCTTAGACTTTATTGTTGTATTGCTACTCAATGTGATTACATGAAGCAACAATACTACTACTCAAAAAAAAAATTAAAGCTTCTTCAAATGTTTTGTCATATATTTTTAAAGACAATACCGTACTAAATTAATGATAATTATTATATAATTATTATTAAATAAGACGTTGTCTTGTCATGCGAACTCAAACGCATACAGTTTAAATAATCGTTATAATTTCTATTTTCTAGCTTCTTTTCCATGTTTCTTCAAAGTACCATCTACAAAGTAAAGTAAGAAAAATCTAGAAAAAAATTAACTGCGAGGGACGTCTAGATTGAAATAAGATTCGTAAAATAATAATATTACTACAGACTAAATCGTGAATTGTTAATACTATCTGATTATAATTATCTTGACTTCACGACAGCGACATTCTGTTACGTTGTTATCACAAAACAGACGCTTTAAACCCTTACAACCATGTAATGCAGGTGTGCGAAATTTGTAATTATAGATAAGATTAATACTGTAGATTAAGTTTCATAAACTTTTATTACTATACACACTGTGCATAAATCAAGAGCAACTTCAAATATTCTCCTTGTAAAACCTTGCTCGTGAGGGCAATAATTTCAGGAAGCGAAAGCTTGCATAACGATGCAAGCTTTCTCTCGAACATAACATCTTAAAATCACATTCACGATTCAGCCTGCAATATCCCACTGTTGGGCATAGGCCTCTTCCTCATGTAGGGGAAGGATCGGAGCTTAATCCACCACGCTGCTCCAATGCGGGTTCATTACATTACATTAATTACAACAGTAGCTATTTCAGAATGTCAGTCTTCATGTGATATTACACGACCGTGTTGATACACGGTCGTGTAATATATACTACTCAAAACAAAATAAGGGCCACCCGAGTATTTTTGTTTTGAGACCATTTTTTGCTGACCTTTGCTGCTTGATTTATTTTTTATGAATGCCACTATGTTCTCAAGTGTCGAGATAACGATGATAACAATGAAGCACTAGGGATATTAGTGTTGACGCCTTGACGGCATGTTAGAGAATTTTAATGTCTCACATGATTGTAAAGTGTGTAGAGTTTTTTTTCGGATTTGTTTTCGGGTTAGTTTATGCACGTCTACTAACAACTACGGATGTTTTGGGAAGTTAAACGTGTAAGTTGATCATTTATCCGTAAAATGACGTGAATTTGACGCCATTTGGACAATGCTTCTGCTACCAGAGCCGTAAAGATGATAGAAGCTGGTCGGTCTCAACGTTCCGTGGCCTTACAGCTGGGATATTCGCGAAGGGCTATCCAAAACCTTTGGAAAAAGTATCAGGAGACCGGGAGTGTATCCCGGCGTAGTGGCTTTGGAAGAATTCATGCTACCACCGCCCAGGAAGACCGGTACATGCGACTTACTGCGCGACGTGATCGTAATGTGACAGCACGCACATTACGAAACCGAATACACCAGACTACTGGTACCCTTGGTAGTGACCAGACTATTAGGAATCGTTTGCACAAAGACCAGCAACGTTCACGAAGACCTGTAACCTGCACTAAACTGACGGGGACTCATCGTGCAAATCGATTAAGGTTTGCACGTCAACATCTTGAATGGGGTATGGAGGAATAGCGTAAGGCGCTTTTTACGGATGAGTTCAAGGTAAAGTTTTCTAGTGACGATTGACGTATGTGAGTGTAGCGAAGAAGCGGAGAAAGGTTTTCTGATCCTTGCATTCACGAACGTGACCGGTATGGTGGTCCAAATGTTTGGTCTAGGGCGGAATTAGCTTACAAGGTAAAACTGACCTTGTTTTTCTGAATGAGGGCATTGTCACATCTCAGAGTTACATCGAACATGTTGTCAGGCCATATGTCATTCCATTTTCACAACAAGTGGTGGATGGTTTCATCCTGATGCAGGATAATGCACGACCGCACACAGCCCGGGCGACCATCTCTGTACTGGAGGAAGCCAATATTCAGGTTTTTAGATAAAGGATATCCAATAGGAGATTTTTTTTTCTTCACCCATTTTGGTAGGCAAAGGGAACTATGCCCATACTGCCATGTCTTCAGTAGAAGTTTTTTATTGATATGAAATGAAAATGAAATTTAATGAGATGAAATGAAATGAAAGCTAACCAAACTCATTCAATCAAATCATTAAATCTGATATTGAAAGAAATTAGTAGCTTCTTTTAAGAAATATACGTATTTGCATGAATCATAAAAACTTCTATGATTTTTTTTAGTAAAAACTTCATGGTTGGTTTTTCTTTTTAATAGACATTATTTTGACAGTTGGGAAAAACAACGCACGAGTTCGGGAAAGGTAAAAAAAAGCACGAGTATGTAATAGCCCACATCCCGAACGCTATACGTCCCTGCAATACGCCACTTTTGAGCAACTGTATTAAAAAATATATTTCGTTATCTACAAAATCGATAACGAAATTGTTGTTCTTTTAAGCAATGTGTTTCTTTATTTTAGACAATCTAATGACAAATGTTTTAGACATTATTATAATTATTATCATGTCAGTGTGCAGTGATTGTGAGGATGCCTCCATTCTCACTATCACAAAAATGACCAACTTTCTATCAAAATGTATTTATATAATAGTAATTTTATAGTACTTCTACTTACTATATGATATTATGTCCGAACCACCTACTTTTTATATTAATTTAAACTATCATATGATATTACTACAAACGATGCAAGAAAATATGAAACTAAACAAAAAGTAAACATTCAATAAAATGTTTACTTTTTGAAGTGAAACTTCTTTAAAATCGTTGTGATTTCAAACCGGATGCAAAGGAAAAACGACAGGGAAGGGCGCGCAGCGCTGCACGCTGCGCTACTTTGTAAATCTATGTAAATAATTTTAAATTAGTTTGCCAAAGAAGTTTCACTTCTGACATGTGTACTTTGTACACACGCAATTATTTTTTTTACTAGCGGCCTGGACAGACTTCGTTATGTCTGTTGTTTTTTGAAGTGAAACTTCTTTAGAATCGTTATGATTTCAAACCGGATGTAACGGAAAAACGACAGGGAAGAGCGCGCCGCGCTGCACGCTGCTAATTTTAAATTAGTTTTTTTTATTAGTTTGCCAAAGAAGTTTCACTTCTATCGTGTGTGAATCGCACACACACCTTTTTTTATAACGATATAAGATGGTGTCCCTTTTTTACCCTTTTAATTTTGACCGAATAAAAAGATTTTAGACAAATCACTCTACGAGGGCAAATCCGCTGTCTACTACTGAATACCTGCTGTACTTACCTCTACAATTTTATCAGGTACAAATTACAGCAGAATTTATATTAATTATTAATTTATACATTGTTATTATCGCAGAGATAGATTAATAACTGATACGAATTATTGTAAGAGATATACCTAGATATAATTTATATAAAATCTTCGTATAAATGTGTTTTTATTTTTTACTAAAACTGTTTACCAAAGATTTGATACATACAATAATTTAAAATATTCTAATATGTATTTCTTGAATATCATGATGAATAATAGTTGAATAGTTAGGCTTAAACATTATTATTATTCTTTATTTTACGTATACCACAAATTCCACATAAAAAGCATGATTGGATGTGTGATTAGGTTTTGATCCGCGTTTCTTTTCCGTATCTCCCCTACTGATCTTGATCTTCGTATGTACCACCGTTACTTTTTAGAAGTTTGCTTCACAACTTCAAAGGTCTGAATTCTTCGCTTCATCAGTCATCCGCGATCGTGGCTACTACAACGACGCCGAAATGTCGGGAGTTTCTAAATAATAGTCGCAGTAAGTTAGTTCCGTAGAACGAAAAGTGTCTAATAAATTCTTCTTAAGCAGGCTACAGAAAAATAAAGCGATAAAGGTGAATCAGGACTACCATATAGTGACGTTGTTGACTGTGTTACATCTAACGAGTGATCCACTCTAGCAGCTCAAGGTGTTCGGTCACATAATGTACTGGGTCCCAGACCTTACTGAGCAAGAAAAGAATAATCGAGTGCAAATAAATATGAAGGATGAGAGATCAAGAGTGCTCATATTCTACTAAAATCATATTTTACTAAATTGTAGACAGATATAACACCATTCCGTAACTTTTTAACGTCAATAAATTTTACATAATTGCTTTGTAAAACATATTTCTTATCACATAGGTAATTATTGTTAGTTAAATAAAGATTATAAATACATTTTATGGCTTAACTGCTAGTTATAACGGCAGTAAAGCATATAGCCATCCCCTCTCTCCCCGTGGGTGTCTAAGGGGTAGGACAGTTACACTACCACCTTGGAACTTAAAAAGCCGACCGACGATGGTGGGATAACCATCCAACTGCTGGCTTTCAAATACACAGGGCGAAGGCAGGCAGCAGCGTCTTCGGTGCGACAAGCCAGCCCTGCGGTCACCAACCCACCTGCCCAGCGTGGTGACTGGTGACTATGTGCAAAACACATGAGTTCGTGCCATTTTTTGCGCCAACTTTAGGAGGCCTGTGTACAGCTGGGGACTGTGATAAGCTGAAGTGATGAAATGAATTATTATAGGTTAGGGTGGCGTTACGTGCACGAATAACTTGTCTTTGTCTTTTATTAACAACATAATAATATACAAATCATTTTCTCGAAACAAATCATCTTGTTGGTGCAACTAAATAAATAAAATAAAATAAAATAAATTTTCGTTTTGGTGCATACTCTTAAAAGCTGCTATGACTGTATGTAATACATGAGTACAACTGACTGACTATGCACATCATACATTTGATATAGAATAAGCTAAGATATCTCACGAGACTCCTAGCACCGGCCCTTAGTGAACGATAATCTATACTAATATATAAAGCTGAAGAGTTTGTTTGTTTGGTTGTTTGTTTGTTTGTTTGAACGCGGTAATCTCTGGAACTACTGGGCCGATTTGAAAAATTCTTTCAGTGTTAGATAGCCCATTTATCGAGGAAGGCTATAGGCTATGTATCATCACGGTAAGATCAATAGGAGCGGAGTCCACGCCGACGAAGTCGCGTGCAGAAGCTACTAGATAGATAATTAGAGATCTTATACTGCCGAACGCAATTCATGTCAGCCATTGTTTTTAACCGACTTCTAAAAAAGGAGGAGCTTCTCAATTCAACTGTTTTTTTATGTATTTTTTTTTATCGAAAGGTGGTGCGTGTCATGTGGGCCCATTTAATTGAGATTGAGATCTAACAAGTACTTTTCGAGCTATATCTAATAATGCGTATTTTTATTTTTTCACTGAGCTTAGAAAAATCTAAATACAAAAATATACTGATGAAGATAAAAAATTTACTAGAAAATGAAGATAATCAATATGAAATAGGAAACACATTGCAACTTGACGAATTATCATAATAATGTTATTAACATATCTCATTATTGATTTTCTGTATTATACTGTGCATTCCCAAGGAGGGTTGATGTCAGGCAGGCGGCCGGTCGTAAAAAATAACATGCCAAATCACCTACAACATGAGTCTGAGGAAGAGGAGAACATGTTGTGCCGACCCTATATACCTAAATAGGATAAGGGCAGGGAGATGATGATCTAATAATGCGTATTTGTTTGACTATTTTTTGTAGATCTACGTTTTATTATACCGCATAATTTTTTACTTGTTTTAATCGAATGCAGGTGCTTGTCTTATAGTGCCATTTAAATTTGATCGAGATATAATGAGTACTTTTTCTTTCTGAATCTAGTAAAATTACTTCAGTTCGAACAGTCGACCAAATGATGTTACACAGCCAGATCTACTATAACGTAGTGAGCCATCTTATCCACTAGAAGACAGTAGCATTTTATTCTTTACTAGCTTCTGCGCGCGACTTCGTCGGCGTGAAATAGGACCAATTCTGTCATACATGATTTGTGCGAAACTTTAACCGTTTACGCAGCGGAAGCTCTCAAAAGGAAAAAAACCCGATTTTGAAACATTCTTCATTGGTGCTACGCTCCTATTGGTCTTAGTGTGATGATATATAGCCTATAGCCTTCCTCGATAAATGAGCTATCCAACACCGAAAGAATTTTTCAAATCGGACCAGTAGATCCTGAGATTAGCGCGTTCAAACAAACAAACAAACAAACAATCAAACAAACAAACAATCAAACTCTTCAGCTTTATTATATTAGTATATATAAATAATTTTGATGATTCTTGTTTTAAAAGAAAGCTTATGCTTGTCTTGTGGTCCCATTTAAATTTGATCGAGATCTGATTATTCCTTTTTGAGAAATCTTTGATAACGTGGATTTACTTGACTAATTTGCGTCTACTTACTTTATATTACTTCTCGGTGTAATTGAAGTCGGTTTTTTTCTGTTTGCCAGCAAGCGATGTCTTTGGTGAAGTCTGTGGAAAAGGGACCAGAGGTGGACGAATTTCATTAATTAATAAATAAAAAGATGGCGTTATTCTCGCTTTATGCCTCTGCCATCAAGAAGCTAAACTAGGATAGACATCAAACTTTGTCTGTCCGTAGTTGGGCGGAAGAAGACTAGTCTTCGACGCCTAGATAAAGGGGCTATCAGTTGGGGCCCTATAACTATGCACACGAAAATACTCACCAAAGGTATCCACTATAGTATTTACGTACGATAAAACTCTAATCAAACAAAAATTTACGATTAAAAGTTATGTGCATTTAGTACCTATAGCATGTGTATGTGAGCATAGTTATTAATGTAGTGGTTCGTTGTTTTTTGACGCAAATCCTTTACTCAGCGATGAAAAAGCTATCATTAAAAAAAGATTAAGAGTTACTCTTTAGCCATGTTTAGTAGCTACGGCGTTTTTGTTTTACAAAAATATTTGTCTCCACGCGTATTGTACATTGAGATTCAGCCACAAAAAATCTTTGATTGCTAGGAGAATGAATCAGCTAAGGTAGTAACAACTAAACTATACTATAGTGACTATAGTATTTAGGCACGATATAAACGAACAAATATTTACGATTAAAAGTTATAATAATGATAAATACAAATAATAACATTTATCTTAGTTTCTGTGATTGTGTAGAACGCTGGGCAGCAACGCTTTTATGTTTAATTGTGTATAGTTGTAATAAAATTAAATTATTGTTAACATTAATGTATAAAAAAATATAGTAATATTTTATCGGGATATCGAGATAAAACTAAGTCTTTGTACATACTTATACATAATTATATTTAAAAAGCAATTATAAGAACCAAAATGGTCAAATAAATTATTGTCACCGCTGTTAAGAATAAACAAATTAATTGGAATACTAATAAGAGACAATTTAGTGCGTTATTGCAAGGCACGAGAAATACATTGTATATTGTATACACTACTAAACCCCATGCATACTTGATATATGAGTAATTTTTCCATTAAGTAAACAAAATATACTCGATGCACTAACACACTTAAAGATACTTAATGTTATTAAAGTTCCACATCAACCAGAACGCGTAGACTTTTTTTATTAAATTTGTCCTATTTTTATTCAAAATCTCTCTCTCTCTCTCGCTGTGGTGTAATGGTGCATGTGTGCCTAAACACCGACGGTCGCGGAATCGATTCCTACCCAGAGTGGATATTTATACAAATATTTATTTCCGGTCTGGTTGCTAGTCCTTGTGGGTCTCCCCACCGTGCCTCGGAGAGCACGTTTAGCTGTCGGCCCCGGTTGTTATCATGTACACCTGATAGCGGTCGTTATTCATAGTAGGAAATATATCCGCCAACCCGCACTGGAGCAGCGTGGTGGATTATGCTCTGATCCTTCTCCTACATGGGGAAAGAGGCCTATGCCCAGCAGTGGGATATTACAGGCTGAAGCATATATATAAAATTTGCTACTATTTTATGTACGAAACTAATGACTATGTACTAGACTTGACGCAATTTTTTGTAGATTGTAGGTACATTATTGCATAATGTACCTACAATCGTACAAATAATACATTAATTGCTATTAATAATAATTTGTAACTACATATTTTTATCACTTTTTCAATAAATAACTGACACCAATTGGATATTTATTTTGTATTTTATTACTTTGCTACACGTACATGCGCTTCGTTAAGTTTCGAACTTACACAGATTTTTTTTATGTAAGTAATGTCTCCCATATTATGTCTTAGTGCAGAAATATCTTTCTTAACGACAATTTATTTCTCTAAAATCAATACTTATATTGCACTTAAAATTTACTCAAGACATTAATATAATTAAAGATCTCACCTTCAAAATTAAAAGTGCAGGTATTGTACAGATATTACCTATTCGTTAGCACTGCGTGGCAATACATTTATATCACGGAGTATATTTCTGTGGTCTGTGATTTATATGTAGATACGAGTATAAAAATGAATTGACGTTTTTTAGTCGTATCTCGGCCATTCTCCAATTCGGCGTTATTTGCCTAATTACCGTGACGTTTTTCATTTTTCACTGATTTGACTTAAACACATTAAAATATGAAACAAATCAAAAATACGAATTCAATAATTAATGAGGCATGTAACAATTAATTATGGTTTTCTAGATAATAAGACTTGAAAATTTTATGACTATGGTAATTAGAAATTTTTTATATTTAATGTAACGGTAATTAGAAAACATCATAAAGTCTATGTAAAATATGATATATGATAAACAATAATTTGTACACATATAATTATAATTAAAGCGAAAGAATTAACGATGTCCCTCATAACCATAACCTACCAGTAGTGAAAAAAGACACTTTATTATTGCTATAATTTAATAAAAATTAGAATACTTTCAATGAATTTCTTGTTATCTCTTCTATTGACGTAAAGGGAAGAGAATCACGTGCACGTATGTTAGCTACTGTAGACATAGAGAGATAATACGAGAAAAGCGGTACACAAAATTTTGTCGTGGCGCGCATGCTAGGCCTACTGAGCAACGATTCTATCTGCAGTTATTTTTATCGTTGCTCCCACGCCATCTGCTGAGCACTTGCCATGACCACTCTGTGTATAGTTCCAGGCAACCACTCTTAGATTAGGGAAATGCCACTGAAGTTGAGAGATGATAGATATAAAACATTCTTTTATGTATTTCGATATTGGCCAGTCGGAGAATCTGATATAAAATAGATGACATTTACATGAGGAGCTTCATTTTCAATGAAATTTAAGACAGGTATGCAATGACCTTTTAGAAGGTATGAGATGACTTCCATACTGCAACTGCGTCATGTCTGAGTGAAGGACTCAAAGTGCAAGAATCTGGAATCACGACCCAAAATGGTCGCATCTTGCAAAATGTCGAGTTGCTTTTGTAAGTGTGAGTGAGTTTATCAGTGTATGTGAGTGATTTTATATAAGTATGTGTGAGTTTTCTTCCGGTTTTTGGTGACATTTCGCAGATGGGTAGTATTTTTTATCTCTTTTTCTTTTATTCAGTCAGTCAGTCAGTTCCGCCTATTGCAGTCCACTGCTGGACATAGGCCTCCCCAAGTTCGCGCCAGACATCCTGGTTTTCCGCAATCCTCATCCAGCATACACCGGTAATCTTACGTGGATCGTCAGTCCAACGGCCATCGGACCTGCGACACAGATGACCAGCACATTGGCACTTCAAATTGCTAATTCTGTGGGCTATATCGGTTACTTTCGTTCACTCACGGATAGTCTCATTTCTAATTCTAACTTTGAGAGAAACCCCAAGCATAGCCCGTTCCATTGCTTGTTGAGCGACTTTAAACTTGTGTGACCAGTCCCTTCGTCAGTGTGCCTGTCTCGGCTCCGTATGTCAACACAGGCAGGACGCATTGCACGAAGATTTTTGTCTTCAAGCATTGCGGATTTTCTGTTATTGTACCTTTATTTCTCCTTTTCTTTTGATTGCTGATACAAAAAAGGGTCATTTTTAATTCTTTCTCGGCGTTGTCGAGTGGTAAGCCTTCTCTTTTCTTTAACTTCTTCTTTGGTCTTTTTGGGTTTACCCATCCTATGAATTAAATAATTTAATGAATGGTCCGCATATAATATTGATATATTTACGGAAAATGATAATAATAATCTACGAAAACCGCGGGAAAACATTCCATTGGTACGACATCGCAGTTCCAGTTAGTAAATAAGTATTATTTTTTCATACAACGGTAATTATAAACATATGGTAATTAGTATACGGTAATTAGAAAACGATAGATTTTCTTGAAAATGTCGAAAACCGACACAGCATGCAAATACTAGCTTATTACAACGTACGCAGGCCAAAGTACTGTCTCCGTTTACATGATCAACTTGGGTCTATCTTAAAAATCAAGTATTAAACTAAGAACAACGGTAATTAGAAAAGTTTTTAACCAAGGCTACGGTAATTATATACTCACGTGCTTCATTGGCGGTACAATAACGTTAGAGACATTCAGATCGACACCAGCAATTTATACTACGCTAACTCGAATTTTCGAAAATTCGTTTTTTTATGCGAAGTTGCTTAAAATGTGGTTTTTTATAAGTAATAAAAAAATTGTGAAGAAATACTCAAAAATAACGAAGTTATAAATCTTATACTACGCTAACTAAAGGTACTTTTCGAAATCACTCAAATTAAATTACGCTAACTATTATTAGCGGAGTATACACGGGGAGCACCGAGCTTAAAGTCCGTGTAACACTACGCTAACACTAGTTAGCGTCGTTTAGTGCGTTCGTGTATACTTGATCGTTTATAAAATGCACTACTTAGCGACTTTACTTTTATAAATACTTATGTAAAAACGTTTATTAATTCATTTATTTATGGTACCTCGACTATATTTTTAATGTACCTACATGTTTTTTTATATAACATCAATACTTATATATAAAGCTGAAGAGTTTGTTTGTTTGGTTGTTTGTTTGTTTGTTTGTTTGAACGCGGTAATCTCTGGAACTACTGGGCCGATTTGAAAAATTCTTTCAGTGTTAGATAGCTCATTTATCGAGGAAGGCTAAAGGCTATGTGTCATCACGCTAAGACCAATAGGAGCGGAGTCCACGCTGACGAAGTCGCGCGCAGAAGCTAGTTAATCATAATTATGATTTCAATTCCTCAAATTTTCAATTTCAAATCCTTCTCCTACATGGAGAAGAGGCCTATGCCCAACAGTGGGATATTACAGGCTGAATCGTGATCGTGATGATTTCAATACATTATACCTCGATATTGTTATAGAATCGTCGCCATTACCTGCCTAAATTAATAATCCCAAATTCGTGGCTTTTTATAAACACGTCATGTTTGATGAGCCTATTCAAGACCATGATTATTTTATATATTCAGTTCTCAGGGCTCCTAATACTCCACTTAATATTTATTCACCAAAAGTCTTGATTTCAATCCAAAAACCTTCTCAATCGACATTAACTCAACAACCAAGTATCGAACCTTTATTTTCGGTCGTTACTAATGATTCTTCTGACACCATAGATAATACCCCTGTACATTCACCCTATTGTGATTTTTCGGCATCTTCACAAAGTTTAAACGATAATTTAGTGCCGACTTCTTGCCAAGATACCGAAAATAGAACACTCACACCTTAAATCGATACGTCCTTCTAGGAACGTCTTCTCAATTCGCATATGGATAACGGCCTCAGCAGCAACACAGATTCAGTATCGGCAATATCTACTCTCAGTAATTCAAATTCCTCGTCTGCAACGTTCAATGATGGTGACTATTCTGCAGTATCGACCCCAAAAATAATAAACATAAATCTAAAAAAAACTGATGTGGGAGGTGAAATCTAAGGAAAATGATGTTGTGGTATGCACTGCTATAATAAAAAAGCCAAGAAGTTCGTAATAACTTGGTTAATAAGTTCTGGGATACTGTTAAGCATGCGAAACAATGGTAAAATCATTGCCAAGTGTGTGATACAACAGAGTAGAAGCATTTTGTTATATGTGAGATGAGCAAACAGCTAAGAAGGGAGGCTAATGAAGTGGTTAGTTGCTCATACGATTTTTTAAATAAATTAGCTTCTAAGAGGGTTCACGAAGTCAATCTATGATCAGACAATTGTGGGGGACTAAATCGTAACCGTATTGTTCACTATATATACTTACAAGCTGACCCCGCAAACGTTGTTTTGCCATATATGTTATTAACCCTCGCAACCCCCTCTTGTGGGTAGAATTTCGTAAAATCCGTTCTTAGCTGACTTTTACTCGGCGAAAGGAATATTCCTACCAAATTTCAAGTCTCTACGCCTTATGGTTCCAGAGATATTGTGATGAGTCAATATATAGGTGGAAATCTCTTATATATAATATATATAGAAGATTAGCTGCTAAAACTTTTAAAATGAAGTTTAGCCACCATTTTATGGAAAAGGGCCACACACAGAATGAGGGAGATTCAGTTCATGGTTTAATAGAAAAGACTGAAAGAGGTAGAGAGGTATATTTGCCAGATGAATGGTTTCCACTAGTCACTAGTGACTAGTGCATAAGTGCAATAGGCAAAGGTTAATGGGAATACTAATAATGTTATCGAGGTTGACCAAAACATGATATTTGATTTTAAAAGTAATATTAGCAAAAAATAGGACTAAAAATTTAAATAACGATTACAAGTATAGATTAAGTGATAACTGATAACGAAAGCAATCACGAACGAAAGAACCTTTTCCCGAAAAAGCATGTACAAAACTTTATTAAAAATTAATGTACATAAATATATATACTTTAATTATTATTGTGATAAAAATATCGTACCCGAAAAGTATCATACATTTTATAGGAATTTGTTAATAACTGAACATGATGAGAAGAATGTAAGTGATGATGAGGTTTTAATGTTTATAAGTAGGTACTTAATGATAACAACATACTATTTAAATTATGTTATTTATTTAGAAGTTTTTTTTTTTTTTAATTAAGATTAACAATCGATTAACAATAGTACATAAATAAATCTCTTATCGTTAACTAATAGGTAAGTACTTACCTGAAATTTTAAATAACAATTTATCATTATACTACTTTTGTTTTAATTATGTTATTTCCTACAAAAAACTATATTATCTACAGAATTTTATGAAGAATATATAAAAATCAACGCGTATTATAAGCTCAACGGAAAGTTTAATGATACGCTAACTTATGGCACAGATCGATGTATAGTACGCTATGTGTAATTTGGCGGCTTTTAATACGATATCCGTAAGTGACGCATGTGCAGGTTAAATAAAGCTAACTTTAATAACTTCTTATTTAGCATAAGAATTTTTAATAATATATCTTTTGAATATATATAAAAACCTAAGGTTATAATTAATCCACAATATATTTTAAAATTATTATTGCAATGCAATAAATAAAACACTTCTTTAGTACTATGATCTCCCGTAATACACTACGCTAACATTAGTTAGACGTGTTTAATATGTAAAATCTTTTTGAGGAATTACGTGTACATACGGCTAACTTGCGCTAAATCAAAAAATATAAATAATTAAGAAAAACTAAATATGAGAAATTGTAATGAATAAATTAACTATTAAGTATACCAAATTTCAAATAAGTATCTTAATTAATATAAAAGTTATCACGTTTTTCCCTTTATAAGCCTCTCCTGTAAAGTTCACTTTTATGAGTTAGCGTAGTATAAATTGCTGGTGTCGAGATGCTGATGGGCCTCGGCACACACTGAGGAGACACCACGCATACGGTAGTGATGTTCCAAATACTTTTATTTAGAGATGTGCACCCGAGAACAGCAAATGTTACGGCAATTATAACTTTCCATTGGACATACGATTACTTAATGATAATTATTTGTAGACTGGTTCCATTGAGTCGATATTTTGTTATGCGATACACGTAACTTAATATCGTTTAAAACGTTGAATGGATCAAAGTAAATCTGTACGTTATAAAAATTACAAGCAAGTTTTAAGACTAAGTTGGTGTGCGGACACGGTATGGTAATTAGAGAACGGAGGTTTTTTGAACATAAGTTAAATTAATTTAGTCTTAATTACTTAAAACAGAAGCCAATATTTTTTTTACAGCTAGATACGGATGCTTTCTAAAATATATAAAAAAATGCATGATTGAATATGATAATATTACGGATTTTAGAACCCCGGACACGTAAAATTTTCTAATCGGAGAATGGCCGATCTACTAAAATTCGAGAACGGCTCGACCGATTTGGCTAATTTTGGTTTTAAAATATTTGTAGTGGTCCAAGGAAGGTTTAAAAGATAAAAAAAATATGAAGAAATTCCAAGGAAAGTAGTACCTAAAAGTAAAAATTAATTTTCCCATGTATATTTATTTTTTGTGGAGAATGTTTTTGCGTATTTTACTCGTGGTTAATGAAACTTGTCATAATAAATATTTCGTTCTGTGGTGGTACAAAGTTCACCTGGTCAGCTAGAATCTAACAAAAATTACGTCAATCAGAGGTATGTAGAAATTTATCCTAGATATAAACAGATCAAAGTTTCAAATCATGAAACAACCCTAAAGGGAAGGTAATGTTTGGACTTCATACTAGGATTTTATCACATCTGATACCTCAGCGAGGTGAATCATGTAAACGTGCGACTAATATTAAAATAAAGGTATGAATAGATAATATTATAAAATCATGCTACCTAGTAGAATACAATAAATAGGTTCCTTATGTAAAAAATAAAATATGTAATATATAAACAATAAAATGTGATCTATTATATCTCCTAATTTCTTTCGGTTTCTGTTTCGTGGTATTTTTGTACTGCAAGAAAAAATGAATATAATAATAATGAACTACATATTAAATTTATACATCATTTGAGCACGTGCTGAATAGTTTCTTTTTATTTAAAGATCAGAGTAGATCATGGAGGAAGTGTTCATTAATAATGATCTCACCCGCTTCCTTTCAATTCAGCCACTATATACAGGATTTATTATACAATATATTATTGAAACATTGTTTTAAAAGCATATCCGCAACTTTAATTTCAATTAAATTTACCTTTATATAATTAATTTTTTTCTTTTATTTTATTCCTGCAAAAAATTTAAAATAATTGAAATATTTAAATGAAAAACCGTTACCTTTTTTTCGCAGCTAAAGCTACATTTATTAATAAAAACCTCTTTAAAATTAAATTTAATTTAGTCAACAAGTTATTTTTGTTAAACCTTGAAAATAATTTTTTTTTTGCTATACATCTTATCCTACTTCAAATGTATTTAAATTATAAAATTAATTATATTTAATAATGCATAATTTAAAGAACATTAATTATATATAATTTAAGAACAAAAAAAATCGTAAATTTTTACTCCGTGGGACTTACATTTTATTTCTTATTTTAACTTTAATTTCATATTATGTAATAAATATACATGAATGTTTATTATTTTTAAAACTGATTCAGTGGTATTATAAATTTGTAATCGTTAAAGTGGATGCAAATATTCTCTTTAAGTATTCTAGTTTAAAATAATTCTTTGATGCCAGTTATCTTTTAATATGTAAATTAAATTTTTTCTTTTACAGAAAACATACAAGCGGTAGAATTTGCGTAAATGGCAGAGCTCGCAACGTTAAAATGTTTCGAAGACGATCGTGCTACATACTGCAAGACGATAAAGTCCATGACATGCTCACTGTCCACGAATCCCTGAAAGTTGCAGCGGAACTAAAATTAGGAAACCATGTCAGCAAACAACAGAAACAACTACGGGTATTCGCTTTTCTAAATGCCCTAATTTTGATGCTAATTACTCTACTTTCCTGTTATTGCATACTCACCGCATCGCCGCTTTTAATTCAGACTCCAGACTTTTAAGGCATAGTACTCTCTTTAGTACGTATAGTCAAGAGTAATTTAAAAGTCCTAAAAACTTTTATTTTGTATATATTATACAAAAAAAAAATAGTTTTAAGATATATTTTGTGATATAAAATTTGCATGAATTATTGTTATGTTATTTCATTAGACACTATTCATGAATCTAGATGTACTCGTAAGATTAAAGGCGTAGGCAGTGGTAATGTAAAAGGATAAATTATGTTTTTATGATAAAAACTAGTAACAATTTATCTGCCGTTATGGTAGCGATAAAGAGAGCCGCATTCTTTTTAGTACATATTACTATTCGGAAACACATACCTACATACATTCATTCATACGTCACATAAATAAATTGACCAAAACTGTCAGGTTAAATAAATAAAAAATAAAAAATTAGAATTAGAAAAAAAAAGACATTCATCAATTTAGGTGAGTAAGGTTTAATAATACATATCTACTCCTTATTCGGTATTTATAATCTTATATTATTATTTATACTTATATATATATAATATAAAATCTTTTTTCTAATTTTTTATGATTCTCGTTGCGTTATATAGGTAATGTAGAAACTACCACTACGACGATAGGATAGGACTTCGGGTATAATAGCACATAGATAAAGAAAACTAACTTATTTAGAAAACTAAGTTATTCAGAAGATTAAATTCCAAAGTTTAATTTAATATTTTTCCAGATCGAAGAAATTATAACATCATTAGGTTTAAGTCAAGCAAAGAATACGAGAGCGGGCAACTTATCGGGGGGTCAAAAGAAGAGACTAGCGATTGGCCTGGAACTAGTCAATGATCCACCTGTCATGTTCCTCGATGAACCTACGAGGTAAAAAGAATAGTAATGTTATTATTACATTTACATATTTTATTCAAACAACTTTCAATATATATAATTAAGTAATCGTGATATTAATTATTGTATTCGTCTTAAAATATTTCTATTTATATCTATACATTTACTAACTGACCCGGCAAACGTTGTTTTGCTGCTAAACGCTATTAAAAATAAAGGTTGTGTGGTAGAAGGGTGAAAATTTAGGGTTACATGCATTTTTCAGTGCCAAATCTATAGTGGGCCACGGCCACTTTTATAAACGACTGATTCTCAGACCTACCAAATATGCACAAAAATTTTCATAAGAATCGGTCAAGCCGTTTCGGAGGAGTTTGGCCCCTAATACTGTAACAAGAAGCTTATATGTAGGTATATTTGATACAATATTTAAACCGTGATAGTACTACATAATAACATAAGTTCTACAGTAGGTTTTGAGTGTGATAAAATTATATTTAATCATACAATGAATCCTACTTAATGAATAATTCAATAAAAATAAGTTCGAAAACAGATTACGGCAGAGTTTCTTAACCTGTGGTCCATGGACCCCTAAGGGGTCAATGTTATGAAAGCTGGGGGTCCATGGCAAGCCTACTTAAGTTGTGAGTAAATATTTTCACTTTGCGCGTAATCAAAAACAACTCCTCAATTTGATATTCTAATCCAGCATAAGCAGCAGCAACGGTCATACTAGTTATTTATATGTAAAGTTTGATCGCAAACAATAAAAGGTGATTGAAGTAAAGCATTGTTGTGTTTTTTTTTGTTTTTTTTTTTTTTGGAAAGGTTCTGTGGACTCTTTGAATTTTTTAAAGGGGTAGACCCCTTCACTTTTTTTCACTAGAAAAAGGTTAAGAAACCCTGGATTACGGCGTTAAGCATTTATTTTTTTACATAATACAAATATATTTTTTTCTACGTTTATCGACAACTTTATTTATTGTGTGGGTGCTGTCGTTGTTTATAAATATTAGTTTGTTCATGTGTAGCAAACATTTAACAAAGCATTGAACAAAGACACGAACTTTGACCTTAGAGCCGCTGCACGACAGTAGTGTACACTTGTACATCTACACATTAAAGTATCCGTAGCGTTAGTCGTCAACGCGGAAAAAACATGACATTTTTTATAATAATTATGAATCATTTAAAAAATTCTAAATACAAAAACAATCTTCCAAGATTGTTTTTGTATTTAGAATTTTAGATGATGTCAGTTACAGAGCATCTCAGACATTTCACCTATTGATAGACAAGCAAATACATACATATTATTATAATAGGACTAGCTGACCTGGCGAACTTCGTACCGCCTTTTTTTTTTCTTAAATATAATAATTACATATACCAAAATAAAATATAGCCTATCTTTCAAGAAGTAGTGACAAAAATTGAGAAGTGTATGCTGAGATGGTTTGGACATGTTGAGAGAATGAATGAAGAGCGATTGACGAAAAAAGTGTATAAGGCGAGTGTGAATGGGAGTGTTGGAAGGGGTAGACCTAGGCGGACATTTCAAGACCAAATCGGTGACGTCTTGAAAAAAGGCCAGGTCAAGAGTACCCTAAACCGAAGAGAATGTATGAAAGGAATAATGAAAGTGGACGGAGCGAAACAAGTATGTAAGGATCGTAGCAAGTGGAAAGAAGTGGTCTCTGCCTACCCCTACGGGAAAAAGGCGTGATTATATGTATGTATCTTTCAAGTTGGATCAAACTGCACACGGTGTGCAAATTTGATTAAAATCGGTTAAGTGGTCCATTGAGGACAAACATTGTGACACGAGATTTATAAAGATGAAGTACCATTAAACAATGAACAATATTAAATCAGACAATATTGTTTAGATAGTTTAACCTTTCAAAAAATGAAAGTATGCTACAAAATATAATACATATTATTTTTCATTCATTTGAAATTAAAAAAGGCATTTATGTATTAAATCTTTTTATCAATTAATCAAAACTGCGTTGGCGCAACGATCAAAGCACTTTATCTGTGACTGTTACGCTGGCGGTTGCGGGTCCGATCCCCGCACATGACCAAACATTTGTATTGGCCATACAGACTGATGTTTGCCGTGGTCTGGGTGTTTGTGCAGTCCTTGTGGGTCTCCCTACCGTACCTCGGAGAGCATGTTAAGCCGTCGGTCCCGGTTGTTATCATGTACACCTGATAGCCATCGTTACTCACAGTAGGGAATATATCTGCCACCCGCATTGGAGCAGCGTGGTGGATTAAGCTCTGATCCTTCTCCTACATGGGAAAAGAGGCCTATGCCTAGCAGTTGGACATTACAGGCTGAAGCGAATTAAAATTTAAGTTTATAATTTAAAGATTTCAGCGCTTATATTACATAATATAGGTACTATCATTACCGACTTATTTGTTATTTTTTAGCATCGTATCTTAATCAATTCGTGTTCTGTTGTTGAATACAAAAACATACTAGAACTGACTCCATTAACTGGACAGATGTAGCCTGATTGGTTCGGTTATTTGCTTATTAAATATTGTTGCAATTTCTAGTACATCATTGACTCCATTGTTATTAACGATAATATTTGTTAATTCGTTATATATTATTGTGCAATCTTTTTCCTCTTTTATTTTATCCTATTTTGCCTTAATTTTGTATTTTGTCTGTAATAACACAGAAAATAAGAGATAACAATAAAATATCGCACAAACCAGTCATGTTTTCAGTAATAACTATTACAAATAGGGAGCGGAAAGTAAAAAATATGATATAAATTGACATAATAATTTAACAATCAAATACAAAATTTAAACTCATGTAATTAAATGCTTAAAAATTCACAATCTATTTAAAAAAAATTAATATAATAATAATCTAAATAAAACAAAGCTAATCTAAGTTAAACAAATTCAATTCATTAATTCATCAATTCCTTGATGTTACTTTTGAAATTTGAAAGTGAACACGAAAATATATCGACATCATTAAATTTTTCATTATACTTACTACGGGAACGACGAATAAAGTCGTTTTGGGCATATTTAGTCTTGGTACAGGGCAAATCGAAAAGAGCATTTTTGCATTTACTAAATTTATGGACAATAAAATTTAAACAACTTAATAATAAGGGCTATCGACAGCATTAATTATCAGCTTAAAGAGAAAAATATGATCTCTGAGTGTCCGTCGAATTTCCAGTGGGCAGAAACTTAGGCAAGCTCTGACACGAGTTATAAAATCTATATTTTAAATGTTTCAAAAATTTATTTTGCTTTTCGAGAGAGTCGATGTATATTTTATATTGCGGGTTCCAGAATGACGAACCAAATTCTAATAAAGAACCAGGCTATAATATAAAAGAGTAAGAATAGAAACGTTTTTAAACTCCCTACCAATCCTCAAAATAAAACCAAGCATTCGATAAGCCTTAGCTACAACATGGTATATGTGGAACCCAAAAGTTAATTTCCTATCCAGGTAAATACCTAGGTCTCTCACCTCAGAAAGACGGTCAACAATTATGTAATTTAGCTGATAATTATAAGCAATGGGTATTTTTTTACGTGTGAATGAGATGATGCTACACCTTTTAACATTCAGGGAGAGCTGATTGTCGCTACAATACTCACATAGTCTGTTGAGGTCTTGTTGTAACAGTAAACAATCCGAACGCTCAGATATCCTTCTAAAAACCTTCAAGTCGTCTGCAAATAATAATATTGAGGAGTGCTCAAAAATTCTACGAATATCATTTATGAAGGTATTAAAAAGCAACAGACCAAGGTGAGAGCCCTGCGGTACACCAGACGTAACAGGAGTAAATGATGAACAAAAGCCCCGTATCGTCACTGCTTGACATCTATTCCGAAGATAAGAAGATATCCACCTAAGTAGGTCACCGTATATACCAACCTGCTCTAGTTTCTTAAAATGCTCTAGTTTTCAAACTAATAAGAAACTTGACACCAGCCCTTCCTATTTAGACACATTACTCATGCTAAGTCATGTGTCCTTTTAATTTTGTCTAAATAAGCTTGAACAATAACCTACAATCTTATCAGACATTGACATGAGATAGTACAAATTACCTATATTTCATTATCACTTATATAATTCATACCGATACCGTCAAGTAATATGCTGCTCAATTTTATTTATTTGTCAGATGAACATTCATATAACTATGCAATATCGAGATGAATTTACGACTGAAATGTGTTACTTACGTGTAAATATGATTGAAAGAATTCATTTTTTGTGAATTCCATGTCGTTTTTGTAATCATTTATGACATTTTTTAATCAAATAATTATTGAAATTTTTGATATATTTATATGTACTATTCTAAATGAGTCATGTGTTAGAATTGTGTTTTATTCACCATTCATGTAATATTTAGTTAATGAAGTTTATTTAAAAATCAAATTCTACGTTAAAATAAGAGAATAATCCTAACATTGTTCTCAATACAATACAATATTTCTAAAATCATGTACAAGACATGGTCCTAATGACAACTTTATTTTGTAGACAGGACCTATTCACATATAAATACTTCCTTTTTTACCTTATTAATAAAATAAAATTGTTTTTAAATTTAAAAACATACATATATGTACCTTGTCCAGTCTTGCGAACTATAAAACCCGCAAAGTTGCATTGGTCCTTTTACGTTTTCCGAATAATTTTCGGAGCAATTTTTTTATTAATTTTTCATTTAGTAAGTACGTTCTACGAAATAATAGAAAACTATTTAAATAAAAATCTACCAAAGTGGTCCAGCCGTCATCAAGTTTTGCGCTTAGCATTGATATTTTAATAATTTCGTTTAAAATATTAAAGTAATAATTACAAAATTAATGAATAAAAAAACAAATATCAAATTAAATAATGGGTATAATATAATATTATTTTATTTCCTTCTTAATTTTTTTTGTGAATGATTTCAATATTTTTTGCCTTTTCCAGTGGTTTAGATTGCTCAATATCAAAGCAACTGATATACCTGCTTCACCTGCTATCGAGGCAAGGAAGAACGGTAGTGATCAGTATGCACCAGCCGTCCACAATGCTTCTTCACATGGTTGACAGGCTATATGCGGTGGTAGCAGGGAGATGCGCGTATATGGGCTCCGTACCGAGCCTGTTACCCTACTTGAGGGAAATGAACCTCATATGTCCTCCGTACCATAATCCAGTTGACTTTTGTGAGTATCAGAACAAAATTTATAAGAAACTAAGCGTACGTTTTAAACATTTTTGTATTAATTCATCGTGTAACATTGAATCAAATCTAATCTATTATTGATCGACGAATTAAAAGATAATTTATTATATTAATCTTTTATACTAATAATAATTATATTCAAGTAATCTTACGAAACAATGTAATATTAATCTTTGGACGTGACGTAAACTTGAAGTGCCTAAACATTCATTTTAAATCATTCGTTTCTATAAAACAACGCTCTGTTATAACTTAGAATGTTATTTGTTACTGTTATTATTGAACACGTAATAAAGAACTCGTGTAATAACGGACGCCTTGAGCATTACAATAATAGCATACTGTATGTTACTTCAAGTGCTTCAACGTTTTGTAAAGTTTTCAATACGCTCCTTACTTCAGATTGATTGGTTTATTAACGAGCGCGCTACAATTTTTTTTATGTTGTGGAAAGCGATATTGTTTAAATATAAACACTATACTTCTGTTACTACACTCAACTGGCCTTATATTTTAGTAAAATAAATAATATAATATAAAATAAATTTTATTATATAATAATATATAACAAATAATATAATATAATAAATATAAAATAAATTAATATACATATAATATAGGTAAGTACCTAACATTGGATTAACCTTTACGAAAGCAAATGAAACATTTGAAAGTTTTTACAAAAAAAAAAACAATAAAATATTTATTAAAAAAAGTGTGCTATAAATTATTGATTTAATAATGTGTATTATCTTATCTGTCCTTAATGAATCCCTGCAACCAACTAGGAAGTTGGTCCATTATGTTTTGGAATGTCCTGCCACTCCTCAATAGCACCCGTTTTTAGCTCTGTGATGGTTGTAGGCTTTATACATTGTATACTCTAAGGCTGTAGGAGATAGGCGATGGTCGTTGGAGGCGATCGGAAGACAGATTCGGAGTCGTACGATCTGAATCCATCCGAATTTTACAATAACTGTTTATTGTAAAATAACAATTATTAAAATATAATTATTATAATTGTTAAAGTAATACGTTATCGCCGTAACGTCATTTTTATTAAAAAGGCAACGGGTGGATAGAGTCGCCTTAGAGAGTGACGATGCCCGATGGTGCAAGGCAAAATGGATTCGAGTACTAACTCGGTCACTCGTCCAGGATGAAACTGTCGGTTTACCCGTTACCTCCGTAATCAGTGTAGAGTTGTAGACTCGCGTTTTTCGTTACATTGTTATTACGCCTTGAATCCTAATCTCCTACCCAACATGATGACGAATATTTTATGATGAATATTTTACTTCATATTTAACGGAAGAATTATAATTTTATGATTTCAGTATTATAATACTGAAATTATAAAATAATTTTCTAAACAGAATCACTTGCAAAATCTGCCCGAGCACGAACTACCTTTTTGTTCTATGCATGAGTATCGAATGTATCATCTCGGTTCTTATCTATGTAGTTATTAATCGTTGGTACTCTTCAAGTATTCACTAAATAAATTTATTGATAAACCAAATTATTATTATTTTAATATATTATCTATTAATGTAAATAAACTGTAGTAATTTACTATTTTATGTAGGACTAGTAGTAGTAACATAACTATAAGCGCAAATAATCTTCTAGTGTAAATACGTAATACGAGTAATAATAATTTTGTTTTTGTTTTGTTTATCAATACGTAATATTTAGATATTATTTGAAACAAATATAGAAAAATAATGACTTCGATAGTAATTGTAATTTGTATACTTTCCAGTTATAGAAATATGTTCGGAGAATGAAAACCGCTTAGTTGAATGTGCACATAATGGAAAAAATGAGGAATGGACACAAAATACTCCTTTTGCCACTGATAGAAAATTATTAGGTACGTTTAAAAATAATCTGAAACAAAAAAATATATAATGTTATGTTTAAAATAATTCTCACTTCATTTATAACCCCACCCATATTAACAATATAAGTACAAGATATATTATAGGTAGGGATCCCTAGTACATTTTTTTCACCTGATCAGTATCCAGCTAATTTTTTGGGAGTGGCTACATTTTGATGAGGCGAACAAAAAGTTCCTCTTCGAAAACTCTCGATTGTGGTAGATAATAGAGTTAGCAGGAGATAGAGCAGCAGTGAGCGTAGGATCGGGATAACGTACCACGCAATTTGTAGGACATTGTTACTATTAAATTATATAGATATTAACTAACTAAAAGCAAAAAAAAAATCAGAAAAAAAGTTAAGTTAATTATTACTAACCAGCTGATTTTTTTTCTTTTAGTTAGTGATTATCTATATAATTTAATAGTAATAATGTCCTACAAATTGCGTGGTACGTTATCCCGGTCCTACGCTCACTGCTGCTCTACCCCCTACTATCTCTGTTAGCTACCACAATCGTGGTTTTTCGAAGAGGAATTTTTTGTTCGCCTCATCAAAATGTAGCCACTCCCAAAAAATTAGCTTGATACTGATCAGGTGAAAAAAATGTACTAGGGATCCCTAACTATTATGTCCACAATGAAATTTTTTGGTGTGTCTTTCATATAATACAAACTGCCTAAAGTATAGTAAATATTTTACCATTTTAGAATATAAACGAAATATAAGTGAAGAGGTGTACCTGTCAACGCTGCCTGCACCTAAAGAAGATCCTACTAGTAAAATCCTTTTAGCCCTCAAAAGTACATATCCAACCAACTCATGGAAACAATTTTCTGTTTTGACAAGAAGATCTCTATTGGTAATTTCCTTTACTTTCAATTATAGAACTCTTACTCCTTAGAATATCAATTTCAATATAATTTGTAGTGCCTAAAAATTTGTTTATTTGATAATAATCGCCGCGTTGTCGCAACGGTCACAGCACTGGTTTGTGGCTGTTGCGCTGGCGGTTGCAGGTTCGATCCCCGCACATGACAAACATTTGTCTTGGCCATACAGATGTTTACCGTGGTCTGGGTGTTTGTACAGTCCTTGTGGGTCTCCCCACCGTGCCTCGAAGAGCACGTTAAGTCACCGGTCTAGGTTGTGTACAACCGATAACGATCGTTACTCATAGTAGGGAATATATCCGCCAACACGCATTGGAGCAGCGTGGTGGATTAAGCTCTGATCCTTCTCCTACATGGGGATAGAGGCCTATGCCCAGGAGTCGGATATTACAGGCTGAAGCAATAATAATTAACCATATTTTAGTCTTAAATAATATTTGATATAATTGCTGTTATTGAAGATAAGAACTATTAACAAGAGTTAACATTGAAATATCATTATTGGGTTAAAAAACGTTAAATATGCTTTTATCTAGCATCTGATTTTCATTAGTTTACTGAACAATTGTTATCATTACATCTTTTAACGATTATAGACACATTTAGCCGATGCTAGTAATAATACCTAAATAACAAGCACATAATCTATTTATAATGTCATTTTAGTCAATTTGGCGTAATCCGTCCTTCACGATAATGATAACTGGCATACATTGCACAATGGCCTTGTTTGTTGGCTGTCTCTTCTTCAATATCGGTGAAGCAGCAGAACACGTGAGAGATAACTACAACTTTCTCTACTATAGTCTTATGTTTTTAATGTTCACGGCGTACAGTGCAATCTCCATCCGTTGTAAGTATCATCATATTGCCACAACATGTATTACAAATTCAACAAATTATTCATTATACATGATTTAAACAAGTTATTTATTTAATTATGATACGAAATATGAAAGTAATATCATTAACCTTATAAAGGTATTTACGGTAATTTAACTGTTATATTTAAATATATATGTTCTTGTTACACAATATCCTCACTAGTTATACAACGATCATAGTAATCCATACTTAGTAGTAACTAAAAGAAAAAAAATCAGCTGGTTAGTAATAATTTTTGATGACCATGTCATCAACTTGATGACCTCGTAAGGTCATCAAAAATTGATTTTTTTTCTGATTTTTTTTTTCTTTTATTTAGTTAATATTTATATAATTTGATGGTAATGTTGTCCTCCAAATTGCGTGGTACGTTATCCCGGTCCTACGCTCACTGCTGCTCTACCTCCTGCTAACTCTATTATCTACCACAATCGAGAGTTTTCGAAGAGGAACTTTTTGTTCGTCTCATTAAAATGAAGCTACTCACGGAAAATTAGCTTGATACTGATCAGGTTAAAAAAATGTACTAGGGATCCCTACCTATATAATTAATGTAGCCTTGAAATTATCGAAGTTGGTTGTTATTGTTAAAATATGTTTTTATTTGATTTTTAGTTCCAGAACAGATACCTGTTATACGAAGAGAGCATTTTAACCGATGGTACAACACTGGAGCTTACTACTTTTCAACGCTGGTGGCGGCAATACCGACGCAGACCGTTTGCACGCTCTCGTTCACCTTGATTACGTACTGGTTGACCGGACAACCCATAGATTATAAACGATTCATATTATACTCTTCTACGCTTTTATTGGTCTCGTACGTCTCTCTGTGCATTGGTCTTTTCAATGGATCGATGTTTACGGTCAAAGTAAGTGTTGCAAGTATTTTAAAATTTTACGATTAACCATGAAACATCCCACTACTGTGCATAGGCCTCTTCCTCCACGAAGGAGAAAGACCAGAGCTTAATACACCATGCTGCTCCACTGCGGATTGGTGGATATATTTATTATGGCGGAAACACACATTACACAAGCAGAAATGTCCAGACCACGGCAACCATCTGTATATCCAATACAAATGTTTGCCATGTGTGGCGATCGAACCCGCAACCGCCAGCGCAATAGCCACAAACCAGTGCTGTGACCGTTGCGCCAACGCGTCGTCTTATCTACTACTAGCTGCTGCCCGCGACGTCGTCTGCGTGCGTTCACTGCTCGTTCCCCGTAGGTGATAGCGTGATAATATGTAGCCTATATTCTGACCCGACTTCTTAATAATATTCGTGCCAAATTTGAAGTAAATCCATGCAGTACTTTTTGAGTTTATCCCGGACATACATTTGAAGAAATAAAGGTTCACTGCTCGTTCCCCGTAGGTGATAGCGTGATAATATATAGCCTATGTTCTGACCCGACTTCTTAACAATATTCGTGCCAAATTTGAAGTAAATCCATGCAGTACTTTCTGAGTTTATCCCGGACATACATACAGACAAACAGACAAACAGACAAACAGATAAACAGACAAAAATTCTAAAAACTATATTTTTGGCTTCGGTATCGATTGTAGATCACACCCCAAGTATTCTTTTAAAAAAATATTCAATGTACAGTTTTGACTTTTCTACCATTTTATTATATGTAATAGATAATAGATGAGTAACGATCGCTATCAAAACTATTTACTTTTAAAGTTTATATGACAACAACCGGAACCGACAGCTTAACGTGCTCTCCGAGGCACGGTGGGGAGATCCATAAGGACAGACATCCACAAGGACAAACATCCATCAAGAAGCAGGAACCAAACCTGAAAACCGTCAGTATTCAGACGCGTACATGGCACATGCACCACTACGCCAGAGTGGTTGTAATTTTAAAATTATATTCTTTATATTTTTCTTACATCGTTTTGATCAGGCATACTGAGTTTACATTTAGTTGTAATGCTCTAATATGTACTTACTTACTACTCGTTTACTTATTATATCTTCAGTGTTTTTAAACACAATTAAATTTAACAAACATATTTGATTACAGAATGGCGTCATCTTCGGACCGTTCTTCATTATGCCTTTCACCGTATTCTCTGGATTTTTCCTTCGATACAACGACGCACCATTTTTTATCAAATGGCTGTTTCAGCTTTCATTCCTTAAACACGGACTTATCGGTTTAGTCATGGCCATTTTCGGTATGGACCGTCCGAAACTCCCGTGCAATGAGGTATATTGTCATTACAGAAACCCAGTACAATTCATCAAAGACATTGGAATGTTTGGTGAAAAGTATTCAGTAGCGATGATCGCTCTTTGTACTATCGGCTTCGGGTTCATTGCGCTTGCTTACATTGTTTTGAAAGTAAGATTAAAACGTAAATGGTAAAGCTTAGTTTTAATGACAATAGGAAAAATATTCCGGCGTAATTTAAGTTTGGCTGTGATTAGAGGTGAAATGTATAGTAAATGTGGCTAGGTGATGAGCTATCTTACTTTTAATGTATTTATAATTAAGACAGTGAATCGTAAATAAAAATAATTTTTATAGCTATAATAATATATATTTATGTTATCAAAGAACAAATGCCAAATTAATAAATAACTTAATGCAATATTTTTCTTACCTTGACTGTATTACAAAGTAATATCGATAATATATTTTCTAATGTATTGTAAGATATAAAATATTGTAATACATGTAACCTTAACTTAAAAGTTAATGAAAGCAATATTATAATGAATGCGACATAATTTTGTAATAAATAATGTTACATTGTTATATTAGTGTCACTACTGTTTCTTGCCTAAAACACCTTCATACTATCTGTATGACGTGAATCTCAACAGGTAGAATTTAACTTTATCACATATTAAAAACAGCACTACTGATCCCGTTTAAAATTAAATTAAATCGTCAGCATAAGTTCAACAAATGGTTTGTACAATAAATGCTCAATTTACCTACACATTTTTTGGTGATAGCTCTGTTAATATGTATAGGAAACCCTAGAATATATTGCACTTTGTGGAAAGAGTAGCACAAAAATCGGTCTTATTAATAGATCTCATTGATTTGGTCCAAAGGTACTTCACCATAACTCGGGCATTATTGTTGTAAGATAGAGTCCATTGTATATTCTTTTGAAAGTTTCTTCATAACCCAATCACTATACTAATTCCTAATGGACCTAGAATGTATGAGGACTTTAGAAGGGGTGTATAAGTCACTATTTATTGTACAGAATACATATACTTAATATTTTTTAATATATTTCTCTTTTTAGTTAAATTGCTATATATTTCTCTTTTTAGTTAAGTTTCCGTTGAATTATTTTTTATACCATATGAAGAAAAATTAATTTTTTTACTAAATATACTAGACGTTATTGAACGCATTTTCTTTTTATAGATCGAAAATAATTCTACCATTTGATCATTTTTAAACTTGTTACAATGCAGTACATAACAATAGAGCACTTGGATAAATCATTTTCATTACTAAGTAGATATTCTTGTATTATACCTAAAACGAAGTATTATAATTTTAGGGAATACATAATATTATATTTACACCTATATTATGTAATTGAGTGAAATTTAATAAGTTACTGAAAATGTATTCTGTTTTTTTTTTTTTCATTATCACAAAATATTTTTTTAAAATAATCAGAAATCACTAATGTCACGGGGCTAGTGACGAGTTTTATCAACCACGCCATTCTGAAGAAAATGGTTAGACATTTTGGCTATTTAGCCCCAGGTGTAAGTTACACGTCTATGTAGGTTCTAAATAGGTACACATAATTATACGCATGTTCACATTTGTAAGGAATTAGCTCTAAAAGTAACTATTTTAGACTCTAAAATTAATGGTGTGAACCATTTCCTGCCAATTTTTATACTATAAAATATAAATTTTCCATATAACTTACAGACAGAATACATATACATTATAATAATATAGTACATTTTACTACCGACTCTTCAAATCTTTAAAATACAGTGGACCCGCGGTAATCGGACAAACGTTTTGCAGGCTTTTTTTCTTTTCTAATATCATTGTTTGCAGGGCAGTGTCGGATTACCGAATTTGTCGGATTATAGAGTACCCTGCCTAAGACCCCCTATAGTCCGGATTTTTTTTAAAAGAGTATCTTGTAATCCGACAAATTACAGGTTCAATGAAAGGATTATATATGTATTCATGAGTAAAAATGATACTTCATTATGTATGGACACGTACATGGTGTAAATCCCGTAAAAATGAATTCAAATAATGTCAATACCTAACCATGGAAATTTAAAACAATATATTCATTATGTATGTCTTTAGTAAATTAAACAACTCAATAGAGAGCTTACGTTTTATTATAAAACTAACGTCATTAATGCTATAGAACTTACAAAAAATATGCAATAACTTTACATTAGGAAATAATTGTGTACAAACAAATGAATACCCTACGCGTCGAGCACAATAGTACCTACTAGTGTGTACAAGACAGTTATAACTCGTTCAATCATGCATTAGCAAAATATTCAAACAGACCATGTCGGATTACAGGGGGTGCCGGATTAGCCGGGGGCCGGATTACCGGGGGTCCACTGTATAATGGACCCACAGACCACAGAAATACTAAATGGACCAAAATGTTTTCGCTTCTAGCTAAATCCGTCATTAGCTTTTATATTGAATTCCAGACAACCTTTGGGTAGAGGGCTAACATAGTAATTGTGCCAAAATATAAAAAGATACTTTCATATACGTACTTTTATATACGTACTTAGATAAATACGTACATGTATATATATAAATACCTTGTATAAATCATACCTGATAAATAAAAACAGGAATTATATTTTTAACGCTAAAAGTCTGAAACACTTCGATCTAGCGTGTACATCGTCCCATAGCTTAATTGGCTAGATCACCGACACGGTCTGTCGGAGGCGCGGGCTCGAACCCCGCTGGATCGAAATTTTTTGATATGATTTAAAAATATTTATAATTTTGTCATGAGTGGTGTCATGGTGGAGTGGGGTAACCCAAAAATAAAAATAATACGAGTCTCAAACACTACTAACAATTATATTAACAATACCACTGAGTAGTTGCGTACTGCAAATTTTTAGTAAAAAGCTACTTCAATAAACCATTTGAAATATGTATTTCAGTAATTAAAACAAAGCAATACCAATAATCTTAGTTAGTTCGATTACTTTTCACTAGATTTTAATATGTGTGAAATTATTTTAGTACTGTATTAAAAACATTTGCAAAGAAATTTTATTCACTAAAATGCAAAGAGCTTTTCCGCTCTTTTCTTAGCAAAACGTAAAAAATAGCCGATATGTGAACTAGCAATTTTTTTATTTGTTAAATAAAATTTAACTTGCCAAATAAACATTTACATACTAATATATATACTTACTTGTAAGTGCTTTTGAAGTGAAGAAAAATTATTATTTTTAGATATATTATATCACATCATCAAATTTACATTTGTATAAATTAGTCGATTAATTTGAGTTATTAATATATTTTATTAAAGATATTTTTGTTTTTGTTGTTTACAATATTGTTTCAGAGTGATGAATTTTCGTAAGAAGCTGTAATTTTTTCATTTCAATTTCATGCAAATTACTTTAATATATGTATATTGATGATATCGTTAACTGTAAAAGAGTTTTAAGAGAAAGTGTTGTAAACAATGTTAAAATGCTTGGTCATGTTGTATTTCAAAATAAGACTTGCTTAATTTAAAGTGTAGTGTGTGCTTTTATAATTTTATATATTTGTATAATGATTGTGTTTTTTTAAAGAATGTGTTCACTTATGTTTTGTGTAAGATCATCGTCTGGAACAAAATTTGTGTGTTACGTGGCTGACCGAGATCTCACGATCTTTTTTAGTAGGTAAATAAAATTGAGAAGATTATTAAAAAAATAAGCCTTGGCAATATAGCATTTTTTGTTTGTATCTCTGATGTGGTTCAAAGATTATATGCTTTAAATTGTTACAACATTTCCGACTACATTCCAATTGTTTATATATAAGAACAGGGCAAATGTATATTGATCTGTGATGTAGAACCTAAAAATTAGCCACCATTTAAACCTGATTGTAATCATTACTACTATTTTTATAAGAATTTTGAGTAAGAGCCGTAATAATAATGTTAATTTAAATTCATACATAAATTTGGTGTTTGTAAAATAAAGAATTTGCTATATCAATTTTTTATTTTCTTAGTATTGATGCACCAAGATTATATATATATATATATATATATACATAATATGTATAACTAGGTCAGCAAACAAGCGTACGGGTCACCTGATGGTAAGCATGCATCGCAAGCGCGTTGCCGACCGAATTCCCCCCAGGAGCTTTGGTCACCTTACCCACCAACAGGAACAACAACTAAAAGACGTGTAACACTGCTTAAAAACAGTATTATTTCGCTGTGTTCTTCTGTAAGGTCGAGGTACTACCCCAGTGGGGCTGCAGCTCCATATTTTGAGCAGGAAACCTGCTGTGCCTTAAAGTCTGGAGCAGCCCATCAGAGGAAATACCTTGACCTTACAGAAGATAACAAGTAAATAACACTGATCTTAAAAAGTTTTAAGTTCCTGTGGTGAGTAAGATGGTCAGAGCTCTTGGGGAGGGTCGATACCAGGATTGGCAACGCACTTACGTTGCTTGTGGTGTTGCGAGCGTCTATAAATCTATAGGTTACGGTAACCGCTTACCATCAGATAGGCCGCTACGCTTACGCGCGCGTACGCTTGTTTGCCGACCTAGTCATATAATATAAATTGTATGACTGTATCTATTGCTTAGTAGTAATCCACTGTTCTAGATAACGTATAAATAGAGGAGAAAGGAAGCAAAAAGGTAGTCATACAATTTAAACAAATATTAAGTCAAAACAAAAGGATGAAAAAAATTTAATAAACGTAAAATAGAAACTATACTCGTATGTTACTGATACCGAAGTCTCGAAATCGTTTATATGCAAGCCAAAATTAAAGATCTTCTTTACTTTCTTCGTTATCAACCGTTAGGTGGCATAAATTGCATTTAGTGCGTGGCCAAACAAGCTATATATTTTATTTATTCCGAAAAAACAACAAGTGTTCATGTAAATACATATAAAGACATAGATATACCTACTGATAAAATTAACTGTTCTTTACATATAAAATACTAGCTTCTGCGCGCGACTTCGTCGGCGTGGACTCCGCTCCTATTGGTCTTAGCGTGATGACACATAGTCTATAGTAGGGATTGCAATCCGGAAAACCGGATCCGGTAATCCGGCGGATCCGGCATCATTTTACAGTGACCGGATCCGGTAAAAAATGCCGGATCCGGTGACCGGATCCGGTGTTGGCGTTTTTTGAGAAAATGACCTCTTTTTAAAAGAAAGAGCGTGGTTCTTAAATACACGAGTCCTTTGACGCTAAGACTAAAGACTTGATTGATAGATTTTTGCCATTTAAATTAGTTATAGATACATTATAGTGAAGGTATTCAACTCTATTTACAGCTGAAAAAACACTGAAGTTGCTTGACTTATTGTGCGAATATTAAATAGCTTCACATTGCCGTTACTTGCAGAATACCTAGAAATATTAAGATTCAAACTAGGGATGTTATTTTATCGTAACCAAACTATTGGATATACGTAATAAAAATGTATCTGTAACCGTACCATAAACCGATATTAAAGTTTCGGATGATTTCGCAGGGATCTATCACAGAGGTATTTTAAATACTAATTTTTTTGCTATGTTTTTACATTTTTCTGGTCAAATAATATTAGCTGAGCGCGTTCTTCATTATCATAAAGTCAGTCTATTTTGCAACTAAATTATCGTGGTAGTCATCGCTGTGTAACATAGATTACTCAGAATTTGTAACAGTAACTAATACAATAAACGTTAATTATTAACTTATCATAGGAAGTAAAATAAAGTATTGTGGCATTTCCTCTAAAATCGAATATCTGTAACCGAAACTAAAGGATAATCCGAACGAATTTAATATTTGTAACCATAATATCATAACATCGACGGTTTGCTGGTTGGATTCCCGCTTGGGATGGATATTTGTATTTGTACAAATATTTCTTTCCAGGGTCGATGTCTGTCCTTGGGGGTCTGCCCCTCCGTGCCTCGGAAATCACGTTAAGTTGTCGGTCCCGATTGTTATCATAAATACCTGATAGCTATCGTTACTCATAGTAGGGAACATATCCGCTGATTAAGCTACAATCCTTCTCCTACATGAAGAAAGAAGCCTATGCCCAGCAGTGAGATGTTACGGGCTAAATCTTATATTTGGAACCATATCATATCTATAAATATTCGTACCTCTATATATCCGTAACCGAAGCCTTTACCAAGTAATAGCCTGATAGATAGCGTGAAACTTGTGAAAGGAAAAGTAGAGACGAAGATCTACAATCACTAAAACATTTAATATTACTGGACTAACCGACTAATTACTCGTAAAATTACAAATCCAGCTCTTTGATCCGTCTCACCACGTGTTAATACGACGTGGTCGAAATTGGAACTCGGCTTAGTTCAATTTGTATCAATAAATTTGACATATATGAATACTGTGAAATAACTCCCACGGCTACATTTGTAGCTCTTTAAAGTTGATTTAAACATTTTTATCTTTTCATTTGATATACATATATATAATTTGTTTTATACTGAGATTTAATTTTAAAAAAATATTTAATTAAAATGTACAATTTTTTCACTTCATTAATGGTCAACATACGTTTGAATTAAAAAGAAAAGTTAGGTTATTATGGTTTGATAAATCCAGCCCGGATCTGGGCCGGATCCGGCCCGGATCCGGCCGGATTGATAAAAATTCGACCGGATCCGGCCGGATTAAAAACGACACCGGATTGCAATCCCTAGTCTATAGCCTTCCTCGATAAAAGGGCTATCTAACACTGAAAGAATTTTTCAAATCGGCCCAGTAGTTCCAGAGATTATCGCGTTCAAACAAACAAACAAACAAACTCTTCAGTTTTATATATTAAGTATAGATACATACGTGCACCTTTCATGATAAAAGCATTTACTAAAGATATTAAACTATTTACTAATTTCTTCCTAATTTCAATACTAGATACTATGGTCTGAGTATCATCTAACCCAGATCTGTTAACTCGATGAGACATATTTTTTTATCAAATATAATTTATAAACAAATATGCTTATGATAACTTGCCTATCGAAATGTGTTCGTTATAAAGCGTTTGTAAATAACGTAGAATAAGACTATTTAGATTAATAATAATAACGATTGTCGAATGATAATAATTAACGATTCGTTTTGACGAATACGTATTGCACATACTTCGAGATTATTTTATCGTTGTGGGCATAGGTCATTTTTTTAAAATTATCATCACTACATATTATAAAACAGAGTCCCTTCCTGCTGTCTGTCTGTATATATACTTAGATCTTTAAAAACTACGCAACGGATTTTGATGCGGTTTTCTTCGGCAAATAGAGTGATTCCAGAGGAAGGTTTATATGTATAATACATGCATAATATAGTAGAGGAACACTGATAGTTTTAAAGTTTTCTAATGTGATGTCGTAAGTACACACATTTTTTGCGCGTAGATTGCAAATATTTATTTTATATTTTATATTTAGTATCAGTATTGCACCCGTGCGAAGCCGGAGCGGGTCGCTAGTCAATAATTAATGTACTTTTTAGAGCTCACGTTGTGCATATATCATGAATATGATGAATAAGTCTAATAATTCCGGAAAAGATAAATTGGCTAATTGGGCACATTCTACACTTAGGTATTTATAATTATTTCGCTCTTGCGTATTGTCTGCAAATAAACAACTAAACATGCAATGCTGGGATTGCGAAATAAATTGCATTTAATTTGTATGTTAAAATATAACAAATTAAACAATATATAAACGACATTTTTAAAATAATAATGGTTTATGGTCAATAGCAGATTAACCGAACACATGACATTATACATTTTATGAATTTTTTTATCAAGGATCACATTGAAATTATTTTTAGTTATGATTGTATTAACATGATAGCAAGTACGGATAATATAAAAATATATTTATAATCTGGGCAACCAAGTGAATATATTAAGAAAACATATGAAATACAACAACAAATAAGAAATTCACGAGCGACAAATTTTTGTCCATTGAACAGTCTGTGTCTACGTGATTCTTTGTACACTTCACATTTAATTTATCAACTATTTATTTCCTTGTTCCATTATTAGATGACAGTAGGTACACTAAACATACAAAGACCGTATAATATGAACCATTCTCTACCATTGTTGACCTCGCAGGCACATTTTAACGTGTTACGTGTACAGAAAGCGTTGTTTATGTTGTAGACCTGAAATCTACAAAGAAATGACGGTGAATATTTTATCAAAATCGTGTAAACGTATATATCGAGAAATTGAATAAAACTTCGCTTTTTGCGCATCGTTGTTTTTCACGTCGATTCATACACGCGGACCCCCGTTATGTGGGAATGGGAAGCTCTGATCCTCTGTACCTACCAAACCACTGTAGACAGCCCGTGCCTCGCTATAGGTACATGTGCTCTTCAGCTTTGTAGTATCATAATTTAAAACAATGTTGATATAACATATCGATCGATATTAATGTTTGTTTTCAATTATTTATTTCATACATCATTTTACAATGCCGATTGCCGACTAATAAAGATAACGACAAATGGAGGATGCTAACATTCATAGGGACGTTTGTCTGATTTACTAAATACAATTTGCATAGTTTTGGTACCATGTCGTCAGAGAAACACACAAAGACACAAACAAACGACCAAATTTCTTAATCAATCAATCAAAACATATAATAAAAGTCCAAATGTAATGTGATTGTGCTTGCTAATCTCAGAAACGGCTTTTCCTATTTAGATGCGGTTTTCGGTGTGCTGTGTGGTTACGGCACTAAAGAATGTAGCCACCCCCTCTCTTCCCGTGGGTGTCGTAAGAGGCGACTAAGGGATAACACAGTTCTACTGCCACCTTGGAACCTAAAAAGCCGACGGATGGCGGGATAACCATCCATGCTGGCTTTGAAATACACAGGCCAAAGATGGGCAGCAGCGTCTTCGGTGCGACAAAGCCAGCCCTGCGGTCACCAACCTGCCTGCCCAGCGTGGTGACTATGGGCAAAACACATGAGCTCGCGTCGTAATGTCGGGCGCGAACTTGTGGAGGCCTATGTCCAACAGTGGACTGTGATAGGCGGTAGTGGTAGTGGTGGATGCGGTTTTCACTAATAAGTATATTTTTGTAAGGTTCACTTAACATTTATTGTTTGTTTCATGTCAATCGGTTAATAAATAAAAAAGTTATGCCAATATAAAGAATCACGTTGAACATGTAAATACCCAAACTACGGTCTTTATAATCCAAAAGATATATCCAAAAAATGCTGCCCAAAGCCATTGATCCACGCGGACGGAGTCGTGGGCACAGCTACTGGTTAATATGCCTTTTGGTCGTAATTGCTTTAATATATTTCAGGCGCTTTGAATTACATCCAACATAATTATTATATAGAGTTTTTCAATAAGCCCGGGTGAATTTGGTAGCCCATAAGGACCAATTTATTTTGGTGACATTTGTGAAGTCTTTTGTTTATTATTCATCAGTTACTAATGCCAAATCATCATTGCAAGTTACATGATTAAACAGCACGTGTAAATGGTAACATTTTGTTATGATTGTTACGTTACGCGCAAACGTTACGTGTATTGCGTCCATTTTATGCTAGACGTGGTTCCGAAGTTAGTCGACTCTTCAACGTTTAGTAGCCAAATTTGAGACAACGGGCTTGCTAAATAATCAGCCAATACCTGTACGTTCAAGACACGCAAGGTTGGCGGAAAACATTGTCATGGCTTTTGAAAGCGTACAGCAGAATCTGATACAGTCGATTCCTCGCCTTCCACGAGATCTTCGAATTTCTAGGACTTAGAGAATTTTGTGTCTGGACTTTGGCCGACATCCGTACAAGATCCAATTAATCCACACCGTGGACAACACATTTGACATTCTGCATGAACGATTTAAGGATAAGTTTGTTTCTTGCAGGGGGGTTGAATTGACCAACAAAGTCGTACGATTTGACCCAGCAAGACTTTTTCTTATGCGGCTTCTCGAAGTCGCAAGTCTATGCAAATTAACCACATCGTGAGGTAACACAAAGGTGAACATTACACAGGCCATTGCTCAAATTCAGACCGATCTACGCGTAAGTCATTGAAAATTGGACAAGTCGAACCCGTACCATCGTAAGACGCTGAAGCGGGCTTTTGAACAATGTCATATTCTACATTCAATGGCAATATACATTTTCAAATAAAATAAATTAAAAGTAAAATACTTTTAAAAACAAGCTTTTATTTTAAATGCGCTAAAAATAATAAAATAAGCTTTTCTTTAAAGCTTTTACTATCAACATACAACGTCATTACACAATGTATCATCACTACATATTATTATAAAACAAAGTCGCTTTCCGCTGTCTGTCTGTACGCTTAAATTTATGAAACTACGCGACGGATTTTGATGCGGTTTTCTTTAGTAGATAGAGTGATTCAAGAGGAAGGTTTTTATGTATAATACATGCATAATATAGTAGAGGAACTCTGATAGTTTTTGCAACCGTGCGAAGCCGGGGCGGGTCGCTAGTATGCTATAAAAGCTTGTCGCGAGATTCAAGTACTCGTATTTACTTAGTTTTAAAAGTTATAAAATTTTTATTATAATCAATTAGATCAAGTCATTTAATGCACTTTTTCATCTACATAGATAAAAATATATACAATATAGCATATTGTTACGTGTTAGGGTTCGAACGATTTGGAGAGAAAGACCTGCTGACTCTTTTAGAGACTTTATTCACAAGCACTAGGTACAACACTACGCACTAAGTACAAACACTAATCACTAGGTACACTCACTGATCACTAGGTACACTTCACTAAGCACTAACAATGTCCGAGGTCGTAGCCAATGTCGTAGGTTTCCGCTGGTATCACTTCTAGTCTTCACTTCGAAGTCGCTTCGTCGTTAGCTCAAACTGAACTGACTCCGCTCGGCCTCAATCGGCCTTTTTATACCGGGCCGAGCCTAAACCCAGACAGTTCTAGAACCTTCGTGCGTGTACTCGATCCTGAGTTCATTCACCTAAATGTCCTCTAGCGCCATCTAGTATTGAGTGGATGTTTCACGTTGTCTTTGTAACAAAGTGGTTTGTACAGCACACAACGTGGTTCCTTCGCTCCCCGCTAGATGGCGCAAGCTCCTTTTTTTGTGTACTCGTAACACTACTCCCCTCTTAGAGATGCTCGTCCCGAGCATCGTTGTTACTGCCATGGTAACGCGCCAGACGGTCTATGTGTACCACTTTGAATGTCCCTCTTGGTTGCTTTTGAATTCTATAAGTCACATCATTCACTCGGGTAACCACTTTGTATGGACCATCCCACTTGGTCTGCAACCCTGGAGATTTCCCTTTCCGGCGGGTTGGGTTATGCAGCCACACCAGTGACCCTTCCTCGAAGCCGCTTGTGTTCGATTTCCGGTCGTTAATAGTCCCCTGTGTCGTAAGACTATTCCCGCTGCATGCCTGGAGGATAACAGTTTTCAGGGTTTCCACCGCGTCAGCCAGAACTCGTCTCTTAGTTCTAGCTTTCATTCGTTTCCCTTGATCCCGGGCAGGGAACGAAGCCCTTTGCTTTTTCAGCTCCTCTATTTGTTCCTCGATCCTTTTCATCCTTGCTCTCTGGGTCTTCTTCTGCGGGCAATTGAGCTGAAGATGACCCCTCTCGCCGCACTTGTAGCACATGACTCCAGAACGTTTCTTCGTAGGAGCCTTAGCCTCCTTCTGCGGGCAGTTGAGCTGAAGATGGCCCCTCCCGCCGCACTTGTAGCACATGACTCCATAACTTCTCTTCGTAGGAGCCTTAACCACCTTGACTACCTCAGAGACCTCACGGATCTTATGGGTCTGCCGTACGTCATGGCGAACAGCCTCGACCTCCAAAGCATGCGCCAATGCTTCCTTTAGCGAGTGAGCTGGTGAGCTGGTGGGCGGGGCCAGTGGGCGGGGCCTGAGGGGCGTGGCCAGTGGGCGTGGGTTTCCGCTGGTATCACTTCTAGTCTTCACTTCGAAGTCGCTTCGTCGTTAGCTCAAACTGAACTGACTCCGCTCGGCCTCAATCGGCCTTTTTATACCGGGCCGAGCCTAAACCCAGACAGTTCTAGAACCTTCGTGCGTGTACTCGATCCTGAGTTCATTCACCTAAATGTCCTCTAGCGCCATCTAGTATTGAGTGGATGTTTCACGTTGTCTTTGTAACAAAGTGGTTTGTACAGCACACAACGTGGTTCCTTCGCTCCCCGCTAGATGGCGCAAGCTCCTTTTTTTGTGTACTCGTAACAATATAAATTATATACACACGTTATATTATGTTGATAGTAAAAATTTTAAAGGAAAAGTTGATCGTATTATTTTTAGCGCAATTAAAATAATATTTTGTTTTTAAAAAATCTTTTACTTATATTTTTTTGCTTTTTAGTTATCGCTGAATAGGTTACTCAGTCTGCTATTCTCAGAAAATTATTTCATTTGATACCCAAAATATAGGAAAACCTATATAAAGTTATGTTAGGTACACACACATCAGCCTATCGCAGTCCACTGTTGGACATAGGCCTCCACAAGTTTACGCCAAAAATTGCGTGAACTCATGTGTTTTGCCCATACTCACCACGCTGGGCAGGCGGGTTGGTGACCGTAGGGCTAGCTTTGTCCCACCGAAGACGCTGCTGCCCGTCTTCGGCCTGTGTATTTCAAAGACAGCAGTTGGATGGTTATCCCGCCATCGATCGGCTTTTTAAGTTCCAAAGTGGTAGTGGAACTGTATTACCCTTAGTCGCCTCTTACAACACCAACGAGAAGAGAGGGGGTGGCTATATTATTTACTGGCGTAACCACACAGCACAAGTGATAAGTTAGGTAAATATAGGAAATCTAAAATATCAAACTGAGTGACTTTGTTTTTTTACATATGAACGTTTTAGTATACCTGCAGAGAATTGCGTCACTCAACATGTAAACAAAATGTTGTAATAGTACATTTTGGAACCGGTTTAAGTTTATTTGAACATGTTATCAATAATAACGTACCAACTTTAATATTTTAAAGACCACACAATCGCAATTAAGGAAGCTTGAACATAATCATAAGATTATAAAATTACTTAGTAACGAATCAGTTCCGATAAGAAATCAATACATTAAAAAAGCGATAAAGGAATATATGTATTGGCTTTACGAATTAGCAAAATTTTGTATCCTTCAAATTCTAATACGGTGTACTTGTCTTTGATGTTCATAGATATAAAAGCGAATGTAATAAGTCAAGTACTCATTTCCGTGCATCTTACGCAGTGGGAGGACGAATTCCGTTCAACTCGTACAAAACAGAGTGATAATAAAAATTGTTTCAAAGAATGGATGTGGAACTAGTTGGTGTAGAAGATAGTTGTCATATGGTCTTCGTCAATGTTAGCTTCGGGATCAAGAGCAATTTTACAAGTAAGATAAATGTATATTATACTAGATGGGGTCTGTGCTGGTTCCTTTTCTGTTTCTTTTTTTTTTTTTTTTTTTTTTTTTTTTTGTTTTTTTTTTTTTCTGATTACCTGATCTTCTTCTTCTTTTTTCCCGGATGTTATTGCATGCAATTTAAACCAAATTAAATTACAAATAATAATTTTCGAAAAAGTTAAAGACAAGTAAATTACATATTTTGTTAATATGTTCCTTTTATGTGTGTTTGTGCTTTATTTCATTTAAAGCTTTATTCGTTTTCTTTTGATAATAGAAAATAAAGAAATTTATAATTAGGTATGTAATGTCCTTTTGACTGATAACACGAGTATAATAAGCACGGATAAGTTATAAATTATATTTATTGATGAATAAAATAATTTTAAACCTCTGCAAATATATAATTGATTGCGCACAAAACAAGCAGCTTTTTTTAAATGAATTTTTTTTAATAGGCTACCTAAAAATACATGTACTAGAAAACTTTAAATTAAAACTTAATAAAAATATATTATGTTTTAATAATTAACTAAAGGATTAATATAAAAAAGTGTGTGTGTCAGCTCCGATGTACGACTGGAGTTTACTCCTTCAAATGTCTAAATAGACACAAAAAAGGCTTACTAGTCTAAGAAAAACTTTATTACCATATCAAAAGGTAACTGGTAAGTAAACGAATCAAATAACGCTGTAGATGGCGCACAAAAACGTAACGAGGTCATTCATTCAGTAGATTTTACTCCTCATACTTTTTTCATCATGATGAATCATCTTTTTGCTGTGTGGCTACGGCACTAAAGAATGTAGCCACCCCCTCTCTTCCCGTGGGTGTCGTAAGAGGCGACTAAGGGATAACACAGTTCCACTACCACCCTGGAACTTAAAAAGCCGACGGATGGCGGGATAACCATCCATGCTGGCTTTGAAATACACAGGCCAAAGACGGGCAGCAGCGTCTTCGGTGCGACAAAGCCAGCCCTGCGGTCACCAACCCGCCTGCCCAGCGTGGCATGGCTATGGGCAAAACACATGAGTTCGCGTCATAATGTCGGGCCCGAACTTGTGGAGGCCTATGTCCAACAGTGGACTGTGATAGGCTGTAGTGGTGGTGGTGGTGGTGGTGGTACTTATTTCATATAAGGAGTAGAGGTGGGCACAACGGCTATACGTTATAACGTTACGCTACTTTTAAAATGCCTCTTATTTTTTACGCTTTATTATATTTGTTTGTTTTTTTGGTCCTACCAACTTAGAAACCCTTGTGGGATCAAATGCATAGTTTACTATTCTATATAGGACATACAGACAAACATTCGACGAACGAAGCTACCCCCGATAGGTTATTTTATCCGCTACCTAATATAACGATCACCTCTGAACTTCGTCGTTTATGAATGTTTGTCTGTGTGTCCTATATAGAATCGTAAACTATGCATTTGATCCCACAAGGGTTTCTAAGTTGGTTGGACCAAAAAAACAAACAAATATATTATAGCGTAAAAAATAAGAGGCGTTTTAAAAGTAGCGTAACGTTATAACGTATAGTTAAGGAGTAAACTCCAAAAAGACAATAAATTTTTTACTTCAAATTATTGCTACGATACAAAGCAATAATAATAATAGGAGGCGAAAACGCTTAAAAAAGCGTTTCCGTTTACATAATATAACTTAATTAAAACAGCTTCTAAAGTGCAGAACTAGTCCAGTTTCTCTAATATATTTAGTAACATAAATAAAAGCTATAGGTATCGTAATGGTTGCAGATAATTTATTAATATATTAAATTACGTGTCACGTTATTTGTCCGCGATGGACTCCTAAATTATATATTTAAGCGATTTTAATCAAATTTGCACACCGTGTGCAATTTGATCCAACTTGAAAGATAGGCTAGGCTATATTTTATTTTGATATATGAAATTATTACATATATTTAAGAAAAAAACATAAGGCGGTACGAAGTTCGCCAGGTTAGCTAGTCATTTATATAATAACTTTAAAAGGAAACGACGGGTCACTATTTCTTTAGTTAACAGTGTATTTGCGTTAAGAAAATAGTGATTCATCGTTGTCACTTGAAGCCACGTCCCTTGATTATCTATACATATAATAAAATGGTAGAAAAGTCAAAACTGTACATTGAATATTTTTTTAAAAGAATACTTGGGGTGTGATCTACAATCGATACCGAAGCCAAAAATATAGTTTTTAGAATTTTTGTCTGTTTGTCTGTTTGTCTGTATGTATGTCCGGGATAAACTCAAAAAGTACTGCATGGATTTACTTCAAATTTGGCACGAATATTGTTAAGAAGTCGGGTCAGAACATAGGCTATATATTATCACGCTATCACCTACGGGGAAAGAGCAGTGAACCTTTATTTCTGCAAATGTATGTCCGGGATAAACTCAAAAAGTACTGCATGGATTTACTTCAAATTTGGCACGAATATTATTAAGAAGTCGGGTCAGAACATAGGCTACATATTATCACGCTATCACCTACGGGGAACGAGCAGTGAACGCACGCAGACGACGTCGCGGGCAGCAGCTAGTTGTGAATAAGAGCTTGGTGTGCATTGTTCATATTGACCAGTTGAAGTAACCCCTTCAGATAAACAATATCATTTTAAGAATATTTTCAATTTCATTTTATTTATTTTCATTTTTAAAACAATTTAACAAAACAATTTTTTTTTTGTTGTGACAATGTTTTTTTTACATTATTTGTGTATTATTTATTATTATTATTTTCTACACATTAAACACACGGTCGTCTGTTCCTAAAGTAAGCATTTATGATTGTGACATGTATTTTTTTATTTTGTTGTTTGTTCTATTACCATCTAATTCAAAATCGTTCTTCTCGAGGTCGACTGGCGGAAAATTAAATTAAAAATATTAAACTTGTTTTTTATATTGTTAATAACACAAAACCACCACTCAATCGAATATATATATATATATATATATATGTGTGTGTGTCATCCCGCTCTAAAAGTGCACACATAGGTACGTGGTGTTTTTGTTATGTGTAGATATATTATATGGCCATTCGTATGTGTGAAACGTGCTCAACATTAAATAAATATGTTTATACACACTGTCTATTTTATTCGCACGTTTTATAAAGTATTATTATTATAGTTGGTAGTTATTGGAAATTATTAGATAAATTAATTATATTCAAATGTTGTATCTTTTGTTATTCACAAGATGAGTTGCGTGCAATAGACGGATGTTCTGTTTTCTTATAAGTACCGACTACGCCACTATGAGTCATAGACTCATAGCATCCTATAATCTAACTTTAAATTAATTATTCTATTAACAATAATTGATAATTAATCAGGATGAAATAGACGCATTCAAACAAAGCAATGAATTTTTGAAATTGTTAGATATACATATAGTATAATATGCGGTATAAAGTACCTACGTAACATAATGATTTGTATTGATTGTAATTGATAATCCAAATAAAAGTAAAACAAAATCATTGATTAAAATAACCCTATTTTATTAAAATACGCATGCAAAAGTTATTTTGATTATAAAAAAAATATTTTTCAAGAAATAACTTGCTATATACATACATGAAATACATATAATATACATGCATGAAATGTATTTTTAAGCGACTTCCAAAAAAGGAGGAGGTTCTCAATTCCACACGTATGTTTTTTTTTTTTTTTATATGTATGTTAGCTCAGAACTTTTGACTGGGTGGACCGATTTCGATCAATTTTGTTTTAATTGAAAGGTGTTGCGTGTCATGTGGTCCCATTTTAATTTAATTGAGATCTGACACGTATTTTTATAGTTATATCTAATAATGCGTATTTACGTGACTACTTTTTCGTCGACCTACGTTATATTATACCGCATAACTTTTTACTCGGTGTACCGATTTCGATGATTCTTACTTTAATCGAAAGCTAATACTTATATTGTAGTCTTGTTTAAATTAGATCGAAAACTGATTACAACTTTTTGAATAATCTTTAATAGCGCGCATTTACTTGACTATTTTTTCGTCTTGTTACGTTGTATTACTTGTCGATGTAATTGAAGTCGCTTTTTTTTCGTTTGCGAGCAAACACAATTATATTTATTAAGATAGAATACGTACTGTGTTGGTGTAGAACAAAACGCAATGTCAGATTTCACATCTGCAGCATTGAGTAGTGGGTTCCCCACCTAATCTGGGCATGCCGTTCAAAGTGAAACGTTAACGCTCTACAGTTGCCTTTTGCTGCTCCGTACATACAAACAAGTCGCGACCACAAACAAATGAACTCTTATCTCATACAAAACAAAGTTCATGCTCTTTCTCAGTTGTTATGGATATTGAAAACGGATTTGTAAATGGAAAAAAGTCTGAACATCCTGTTGTCTTCACGGATCTCGTCTGCAAAATATCTGGTAAATAAATATTTGTTTATGAATATCGGTTATGTTAAGGGGCTATCCATAAATTACTCCCCCGTCCTTGTCACAGATGATCACAGTTTTGAGCCCCCCCCCCCCCCCCCTACTCAGTGTCATTTTACATATTTTGTAATTTTTAACCTATAAAATTATTATTTATCAATTAAAACATCAGTTTCCACATATTTTGTTCCATTAACTAAACATTTGATATATTATAATTATTTTGAAATGTGATATCACAAAATTTTGAAAAGAGGTGAGGAGGGCCACCCTACCCCTTGTCACACAATTTTACACTTCGTCGACCCCCTACCCGCCCTTAATGTGTGACTTAATATTAGGAATAAAATTTTAACAATATTTTATGTTACAAGTGTGTGAAAATAATAATCAGTTAATTTAAAAAATCAATAAAATACAGTGTGTTTCTTTACATTAAAAAAGAATTGAAAATATTTATCTTATTTACAAGTTAAAAAATCGATAAAAATAGCGTGTAAACATTTAAAACTTTAAGCGACAAAATTAATATTGATTTCGTCTTCAAAACCTTCTACAGTTTTTTTAAGTTTACCAATACCTCAGCCACGTGAAAACGAATAATATTTTTCATAATATTAATTTATTCTGTTTTTGGAAATTTATACACATTTTTTATAACTAGTTTTAAAACAATTTTGTAAATTATATTAAATCGGTGGTTAAAAATAATATTTTTTCCTTAAATTTATATTCAAACTAGCCGACCTGGCGAACTTCGTACCGCCTAATTTTTTTTCTTGGATATAATAATTATATATACCGAAATAAAATATAGCCTATCTTTCAAGTTGGATCAGACTGCACACGGTGAGCCAAATTTTATTAAAATCGTTTAAGTAATTTAGGAGTCCATCGCGGACAAACAACGTGACGCGTAATTTATATACATATATACATTAAGATGAGCTACAAAATCCACTCTGGGGCTCCTCCAGAGATGTCCTATACTGCCTTTAGCCCTCCGCCCACGCCGCTATAGTTTAGCCGTTTTTGATTAAATTGAAGACCTATTTCACCATTCACCAGGAAAGTTAAAAAATTATATTTTTTCTACAAATTATATAAAGTGTAAATTGAAAACAACATTATTAAGAGTCAAGTAATTCATTACAAATAGGAGAAAGCATATTTTTAAACCTTAATTTATCTCATAGACTAGCAGCCCGATCCGGCTTTACACGAGTAGTTTATACAACATTGTATAATGATCTCAGCTTCCGAGAGGGGCGCGGTGCGGGGTTCGCATCGAGCGAGTCCCGTCTCTCGATAATGAGACCCGCGATTAAATAATATTTTCGCGCGTAATAATATATTCATTCGGTGATAAGATAACTCCTAGTAGTCCATTGAAGTGTAACATTTTTTTTGGGCTTAACCTGCGTTTATCAGAGGACACAATTTTATTTTTTAGATATGAAGGGGGTTAGTGTAAAGTTAAATCCAAGTTTGTGGGGTTGTAACCCTTGTCCCACGGCCGCCATCTTGGAAAAAGATGTTCAAATGGTTTTTAGGGTTTATCTGCCAAACTATAAGTCTCACAAAAAAAAACTATTTAACATTATTTGTTACAAATAAAATTATCTACAACTTTTGTTCAGTAACTTTTAGTCGTAGAATCATTAATATAAAGTTATAAGCGAAAATTCATTAAAAAATGAGAGATAAAATCTATTTGTCGATAAAACTTTTTTTCTAATCATTTTACAAAAAAATAATATCAGAACATTTTTATAGAAGGTGTTTTAAGGAACAATTTTTATTACATTTTTTTTTACTTTTGTTATTATTTAAGGTTTTACAGCGCTGCGAAACGAATATTATTCTTAGTATTCATCACTATACATGAATATAAATATAAATATTAATGATTTGCCATAATTTTTAAGCATCTTGTAATTTTTTTTATGATAATCTTTTTAATTATTGATAATTAAATATTGTTATATATTAATTATTGATTTGACACACACGAGGTAGAGTCTGGAGGAGCGTTTTTTTTTTACGTGGTATCCGCAGTAGGCATAATTCACGGTGATTTTCTAAATCACAACTTCTCTGTCCTCGGTCTTTTTGATGGACCAGGCTGCGACTCGGCAGCTGGTTGGTTTTCTATATTAAATACTTGAGGGAGAGCCGGAGTAGGAAGTGGTGTTTTATATTCAATGTCTATTTATAGTCCTGTCTTTTTGTGTTTTTTATATTTCTTTCTCGTTTTGAAGCTCTTTCTCTAATCCTTTCTTTAACAGAAGAACAATACCTGTGTCAATTGCAGATGTTGCATCTGTAGCAAAAAAGCAAGTTAAGCCCAAAAAATGTAACATTTAATGAATTCTAAGCTTTCTACTAAAAATAAAGTTACTCCAAACTGGTCTATTTCCTTAGCTCTATTACTAGCTCTACGATAACTTAATTTAAATGTATTCTATAAATTAAGCAATAAATAATATAAATAAAGAAGTTGAACATTTTAAAATTTAATATTAATGGAACAAAACAATAAAGGTTATAAATGTTATAATACTTGTACTTGTAAATTATACATTCGTATTTTAATTAAGCTATACCTATGTGAGTATAATTTGTATAGTGAATTGTAAATCTTATTTTAGCGAAATAAGCAAAATAAGTATACTATTTGAGTTCTGTAAATGTTTGATTCATAAACAATCAATTAAAATAACCAACTCCAAATAACAAATTGTATATATTTATTTGTATATATTTTTATGTATATATATATATATATATATATATGTATGTAGGTATATGTGTATTATATATTCTATTCTAAAATATTTACTTGTTTACATGTATGTATTTTAAGTTTATGTTATTTATTATTGATTTTTTTCCTCCTTAATATGTGCATACTTCTAGCCGCTGCTACTGTATCGTGTCCTGTGCCCAAAGGTTATCTGGAAGAAATCGCTCTTTATAGCGATAAGATCGCCTTTGTACATCTTGTATTGTATCTTTCTTTATATGTGTCTGTATTTCGGTGTACATTAAGAATAAATAAATAAAATAAACTCCTCAATCAAATGAATAATATTATGTGAAATCTTTTTTAAAATCAAATCAGTGATCACTCCTGAAGTCGTAAAAATATGAAATACCGAATAAACTATTGTCGTTATCAGTCAATGGCAACAAAATAAATGACATTTATAATCCGATAATAAAAATTTAAATTAGATATAAATATTCTTTTGTTACAGGAGTGAAATAAGATTCGTTAAGGAAATGGATAAAGTCAATTAATATTAATCTTATACTATTAAACGAGCAATTCTTTTATATATATACTAGCTGTACCCGCGACTTCGTCCGCGTGGAATTTAACAAAAAAGTTAAAAAAAAGTTCGATAAAATGATCTTTGATATTCTTTGATTTCCTTTATTAGCATGAGCAGGCGGTCGAGCGATGCGGGGCAGAGGGTATGGACTCGCCCGCGCCCGCGCCGCCCGTAGGCATCTCAAGGAAAGAACGCTAGCTCGCCGAGCATTAAATGTTTCGCTGCTAATTACTTCTAACGATGATATCTCAAAAACTATTTATCTGATTGATATAGTGTAAAGGGCAATTTTAATCTGCATTAAATGCCTAAGCTAAATATCATATTAATTTGGATAAGGATTAATACTGAACTAAAGAAAATATCTTTAAAAATAACCTAATGTTTTTAATTAAAAATTTGAACATAAAAGTGGTTATTGTAAGTCAACCCTAAGAGATAGAGATATGCTATCGCGGACTTTTTTGTAGCATTTTTATAGATTTTGAATTCGCTAGTACATTATACAACTATATCTTTGCTAGTTTACGCAGCGTTCGCGTCGAAAGCTCCCCGTTGGCGAGATTTTTTACGACTTCTTCAACGTTTATCGCCGTATTTCTGCTAATTTACATTCAAACATAATAAATTATATACCTAAACCTTCCTCAAGAATCACTCTTTCTATTGTTGAAAACCGTATAAAAATCCGTAGCGTAGTTTTCGAGTTTATCGCGTTCAGACAGGAGGACAGACAGACAGACAGGAGGACAGAAAGACGCGGCCGGGGGACTTATTTTTATAATAAGTATAGATATATATAGAAACTGAATCTCGGAATCGGCTCCAATGATTTTCGTGAAATTTAGTATACAGAGGATTTCGGGGGTGAAAAATTGATCTAGCTAGGATTCATTTTTAGAAAATGTCGTTTTATTCCTGTTTTTAGGCAATGAAAAAAATTACTAATATATCGTTAGAATAGGAAGGTTATATTCGCAATTGTCATATAAGTTGTAATAGCTCAGGTGGGAAATTGGACGGTCGAGATTGACCGAGAAAACCATGGTTCAAATCTCAGTTCTGGATTAATTTTTTTTTTTAATTTCACTCGTAATTTTTTATTTAAATAAAAATAAAATATAAAAATACCGAGAATAAAAAAATTTATAAAATAAAATTACCAAGCTAGGCTCGGTCACCCAGGTATTTTATTTAAAGCAAACAGACAAATTATGTTTCTTATCTCTAGATGCAATTAAAGTAGAAACTAGAGGAGCATTATAAAAACAAATTATATTCAGGAGCGTACTTACACCTTTTAGACTGTTATTATGATATATTATATACAAATAAAAGTACACAACAGTACTATTTTTATTTATGGAGGGTTTCATCAGTCTGACAATGAAACCCTCATAGGTCTTACAAAAATATTGAATGCTATCTACGCTTAACAGCTACTTTCACAATTTTATACAGCATTCTGGCTTCCTCAGCCAACCTCATACAAATCCACTTGCAAAACTGATCTTTCGACTTCGTTCCGAACACATTCTACCTTAACGTGATTTACGTCTTCTTTTAAATACACAACAGTACTAGCTTTACAGTTAGGTAGCTAGTTGTAATTTTCTATTCCTAAAAGGCTAAAAACTAACGACCCACTTAAACTATATACCATAGCTTCCCAAACTGTGCGTCGCGACACCCCGGGGCGTCGCAGCGCACAGCGCACAAGGCTAGTACTAAAATTGGTAAGTATTTTTGGGGGCTGGGGCGTCGCAAAAAAAATAGCTAAGTCCTAACGGCGTCACTGTACGAATAAGTTTGGGAAGCCCTGCTATATACTAAACTTTGAAAAATATTTTTGTTTTATTTCGCAATAAACACTTGTACCAACATATTAAAATTGTATATTCTTATCATGGTAATATTTAGTTACTGTAATTGTAATGTGAGTTCTAATCATGCCAAGGTGGTTAGTCAATGGATTAGTGAGTGTGCGAAGTCAAGCCAGGTCGAAGCTTGCAATAAATTGAGGTCATTTATCCTATGATTATAATCAAATGAGCTTCTAACTAATCAATCAAAACTAAGAAACCTATAATGAACTATTATTATGTTAAGTACAGATAAAATAAGGTATTCATGATTAGGTTAACCAAAAATTAATACTGAAAAAAAATCATAATTATATAAATCTTACACCCATTTTATAGGCTAATACTTGATACACAAATTACGATAAGTAACGCTAAATCATAACAATCTTTTCATAAAATCAAAAAAATATCGATCCGAGACTGGGATTTGAACCGTAGTTTTATTGGTCAATCCCGGCCGTCCGATTTCCCACCTGAGCTATTACAACTTTAATGACAATTGTGAAATTTACCTTCGTATTCTAACGATATGGTAGGCAATTTCTCATTGTCTAAAAACAGGGATAAAACGACATTTTCTAAAAATGAATCCAAGCTAGATCGATTTTTCGCCCCCGAAGGGAAGGGGATCCTTCATACTAAATTTCATGAAAATCGTTGGAGCCGATTCCTAGATTCAGATTCTATATATTCTATATATAAGAATTGCTCGTTTAATAGTATTATTATTATCATTATAATATATAGATATCCATTTATATGTATGTATATTATAATATTAGACATGTTATCTGCAAAAAAATTTCCTCTTCTTACAAAAAATGTATCATGAATATATTCAATGTCAATAGATTAAAGATTTGTAAAATTTTAGCCTTTATTGTAGCATAAAATATTAGACTAAGACGACGAATGAAACAGAAACAGAGGAAATTTTGGGTAAATCCGTATATTTAGATATATTGCTCCATTACCAAAAAGGAGGCTATTTCAAAAAAAAAATATGTAGCGCTAAAAATATCTGGGCATGAGAAATTTTGGAAGTGAAACTTCTTTAAATTTCATTGGAAACTTTTTCTCGTAGCGTTTATAGTTTAGGCTTTCGTGGGGGCCCAAAATTCAGCCATCTTACAGTGGATGAAGCCCTCATGAACCACTTCGGAGCCATAGTGATGGCAGCCCGATTATCAGGGGCTAAAAAGGTGGTCCTCGTCGGAGATATTAACCAGCTGCCGTATATCGACAGGGAAAACCTTTTCGAGATGCGGTACAGCAGACCAACCCTGATAACAGGCATAACGTGGGAGTTGTCTTGCACGCACCGAAACCCCAAAGACGTCACCTTCGCTATCAACGAGGTTTACAAAGATATCTATAGTTAAAGCCTAATAATCCGTTCCTACGTAATCTTCACTTTTAACTATAGGTACACCGACAACAGGGATGACGTGATCTGTCGTTTCGTCAGGAGGGTGGCGGAGGCTACGCGAAAAGACATTCTCGAGCACAATCTCAAGATGGCGATAGCCATAGCGGTGCGCCAGTTTCTCCTTAAGATCTTTGGCAGCCTACATGGCCGTGATGACGATTTCCTTGTCCCCATCGAATTCCCCGACTATGCGAGTTGTCTTGCCACATCCTGGAACCCCATTTATCCATTCCAGTGATGGTAGCCCCTAGGCCACGGGAGAGCCATCGGCGTCACGGTCCTCTGTGATAGTAAGATCTGAGGCCCTTCAGACTCGTCCGCGCTCACGAAGCCTGCTGTGATGTTATATGCAGCCATATACCCCGACATGTTGTCCTTGAGTACCTGTCGGGTGTCGTTGTTGTAAATGGCTGCTTCGGCTTCTTCGAGTTCCGCCTCCAATTAGCTTTAGGTAGTTGTACTGGTATGTCTGCATGATCTTATTGCATGTGGCCAGGCCTACCTCTCGATTTGCCGTTGTTATGGCCAGGAACTCGGTAAGGGCATTTTGCGCGTATTGAAACCGTGTGGACGCTGGTCGGAGTCTTGGACCACCAACGGTATTAGGCCCTTGTCCATCAGACTGGGTTTCGGTTTCGTTGTGGCCTTTGTGATGTTGTTTGATTCTGCCTTTTGGGCCTTGACCTTTTTTTGTAGATGCTCCGATCCGCTGGGTGTGGGCTCTTCAAGAGCCGGCGATGCGGGGGGTTTATATATCCTACGTTCAGTTTAAACGTAACCAAGGTATGGTACGTGGTGCAAAATGGTCATCGAGAAACATTTAATAGTAAATAACCCTACCGGCGTATAGGTATCAATATTAGTACAATTATATTATTTCTTTGCGAAATCTTTGTTAGATTATTACCCGAACGAATAGAAGAACAAAACGGGCAGCATTCTTATTAGTAACAGTGTTCCGTTGAAAGTCTTTTAATGTGACTACCCACCTAATGCTTGATGGTTATAGAAAAATAGAAGCTTATTTTTACAACTTTTGTATTAACATCACGCGATAACAACTGCCTAAAATTGTTATTACGCTTTTCTGATATGGTTTCTTTAAGGATAAAAGAAGCCAGTTTCTTATCTATAGACCTTTTAGTAGTCATTTATGACAATAACTATTTTATTATGTACAAATAATAAACATTTAAGATAAAAATGTTATTTGTTAAGAAAAAAATATATATTACAAAATTTATTTTCTTTAATCATAATAGTTTCATTATTTTTAGTAATTTATACAACAATACAATAGGAAAATAATGTTCCGTAGTAGGTTCCACATAGTGCCACTGCAAAAAGTCTTAGTATTTATTTAAATAGAACTTTTTCTGATAACATCATTTTAAAACAGTGAAAACGGAGATTATTTTCTGCCATGAGCTCCTTACGCTGTTTATTAGTTTTAATAAAAACTTTTACTACAGACGTCACTCACCTTTGGGATGTGCGGCCATGGCAAATTAATCTGCTATTACATTAGTTACTTTTGAACCCGGAATTAAACTACTACCGGTCACTACAGTAATATATATGTATTTGTTAGTTCGTTAACCCTTACGACTTATGTCGGTCTAAATAAATGTCCCGTCTCGTAACCCACGGGAATAAAGGCATTTATGTTTCTCCTATTCTATAAGCGCATGTTGCGCTCCTCTTCTTCTCCTTCCTCTGCCTCTTCCTTGTCTTTGTAAATTGTTTGTGCTAGGCAAGGGCGGATCCAGGGGGGGGGGTCATGGGCGTCATGACCTCCCTCTGGGCTGGATCCAGGACCTAGGTGGACCACTAATTAAAATTGTTAAACAAGTTTTTGTCACAATATGGATATTTTTAAGTACAGTACTTCCATACATTAATAATATACTACTTTACCTACCTACTTTTTACACAGGTAAAAAGTAGGTATAGATACAGACACACTATGTGATCCCCCCCCCCTGGCGCCAAAGCTGGATCCGCTCTTGGTGCTAGGTTCATGAGTTCTGTTGTGATCAACGTTTCTTTCCACCATAAGTGAGAAACTTCTATTTTATGCTGTCGGGCCAAGCACCAATAGATGTACTGGACAAGGTTATTATGTCCGAGTAGACATTAACGTGTACTTACTTTATTACTATTACTGTTAGAAAAATTAAAAATTACGACTGCACCGTACTCGGCACATATGATACGTCCCTGCCAGTTTTTCATATCCAGATATTATGTGCTGAGCGGTCTCATCTTTGCTTGCACATAACCGACACTTGCCGTCTACTGGCTCCTTACCTATGTGGCTATGTCACGTTGGTGTTGTCGTGTCATAACTGCTACACATATAATGTATATAACAATAGTTCTTGCAGTCGTATTTTTTAATTTTTCTAACAGTAATAGTAATAAAGTAAGTACAAGTTAACGTCTTGTGATTATTATTATTTCAAAAGATTTTAATTAACTTTCAATGCATCTATTTACATAAATATGTTCGTTATGAGTGGAATCTTGCAACTCAATTTTGAAGCATACCTATATCTTCAACCAATTGAGCTGAAATTTTGTATACAAGTTTAGTTTGAATGTAAATGCATGTTTATGTATGTGACGTCATTCTAAATTCAACATGGCGTCTAGACCCAAGATGACGGAAGCTATTTTAACACACTCCTACAATATGAATATCAAATGAAAGAGTTTGCTGAGAGTAACTTGATAAATAAAGTGAAATACTCCAAATCTAATATGGCAGACTTCTAAAGATGGCAGACTAAGTATTTATGTTTTCTTACATTACAGGATCTAATGAAAGGATTTTCTGAGAATACCAGACTGAGAAACCTCTCCAGCGATGACAAAAAAATAAATAATAATAAAAAAAACTTTTCAAAAACAAGCTTTCATTTTAAATGCACTAAAAAGAATAAATTAAACTTTTCCATTACAAATTTTACTATCAACATATAACGTCATTATTACATAATAAATTATGTATTGTTACGTGTTAGGGTTCGAATGATTTGGAGAGAAAGACCTGTTGACTCTTTTAGAGACTTTATTCACTAGTACTAGGTCCAACACAAAGCACTAGGTCCAAACACTAAGCACTAGGTACAAACACAAAGCACTAAGTACAAACACTACACACACTAACCATGTCAGAGGTCGTAGCCAATGTCGTAGGTTTCGCTGGTATCACTCTTGTTCACAGTTCACTAGTCTTCACTTCGAAGTCGCCACGAAGATAGCTCAAACTGACCTGAACTCGCTCGCCAACCTGCGGCTTTTTATATCGGTCGAGTCGATTCCCAGACCATTCTGGAAAGTTCGCGCATGTACTCGGTTTTCGAGTCTATTCCTCTATATAGTTCCTCTAGCGCCATCTAGTATTGAGTGGAGGTTTCATGTTGTCTTTGTTACAAAGTGGATTTACCGGTTGATGCTAGATGGCGCTAGTTTTGTGTATTCGTAACAATATGATACTAGCTGACCGGCAAACGTTGTTTTGCCATATATGTTATTGTTACGTGTTAGGGTTCGAATGATTTGGAGAGATTATTCACTAGCACTAGGTCCGATACAAAGCACTAGGTACAAACACTAAGCACTAGGTACACACACTAAGCACTAGGTACACACACTAAGCACTAACGATGTCTGAGGTCGTAGCCAATGTCGTAGGTTTCCGCTGGTATCACTCTTGATCACTAGTCTTCACTTCGAAGTCACTTCGACGATAGCTCAAAACTGAACTGAACTCGCTCACCTACCTGCGGCCTATTTATACCGGCCGAGTCTACTCCCAGGCTATTCTGGAAAGTTCGCGCGTGTACTCGGTTTTCGAGTATTTTCCTCTATATAGCTCCTCTAGCGCCATCTAGTATTGAGTGGAGGTTTATGACTTTAGTCGGAGGTTAGACTTATAGTTTTGCAGATAAACCCTAAAAACTATTTGAACCTCTTTTTCCAAGATGGCGGCCGTTGAACAAGGGTTGCAACCCCACAAAATTAGATGTAACCTAAGACTAACCCCCTGTTCATATCTAAAAAATAAAATTGCGTCCTCTGACAAACGCTACCCCAAATGTAACTTTTCAATGGACATTGTCTTTGCTAGCAAACGAAAAAAACCGACTTCAATAATTCAACTACATCGACAAGTAATACAACGTAAGTACCTGCTAAGTAGACGAAAAAAATTAACAAACGCACTAGTTGTCACTACGATTTTCGAGGGTTCCCCTCGATTTTCTATTTTTATATATATATATATATATATGTGTGTGTGTGTATATATATACATATACGGTCGAATTGAGAAACCTCATTCTTTTTTAAAGCAGGACAAAAATACGTAACGAATAATTTCAAGAAATTAAAACATAAGCGTTACTCGAATACAACAGTTGATAACTTATCAGTGACATACATTAATTTATCTAAACATATAAATAATTAACCAGAAACAATGCCATCTCTTTACAAGAAACGTTTTATAGATCATTGTTAATATTATTGTGTTAATAGATAGGTATACATATCTAGGAGTAAAAGGAGGTGTTTATTTATTTATTTATTTATTTATTTAATATGAACCACCAACAGAATTATATGTTTAAATAAAAAATTACAATTAGTTATATGCCTAGGTATAAAATATACATATAATTCCTCTTAAAGGTAGTTACAGCATGCGCTATAGACAATTAAGTCAACTGCCTATTTTAAAAAATTTTGAACATTCAGTGTTACAATAAAATAAAAAATTACATAAAAAAAAAGTTATATATAACTAAATAACTATTACTATTTTAAATAATATTATTGCTATATTAATTTTGAATTGAAGAATCAAATGATTTTAACAGTTTCTTCTTAAATATAGTTAGGTTATCTGCAAAGATGTCTAATGACTCATTTTTAATTGTAAATTCTTTGTAGAGCCTACTCAGTCTAGGTATGATGGAATAATAACCAATGTTTGTTCTCTGGGTTTTATAAGCAAATAGTGAAATGGGATATCGTGGTATGCGAGAGGGAACGTTAATTGAAATTTTACTCAGGAGTTCTGAACTATCTAGAGATCCATTCACTAGTTTGTGTTAGAAAACCATATCTAGTAGTTTGCGCCGGTTTGAAAGTGAGTTTAATCGAAATTTATCTAGCCGCGAGTAGTAGGGCATTCTTTTGTCTTGTCCAATGGAGTAAAATTGAGTAAACCGTCTCTGTATACTTTCTATTCTATCTTTATGGATCTGGTAGTTTGGGTTCCAAATTGGCGTTCCATACTCTAACTTACTCCTTACTAATGTAGTAAATAATATTTTTTTGGTTTTAAGTTTTTTAAATTGTTTGGAATTTCTAAAAATAAACCCCAACATCTTGCGTGCCGACCTATATATATTGTCAATGTGTACGTTAAAACGTAACTTGGCATCAATAGTGATACCTAAATCTCGAATGCAGTCCAATTTCTGTAATTGGTGCGTACCAATAAAATATTTTCTGTCAATAAAAAATCGTTTACGTGTGAAGGTAATATATGAACATTTGGAAGGGTTAAGCTCCATTCCATTTAAGTTACACCATTCAAAAACTCTATTGATATCTTCTTGTAAAGATTTAACGTCATGTTCATTGGTGATTTCTTTAGCAAGCTTTAAATCGTCAGCATAGATTAAACATTTTGAATTCTTGATGCAATTGGTAATGTCGTTAATGAAAATATTAAATAGAAAAGGTCCTAAAATTGAACCTTGAGGAACACCAGATACAGCGTGATAAAACCGGGAATTATGACCTTTGGTTACTACATATGAGCGTCTGTTCGCTAAATAAGAAGAGATCCATGACAAAAGAGGCCCTCCTATGCCAAAAGCTGAGAGTTTTGCCACCAGTAGTTTGTGGTTTACCTTGTCAAATGCTTTTGAGAAGTCTGTGTAAACTGCATCAACTTGTCTACCCGCATCTACAGATGTTGTAACGAAGTTTATGAAATTAGCTAAATTAGTTATGGTAGATCTACAGCCTATAAATCCGTGTTGAGATTCTGACAGTGCCTGGTGAACGTGGCGTGACAAAATTGGGTGAAGTAAAGATTCGAAGACTTTTGACAGTGTCGAGAGTATTGATATAGGCCTGTAGTTGGTTATAGATTCACGATCGCCATTCTTATAAACAGGAACTATTCTCGCTAACTTCCATACCTCGGGATAAACACCAGTGCATAAAGATTTGTTATATATTAAGTGAAGTGGTACTGATAAAGGAACAGCGCATTCCTTAATGAATAAAGGAGGCAAGTTGTCTGGACCTGATCCTTTCGTTACGTCAAGCCCATTCAGCTTTGTGATTACATCATCAATGGTTATATTTATATTGCAAAGACTATCTGAGATAACATCCGAGACACGTGAGTAATTTTGTGAAAATTCACTCGAGTCGTAGACTGATGCGAAGAAATCCGCAAATAGATTGCACAAGCTAGGACCATCAGTAGCAATTTTATCACCAAGCTTCATCTTTGCAGGATATGTGTTTGATGACTGCTTAATATTTTTTAGATGAGTCCAGAAACATTTGGGATTTTTCGTCAAAGTGTCTTCAATTGATGCTATATATCTGTCATAACATTCCTTCATTAAATTGTTACTGTCATTTCTTAGAGATTCAAACTGAATTTTATCAAGTTGGTTTTTAAATATTTTAAATTTTAACCTATATTTATTTTTTGTTTTAACATAGAAATAAGTTTGTAGTTATACCATATAGGGAACTTACTGTTTTTATGTTTAGTCTTAGGTACATGTTTTTCAATGATTTCTCTTAATTTAGCATAAAATATTGTGAGCATAGAATTGACATCATAACAATTTGAAAGTAAATTAAGCCAAGGTGTATTGTTTAAATCATTGATAATATTACCATAGTTTGCCTTATAGAAGTTTAATCTTTCAGTAGTCTTTTCATCTATATTAGCTAAGTCGCCTCGTTCAAGACTTACTAATAAGGGTGGATGGTGATTGTCAACTATGCTGATAGGACTTGGGTATTTGATGACTTTGACATGCGTATTACAAGTAAGGACTAAATCAAGTAATCTTTCGTTGGAATTAAAAATAAAAATTATACACTACGGTTGTCACAAAAACAAGAACACTCAATATACTTAGCGTAATCAAAGTACTTAGGACACACAATATACAATATACAATGCTTGATATAAAAGAGCCTAGAAAACATTAATGTTAAATTACGTTTTTAACACTTTTACGGACACTGCTTAGAATACCCAATATCGCACTAAAATTTTTGACACAATTTATCACAACGTATATAGACTTCGTGCCACATAGCGCATAGAGCATATTCGATGTACATACATGGGTGGCAGTACGTCTTTGCACGTGCCACGATATACCAAAGAAATCGTAACGTCAATGGGCATGACGAAAGATTTTGAAAACTTGTTCCGTAATGTGGGTACACTTTTACTATTTACGAAAATACCTATATTTCGGTAATAAACTTAAGTTTAAGGAAGATTAAAACTATTTTTCTAATATGTTTTCAATGTGCACGTCAAAACGGCAGCAGATGTCATGGCGTCGGCTCTGACGTCATGACATGACACACTTCGGACGCGTTCAACCTAAGACCATCATGAAATTAAAATTATAAATAATGGAGATAGAGTTCCAGGAGCTGCAAGTTTTTTTATTGTAAATTTCCTCCTCTTTCAGAATATAATTTTGAAATTTCTTTAATATTAATAGTTTATGAAATATTGGCAAAAAACGGAAGGCCATTTTTTCCTTTTTTTAATTGTTTATAACTTTTGCAATTTTTGATGTGCAAAACACACTTATAGAACATTTTTCTAGGCGATTCCGAATCCAATGAGTTATTACACATAATTTTAAGAGCAGTATCTCTATTTTCGACCTTTTAAAACTTGTCGACTAGAGTGAGTTGTAGGTGAACGCGTCTGATGTATTATATTGATGCTATAGCGTGACGTCATGCGTTTAAATTTGTGTTTCAATCAAAATGGCCGATTGCAGTATTTTAATGTTTTATTTTATTGAAAATCACAATAATCTTATTATTTTACATAAAACTAAACCAGTATTTTGAATTTTTTTAATATGAGTGTTCCCCTGAAATCATTAAATTGACGATTTTTTGATACTGTCGTCATGCCCATTGCCGTGGTGCCGCTGCCGCTGCCCGTATACAATGGTATAATAATATGTACTTAGGTAGGTGTAACGTCATCAAGTTGTGTACTTATAATATTCTGATGTGACAGTACAAGCTTGAAAGTGTTTGTGTTGTGGCAGTAGGAACATATTTTAATATATGTAGGTACCTGCAACGGAAAAAAGGCGCCTATCTACGTGTTGGCAAAGAATTGAAAAAAAAATGAACGTAAATAGGCGCTGTGTCGAATCATGTATTCACTAAATCACGCAAATAGACGTACTGTTCATGAAAGTGCTATGCTGTCTTTTTATCTTACTTTGGTAGGAGTTTAAAATTCTAAAACCATTTAAATTTCGCTTCAGCCTTTTATATGTGGGATATTATTGTTGGGCATATACTCTTTCCCCATGTAGGAGAAGGATCAGAGCTTAATCCACCACGCTGCTCCAATGCGGGTTGGCGGATATATTCCTTACTACATGAGTAACGATCGCTATCAGGGACCGACGGCTTAACGTGCTCTCCGAGGCACGGTGGGGAGACCCACAAGGACTGCACAAACACCCAGATCAGGACAACCATCTGTATGGCCAATACAAATGTTGTCCTGTGCGGGGATCGAACCCGCAACCGCCCGCGCAACAGCCACAAACCAGTGCTGTGACCGCTGCGCCAACGCGGCGTCACAGCACTGGCGTCACATTTAAATTTAATTGTACTTTATTTTCATACATTAAAATAATTTAGTATAGATGCATAATTATTATGCCAATGCATTATTTATTATTTCAGATAATAAATGGCTTCCATATAGAAGAAATGTTGAGGAGCAGAGTATTCTCAAAAATGCATGCGGTGCCATTCGTCCAGGACGGCTTACATTTCTACTCGGTCCTTCAGGAGCTGGCAAAACCACACTTTTAAAAATATTGGCTGGAAGAAAGTAGGGTTATTATTGATTTTTGTACTATTATTTGCCTTTCTAATTTAACTAAAAATGGACTGCGACTAAAAATAAGATGGTGTTAAATGAAAACAAAGCAAATTACCTAGTGTTACTGTGGAGGAATAGAAAAAACAACTTTCACTTTTATTTCGCTGCTAAGATAAGAAGTTTATGTATGTTTCGTAACACTTTCCAGCATGCTAGCAGGCTTTTTTATATAACTAGGTCGCCAAACAAGCTTACGGCTCGCCTGGTGGTAAGCGATAAAATCTTTGAATTTAGAGTGCGTCATTTTATTTTTCAAGTTACTCTCAGCAAGCGATTTCTTTTTGATATCTATATTGCAAGAATATATAAATAAATATCTATAACATACACACACGGTCATCTGTTCCTGAAATAAGCAACTTAACGTTTGTGTATAGGTAACAGCTGACTGGTATAGCTATATTTTTTTTTCTATAAACACATATAATTAAATATATATAGACATACATACATACATAAATAAATACACATACATACATGCATACATACATAGATACATACATACATACATACATACATACATACATACATACATACATACATACATACATATACATACATGCATACATTGCAAATTTAAAAAAGAGCTTTTAATAAAATGTATACGGATTGATGTCATTTTTGGTTTACCATATTCTCACCAATTTCAATACTTCGTATGAGACGTACAAATTACGAGTATTTAAAAAACATGATAAAAATCACGCACTCCGTCTGTAACATCCAATTGCTGGGCATAGGCCGCTTTGTCTATGTCGGATTAAGATTGGAGCTTAATCCACCACGATGCTCCCCTGCGGGTTGGCGGATATGTTCCCTACTTATGAGTAACGATCGCTATCAGGTATTTATGATAACAACCGGGACCGACAGCTTAACGTGCTCTTCGAAGTACGGTGGAGAGACCCAGAAGGACAGACATCCAAACCGCGGGAATCGAACCCGCAAACCTTCGGTGTTTTTGGCGACTTCTCGCATCACAACACCAGATCGACCGTTATAAAACTCACAACTGGGTAAAATAATTTGCATAACTGTTAACTGGTTTATTTCTACCATTTATTATTCAATTATTCGAGAAGTTAATTAAAATTTACAATTGGGTCTGAATTTGATCTGAATTTATTTCACGCGTTATAAGTTTATTCTAAAAATTACATACAGATAAAATACCATAGAAAGTCTATAATAATTATAGAAAAATATATTTTTAATTACATTTAATGTTGCTGTGTGGCTACGGCATAGAATTTAGCCTCCCCCTCTCTTCCCGTGGGTGTCGTAAGAGGCGACTAAGGGATAACATAGTTTCACTACCACCTTGGAACTTAAAAAGCCGACCGATGGCGGGATAACCATCCAACTGCTGGCTTTGAAGTACACATGCCGAAGACGGGCAGAGGCGTCTTCGGTGCGACAAAGCCAGCCCTGCGGTCACCAACCCGCCTGCCCAGCGTGGTGACTATGGGTAAAACACATGAGTTCACGCCATTATTGGCGCGAACTTGTAGAGGCCTATGTCCAGCAGTGGACTGCGATAGGCTAAAATGATGATGAATGATGACATTTAATTAGACTTTGTACAAATAGACATTACAATTTTAATTACAGACTATGTTTAACATATTTTATGACATTCTGTTTTCAGAAAGGCTGGTGTAACTGGTAGCCTTCAAGGATCTGATAGAAATATAGTGCTGGTAGCGCAACATGCCACACTCATAAACACGCTGTCTGTGATAGAGACATTACAATTCGCGGCATCGTTAAAACTGCCACATGCAACTCGAATTGAACGACATCATGCGGTAATTTTATTATTTATTATTTCATTTTTGGTAGCAAGCAAGTGTTTGGTTCGCAAGATAGTAAGTACGTTGCCGACCCTATCCCGGACGGCCCGGACCCTCCCAAGGAGTAGAGTATATTAAGTATTTTGAACGTGTTTAGTCTGTTAAAAAAAGAAAAGAAAGAAAAAAAACACATGGAGGTGTACCTACGTTTCTTAAACCATATACAAATAAATCAAGTTTAATTGTAAATATTTATGAGTTTAAAAATTTCACACTAAAGCAGTGAATATGTTACCGGAAATGTATGTGATCCGTCATTGTATATGTTGCAGTCACAACTCTTAATCAGTCAAAAGTACTATTGACTAGCGAAATCAGTGAAAAGTACTTTTGACTGCACAAGTTGGTCAAAAGTGGTTTTGACTGAAAATTATTGGTTATTAGTACTTTTCACTGCAAATTTTCGGTTAAAAGTACTTTTGACTGACGCTCTCCGTCAAAAGTAGTTTTAACTGCAAAAAAGCGTCAGTCAAAAGCACTATTAACTCGTTTGATGTGAATAAAAAATATATTTATTAAATGTGAAATCGTTTATTACGAAAAATTTGGAATTACAATCAATACAAAGAAGACACACATTTAAAAATTGTCATTAAAATAGGTAATCAGAAAATTCACTGGTTATAAGAACACAGTACCTATATGACGTTAATCGCTTTTCTTAAATAATTTTTAACTTTAATCGAAATTTAAAAAAATCAAAACATAATTCGTGATTGTGTAATGAGAACCTTGTAAATTATATATGTTTTACTTATTACACATTATTTATGCATCGTTAAAAGCCTTCTTTCTTTTTAAGCGACTTCCAAAAAAGGAGGAGGTTCTCAATTCGACACGTATGTTTTTTTTTTTTATGTATGTTAGCTCAGAACTTTTGACTGGGTGGACCGATTTCGATCAATTTTGTTTTAATTGAAAGGTTTTGCGTGTCATGTGGTCCCATTTTAATTTAATTGAGATCTGACAAGTACTTTTAGAGTTATATCTAATAATGCGTATTTACGTGACTACTTTTTCGTCGACCTACGTTATATTATACCGCATAACTTTTTACTCGGTGTACCGATTTCGATGATTCTTACTTTAGTCGAAAGCTAATACTTGTCTTGTAGTCTTGTTTAAATTAGATCGAAAACTGATTACAACTTTTTAAGTAATCTTTAATAGCGCGTATTTACTTGACTATTTTTTCGTCTTATTACGTTGTATTACTTGTCGATATAATTGAAGTCGCTTTTTTTTCGCTTGCGAGCAAACACAATTATCGTAGTCACTCATTTTTGTTCTAATATCAGCACGTTCTCCACTAATAATGAGTAATATAAAGGTATAAACCTTACACACACAACACATATAAATGTGCGTTTGTCGTTATTTTTATCGACCACCTTAGCTTTTTAAGAGTTTTGACTGATACAACCAGTCAAAAGGTGTTTTATTACGAAAGCATAATTTTTATACATTTCCTAACACGATATTGGAATTGTATACAATTCCTAGGAATTGTGCACATTTCCTAGGACATTTATGTATTAAAAAAATAGTTTTTGAAACAATATTTTATACATTTCCTAAGTAGCTTCGGAATTATATAAATTTCATAGGATTTTCAATTTCTAGATTTCATACATTTCCGGTAACAAATACAACACATTGCTTGTGGCCCGGGATCCAGGTACAAATTCGGTCAATCATTTCCTCTCAATCGAGACTTTATAACATGAATAAGGGATTTTTCTATGAATTGAAAGATGTTAAAAAAAATTTAGTCATTTCCTCTCACTTCAAAATTTGTCAGATTATAGTTTAACTAATAATTATCTTGAAGGAAAAATAATGTTAGCTGACCATAACATGGTGGATTATTATGTCAGCTGCTGCGTTACACCTTCAAGGTACCAGCTAACAAAATTTTCACCAAGATACAGCCCGCTGACGTTAATTTTCATTCATAGTAGCATGTAAACTATCACCAAGCTTTTTAGTTGAGAGGAAATCACTAAAAAAAAAACTTTTTTTTTCATGTTCAAGCAGCCAGCTGACGTATAATCCACCATGTTATGGTTAGCTGACGTTATTTTTCCTTCAAGATATTAGGTAAACTATAATCCGACAAATTTTAAGGGGAGGAAATGACAAAAAAAAAATTTCTTCATGTTTGAGAGGCTGCCACTGCCCACCTCCCCCACGGAGTCGCAGCTGACAAAGACGAAAATTCATAAAAAAATCCCTTATTCATGTTACGAAGTTTGTTTTGAGAGGAAATTTGTCATGTCAACCTGTCACTGGCTCCCGGGCAATAGCCGATTGATATAGTATTTCAAAACGCTAAAGTTTCGTTAGAAATATATTGTAATGAATTAATGATAAATACACGATTATGTTGATTTTAATACAAATTTTTTTATAATTTTTAGATTGAATCTGTAGCAAGACAATTGGGAATTCATGACGTTTTACAAACGAGAGCTGGTCGACTATCCGGCGGGGAGCATAAACGACTCACGATAGCCTGTGAACTACTAACAAATCCTACTGTATTACTTCTAGATGAACCGACTAGGTGGAGTAATTACTTCAAACAAAATATTATACTTTAAAATTCTTCATATAAATTCCTCCTAACTTGATGTATTTCTTACCAGCGGCCTTGACTCTGTATCATCAATGTCGGTTGTAAAAGCTCTTAAATCAGTAGCACATAGTGGAAGAATAGTAGCTTGTGTGATACACCAACCCTCTTCTCAACTGTTCACGTCAGCTGATGACGTCATTCTCCTAGCAAATGGAAGAACCCTGTACTCTGGAGCTATACAAGATATACCCGAATTGTTGAAAAGATCTGGCCTTATTTGCCCTCAGTATTACAATTTAGCTGATTATCGTAAGTACTATCATTAACTTAACGATATTTAATATGCTAACATGCGATGCGATGCGAATGTATCACATAATTTCAAGGATTGAAACATACTTGTAAAACGAGTTATGCTTTAAAAACTAGAACGTTAAAAAACCAGTGAATTTTTTTATTTAGTTTTAGAAGTTGCTAGCGGGGAACACTCTGGTAATTTAGCACTTTTAGAACATGAAGCAATAACGTATTCCAATGAAATAAAAAAAATAGCAGAGAAAGAAGATCAGGAGCGGAAAGTAAGAGGTATGTATAGGCGAAACCGATCTTGCATATGTATTTATTAAGTTACGAGAATGATATGAGCGTATTTACTTTTTAAAACACTAAAACTACCCTCTGGCTGGTTTTGGCAGTACAGTAGAGCCTTTTGCTAGTATTCCGCAGAAATTGATGGTTGGGTAGGTAGTTATTATTTATGGATACCCTTTAAAATTTATTCAGAGGTAATTTTTATTTAACTCGGGTAAAACTAATAATTGTGTTTTTTCTAAAACAAAATAAAATCGACTGCATTTTACTAAAAAAAAATACTTGTTTAAATTTAAATAGGACCACGCGAAGTTTTTGTTTTCGATTAAGTACATCATTGTATTAAAAATAAAAAATAAAAAATTGTGATCTCTACAATTTATTTTAGATAATAATTCGACGGAAGCTGAATCTCTCCTGCATTCAAATATTGTTATAATAGACGGTTATACAGCCAATTTTAGACAACAAATGTGTGCGCTTCTTAGAAGAGGTTATATAGGAGCACTACGAGATGTCCACTTAACTCAGGTTACTGCTTTTAATTAATTTAATTGCTTATATGATTTTTTTAAGCGATTACGCTGGCTAACAAGCGTACGGCCCAACTGATAGTGAGTGGCTACCGTAGCCTATAGACGCCTGTAATACCAAGAGCATCGCAAGCGCGTTGCTGGCTCTACCCCTGACTCTCCTCAGTAGCTCTGGCCACCTTACTCAACACAAGAACACAACACTACTTCAGAGCAGTATTATTTAGCTCTAATCTTTTGTTAGGTTGAGGTTCTTAAGCAGACGGGCTGATTAAGATTTTGAGACCATATATATATATATATACCATTTCTTATAGCTCTAGCTCTAGCTTTAAAATTTGTAGCAGTTTAATTGGAGAAAAAATTTAATTAAAAATTTTCTTCAGTCGTTCAATAAAAAAAATTTATTAATAAGCTAAATTTCACTTATAAAAATAACCTACTATAAATGTATTTGTCATAAAATAGAGTAATCAGGTTTGTATGTACGAGGTAAAATATTAACTCATTTGTATAACAATAATAATTGTGCAGTTATTTAATTAAATAACAATAAGCAACGATAAAATGCATGTAATTAAAATAAAAAAAAAACTGTGACACCATCTGATTGTTCCATCATTATTAACGTTATTAAGAATTGATCTACGCAGTATTTTTTTATTATTAAAACTACTTTGATCGTGGCACTCGGTCATACTTTAGTCTCTATCAAGAAGTCGACATGTCCTATGTATAAGGGCCAATGTGAAAAATGACAACTTTTCAGTAGAGGCTCTCAAAGTTTCAATTTGCTATAATTTTTACATGCTTCAACTTATGTTATTGAAATTTTGCATAGTTACTATGACACCTAATGTTCATTTTTCTAGCTATATTGACTTATTTGTATATTATTAGTTTTTTACTTATTGTAGATATGTCTATATACGTGACTTTTTAAATTTAATTATATTGAAAAAATAATAATAAAAAGGCCAATGAGTCATTTTGGTCAATAAACTCGGCAAAAACTAATTTTAAAAGAACATTTGTTTTATAACAAATATTTAACATAAATAAATAACTTAAATAAATGATAATAATATAATTTTTGTATGACATATTATTTCACATTGACACTTATACGTTATCCGAGAGACCGTTAGACGCGGGATTCCCCCGCGTACAAGTCTCGAAATAACTGTTTAGCCTTTATACGTCAAAAATTATGTCAAATAAGCCCTTATACTGCAGAAAAAAATAGTATTTGCACCCATAAATGTGTATTTTTTTTTAATGCAACTTGTAAACTAGACTAAAAGGAAGCATTTAAAACAAAAAAGTGAAAATGCCCAAATTGTTGCTTTGGCCCTTATACATAGGACGTGTCGAAGTATTGATATGCTTTAGAATGCAACGTGGTGCGAAAGTCTTTCGCTACCACAGCCATCTTTCTGTAATTTTTTAGCCAAATATTGCATTTTTGTTAAACTCCATTCAAATTAATATAACTTTTTATGCCTTTCTACCACCGAACCGCAAGGTATCTCTCATGAATCTGCACCGCTACGTGGTTGAAATCACACGATCTCACACTAAGCGCTGTGCTTCCTTGTTCCTAACACGCACAGCAAAAATTTGGAATTCCCTTCCGGCTTCCGTTTTTCCAACTAACTCGGGTATCTTTAAATTAAGAGTGAAAAGGTATCTTCTATGCACACCATCTTAGTCTGCAACTTTACTTACATCAGGTGAGATCCCAGTCAAGCGCTAGTCCATATATTAAAAAAAGCAACATCCATCTTCTGTACGCTTATCTTTGCATTCTTTTAAATTCGGGTCATCTAAAAGTTATCAATAATGATAAAGATACTAGCAAGACTAAAATTTAAACATATTACTGAGGAGTTTTTCTTATTTTTATTTTTTATGAACACTTCGGATAACATCGGGGAATATGTGTAATTCCAAATTGTGGTAAAAGAGTGTCTCTAACTTCTGTACCTTTACCGTAATATTGATGTCGCTGAAGACATGCTGTGTATTTAGTTTTACAGACTCAAGGACTAATCGTCCTAAGTAATACGAGTAGGTATATAACATAAAGATGACACGATTTTTTGCAATTTGTTTTGCAAATTGTTCTTTTGCGGAATGACCTTGGTATTTTAGGATATTAAACAATTTAAGATATAATAAACAAAATCGTCTATGAACGTTGGACCGTTTACATTTTAAAATTTTGTTTTCCATAAAATCAAATATTTGCATTTATTAACATACAAATTTTGGTTTTTATGGAAAAAATATTTAACTTTATGGAAAACAACATTTTAAAATGTAAACGACATTTTAAAATTTTGTTTTCCATAAAATCAAATATTTGCATTTATTAACATACAAGTTTTTGTTTGTTATGTTTATCTAATTCTATATTTCGTTTGCTCGCAAATAAAATTATTACTTATATAAAATACTAGCTGTTCTCAACGGCTTTCACCCGTGAGCGCAAACAATTTCCCGTAGGAACCTATTATTTTCCCGGGATAAAAAGTAATCTATACTACACAAGGATAACTAAGCTTTCAAATGGTGAAAGAATTTTTTAAATCGGTCCAGTAGTTTTTGAGTTTATTCATTACAAACATACACACAAAAATACAAATCTTTCCTCTTTATATTATTAGTATAGAAGACATTAAAAATGACTCTTCTATTCTTCTTTATATTATTAGTATAGAAGACATTAAAAATGACACTTCTATTATATTATGGCAAATTACTTTTCAGATACGACTAATATGTCACCTACTAGTAGCGTTGTTGCTGAGCGCGCTCTACTACGGAGCAGGCGCAGAAGCAGGGCGCATGATCTCCAACACTGGCTGTCTCTTCTTCTTTTTACTTTTTCTATTTTTTTCCAACGCCATGCCAACAATACAAACATGTAAGTAATTAAAATAATTCAAAATATTTTTAAATCAGTTTCATATTACTTCGCTGGCGGTCGCGGGCTCGATTCCCGCTCACGGCAGTTATTTGTATTGGCCATATAGATGTTTGTCTGGACGTTTTTGCTTGTGTATTGTCTGTGTTTCCGGCCTTTCCAGCCCCCAGTAGGATTTTCTCCTGTTTCGGGGAAATAGGAGAAAATCCTACTGGGGGCCGTTGAGTGTGAAGCGTTTATTTATTTATTAGTTTTTTATAAAAATATATAGATATAAAGTAACTTAAATATTGCTCCATAACCTCCTCTATCTTTCTGTGAAAGTCCCATAAAAATCGGTTCACCCGTTTTGGAGATTAGCCCGGACAAACAGAAAGACAGACAGATAAACAAACAAAAATTTTAAAATCCTTTGTTTGTGTTTTAGTATCGTGTAATTAACAATATGCACTTGAAAAAACACCGTTATTTTGAATCATAGACAGACACTTTAATTTTATTTATATGTATATTTTGGATAATTAAAGAAATGTACACCTAACAAAACAAAGAACACACTTATTTTTAGAAGTTTTATTTTAGTTTTGTAATAATCTTTTTCAAATTAGATTAACAAAATATTTTACAATGTATACTTTTACTTACCTAAGCTTCAATTCTTTAAAATAATTGTATTAGACTTTACAAGAAAATATCTTGAGACTTGCATATTTTGGAATTGATTCTGAAATATATCTGCAAAATGACTGTGTATTTCCATCGATTAATAACTTTTATTACCTACCTGTAGAAGAAACTTAAAGCGACTTTACTATTTAAGTTTGTCATTTATCAAAAAAATTGCCTTAAATTTACATCGACAAGTAATAAAATGGGATCATCATCAATGTGAACACGAATTATTCGGATAGCTCAAATAGTTATTAACACATTTCTGTTTACTCGTTTTAGTTCCAGTGGAGTCATCTGTGGTCCTTCAAGAACATCTTAATAAGTGGTATTACTTATCGACATACTGCGCTTCTAAAATAATGATCGACTTACCAATACAGGTATATTTAAAACTAGCTTCTGCGCGCGACTTCGTCGGCGTGGAATAGGACCAATTCTGTCATACATGATTTGTGCGAAACTTTAACCGTTTACGCAGCGGAAGCTCTCAAAAGGAAAAAAACCCCGATTTTGAAACATTCTTCCTTGGTGCTACGCTCCTATTGGTCTAAGCGTGATAATATATAGCCTATAGCCTTCCTCGATAAATGGGCTATCTAACACTGAAAAAAATTTTCAAATCGGACCAGTAGATCCTGAGATTAGCGCGTTCAAACAAACAAACAATCAAACAAACTCTTCAGCTTTATTATATTAGTATAGATTTTTAGTCATGCTTTTACTAATAATAATTAGGTATATATTCTTATATAATAATTATATTATATGTATAAATAATTATGATCTCAACAAATTGCTCGTCTACAATATACGAGTACAATATTTTTTTACGAAATAAATCTGAAATACTATAAATATAAAATAGAAAGAAGATAAGAAATACCATCACCATAAACCAAAACATTTCCACATTCATATCGTGATGGAATTATAAAAAACACTGAAGAATGATTAAAGTAATAAAATAACATTTAAACGTATAATTGTGTTTGGTTATTATGGTTCCGTACCCAAGGGTTAAAACGGGACCCTATTACTAAGACTTCGCTGTTTGTCCGTCCGTCCGTCATCAGGCTGTATCTCAAGAACCGCGATAGCTAGACAGTTGAAATTTTCACAAATTATGTATTTCTGTTGCCACTATAACAACAAATACTAAATACAAATCAAAATAAATATTTAAGGGAAGCTCCCATACAACAAACGCAATTTTTTGCCTTTTTTGCTCGATATCAATAATGGCAACAGGTAGGCACTTGAAATATTCAATTATTATAAAATAATATTCTTGATAATTAAAATAATATAAATATTTAGACATAAAAAAAAATTGTCTAAATATTTTACCAAGTCCATGGTACGGAACCCTTCGCGCGCGAGTCCAACTCGCACTTGGCCGATTTTTTTACTAACGATTTGCACAATTATTGACGGTGATTCATATAGGATATGAAAAAAGGCAGAATATAACGTAGCACTCTACTATTGAAAGATATTTCCATAATTTTCCTTTTTATAACATCAGTAGAGATATATTCATTATATTTGTTTCAGTTATTATGTGCTACAGTATTTGTACTACCAGCATGGTACTTAACGTCGCAGCCCAATGAACCGTATAGAATCGGATTAGCTTGGCTGGTCTGTGCACTCATCACGATACTCGCTCAAACTTTCGGACTGGTGATTGGAGCTGCGTGTGGAGTAAAAGTAAGATATGAATTAAAAATCATGTAAAGATGTCGAGGTGACGATTTTTGAGGTATAATATATACCATTTGAAGATATATGAAGTATTAATGCGCTATCATTTTAGCTGTGTGGCTACGGCAGTAAAGAATATAGCCACCCCCTCTGCCAGCCCTGCAATCACCAACCTGCCTGCCCAGCGTGGTGACTATGGGCAAAACACATGAGCTCACGCCATTTTTGGCGCGAACTTGTGGAGGTCTATGTCCAGCAGTGGACTGCGATAGGCTGAAGTGAAGTGATAGTGGCAACAGCTCTGGAAAAACATTTTGCCAACATTCCACTTTCGACAACTAAGGCGCTTATATCATCACCCGAAGTCGCTGAATCGTTGCTTAAACAAAATGTAAATGCGTGCAAAGGTGATTTTATTTTCAGACCCATAGATGCTAATGAAATTGTTAAAACTTTTAAAACTTTAGAACTTAAGAACACCGCAGACCTCTGGGGTATATCTGTTAAAATTATAGGCAGGGTTGTTGATATCATAGCACCCCACTTAGCGATTATATTTAATGAATGTATTATAAGTGGTGAATTTCCTGATCTTATGAAACATAGTAAAGTTATTCCTTTGTTTAAGTCCGGTTGTCATACTGATCCAACGAATTACAGGCCTATTTCTATTCTACCTGCCTGTAGTAAACTATTTGAAAAAGTGATTCTCGGTCAGCTTTTAAATCATTTCTCTAGAAATAAACTTTTACACAATAAGCAATTCGGTTTCACTAGAGGACGCTTCACAACTGATGCCGGTGTTGAGCTATTTACTTCGATAGTCAATGCTTGGGAGGAGTCACGTGATGCTTTAGGTGTATTCTGTGATTTATCCAAGGCATTTGACTGTGTTCATCATGACACATTAATCAGGAAACTCAGTCACTATGGCATTAAAAATACCGCACTAAAACTTCTGAGCTCTTATCTTAGTGGTAGAACTCAGAGGGTTGAAGTGAATGGTACTAAGTCATCTGGGTCTTATATACAGATGGGGGTTCCACAAGGCTCAATTCTTGGTCCATTTTTATTTTTAATATATATTAACGACCTACCATATTTAGTAGAGAAGAAGCACGAGATTGTATTGTTTGCTGATGATACTTCATTAATGTTTAAATTGCGTAGACAAGAAACTAACTATGACGATGTAAACAATGCTCTCTCTGAACTTGTGCATTGGTTTAGCGTAAATAACTTACTTCTCAATAGTAAGAAAACTAATTGTATTAAATTTTCTGCTCCAAATGTAAAACAAGTAGATATGCAACCAGAACTCAATGGTGATAAACTGAACTTAGTTAACTCAACTGTCTTCCTTGGAATCACCATTGATTCAAAGTTACAGTGGGGACCCCATATCTGTAAGTTGACGGATAGACTGAGTTCTGCAGCATACGCGGTCAAAAGAATACGGTTATTAACGGATGTCGATACAGCTAGATTAGTTTATTTCAGCTACTTCCATAGTATAATGTCCTATGGCATTTTACTGTGGGGCAATGCGGCTGATATTAATGTCATTTTTATTCTGCAGAAAAGGGCTATCCGTTATATTTATAAAATGGGATGTAAAGAATCTCTGAGAGAGAAGTTTAAAGAGATCAACATCCTGACCTTTGCATCGCAGTATATTTATGAAAATATAATGTACATACGGAAAAACAGGCATTTATTTGTTAGTCGTAGTGATCGAAATGCCTCAAATGATGTAACACTCAGAAACGACCACAAATTAATATTTCCTAAATGCCGGCTCAAGAAGAAAAGCAGTTCCTTTATAGGAACGTCTATCTTAATATATAATAAGATTCCGGCTGCGCTTCAATCTCTGCCTTTACTGAAGTTTAAAAAAATTATTAAGCGAACATTATGCAGTAAAGCCTATTACACCATCAAGGAATACCTTAATGATGAAAAGGCATGGGATTGAATAAAGCTCGACCAGGCTATGTCTGTGACTCGCTTTGTATATAAATATTGTGAGCAGGTGGCATGTGATGGTTTCGGCATGCACGATTGGCTGTCTCGTGTTTGTCCTTATCATTTCATGGTCCATTACTGCGTTTTTATATTGTATTTAACCTTAAATTTTTAAAAGAGTACCGAGAGTTTTTTTTCCGCCGGCTTTTTTTTCTCTCGGCCTACACTAGGAACTTACTTTATGTTATTGTAATATCTAATAAAGCCGAGGTAAAAGTAGGTAGGTGATGTCTACCGAGACATTAGAAATATTGACTAAGTTAAGGTTGCTTATAACACTGGGTACGTTACGTAAGTTTGTAATGTACCCAATGTTAATGTTAAGTATACATTTTTATTTTATTTTGCTGCCTTAACTTTTTTTTTATTATTATTATTGTTTAGTTTTTTTTTTTGTAAATGACATTTTTACTTTTCTTTTTTTTTGACTTTCGTTAAGTGTGAGGGTCACCTTATGACGAAATAAATATTTTCATTTCATTTCATTTCATTTATATAAAAAAGAAAATGCTTGTTAATTTTATCGAAATTAAAGTATTTCCACATAAATTTGTTTAAAGCTGTGTTGGGTACAAATAACCATATACATTGACGTTGGCGCACTAAGGCTTCATCTTGCAAATGCTTATTTATTATTATATTCGTATGGCGAGTTCATTGATGACACCGTGTCTGTTGTACCCGTTGTTGCCAAATATTGACGACGACGTCATAGTGGTAGGCGATAGCTTACTTTCTAAACACTCGTATAGGTAATAAAATTTTAAAACTAAGTCTTTGTATCTCTTGATAATTTGTGAAGTGCGTAGACGAGGAGCTCTGGTCACCTTACTCACCACAGAAACACAACACTGCTTTAAGCAGGATATTCTCTGCTGTGCCCAAATCTGAATATGCTGTGCTACCTCTATAAATTATATTCTAGACTAGCTGTCCCCGCAAACGTTGTTTTGCCATATAATATGTTATTAACCCCCTCTTGTGGGTGGAATTTTGTAAAATCCGTTCTTAGCTGACCTCTACTTGGCGAAAGGAATATTCCTACCAAATTTCATTTCTCTACGCCTTATGGTTCCAGAGATATCGTGATGAGTCAATGGGTGGAAATCTCTTTTATATATATAAAAGAGATTTCCACCCATTGACTCATCATCATGTATATAGATTCTTCGTTAAAAGCTTTTATTTAACTTTTTATTCGTTTCGTTCAAAGCTTTGCTAAAAGATTTTATGATTTTTTTATATATGCTTAGTATGAATGACAATACAGTTATCTCTGTGACGTTATCCTAAATCCAACATGGCGGAACACCCACGATGGTGGACTATATAGTTATTTTTAATGAATTCCAGCAATATGGGTAACAAATGAAAGGGCTTACTGAGATTAACTTGAAAAGTAAAGTGACGTCTCTCTAAATCCAATATGACGGACTTCTAAAGATGGCGAACTGATTTTTTTATACTTTCCTGCAATATGTGTGCCAATTGAAAGGTCTTGCTGGATTTTTTTTTACCTGTAAATTTATTTTTATAGCTGTTAATACTTTTTATCAACATTATACCTTAACATAGAATAATAAATTAAGACATAATTTAATATTATATTTCTTATTACATTAATGTAAATAAATCTCTTCCATTGTTACATTAACGCTGTAACATTACCAATTTTAGTCGTAAAACATAATTTGAATTTCATAAAATGTATATTATTTCTGGAAACCGAACAGTTTAATTATCTGTCAAGATATTAAACTATTCGGTTTCCAGAAAACTAATAATTAAACTAATAAAAAGATTTTTATTCTTTCTTACAGCTCGGCCTATTCGTCATTCCAGCTGCAAATATTCCAATGCTCATGTTCTCCGAATTCTTCATTCCTTATCACGAAATGCCTTCGTATCTACAACCATTTGCATATTTGTCTTATTTTCGGTATGCATTCGATGCATTAATGCAAACTGCGTATGGATTCGGTCGCAGTGCTCTTCCTTGCCATGCAGATTTTTGTTTATTCAAACGACCTGATAAATATCTAGACTACTTAGGTCTTTCACAAAATCTTAGATCTGATATTGTAGCTATCGTTATATGGATTGTACTACTAAAGTTATCACTAATATGTGTATTAAAATATAGAGTCTTTAAGGCCTGTAGGTAACTGCAGTATTAGTGATAGAAGTTGTCATATCAATATTGATATTGATACTAAGTAAAGTACTCGTATGTACATAATATAATTATATATATATATATATATATATATATATATATTCTATAATGCACTAAATTATTAATTTGAGTGCAAGGTGATATTGCTTAAAAAGTGTTTTCTATGGATCTGAACAAAACGAGTAATAAAAATTACATGTATTTTAATTGTAAATAAATTTTATATATGTTATAGAGTAGGTATAAGTAAAATAAAAAATAAAATACAAATCGAAAAGTATAATTATTTTTAAATCCTTTTTAGATTTCCGTACCCAAAGGGTAAAAACGGGACCCTATTAATAAGACTTCTCTATCTGTCCGTCTGTCCGTCCGTCCGTCCGTCCGTCTGTCCGTCCGTCTGTCTATCACCAGACTGTATCTCAAGAACCGCGATAGCTAGACAGTTGAAATGTTTACAAATTATGTATTTCTGTTGCCGCTATAACAACAAATAGGTACTAAAAACAAAATAAAAAAAATTTGTAGAGGGGCCTCTAATACAACAAAAGTGATTTTTGCCGCTTTAAGCCCGATATTAAAATCAGCACCAGGTAAACGCTTGAAATATTCACAAAATATATTGTTTTATTCAACAGTTAAATATTAATTTATTTATTTATTTATACATACTTTATTGTACACCACAACTACATTTTAAACATTAAACACATTTAAAGACATTTACAGACTGTGGTAGTACAATGGGCGGACTTATGGCTATTTAGCCATTTCTTCCAGACACTCCAATATTTTCAAAAAAAATACTTATATTTAGTTTATAAAAATTTTACTTGCAAGATTTGGTTACAGAGAGACACCAGCACAAGATAAACTAAAAAAAAGGTTACAATATAAAATTTGTATACCTACTGTTGTTTACCTAGTCAGTGGTACGGAACCCTTCGGGCGCGAGTCCGACTCGGACTTGGCCGATTTTTTTCATAAATAAATAAACACCTCACACTCCGCCCCGCACTAGGATTCACTCTTGTGTCAATTAAATTAATACAAGTAGTATCATTGTTATGGAACACTTTTTCGATTTTTTTTTTCAGTCGATCTTTACAAAAAAGATTGAACTGTTTTTATTTATTTTAAGGATTCAGCTCCCAAATGTATTCAGCGAAATCCTATAATACAATAATGTAAAAGATTCAAATATGTAAGATTACCAGGGAGAAAATGAGTATTTTTAATTAGTATAGAAATAAATACTACCGGTCTGGTAGGTACTAAAATTTGTTTTTATTTAAAGTAAATTTTCTAAAAGATAATGAATCATACTCGAAGAAACTCAATATCCTAATTACGCTTGCCTATCTTTTTACAGAAACAATAACCAAATTTTCAATGTTTTAGTTGAAATGTATTTTATTTTCGTTTATTTTTGACATCAAATTTCTAAAATTTTCTCTCTGGTATAGATGTGTGTTTACGCACACCTATACACCAGCAGTCGCGGGTTTATTTCGCGGTCCGTTTTGAATATTTGTATTCGTAGATACAAATATTTATTTTCGATCTGGGAGTCAGTCCTTGTTGTTCTGTTAGACCAAGAAAAGTTGTCTGTCTTGGTTTTTATGATTGACCTAATAGTGATCATTATTCTAAGTAAGGAATAAATTCGCCAACTCGCAGTAGAGCAGTGTAGTGAATTAAGCTCCAACCATTTTTCTCCTACGTGAAGAAAGAGGCCTATACCCAGCAGTGGAATGTTGCAATAAATCAATCAATTTGTAAATAATGCTTTCTGTGTGTAATAAAACACCAAATCTTTTTCTTGTAATACATTAGAATAAATATAAGATTTATATTTTAACCCTTTATAATTAACAACTTTAACGGCTAGTCTTTAGATTAAGACCCGCGTCGGTTTAATTTTGAACCTTGAAAAAGTAATAATTAATTTATAATCAATACATATTTGAGATTATAAAACAAAGTCGCTTCCCGCTGTCTGTCCCTATACCTATGTGCTTAGATCTTTAAAACTAAGTACGCAACGGATTTTGATGCGGTTTTTTTTAATAGTGATTCCTGATTGAGATGTGATAATGATTGAAAGCAAGTTTTATATGCATAATATAGTAGAATAACACTTATAATTTTAGAGGTTTCTAATGTGATGTCGTAAATATACACATTTTTGCGCTTACGCGTGCGAAGCCGGGGCGGGTCGCTAGTATTTATATAAACAAAACAATAATAATAAACATAATAAATAAATTACGTAAATAAAAAACTTACGTACCATAATAAATTACGTCTGTAAATATAGTTGTATGTGTGTGTATGTCTACTATAACTGCAAAACAATAAGTACTGCACTGATTTGCACTTTTATGTGAGCTACTCGAACGTGATTTACAACTAAATAACAAAATGACCGCAATGAAATAAACGGTTGTGATGTGTTGGAATCAGAATATTAAACATCACGATTAATATGGACTACATTTATATGGAAGAGTATACAACGAGAAGTTTGACTATGATATCCGAATTATCCGATCCATAGGGTGTGAGTAGTTAGTTTTAGTTATGGGTATCAGCCTGATACCCATAACTAAAGCTAACTACTCACACCCGATACTATCAGCACAGATTTGCAGAGAAAATAAATAAAATGTAATAGTAGGTATTTAGTACCTTACCACAGATTAATAGTAGGTAGGTACTACCTTACTCATTAAATATCATCTATTTCTTTATCCATAAAATGTTGAAGTTTTGGTGGTCGGTGCTCAATATCCGTGCCGATAACTAGCTATATTTAGTGTCGAATTAGCCTTGCGAAGTTTGTCACTAAAAAGATACGAGAGATATAGATATATCATTTTGAATTTTGATCTTAGGATATATATCACTCAATTAGCTCTTCAGCTCATTTAGTGAATCACAACTGACAGTTAGTGTTTCATGAATGATTCTATGAAGATGTGAAATATGAATCGAAAAGATACAGAGCTATAGCTATTTCTCTCTTTCGCATGATAAGCGCCATCGTCCGATCTCGTTTACTCTCGCTCAGTGACAGAGTTATAGCGGTTTCTCTCTTTCGCATGATAAGTGCCATCGTCCGATCTCGTTTACTCTCGATCAGTAACAGAGTTACAGCTGTCTCTATCTTTCGCATGATAAGCGCCATCGTCCGATCTCGTTTACTCTCGATCAGTACGTCAGTATCTCGAAAATGAACGATAAACCTAGTGAGCTAGAGATATATTTGAAACGCAAGTGAGATGATGAGAGATTAGCTCATTTGAAGATATGTTTCATTTATATATTTCACTCATGCGATACCCAAGTCTATGACTCTATGTCGATCAGTGGGACAAACCAGTAAAAATCGGAAAAAACCCTACGAGATAACGGATGACGCTTATATTTTATATGTTAGTTTATGTAAGTTCATTGTATTATTTATATACTTATTATATTATATTACATTATATATGCATACATATATATTTCTTTTTTCTTTTACCCGCGGCTTCGCTCGCATTAATTTTTTTTAAATAAAAAGTATCCTAATTTACTCCTAATACCTCCAAGAATATGACTGTGTAGGTACAAAGTTTTCATAATTATCGGTTAAGTAGTTTTCGCGTGAAAGCGTAACATTGTTAAATTGTACTTGATCTTATTATATATACTAGCTGTGACCGCGACTTCGTCTGCGTGGTATTTAACAAAAAAGTTATTGTTCAGTTCGCAAAGTTATAAAATAAATAAATTTCTTAAATAAAGTACCCTAAGTTACTCCTTATTATATCAGCTATCTGCCAGTGAAAGTCCAGTCAAAATCGGTCAAGCCGTCTCAGAGATTAGCCGGAATAAATAGACAGACAGAGAGACAAAAGTTGTAAAAAATGTTATTTTGGTCTATGCCCCGTGTTGCATTTAGATAAAATCGGTTATTTTAATAAACATTTTAAATCATATCAAAATTTTTCGATCCAGCGGTATTTGAACCCGCGCCTTCTGACGTGCCGTGTCAGTGCTCTGCCAACTGAGCTACCGATCCACATCTAGCCGGGTCGAAATTCATGATATGATGAATTTAATTTTTGTTTTTTTTTATTATTTTATTTTTTATTTCTTATAGAGATAGAAATAATCTCTTATAAATAAATAAGAGATTTGTTTTCTTATATGCTCTTATATGTATTCTTAACCGAGTAGGTATATAACACAATAAGAACATGGTCCAACACCCGGAGCGCACCCTCCTTGCACTGTTTTTGGTCCACGGGGGTCGTGCCCAAACCCACTACCACTCGTTAGCACTAAGCGAATGGCATACCCCATCCGCCACCCAGGGGACGCGCCCAGTAGGAGATCCGACAACTTCCCCTGGGCGCAAACGTTGTCTTGCCATATATGTTATTACCTTTACCCTTACCCGCCCCACTCCTTATAACTTAAGGGTATGAAAAATAGATGTTGGCCGGTTCTAAGAACTACCCGATATGCACACAAAATTTCATAAAAATCGGTCCAGCCGTTTCGGAGGAGTATTGTAACTAACTTACATTGTAACACGAGAATTTTATATATAAGATTATTTTATTGTAAACACCTGAAGGGGTCAGGGGAAAAACGGCATTTGTCACATTTTAGTTTTTTTTCAACTAGCAGTACATCATGAATAAAATTAATATTACCGTCTCTATGTTCTGGCAAAAAAAAACAGGGCATTAACATCTATAGTCACTGAGTTATCTTGTTTTTAAAATACACGGACTGGGTAATAACAACCGATGTCCAGTTGAAATTTCACACCCTCGTCTTATTTTCTACAGATATTCCTATAATGGCCACTGGACTTCCTCTGTTATAGGTACTGGATTCAAAAAGAAAAAGAGGAAACTGAACTCTCTGTGAAGGCCATTTTGATTCAGCTAAATTTATTCTGCCCGAACAAGCTTACAAAGACATTTTTTAACAAAATATTGCAACCACTGCACTCAGCGAAAAAAAAATTTTTCTGAACTCAAGTAGGTACTCGTACATAATATTGTTAAGAATGTTAAGATTCATGTCATTATTTAGTTTAGTTAATTTTTATCACATTACTTAATTTTTATCCAACTTAGTAACTTGGTGACTCTGTGTGATCTGACTGATTATTCTTACTATGATGTTTTTTTTTCTTTTTAGGGTTCCGTACCCAAAGGGTAAAAACGGGACCCTATTACTAAGACTTCGCTGTCCGTCCGTCCGTCCGTCCGTCCGTCCGTCTGTCACCAGGCTGTATCTCAAGAACGGCGATAGCTAGACAGGTGAAATTTTCACAAATTATGTATTTCTGTTGCCGCTATAACAACAAATACTAAAAACAAAATAAAATAAATATTTAAGGGGGTCGGTAATTATTATTTATTAGTCTCCAACGCCATCTATCAAAATTTTGGAAAACTTCGTCGATAGACTAATAAGTTTTCCAATAGCAGCATAGATGGCGTTACAATTAAATAAATATTTTACAGAAAATGTAGGTATCTACTTATTATTTAGTTTAGTCAATGGTACGGAACCCTTCGTGCGCGAGTCCGACTCGCACTTGGCCGATTTTTTAATTATAATCTTTAACTGATGTAAAGTCGAAACAAAAAAGAAGCAAAAGTACATAAACATTAAACATTTATATGCAATATAAAAGGCTTTATTATTAATTTGGCTTTATATTACACCATATTTTATGTTCTTAATTAGAGATATCTCAGTTTATTCATTATGAGACAAAAGCTGTTTTTCACCTGACCCCTTCACCTGTACTTAATCGTTGATAACTAAAAATCGTCAAGTGCATATTTTGTATAGGTACTAATTTATTATGTTACTAGTTTGAATTATAACAATTGCCACTGACAAATAAAATAAAAAATTTACCACCTTCGTAAACCAAAACAACTAAAAAATTAAATTAAAAATTTAAAAACCCCCGACACAGTAACCTGTTCCAATTAAAAAGTAAAAAATAATAAATAAAACTCAATCTTAAAGTACCTAAGTATGTAGGAGTATTAATCATTCTAAAAAAATCGGCCAAGTGCGAGTGGGACTCGCGCACGAAGGGTTCCGTACCATTGACTAAACTAAATATAAGTAAATTTTCTGTAAATTATTTATTCTGTAAAATATTTATTTAATTGTGATACCATCTATGATGCTATTAGAAAACTATGACTATGACGATAAACTATGTCTATTGACGAAGTTTTCTTAATTTCTGATAGATTGCGTTTTAGGCTAATAAAAAATTATCGCCCCCCTTAAATGTTTATTTTATTTTCTTTTTAGTATTTGTTGTTATAGCGGCAACAAAAATACATAATTTGTGAAAATTTCAACTGTCTAGCTATCGCCGTTCTTGAGATACAGCCTGGTGACAGACGGACGGACGGACGGACGGACGGACAGCGAAGTCTTAGTAATAGGGTCCCGTTTTTACCCTTTGGGTACGGAACCCTAAAAAATACATCGCGTTGGGGGACCGCTCCGCGCTTATTTTGAAGTAATTTTATCAAAGTTTTCTTTTCTGGATTTTATTTTTTACTTAATTCATCTATTTTGCTTAGTTACGTTAGGTTAGTTTAGACTATTTGTATTTGATTTGTTAGGTTTCGAGTACCTAACGCAGACCCGGAGAAATTAGCTTAGCGAAAGAGAAGAAATTTTGTTTTGTATATTAATTTTTAAGTTTTGTATCTTACTGAACCTGTATCTGATACACAGAGTTGTTACCTATTGGTCATTTATTGAGACAGCAAAGTATAAGTTAGAGTCAAAAAAGTATAGTCAATCCACATGATTTCGGAGTCAAACTCACTATTTTATTTAAATAAATCGTTCTGCTCTATGTGAATTCTTAAAATATAAATAATTAACTACAGCAAAAATGCCAAAATATAAACATTTTCAAATAAAATTAAAAAATTAATATCTATTTATCATTGATGTAGGCCGCCCCCCTACACTTAAAAGTTGATTGACCCAAATACAAATGTTTATTTTATTTGCTTCGAACTTGGGTTTTTACAGTGACGTGTGTCTAAGTGTTTGTATGTCTCAGACGATACTATATAAACCTGAGAAGGAACGATTTCCGCAGACAGTCAATTCGAAGACGATGAAGAGACAAGTTTTATTTCTTATTTGTGTCGCTTTGCCGTTGCTGGTCAGCGGTAGAGCAACTCATTGTGACAGGTGGAAAGGCGACACAGAGTTTCGCTGTGGAAAAGATGACTACGAAGCAGATAGTATCCATATTCGTAGCATAAGTACCAGGAATGTTGGTTTTAAAATTAGCAAATGGCTATCAAAATGCGGACACCCAGGAGCAAACTATTTCGACCAATCGTATAACTTATGTCCTGGCGAGAGCATGGATGAATTTTTCAGCGAAGCGGATTACGGCAGTTGCAATGAATTTTTCGTCTACGAATGCACCCTGGACAGAAGGCCAGTTAATTGCCTGGATGTAGTTTCTGTATATCCAAACGAATGTGCTTAACAAGAGTGAAAACTGTATTTTTTTTTAAATAATGATGCTTATGAAATTTAAATTTAAATGGAAATGAAAAATCCTAATTTTGTTTTACAATGTTTACCTGCTTCTGTCTATTTTATGAAAATAAATACATTTTGATAGATTTTATATATACAGGGTGTCCCAAAATTCAACGATAAGCCGACACTGGAGGATAGACCTACTCATGACTACTTGGGAATAAAAAAGAAAAAAAATGTATCTCCATTTTTTTTTACGTTACAAGAGAAAAACGAAATTATTATGATCATTTTCACTACCATGGCCACAAATTTTTAAATATATCCGTTTTTTTCTTTTCATAGGCAACCTGAATAACATTGCTATCTACCACGATCCTTAAAAATTCCAGAATACCTCTACTTTTTTCATAAAAATTTGTCTTTATGTTTTTCCCTAAAACTTTTTAAGATTTTTAATTTTACTCAACTTTAACTCATCGTGGTGCAAAAAAAAATTATGAACACTACTATGGCAAGTGTTTTCAAAAGTTGGCGCAACTAATCAAGATTCCAAAATTGTATAACACTTTAGGGAAAATAGCCATAAAAAAATAATTTGCGTACTAATTCAAAACAAGAACCAAATTAAATACATAAATTGTAGTTTACAGTCATCACTTTTAGTACGTGCCCACAACGGGTTCTAGTTACAATTTCGTGGAATTTGAATGGAATATACGTACCGAAGAAGTAAGAGAGTGAAAGGTAGAGAGTTATTCACTTTAAAAAGAGACAGATGACATTTTTTTTTTATTGAATAACAACAAGGAATGTAGAGAAGCTGTTATTATTCTCAGTAACTCAGTTCAGTTTGCTCTGCTCATTTGTTCACTGCAAACCCTTCCGTATTTAACTGACGTGGCAGTTGTACGTACACAACCACTTACAATTACTTCGGTACGTGCCATTGAAAAAGCTACAGGGATCCCGAAAAGTTCTCGTAACGCCACAGACTTCACCCATGTCACTACAGGCGTGTGCAGAGTGCAGACGCTATTACCGCGGGACTATCCACTACGAGTCACATTTTGCCGTGTTATGCTGCAAAGGCACAGGGAAGATCCCCAATTCCTAGTCAAAATTCTATGGTCGGATGAATAATTAAACATTTTTCATCTTTCTCTTTTTAACGTAAATATCTCTCTATCTTTCACTCTCTTACTTCTTAGGCATGTATACCCCATTCAAATTCCACGAAATTGTAACTAGAACTCGTTTTGGACACGTACTAAAAGTGAATCTTACTGTAAACTACAATTTATTTAATTTGGTTCTTGTTTTGAATTAGTACGAAAATAATTTTTATGGCTATTTTTCCTCAAGTGTTATACCGTTTTGGAATCTTGATTAGTTGCGCCAACTTTTGAAAATACTTGCCATAGTAGTGTTCATAATTTTTTTTTACACCACGATGAGTTAAAGTTGAGTAAAATTAAAAATCTTAAAAAGTTTTAGGGAAAAACATAAATTTGACAAATTTTTATGAAAAAAGTAGAGGCATCCTGGAACTTTTAAGGATTGTGGTAGATAGCAATGTAATTCAGGCTGCCTATAAAAATAAAAAAATAAAAATATTTAAAAATTTGTGGTCATGGTAGTGAAAATAATCATAAGAGGTCTAAATTTTTGACGAATTTTGTTTATTTCTTGTAACTTAAAAAAAAATGGAGATATATATTTTTTCTTTTGTTTTCCCAAGTAGTCATAGGTAGGTCTATCCTCCGGTGGCGGCTTATCGTTGAATTTTGGGACACCCTGTATATATAAACATACCTATTATGTAGGTAGTAGGTACTATATATAGATAAATTGTCAAATTGTTTTTTACCTAATTATCGTGATATTGAACTTTTTTTTTAACAAGACTATTAAAAAGTGTAATTAATTTTTTCAAACAAGCTTACTTGTGGTCAAAAAATTGTTAACATGACTCAAGCAGCTCAGTAACGAAATAATAATAACGCATATTATCTTCAAGCAAGGTTCTTTATTAGATAAGGAAAATGACCTCTGTCGCCGATTAACTATCATAAATGTTATTTTAGAATCAATTTATAGCAAAACAGTTTTGCTTTTGCGTACCTACTGTACGATATTTTAAGAATTCAGTTAATTTGTTATCACTGTAGATCTAGATCCGATTTGAGAAAAAAAGTGTATTAGATGGGCTGTTTATTAGTGAATATTGTTGGTCAAAAACATCAATTATTAAATATATTTAAATATTCAATATATAAGTGCCAAAGATGAAAATAAAAAAACCAAAAACTTGGTTTTTTGAATTTTTCACATGAATTTTGTGGTTATGCGAAAAAAGTGCAGATACAAAAGTTGTAGATCTTTTTAGTACCTATGATATATTAAAACTGTTTAGTACCAACAACTTTGCTATTAAACTTTTTAATTTGAACTTTGGACTTGTAGTTTAGCCGGAAATCGAGATAAACCGTTTTTTTTTTAACCTTGACCCCCCTCGTGAAGTGGTCTTCCCGACCGCAGATTGCCCGTAATTTATTTTTGCATTCATTTTTGTTGTATTCTCTTCTTATTCCAATGGTTTCATCCTATTATAATTTTTTTTCACTTATTACCATTTTCAAAGGCTAAAAGCACTGTTCTATAGTTTATGAGACAAAAAATAAAATATAATATTTCAGTTTTTTTTTTTTTCTAGTTTTACTGTATAAATCCCGCAACAAAATTTTATCTTAAAGTACGCGATGACATACTGTCTATACACTATAAATATAGTAATCACTAATCTAGTGGAACTTATGAATTATTTCAAATTTAAAAATGTTAAATTAAAACAAAAACAAAGCCAACAGGTACGTACACCTGTTGGCTTTGTCAAGGCAAAGTTCATACAGGTTCAACTTACATTCCTTGTATTATATTCATACAGGCGCTTCTGGTGATGAGATCGATAAAGTTGTTCGCAAGTTATAGCGTGACCATGTTTAGGAATCAAAAAAAATATGTTTATAAATTTCACCCTAAAGAGAATAAAATATATTTTTTGATTCATATAGGGTTTTAAAACGCTCGCTAGCGTGACTGACAGAGCGCTATAATTTAGTGGTTTTCATGCATCTGAGTGTACAGCTTTCTTAGCTTAAAAGGCTAGCAACGCACCCACAACTCCTCTTATGTTGCTAATGTCCCTGGACAACAATCGAACAATAATGGACTGTAATGTCACCAAGTGGGAGAAGGTTCGGAGCTTAATCCACCACGCCAAAGAGTATATAACAACTACGTTTTACACCACGCTGCTCCACTGCGGGTTGGCGGATATATTCCATACTAGCTTCTGCGCGCGACTTCGTCGGCGTGGACTCCGCTCCTTTTGGCCGTAGCGTGATGACACATAGCCTATAGCCTTCCTCGATAAATGGGCTATCTAACACTGAAAGAATTTTTCAAATCGGCCCAGTAGTTCCAGAGATTACCGCGTTCAAACAAACAAACAAACTCTTCAGCTTTATATATTAGTATAGATTTGCACAAATACAAATATCAATTTTACTGAGGTAGGGCACAGCAGGTTTCCTGCTCAAAATATGGAGTAGCCCGACTGGGGTAGTACCTCGACCTTTCAGAAGACCACAGCTAAATAATACTGTTTTCAAGCAGTATTGTGTTCCTGTTGGTGAGTAAGGTGACCAGAGCTCCTGGGGGGGATTGGGGATAGGGTCAGCAACGCGCTTGCGATGCTTCTGGTGTTGCAGGCGTCTATAGGCTGCGGTCTTACCATCAGGTGAGCCGTACGCTTGTTTGCCAACCTAGTTACATAAAAAAAAAAAAAACCATCCCGAGCGGGAATGGAACCTGGAATCGCCGGTGTTTGAGCCCATACACGGCACAAGCACCACTACAACAGAGCAATTTTACATGTCACAGCAACAGTTTCTATTTAACGTCAAATGGTACCGTTCGCTCCTTTGCCCTTCTTATTATAAACAAAAAAAAGAACTTCTCTAAAATCGCGAGTTTTATCATTTATTTATTAGACACATATACATAGACAATTACATAAAAATTACACATACCTACAATTAGGTACTAATTCGAATTAGTCATAGGCTCATTTTTATTCTAATTTTTAGTGTACATAATTATGCTAAAATGAAATTCAACTGTGCTATCTTGACACTAGTGAAAACCATCAAATTAGAAATTCTAAGTAATTATAATAATGGTGTTCGAAAATTAACTTTAAAAATCATAAATGGTGATTAAACAAATATTTATTAATTTAAAAATATTGTCAAAATAGCTAACAACTTTGTCCACAGTAACTATTAAAAAACTAACCAATTTTCATATGTAAGGTGCTCAGCGAAAGAGTGACCCAATCCCTAAAAAAATTGTATATTTGATTACCCAATCCATAAAAAAATAGGTTCTATAAGCCCTTTCCACAATATCAAAAACCTAATATAGCTTTAAGATAAACTCCTGGAATTACAATCTAATTGGAAAATTGACACGCCCAAGTAACACTTTTTAAGAAGGTTCACTTTTTCGCTGACTGGCATACCTACGTAAAACAACAGTCATATAATATTATCACAAAATTAATTAATACTTCATTTTATTTAGCATTTTTAATACAGCAAAGCTAATAGTCTGGAATGATTATAAAATTATATACACATTTAATATCTTTGGTGCAATAAATACATCTTTGTTTACATCTGTAATACATCTTTTAAATACTTAAGAACTGACTATTTTGTACAAAGTTAAACTACATTATGAAAAATACGTCTCGTCTGCTGACACATTAAACATTCATACATTGTTCAAAATTACATTTTATATCAATTATTTAGTTTTGTTCAATTGTTAAACTTTAGCAAGATGTACATAGGTTGTAAGTATTATCCATTCTTTTTATAAAATTTGATCATACTACTAAGTACCAATTTGGGACTAGAATCTTTAGTAACTTTGTAAGTTATAAATTAATATCAATATAATTATTATTTTAACAATTATATGTGCAACATAAAAGTATATTCACTTCTTTGTGAATGTCAAACATCTTAAAAGCAGGCAAGCTTATGATGGTAAGTCATTTAACTTGATCAAATACCTGTAAAAAAAGAAGAAATTTTAATGATATTCGCACATAGCAGCTACTCACTTGATAAACAAATATAAAAAAAAGATTTTATCTATACCTGCAGTATTCAGGAGATAATGTTAAGGTTTTATACCATAACAAGATGCTTAAAACAATGCTCCAAGTTCTCAATGGACCAAATAAGAAAGATATTGTGCCATATTCCAGCCAGAAAAAGTATGCTAATAATAACTGTATTGATAACAGAAATATAAAGGGCAAATTTTTAATAACGCGTTTATATCCTCTTAAATTTTGCCCGAACAGTCTATTGTCAAGGCAGTTAGCTAATACTAGGATAAGTGGTATCTGTACAAACATTAACTGTACACTCCCATATGAGTAAGTAAATGGTTCGGGCAAGTATGTTCCTTTTATCAATATTCCCCATGCAAAAATAGTTCCTATATATCCATCGATAAGTTCTCCAATTACCCAAGGTCCGAATGGCACATAAATTGCATATAATACTATAGGGTAAAATATTCTGTCGATTTTACTTAATAACCAAATGCTTTTCCAAATTCGCCAGCCATATCTTCTTAAATATTTTGGTGGACGCTTTTGAAGTCTTAACACAACTAAAGGTAGGACATTAACTAGGAGTAGTGTCCCAAATATAGTCTGAAACTAAAAATATTATTTAAGTTTGAAATAGTTCTTTTTATTTACATTATTTTCTAGTTTTCTAAAACTTACCACTACTGCAGCATCCAACATTAGCATTATTCTTGATTTTATTCCGAAAGATATTACAGTACCATCCAAAGAAAATGGATGTTCTAAAGTTGTTTCTTTGCCTACTTCATCTGTTGCCACGACATAAATATTATGCAATCCAGTTTTAAATAAATGCGGCAACCAATGACAAACATATAAAGGGCCATCTTTTTTTTTACATTGCATCCAACTAATTTTATCAAATGATATTTTAACACTTTCAATTTTCACATCGCTAAATGCTAATATTCTAATATGGGTAGAATCCTGTATTAGCTGAAGTGGTTCACGGCCCGGTAAAATAAATTGAGCGTGCTTTGGATTTGTCACTAAAATAATAGGCCAAGTATTATGCTTTTGGTCTATAAATGAAAATATTCCATGGTCAATTGCAGCTAATCGAAACATTCTATTGTCTTTCCAATCACCTAATTCAAGTTCTAAATATCCTTTTTTGTGTTTTGTGTACATTTGTTTAACTAAACCTCCCATGGAATGCAAGTGACCGCAAACATAGACCTGTGAGCCTTTTGCACTACCAATAAGTTCTCTAACATTAAGTCTTTGAGAATCGCTTTCTAAGGATAATATGCATGACGTAGGGTAGTGACCAAACCAAATAATATGATCAACTTTGCTTTCTGCTTCGTTTTTTAGTTTTTGTAAATTTTGTTGTTCTTGAATATCTAAGATACCGATAAAATTAAAAGGCCTTCTTAATCCTGGATCAGGACACGCGTCAACTCCTAAAAAGGCCATACTAACTCCATTATGCTCTATGATATGAACATATGACTTAGAATGGCTACTCCCTTGTATTGAGTAGTTTCTGAAATAATTCTCCTGAGAATTAATACTTTTGACATTGAAGTTATCTGCAAATAAAATATATACTTATTATTTTATATACCTACTATTTTAAATTCCTAAATTATTTTGTTTTTATTGTACACCACAAATTCATCACAAAGAAAGATTAAAGGTTACTACAGATTTTATTCTGAACAGTGGGCAAACCTTTACCTATTTAGCCATGTCTTCCAGACAACTCAAGTAAAAAAAAATTTAACAGAGAATCAAGGTAAAGGATTTTTATTGAGGTAGGGCTTAGCAGGAAAAATCCTGATCAAAATTTGGAGAAGCGCAACTGGGCAAGTACCTCAACATAGATCACAGTTAAATAATACTGTGTAGTGTTGTGTTTCTGTTGTTAGTAAGGCAGCCAGAGCTCCAGGGGAGGGTCACCGGTGGGGTCGACAATATGTTTTCGATGCTTCTGGTGTTGCAGATGTCTATAAGCTAAGATAATCGTTTACCATTATTTTTTATTTTATTTTATTTTATTACACAACTCAGAAAAAAAACAACATAACAACACTTCGAGATAACAGGTTGCGCAAAAGGCGGACTTAAGGCCGTACAGCCTTATCTACCAGTCAACATTTACACCACCATTAGGAGCCATACACTTCTTTGCCGACCTAGTTGTAGAGATGAGTTAGGGGAAGTATTTATAAAACAAACCTACATACAAATGTCTACATTTTAATATACTGCATAGTCTGCACTTAACATACCATGATTTCCTCTTATATCCAGCCAGGTTGTATATTCAGTAATTCCCGATTCTTTTACAATGTTATAATAATAAATCCATTCCTTTTTTACTTGAGAGCTACCTAAGTTGTCCTTAGTTTTTGCATCAGTCAAATCTCCTGTAGCTAAAACTACATGTGGTTTTATACTTTTTACAGTTGTGTCGCAAAACTGTTGGAATTGAGATATCCTTCCCGGATCACGAAATATACTGATGTGTATATCGGATATCTACAAATAATTTAGTAAAAATAATAAGTTAATTTCATTTAAGAATGTAAAATTTAGGCAATTATCTAATACAGATGTTCACTTCTGTAATATTGTTTCTTGTAATACTACTTAATGGCTGACTAATGAATCACGATCGATCACGATTCAGCCTGTAATATCCCACTGTTGGGCATAGGCCTCTTCCCCATGTAGGAGAAAGATCGGAGCTTAATCCACCACGCTGCTCCAATGCGGGTTGGCGGATGTATTCCCTACTATGAGTAACGATCGCTATCAGGTGTACATGATAACAACCAGGACCAACGGCTTAACGTGCTCTCCGAGGCACGGTGGGAAAACCCACAAAGAGACTAATGACTAATAAATAAACAAATAAAAAAAATTAATTCTATTAGTTTTAAAAATATATATTTTTCCCTTTCAATAAATGTTCAATACTTTTTTTGTAAGCAAATGTGAGAAATTACTCAATAAAAGTTAAATGTTTAGAATCAATTGAACACGACAATCCTCACCTGCAAAAACCACACAATATTATTTGTGGTATCAGATATTTGTCCGTACTTTTCGACTAAATACTTCGTATAATTCTCACCTATTTCATTATTTTTTACGTAGAAATTATGATCTATTGCAATTATATTTAATAAATTAGCCATAAAAACAGACAAAAGCACTAGAAAACAAATAACCGATAGAGCTGCTTTAGAAAAAATCATATTTTAATTTTTGAACAAAAAAAGTTTAACTATGAATAATTATCTTCACCTAACTGAATGTTTTACTATGAATAATTATTATCAACACGTAAAATTTTAGTACATTTTATTAATAGCTGAAAATTATTTAAAATACCAAGTCATGAACTGATGTAACAGTACCATTGCTATTGCCTTTGTTAACAAAAATCGACATAATTTATCTACTGAAGTTTAGCTTTTATCAGTCATTTACAGCTGTTGACAACTTGACACTGGTTCACAGGGATGTTAGACGGCCTCTTAAGAAATCATTGTACCGAACTAGCTAAAAAAATGGTACTGGCAACAAAAACATGGTACACCAACACTAAATGTGTAAATTTTGTCGGAAATCGCAGCCTTTAATTAGAAATATATTATAATTAGTGAAAAAAATTTATATCAATTTCGTGTACCGTTAATGGAAAACAAACCTTTCTTTTTTGATATTCTAATTAATTGCTGTACGTACGTATGTATTATCACGTACCATGTACCATGACTAATCGTCATGGTACATGGTACGTGACACTAAATATTTAAATAATGCTAAATAATGGTACGTGTACCATTATAATGGTACGTCTGACATCCCTGCTGGTTCATGGTTGACACACACATGACACAACTCACACAAGTACACAGACAAGTCAATGACTCGAAAATAGACAATAGAATTATAGAAGAAAGGAGCGCTATCTTCTAAGAGAATACAGCTGAAAAAGTGTCCACTAATAAACTACATACAACTTATATCGACCGAAATGGCGCTAGCATCACCAAAATTATGATACGAAGTAAGCAATTATGCTGGCTTAACCTTATATAGGTGTATGGCTTTATAAATAAAATTAAAAAAGTGAGCAATTACACAGATTACAATACTACAATACTTAGAATACTACTTACAATTACAGAAATTGCTGTGGGGCTACGGCAAAGAATATAGCCTCCCCCTCTCTTCCCGTGGGTGTCGTAAGAGGCGACTAAGGGAAAATATAGTTCCATTACCACCTTGGAACTTAAAAAACCGACCGATGGCGGGATAACCTATATCTGATAGGCTGAAGACGGGCAGCAGCGTCTTCGATGCGACAAAGCCAGCCCTGCGGTCACCAACACGCCTGCCCAGCGTGGTGACTATGGGCAAAGCACACGAGCTCACGCCATTTTTAGCGCGAACTTTGTGGAGGCCTATGTCCAGCAATGGACTGCAATAGGCTGAAATGATGATAAATGATTAATTACAGAGAACGTGAAGTATGCCGAGTTCGAAAAACATTTGGTATTATATAACCTAAACAGTTACTGTGAGATTGCTTTGAAAGTCGATAAATTATTGTGAATTATAAAGCAGTGCAAACTTAGCACCTCATCGATGGAATTTGGGGTCGAAAATGACCTTAATCGATAGGTCTACGTTAGGTCCGTATAGGTCCACTAAATTTTTCGTTAGGTCCGCTCTAGTTTTTTAATAAAAAATTTTTTAAATGTAGGTAAAAAAAATGCAATTTTAGCACCCCATCCAAGGATTTTTAAAATCAAAATGACCTTAATCGATAGGTCTACGTTAGGTCCGTATAGGTCCACAACAATTTTTGTTAGGTCCCCTATAGTTTTTTAATAATATTTTTTTTTTACTTTTGGTAAAAATATATATGCAATTTTAGCACCTCATCTAAGGATTTTTGAAATCAAAATGACCTTAATCGATAGGTCTACGTTAGGTCAGTATAGGTCCACTAAATTTTTCGTTAGATCTGCTATAGTTTTTTAATAAATAATTTTTTAAATTTAGGTAAAGAAAATGCAATTTTAGCACCCCATCCAAGGATTTTTAAAATCAAAATGACCTTAATCGATAGGTCTACGTTAGGTCCGTATAGTCCACAATAATTTTTGTTAGGTCCCCTATAGTTATTTAATAAATAATTTTTTTTAATTTGATAACCTTCCTATACTCGCGCGTTGGTCTGTGAGACCGACGAAACACATTTTCGTAATTATTTTTGTGCACGAAGATGCTAAGAAGTCGAGTTCCTTGCTAGCTGCCGGATTTGTTCCTAGCTTCATTTTAGTGCACGCCACGTATTCGTGCGAAGTTCACTTATTGTAGCATTTGGCGCCAATCGGTCCGTGAGACCGACGCGAGTATAGGTGCAATTTTTTGTGTAAGTATTAATGTAATATATTTAGTGCGTTTATATATTTTTTACAAACTTTGAATACCTTATGACGTATTTATAGTAAAATATATGTATCTTTGTTGCTCTGTATTATATTTTGACCAATTTTATTCTTTTTAGATTACAATTTTCAGAAATAAGAGAAAGAGTCGAAAAGTCCAGTTTATTCGGGCATCGAGGCAATTGCAGTCTAGTATCCTATGTACCGGAAAAGGCAAAAACGTCCTTCTTGTATCTAGCGTGCACAATGATGCCCAGATCAATGAAGATACAGGTAAACCGGAATGATAATATACTACAATAGAACTAAAGGTGGAATTGATACCGTGAACAAAATGTGTGAGACTTACAACGTTGCACGTAGTACAGATAGATGGCCAATGGTGGAATTTTATAGTGTGATGAAATAAATACGTTTATAATATACCTACACAACAACCCTACCAAGAAAATTAGCCGTAGGATCAGCATACGATCTGATCAATCCGCAACATAGACGTCGGGCTCTCACTACATCCTTGCCGAGAACCATAAGGCTCAGGCTCGCCAAAATATGTAAATTAGATGGACCTGAGTCTTCAGCAACATCTAACAATAATAAAATTGGTCGTTGTGGTTACTGCTCATCCAAAAAAAAACCGCAAGACACGGTACAACTGCGCCACTTGCAAAAATACTTTTGTTTGGAACACGCTGTAACCGTATGCCCTGATTGTTATAGTAAGGGTCAAAACTAAGTCAAACATAGATAAATATGTCCTTTGATATGTTGTTTACTACTATTTAGAAGTTTATTTTGTTTTTAAAAAGAAGTACAGATTTTATTTTTGTTTTCCTAGAACTTAAGAAAAATATCTCAAATTCGAAGACTGATTTGTGATAGACTAAAAGTCAGTAAAATAATTGATAAATTAAGTATTATTCATACTATTTTGTTTCATTATATCCTAAACTTTGAAATATTGCCCCCGCCAAGTCGAGCGCGAAGCAAACACTGCCGTACCACCTTTACTCGAACCATTTCGCCGCATTTTCAGGCCCCTATTTGAGAACCTCTGGATAAGACCAGAACGCTGAAATTTTCGTCATCCAGTAAGCTATAATCACATACTTAGAATCCAAAATTTCAAGTCTGTAGGTCATTTAGTTCCGAAGTTAAGCGAAAGCAAAGTTTCGCATTTACGACACTCACTCACTCATGATCATCAAAATAGAACTAGTACTTCCCATAAACTCAGATAGCTGGAATTTGGTACAGAGTTAGAGTTTAATGGCTACATAAAGGGAAAACTATAAAAACTAGGATAATCGAAGATCTGGAGTACCTGGTGACCCTGGTTAGAAAACACAAGAGCCCAACCAAACTATTAGAAGAGATAGATATACCGCCTTTACAAAAAATATAATGCGAAAAACAGGGTGTAAGGGGTTGAAAGGTGGGAATGAAAATTTGTAAGGAAGTATGATGTATAATGTTCGTGTTTCGTAACTGTCAAACATTTAATGTTCATCCCGTCGATATGGTAAACTCTCACCTAAAATTAAATAACGTATTTAAATAAAAGTTTCGAATAGACAACATAATATATCCACAATATACAGATAGTGGCGTATTTTAGATTTTAAAAATGTATACCTAATAAAATGTCAGTATAATTAAAACGGATTGACATAATACATATCGATCAAAGATTTGTATTGTAATAATAATAAAACTATTCCTAAAAAGAAAAAAAATGTGTCAAATAAGAAATTCTAATAAAATAAATCAACAGCAATATGCCTGAACATTTCGTTTCTACAAAAAGCAGTGAAATCCCACCAAAAACATTCTGTAAAAAATCTAGCCAAGTCTCGATGGAGCTGGTTGTTTATCTCTAAAAAGTAATGAAATCTAGACAAAGTCGTGCCAAGTCTAAGGTTCCTTACTGCGATTTCTTTATTATTATAGTTAACGTTGTGTGACTTGGCCGTTGAAGGGTACACAAGGGTACAAAACCAGGTGCTACATGAAACCATTGCACCAATCTGTCTCCAGAACCGCTACCATTGGCGATGGAAAATTGCCACTTGGAAAACGTTGATTGAATAACCAGTCAATCGGAGGTTTGATAAAGCTGCGAATTTCAATAATACTTTTGTATAGGCAAGCCTGAAACAAACTGTATAAAAAATTATTTAGGTACAGTACCAGCGGACTTCTAATCATTGATAAAAGTCCGTCTGTAGGTACGTCTATTTTAAGTTAGATTGGTGGTCGATTCGACGCTCCAAAAATAAGAGAACAGAAGTCAGCACTGTCAATGCTGAATGCATGTGTTGCACAATCAACAACCGCCTAAAATGAGACACTTTCGTACAATTACCAATACCAGTATGGGATATTATTCTTAGTTTTGTACCCTTCAACGGGCAAGTCACACAACGTTAACTATAATAATAAAGAAATCGCAGTAAGGAACCTTAGACTTGGCACGACTTTGTCTAGATTTCATTACTTTTTAGAGATAAACAACCAGCTCCATCGAGACTTGGCTAGATTTTTTACAGAATGTTTTTGGTGGGATAGTATTTTGTTTGGCTCCATTGTAAAAAAATATGTTGTAGGCGTATGAACTATCGGTCTGTGACACCGTGCGCGAGTATAGGTGTTACAAAAATTGGCGCGAGTATAGGAAGGTTAAATAAAATATGCAATTTTAGCACCCCATCTAAGGACTTTTGAAATCAAAATTACCTTAATCGATAAGTCTACGTTAGGTCCGTATAGGTCCACGAAATTTTTCGTTAAGTCCTCTTTAGTTTTTTTATAAATAATTTTTAAAATTTTGGAAAAAAAATTCGTATTTTAGCAGCTAAAAAACTATAGGGGACCTAACAAAAATTATTCTGGACCTATACGGACCTAACGTAGACCTATCGATTAAGGTCATTTTGATTTTAAAAATCCTTGGATGGGGTGCTAAAATTGCATTTTTTTTACCTAAATTTAAAAAATTATTTATTAAAAAACTATAGCGGACCTAACGAAAATTTTAGTGGACCTATACGGACCTAACGTAGACCTATCGATTAAGGTCATTTTTATTTCAAAAATCCTTAGATGGGGTGCTAAGTTTGCACTGCTGAATTATAGAGAACTTTTGCAAGTGAATATAAAGTGCCAATTGTGATAAAAATTGTAAAAGCGAAATAAACCGGAAGTATTTCTTTCCTTTTTTAATCTCGTATCTTACTCTAATAATTCATGGCACTATTTTTAAAATATTTCCACTTGCTATTATGATTTATGGCACCACCTATATTTGCTCCTTTTCGATGGATACTTTAATATGTTCAGATGGTTTTCCTCCCTTCTACCCTCCATAACAATAATACAGACATCATCTTTTGTATATAATAAAAAACCGTGATAATTTTTGTGCGCAACATTTTGAAAATATTCTTGTTACATATGTATCTTACTAATACCATCATTGTAATGTCCGATTGGTTTCTGAACTGAACATAATTCGTTGTAATTGATCGTAATATTGATGCCACCCTATTATTCCCCGAATTAAAAAAATGGTTATTTTTTTAAGTAAAACTTCTTTACGCACACTTGATTTAGGGAGTAAGTTGGTATCCTGACGAGAACATTACGAAAAGTGTGATCGGGCGAGACAAACGGAGCAAGAGAGAGAGGTGTGAGCACACATTTTCTTTCACTCTTTCTCTCATAGCCAGTTACGTTTCGTACAAGAAACAGTGCTGGCCTATAGTACAGGCCTATTGCTAAAGAAGTTTTAATTCAGATCCAACAAATTACAGGCCCATTTCTATTCTACCTGCCTGTAGTAAACTATACACACCGGCACAATTAGCGGAACACAAAAAAAGCAGGATTTTAAAATCTTTTACTTGAGGAACTGGCCAGTTATGATATTTTTTTAATTTATTGTCAAATTTGAAAATAGAAAATTAGATGACATACACTTTTTTCATTCATTTGTTTTATTTTCCCGAACAATACGTTTTGTCAACTTGTTCGAGTAATAACTACGTAATTGTAATTTTTATTGAAAAATTGCACTTAATGGTTTTTTATAAATTTGTTATTCTATAGGCAATTTTGTTTATTAAAAGCTCTTTATTATGCCTGACTTAACATCACTGGAAATCATTAGGGCTGATGAAATGAGAAGAAATGGCCATACCTACAGATCGATTGCCTCAAGGCTTCGTCGACCAGTATCAACGATTCATCGCAGCATCCAGCGGTACAGATCGTCTAATTCTCTTGTGAGGAGGAGGGGTCAAGGTAGAAAAAGATGTACATCGAGGCGAGATGACAGTTTTTTACAACTTGGAGCTCGTAGGAATACGCGATTAACGGCTGTACAAGCTCGAAATGAACTGGAAGACGTTCGAGGAGTACAAGCAAGTGAGCGTAAAGTTCGCAGGAGATTTGAAGAAGTTGGTTTAGGGTCGTATATACCTGCCAAAGGCCCAAAACTTGAGAGACGTCACCGCGTAAACCGATAAAGCTATGCGCGAGAACATCGCGTCATTGGGATTTGAACGAATGGCAGCAGGTTCTCTTTACTGATGAGTGCAGAGTTCTTTTAAAACAGATCGATGGGAGACAGCGAATATGGAGACGCAAAGGAGAACGCCACATACAGTCTAAATCAAGGGCGGATCCAGCTTTGGCACCAGGGTGGGGTCACAGTCATGGTCAAGGCGCCGGGGGGGGTCACAAAGTCGTGGTCAAGTAAAAAGAAGTTATAATTTAAATTTTATAATGATAGATACAGGTAAAAAGTAGGTATTTTATTAATCTATGTAGGTAATGTACTTAAAAATACCTATATTGTGACAAAAATCTTGTTTAACAATTTTAATTAGTGATCCACCTAGGTCCTGGACACAGCCCAGGGGGGGTCATGACCCCCGTGACCCCCCCCCCCCCGGATCCGCCAGTGCGTCTAATTTTGAACACACAGTGGCTTATGGTGGCGGCTCGATTATGGTTTGGGGAGGGATATGTTCGGGAGCTCGCACGGAGTTAGTGATAGTCACACTAGGAGGGACCATGACAGCAGATCGATACATCAGAGACATTTTAGAAGGACATGTTGTACCATTTGTCCCATTTATTGGTGACGACTTTATTCTAATGCAAGATAATGCTCGTGCTCATAGTGCACAATCGGTACAGGCATATCTGAGCCACGTATGTATACCGGTGATGCAGTGGCCAGCAAATTCCCCCGATATGAATCCGATAGAGCATGTCTGGGACTTGCTAAAAAGAATGGTTTAATCCAGAATGCCACCCCCCAACAATCTGAATGAACTTGGAAACGCATTACTTGAGGAGTGGGAGCGGTTGCCTCAAGAAATCATCGATAACATAATCTGTAGCATGCCCAGACGAATGGAACCGTAATCAGAGCAAGAGGGGGAAATACTCGTTATTAATTTTGCTTTCATTTTATTGTTAAATCATTTAATGCTTACTTTTTTTATTTTTTGCGATGGTTCATAATCATCTAAAAATTTCACTTATTTCAAATTTCTTTATTTTTCAATAAAAAATAACGAAGACTTTTCAAAGTCGTTGTTAAAAGATGTTAATCAATTTGTTATTTTGTGTCTAATTACATTTTCGTCCAATATATGCGTTATTATCTCATAGTCTCACTTTTTTTTCTGTTCCGCTAATTGTGCCGGTGTGTATATTTGAGAAAGTGATTCTCGGTCAGCTTTTAAATCATTTCACAAGAAATAAACTTTTACATAATAAACAATTCGGTTTCACTAGAGGACGCTCCACAAGTGATGCCGGTATAGAGCATTTTACTGCGATAGTCAATGCTTAGGAGGAGTCACGTGACGCCTTAGGTGAATCTGTGATTTATCCAAGGCATTTAACTGTGTTCATCATGAGACATTAATCAGGATACTCAGTCACTAATTCACAGGTGAAGTGACCCCGTATTGTGTGAGCGCAACCGCAATATGTTTATAAGCGAGCGACAAAGACAAAAGATGAGGGATCGGTGTACGAATTTCTTTCTATTCCGCGACCGCAGTATAGTCGGAAACTTGGAGTTACAATTTTATTATCATATCTATACTAATACTAGCTTCTGCGCGCGACTTCGTCGGCGTGGACTCCGCTCCTATTGGTCTTAGCGTGATGATACATAGCCTATAGCCTTCCTCGATAAATGGGCTATCTAACACTGAAAGAATTTTTCAAATCGGCCCAGTAGTTCCAGAGATTACCGCGTTCAAACAAACAAACAAATAAACAACAAACCAAACAAACAAACTCTTCAGCTTTATATATTAAGTATAGATATCAAGCTGAAGAGTCTACCCGAGCCGAGGCGCAGCCGAAAGCGAGGGTTGACAGTCGGAACAAGTTGCAATTACGGTTCCGCACGTGTACTGAACGACTATTTTTAATATAGTTGCGAAAAAAATGAAGCAATTTAATAAAATAAAAAAACGCAATAAACTCAGCAGTGCAAACTTAGCACCTCATCGATGGAATTTTGGGTCGAAAATGACCTTAATCGATAGGTCTACGTTAGGTCCGTATAGGTCCACTAAATTTTTCGTTAGGTCCGCTATAGTTTTTTAATAAATAATTTTTTAAATTTAGGTAAAAAAAATGCAATTTTAGCACCCCATCCAAGGATTTTTAAAATCAAAATGACCTTAATCGATAGGTCTACGTTAGGTCCGTATAGGTCCAGAATAATTTTTGTTAGGTCCCCTATAGTTTTTTAGCTGCTAAAATACGAATTTTTTTTCCAAAATTTTAAAAATTATTTATAAAAAAACTAAAGAGGACTTAACGAAAAATTTTGTGGACCTATACGGACCTAACGTAGACTTATCGATTAAGGTAATTTTAATTTCAAAAATCCTTAGATGGGCTGCTAAAATTGCATATTTTATTTAACAAATTAAAAAAAATTATTTATTAAATAACTATAGGGGACCTAACAAAAATTATTGTGGACCTATACGAACCTAACGTAGACCTATCGATTAAGGTCATTTTGATTTTAAAAATCCTTGGATGGGGTGCTAAAATTGCATTTTTTTAACCTAAATTTAAAAAATTATTTATTAAAAAACTATACCGGACCTAACGAAAAATTTAGTGGACCTATACGGACCTAACGTAGACCTATCGATTAAGGTCAATTTCGACCCAAAATTCCATCGATGAGGTGCTAAGTTTGCACTGCTAATAAACTCAACTAACTTTTAACATTTATTTCTTATTAAAGTTATAATTCACATAAACATTGAAATTGGTACAGTTTTTTATAAGAACTGGGGAAGTTTTAGGTTGCATATTTACTGTTTGAGACAAACTTTATTAATTTCGTATGATTGTTCATGTATATCTGTCATACAATGACGTTTGCTAGTTGATGGAGTTGGATCTAATGAATTATCATTATCAACATATCTAAAGTAATCTGTGATTATCAACGAAGGTAGATGGACGAACGTTCTCTGCAACATGTCAAGGAGACGGACTGAGACTTAAATTAATGGAATGTGTGATTTTTTTCCCAGTTTCTAGTTTGTTGTTCAATGAATCACCAATATAGCTTTCTACAATTTTGTCTGATTTCCAACCTCCTAGTCTTTTTAAAGACGTCAAATTGGCTCCTAAATCTGCCAATAATGTAGCAGACGTCCTCCTGAAGCTGTGCCCAGTATAGGTAATACTCAGCATCCGGCAGACCAAGAAACGTAGCTATTTCTTTTGGCATATTACCAAATTTATTTATCCCGATTGCTTTAGCTGTACACTTCCCTTTTTGGTAATTTTGAAAAAAACGGTCGGTTTATCCTTTTTGGGACCGCTGATTCATATATTTTTGCACTATTCTAAGAAAATCTCCCTCAACAACAAAGCTTCTCGGTATCTTATTGTTTGTGTTCGTAATCTTGATTAGTAGCATTTCTCCATGGGCTTCAAATACTTTTAAAGTAATATTAATGGCTAATGCGCTTATTAGACCATCCTGAATGTAGTCACTGAATTCAGAAAGCCAGTTAGGACGCTAGTTAGAAGCTTCTGATCACACCTTCCTAATTTCAGTTGCTGAATCAGTCAGTTACGAGAGAGCGACGAAGTCGGACGTATGTGTATCTATCGAATCATCAATTAGGTAGTATAGTCAACGAGTTCAAAAACGTGTTAAATAGAAATAAAGCTCCTAAAAATATGTGCGATAGCTCATTCGATTCGGAATGACATCTAGAAAAATGTTTTTTATGAGTTTTTATTAAAAAGAGATTAATAAAATATAGAACAATGCGGCCACCAGTGTTGCCAACTCTTGAAAAAACATTTGCTCTAAATTTTTTAACAAAATTCCCTAAATTAAAAACAAAACCTCCTAAAGGCCTAAACAAGGCCTAAACCTAAAATCGAAATTATTTAAAAATAAGTGGAAGTTTTATAGTTTTATTTTTTATTTTTCAAAGGGTTTTAAAATAAAAAATAAATTATTTTGTATACTTTGCTTTAGTATGTTTATTGAACATGTTCTTTTAAAAATTGATAATTTAGGAATTGTTATTTTTTAATAATTTTTTAAATAAAAATAATATATTACGTTCCGATGAATTAAAAATTCCTAAAAAATACCCTAAAAATGTATTCCCTAAAACTTTGTTGGAAACGATGTATGGAAAACATGGATGTATTTTTTGATATATCCATATTACATCGATGCCACTATCTGATGCATTGAATCGAAAAAAAACATTACGGAAGCCCGGTCGTAACATGTTTACTGCAGACATACATAGTATGTCAACTATCTTTTTGTTTTTAAAGTTAAAATCATAAATGATTAAATTATAAATTATTATCAGTAGGGCGATAACTTTTCATTAAGAATTAAACACTTAATTAGTATTTGTTGATATGGTGACTCAAAAATCAAATACCTTGGTGGCAAAAAATGAATTACAAGTAACTGTTGTATTAAAAAAATAAAACTATTCTTAGGTACTTATTTATATTGTAAAAACAATGAGAAATAAATGTTCTATTTTAATTATCCATTTATATACTAAATATTTTGGCTATTGCTAGTTGTCCGCTAAACGAATGAATAAAATAAATTAGTTGTCCGATTATCGGATGAATAAATTAATTTTATCGTCCGATTACTCGGATTACCAGATAACCTTTTAAGATTAATAAAATAAGGCTAAAATGTACTTTATCTACCGTCGATTTAGATGTTCATATTTTTTCAGTATATAGTACCTACTCATAATTATATAGAAAGCTTTTTGGGAATTTCGCAGATTTTAGATTTTTTTTTTACTTAAATATATTTTTATCCTTACTTATTTAATATTTACTGTCACATTATATAAATTTTGAAGTTAGATAGGTTAGGGTTATTTTTTTTAAGAAACAGATTTTTTAATTATTTAGAATAACATAATATAAATATATGTTATCAGACGATTAAATCATTTCTCATTCTCATCATTCTCTACTGATAATAATTTATATTTTAATTATTTATGATTTTAACTTTAATAACAAAAAGATAGTTGACATACTATGTATGTCTGCAGTACACATGTCACGACCGGGCTTCCGTAAAACATCGATGTATTTTTTCAAAGTCCATTACTACCACAGGCTTTATAATACAATTGATCTGTTACTATTATAGTGCCATCTGTCGAGGAAAGATATCAACAGAGAATAGAGTCTTGAAAAAAAATAATTATTATTTTTCAAAGGTTTTTAAAATAGAAAATAAATTATTTTGAATACTTTGCTTTAGTATGTTAATTGAATATGTTAATTTTTAAAAGTTTTTTATATTAAAATATATTACATTATTAACACTGGCAATTACATTGGCAATCACAATATTACATTGGCAACACTGACTTTCAGAAACCATCCTTGCTTCTGAATTCAGAACACTAGCTGACTGAATGCGATTACACCTTCCTAAATGCGAAATTTCTGGATTCAGCACTTCTGAACTTAGGAAGGTCTAATAAGCGCATAACTCCTCCCTGCGGCAAGCTCCAACAACGCCAAAAAACAGAGTAACCTACAAAAAAGGGATTTGATTAATATTTTTTTTAAATAATGTATTGACTGTATTTTGCGATTTCGTAAACTGAATACTAAAGAAAAATATAAGTACTTATTAATAAATTACCCTTGTGGCTAAATAACGATCATCGGGAGCTTTTTTCCAAAACCTTTCCAATTCATTCGATGTTAATATTGTTACGTGTTCGCTCGGCCTCAATCGGCCTTTTTATACCGGGCCGAGCCTACACCCAGACAGTTCTAGAATGTTCGTGCGTGTACTCGATCTGTAGTTCATTCACCTCAGTGGCGTGCATAAAGTTTTTAGACAGGGTAGGCAGTCAAAAAAAAAATTGCGTGCGCACAAAGTACACATGTCAGAAGTGAAACTTCTTTGGCAAACTAATTTAAAAAAACGAATTGAAAAACAAAAATACAATTAAAAATCACCAAACTGCTGATAGCGCCATCTATACCAAACGAAACAAAACTCGATTCTACACTAGATGTCACTTTTTATATTACAAACAGAAAATAATTTACATGAATATTATTTACTGTTCTTAATTAATTATTAATTGAATAATTACCTTTATTTAGTAAAAAGTTACTCGTCATGTCCTCTGAAAGGTAGTTCATTAGCCGTCGAAATGTTTCGATTCCAAATTTCCGATCTATATTAAGGCGTTCAGTGTATAATTTGAATGCTTGTTACGATGCGGTTTTTGCCAAAAGTATGTAATTTTATAGAAAATGCTAGATGTTTTTCGGACTGATCATGTTTTTTTACAGCATTAGTGAAATTGTGCAAATCTACGTACCCATTACAATTCCAAAGTTCCAAACAGATTTAGAAGTTTCGAATAACAAGCAAAAAAAAAACACTTTACTTTCATTAAACACACATCTCCGTTACATATTTCACAAATAAACTTTCCATCAGTAATATATTATTATTTTCACTAATTACATACAAAACAACGCACAAACGAAAAATTCAAAGCGAATACTGAATAATGAAACTGAATTGTTATAATATTACACTGTGCCACTTGATTGGACGGCGGAAGCGATTGCGTAATCGATTACGCGACCGTGTCAAAAATCATAATTATTGGTACAAACGAGACAATTTGATTTGACAGGTTATTTTTAGGCAGTGCCTCTACCATTGGTTAACCGACCAATGTTAAAAACACAATACTTTGTTCGAATTCCATATGACGCGTGACTTTATAAAATTGTAGGATTATAATTATGTCATTCTGAAATTACTAAGATTTGTATGGGGAGTTTAACTCGGAGTTAGGCTAGTAGTTCATAAAAGGCCCGGCGCGCTGATATCGCATACATATTATAATTTATACGACGCGCGACGGCGTGTTTTTAAAATTGAACGAGATTTAAATTGAATTATGGTTTATGTCTTTTTCAAAAATATTTAATGTTCATGTTTTATATATCATTTTTAGTAAGATGCCAGGGTAGGCAGTGCCTTTCTGCCTATATGTGATGCACGCTACAGATTCACCTTATATAAGTCCTCTAGCGCCATCTAGTGTTGAGTGGATGTTTCGCGTTGTCTTTGTAACAAAGTGGTTTGTACAGCACACAACGTGGTTCCTCTGCTTCCCGCTAGATGGCGCAAGCTCCTTTAATTCGTGTACTCGTAACAATATTTTCGACTTTTTACTTGTAAAACCGTCTGATTGTCGTTTTAAGAAAGCATTTAATTTTGGGTATTCACTTATATTAGGGTTGCCAACCGTCCTGATTTCCCAGGACATGTCCTAGTTTTTGTAGTGTCCTGGGATGTCCTGAATAGTTTTTAAACAGCGTCCTGGGTTTTTAAATTTTAAAATTCGCGTGCCTCTTCTCAAATTTTTACGCTACGAGCTAACATACTTTTCCCTTATAAATTCACAGTGGTCAAAAGAAATAAATCGATTACTGCTAACCTATGATGTTCAAATCTGCTATAAACTATAAACATGCTATAGACTAAATGCTAAATTTTTTTAGCATGCTATTTTATATGCTATAATTATAGCACATTGTTACAAAACTTGGCCGTGCAGTCTATACGCGGAGACATTAACTAACTTCAAAAATTAAAGTTTTATTTGTTTTGTTGGCGAATTGACTTTTATTAAAATGAAAATAAAAATAATATCGAAACTGTCATCAGTTTGCTCATGCAAAATTGAAAAATATGTGACGTCACACTAGGACTAGGTAGGGGGGGTCTCATAAATGTGACCATCTGTGACAAGGACGGGGGAGGGGTCGAAAATCGAGAAATTCGTGTGACGTAATTTATGGATGGCCCCCAACGCGCTGTACACGAAAGAATGTTAGATATCTCATGAAGCGTTAGATATCTCATGTCTCATGAAGCGTTATAGATCAATGAACTTTCCTTCATACTTTCCAGGCTTAGGACTAGTATTAGTAATTAGTTTATTAGTGTTATAGTATTCAGTTTGTTTTATTTAGTTTTAATTGTTTTATCTAGTGTTAGTATTAATTTTGTTTTATTTAGTGTTAGTATTAAGTGTGATTTGATTTTGGGATTTCCCCCCTCAGCGACAGTGATTAAATGATAATTAATAATAAGTGTAAATATGTGTTAAATAATAATAAGTGGTAATGTGTATAAAAAGTATTAAGTGTAAATATTATTGTGTTGTTTGTGATAAAAATCTGCCACTATCGAAAGGTGAGGTATTGAAATTGAATTTTGAATTTATAAGTTATTTTTGTAGCATCTTAAAGTGTTATGATGTTTATTTTATTGGTCACTGTATTAGGGAAATTTTATTCATACATTGATTTATAATAAAAATTAAAATTGGTAATGACAGTTTTTTTTCGTGAGTGGACATACGCAAAAGTTCACAGAGATGAGACTTTAAAACGCTAAAAAGTAATGTTATCCCGCTCTAGCCTCGCTGCAGCGCGCTGTGTACGTTTAGCGTTTGAGACGTTATAGATTTAGCACGAAGTCATAGTCAGTATAGCAAATGCTATATGCTATAAACATTTAGCATGCTATACTTTTATGCTATGTGCTATATTAACCACCACTACTGCTAACAACAGTAGCTGCAATAATCAAAACTATATATAACATAGATATGAAGTGTGACCGTTTTTATAATTATTTGCTTACTCAACCACAAATACTGAAGAAAATTAATGGGATTGAAAAATATAGTAAAAATTAATAAGCTTACATATAATATTAGAATTATACTTAGATAACTAACCTTTACGTGATCAGAGTGTAATTTATTTATTATTGCTGAGAAGGACGGAGTCCCATCTGTAAAAATGTTATCAATACATGTAGCTAGTAGCCTTTAGTTAGTTATTCGATTAGGCTCAAGGAAGAGGTAAGATCACAGCATTTGAACAAAAATAAATATATTTTTTTTAAATTCGTTTGCCAAAGAAGTTTCACTTCTGAGTTCTGACATGTGTACTTTGCACGCACGCAATTTTTTTTGAAGTGAAACTTCTTTAGGTGTATGAGGGGTAAAATTTTAGCCACCGGTAAGGCGGCAGCGTCATGACGGTCAGTACTTGGATGGGTGACCGCATGGGAACACCGTGTGACGTTGGCTTTTTGGTTTTTTTTCAATTTTTTTTTTTTTGTATTTTAATTTCATTTTTTTTATTACGTTTTTTTTAATTAGTTTGACCAAAGAAGTTTAACTTCTGATATGTGTAATTTGTACGCACGCAATTTTTTTATATAATTATTGTATATTTAACACTCGTTTATTTCATCAAAATTTAATTCTCTAAGTATAAGCCATAATATTTTAGGTAACAAATACTGATTAATTTGTTCGTTTGTGCTAATAATTAGAGAACTTTTATAGTTTTTAACCGACTTCTAAAAAAGGAGGAGGTTCGTAATTCGACTGTATTTTTTTTTATTTTTTTTATGTATGTTAATTCAGAACTTTTGACTGGGTGGACCGATTTCGTTCAATTTTGTTTTAATTGAAAGGTGTTGCGTATCATGTGGTCTTATTTAAATTTATTTGAAATCTGACAAGTACTTTTAGAGTTATATCTAATCATGCGTATTTACTTGACTACTTTTTCCTCGACCTATGTTGTATATATACGTTATACGTTATACCCTATATGCCCTATAACTTTTTACTCGGTGTACCGATTTTGATGATTCTTACTTTAATCGAAAGCTATACTTGTCATGTAGTCTTGTTTAAATTAGATCGAGATCTGATTACAACTTTTTGAGTAATGTTTAATAGCGCGCATTTACTTGACAATTTTTTCGTCTTGTTACGTTGTTATGTCTCTACAACTGTAATTATAATAGCAGATTTGAGAGTTCCCATTCCGCGCGCCCGTCCGGCGTCGACGATGAGACGCGTCGTAACGTAGTTAACGTACCTTTAGAGGCTGTATGCTCCAGCCTACAGCGGGCCTCGGCCGGTACCCGAGCGCCACTATCTTGCTGCATTCCACCGAGCCAAAGTCGCGGCGCGCCCCGCGCGTGCCTTCATACCTTTGCCGACCCACGCGCCCTCGTTGGAGTCGACGCTTCACTCGCTCAGTCGTTTCTACGCGCTTATTGAGACTGCGCATGGACGTCGCGCTGGAAAGTTACGTTTTAGTGATCGCGCGCATAGTGAAGTGCCTATGGATGCGGTTTACTACGGAGTAACATATCACTGTGATCTGCTGCATTAGATTTGTTTATTAATGGTGAGTGTGATGTTTGTCAACGACACCCTGGACGGCCACGGTGTAAGCGCGCGCTTTCACGATGCGGCCACTTTCATTTTATACACATAGCTCGAATTCCTTCGCCGCCGCACCGACACCGTGCCGCGGCCGCTGACCCTGCGCCCGCGCGCCCTTCCTCTTGCAATCTACCACTGCTTGCCAGTTGCTACTATACACAACGACTACAATATACTCCAATGAAACCCCAAATGCCGCGTGGTATGCGGTTAAGCGCGGTAAGCAGATGTTTTGTAAAATCAGCTCGTACCGCTAGTACAAAAAAAAATGTATTGACACGGAAACTAGGTACTAATCAAAGTAACAAGAACAAGAATATAATTGTATTATTATTTTTACGAAAATTATAATATCTGTAGTCATATTTACGATTCAGTCGTTGTTTACATAATGGTTCTGTTACATTAAGTTATGTCATTTTAAAAAGGCAAGTAAACCTACATTTCAAGTTCACTTGCAATTAAGTACGAGAAACATAATGAAATTATTTAAAGACAACGTTTATTACACGATCATATAATTTCGTGTTCTTATGAAGAATACCTAAATACTAACTTCGTAATTCTAATGAAGAATAAATAGTTAAATACTAAATAGTGCACTGTTATGTAGTAAGCTATAGATATTCCTTCTCCTACATGGGGGAGGCCTATGTCCTAAAATTTAGGAAGAACAAATTATAGGGGCTAGGGTATAGTAGCCAAAACAATTTATTTTTTTTGTTTAGGCATCACGCTTCACGCATCTACTGCACAGCTTGCCACTTCCAAAATTCTGATCATGGAGTAGTCGACAAGTTGAAAATGGTCGAAAATAGAGATATTAGAGATACTGCTCTTAAAATTATGTGTGATAGCTCATTGGATACGGAATGACGCGTAGAAAAATGTTCTAAAAGTTAGCACATAAAAATTGCAAAAGTTGTACCTAAACAATTAAAAAAAATGAAAAAAAAATGGCTTTTCGTTTTTGCTAATATTTCATAAACTATTAATTTTAAAAATATTAAAAAAAACGATTCTGAAATAGGAAGAAAAAAAATGCCCAGCTCCCAGAGCCCGGAGCTCCATTATTTATAATTTTAATTTAATTCCCGTTAGAAATTATACCTACTTAAAGTTAATTTTTCAACAAGTTAAACGATTGGTAACTAACAAAATTTTCTCGATATTCCGTCTCAATTGTAAATGAATAAAAATGTTTGAATAATTGTCGTAAAATTTTTTCGCTTCGTATTAGAGTCTTTCATATATAGGTACCTACATAAACAAGATCACGCCATAAAAGTTAAAAAAATATTTATATTTTGGTAAGTAGTTTAAAATAACGCATTAAAAGCATTAAAAGATATACGAGTATATCAAAACAAAAAAAATCAGAAATATTATTGTCAAAGGAATAATAATAAATTGATTTTTTGTGCTACTCATGCAAAATCCGATCATTACAATAACAGTAAAAAGGATGGAGGTTTAAGAACATTCCAACTACATTTACAATACATTGAAAAGGACAAAGCAATCATAGTTTTAGGTAAAACTATAAAACCAAAGTATTTGTTTACTTGGTCGCACTCACAGACCACAGAAATACTACCTACGCAGTACGCACTAAACTACCGGTACATTTTAAAACCATTTTTATGTTACCTATTAAACTATTTATGTTATGACAATCTTATGGATCGTGATAAAAAAAAGCTATTACATGAGATTTTTAAAAGCATATGACTATTACTAACCAAAAATATCAAACATTTGCAAAACCATCACAGCAGAGCTGAAATTGTAGTGTACCTAGTACCTACTTATTTATTAATATCTAACACAACTAACGCAAGCTAATTCAGAGAAATGTTAATGTTTAAGTGTTGAGGTTATTGATTGTTTATAGTACAAAATACTATGTTAAATAATTAGTATTTAATAGTAATTATAATTAGTTAATGACGCTATAGTGTCTATTAAATTAAAAAAATGTTATTACCGTTGCAAGTCTGAACAAAAATTGATTTCGTGACTGATGTGTCTTTAACTCTTTTTTTGTGTGAAATTGTAGAATCAAGGGATCCCAGGATTGCTTTACGTCAATCCCGAAATTCCGAGATCGGAAAAAAGGTCCGGGATACTGGATACAAGTAATACATCACAGGCAGACGAAAAATTAGTCAAGTAAATATGTATTATTAAATGTAACTCAAAACTAGATAACTTGTCCGATTTCGATGAAATTTAAATGGGACTACATGTTAGGCACCATTTTTCGATAAATAATTGTGTTTGCTCGTAAACGAAAAAAAACCGACTTCAATTACATCGACAAGTAATACCTACAACGTAATACCTAAGGCAAAAAAATAGTCAAGTAAATACGCGCTTTTAAAGATTACTCAAAAAGTTGTATGTAATCAGATCTCGATCTAATTTAAACAAGACTACATGACAAGTATTAGCTTTATTATTATTTAACAACACAAGTTTTAGTAACATGTTTTTTTAAATATTTACTTAGTATTTAAAAAAAACTACTTAATAATTGTGTTAGCTCGCAAACGAAAAAAACCGACTTCAATTACATCGACAAGTAATACAACGTAATAAGACGAAAAAATAGTCAAGTAAATACCTACGCGCTTTTAAATATTACTCAAAAAGTTGTAATCAGATCTCGATCTAATTTAAACTAGACTACATGACAAGTATTAGCTTTCGATTAAAGTAAGAATCGTCAAAATCGGTACACCGAGTGAAAAGTTATGCGGTATAATACAACGTAGGTCGACGAAAAAGTAGTCAAGTAAATACGCATTATTAGATATAACTCTAAAAGTACTTGTCAGATCCCAATTCAATTTAAATGGGACCACATGACACACAAAACCTTCCATATGAAACAAAATTGATCGAAATCGGTCCACCCAGTCAAAAGTTCTGAGCTAACATACATAAAAAAGGTGTGTGTGCGATTCACACACGATAGAAGTGAAACTTCTTTGGAAAACTAATAAAAAAAAAACTAATTTAAAATTAGCGGCTTGCAGCGCGGCGCGCCGTTCCCTGTCGTTTTTGCCGTTGCATCCGGTTTGAAATCACCACGATTCTAAAGAAGTTTCACTTAAATAAAAAAACACTCGAATTGAGAACCTCCTCCTTTTTTGGAAGTCGGTTAAAAATGGAAAACACTTTTTACTTAGGAGACAATATGTTAACCATAAGAGACCAACAAACGTTTTAAAATAGTATTTTCCTGTTTATAATTCAAATGAACTTTTATGCTATTAAAAATATCCACTACCACCACTTCAGCCTATCACAGTCCACTGTTGGACATAGGCCTCCACAAGTTCGCGCCCGACATTATGACGCGAACTCATGTGTTTTGTCCTTAGTCACCACGCTGGGCAGGCGGGTTGGTGACCGCAGGGCTGGCTTTGTCGCACCGAAGACGCTGCTGCCCGTCTTTGGCCTGAGTATTTCAAAGCCAGCATGGATGGTTATCCCGCCATCCGTCGGCTTTTTAAGTTCCAAGGTGGTAGTAGAACTGTGTTATCCATTAGTCGCCTCTTACGACACCCAGGCCACGGGAAGAGAGGGGGTGGCTACATTCTTTAGTGCCGTAACCACACAGCACATTAAAAATATGTGAACGGAAAATATGAAGACAACTATTCTTGCTAAAATGAGTAAGTATTTAAGAGTCCCATTAGCAGAACTAGTTTGATAACGGTTAGTCGACTTAAAGGCGATAAAAAAATAGAGCTTAAAAGTTTCTATACAAAATAATTAAATTTGTATTATTACTTACACAAGTTTCGGACAAATTAGTATTTTTAAATAAATACTGGAACAAACGAGCATGTTGCATCTAAATAAAATTCATGTCAAGTACTACCTAATAAACTCCTTCGAAGTAGTGTTAGACTACCGGCCTTTTTTTTAATTCACCTCTTTTTTAATAATCAGTAATAGGTATATGCTCTGTAAAAAAATTCGTGCCTATGTCGCTGTCTATTGAATTAAATTAAATTTTAATGTATCATAAAACTTCCGATCAGCAGAACTTGTTTGATAACGGTTACTCCAGTTGAAACCGACAAAAAATATTCCTCGGAAAGTTTCTTTTCTAAATAATTTAATATAGATCGACAAACTTACTATAAGTCGGTTCGGTAAGTAAGTACAAGTTAAAACTATTATATCACTTGTCTTTTTAACCGATTTCCAAAAAGAAGGAGGTTCTCAATTCGATTGTATTTTTTTTTAATGTATATGTTACCTCAGAACTTTTGACTGGGTGTACCGATTTTAATGATTTTTGTTTTAATCGAGAGGTGGTGCGTGTCATGTGGTTCCATTTAAATTTAATTGAGATCAAAGAAGTAATTTTCGAGTTATAATAATTATGTAATAATGCATATATTTACTTGACTATTTTTTCGTCGATCACGTTATACCGCATAACTTTTCACTGGATATTCCGATTTTGATCATTCTTGTTTTGATCGAAAACTGGTGCGTGTCTTGTAGTTTCATTTCAATTTGATTGAGATCAGATACCTACTTTTTGAGTAATCTTGCGTTGTATTACATGTCGAAATGTCGATGTAATTGAAGTCGGTTTTTTTTTTCGTTTGCGAGCAAACACAATTATAAAAGATAATGTAAGTATATAGTGCGTAGACTTTTATTTATACTTTTCATTTTTTAATAGCAATGACCAGAAAGTTTCATTGTATTTATTTTTTTTTCTATTCAAAGCAGAAATATTTATTATGCTGAATCCTGATTGACAATATATTGCTCAACAGTTTTGTAAAACATAGATATAAAACGTGTTGTGTCCTTAGTAGGTATTCTTGAGTGTGAATTATTTCATAGTGCGCCTTATGGATGTGCAAATATTTATAATGTAAACCACGATGTTTCATTCAGTCCTCCAAGCGTCTAATTATTGTTAAAATTTAACAATAGCGCTAAATAATAATAAAAATAGCGCTTGTCTTTTTTGTCAAGGCTACCTAATACCTTAAAAACTGCTTTGTATAGGTATATTTTTTAATTTTATAAGTTTTACAATACTTATCCATAGGACTTTACTTAGTCTATGGGCAACTTATCGTCTTGTCGTTCAAATATTACCTACTTAAGCAGGTTTTTACCGACTACAGACCATAATATTAATGTTTAAAACTGGTTTGGGGTATATATTATTGAATTGATTAATTGATTATAAATAAATTTAACGATCCAAAAATATAAATTACTAGCTGAGCCCGCAAACTTTGTTTTGACCCTCTTTGTTTTCACCCTCTTGTGGGTGGAATTTTGTAAAATCCGTTCTTAGCTGACCTCTACTTGGCGAAAGGAATATTCCTACCAAATTTCAAGTCTCTAGGCCTCATGGTTCCAGAGATATCGTGATAAGTCAATGGGTGGAAATCTCTTTTATCTATATATATATATATATATATATATATATAGATATAGAGAATGAACATTTCATACGTAATAGTTATTCAAGGCATAGAATAGATACAACTTTTATTTATACATACGTCAGCATGATTGCTGCAGCATGTGTCGAAAGAATGCACTCATTGCCAATTGTTTATCTTGAGTTCATGAATCATTTACTTTATCAATCACTTAACACAGACCTTGTTTGCCATACGTTGTTTCAATGTCTCTGATGTCGCACATGAAATGAAATCACATAATTATGTAACAAGGGTATTCAAAGCCTTAATAAAACAAACATTTACCGGAATTTTTAGCTCGCCTTACGATATATTAATATTACACACCGGCTATTCAAGTATTTTTTTTATAATATTTTAATAAGTAACAAGTAACTGATATGTAGTATGTATAATTATAGTTAGTGAAGTCATCATCACTGAGAAAAGTTTTTCTTTTGTTCGAATTAGCATAGACATTAATAGTTTTGTGGTAAAAAATTTGTATACACCTACATTAAATTCTGTGGCTACGTACCTATATTATTTTATATTTATTATCTCTAGATAAGTCATAGTAAGAACTAACCACTCCCAAACATTCCAACTGCAAGTAGTTTGTATGCACACTATCGATCAGTTTACAAAGTTAATCTAAGACCAATAGACCTTTTATATGTTATCCTGTTACATACTCGTATATAACTTAGGTACAGAGTGTACCTAGACCTAGACCTAGGCACTGTATAATCGTCAATAAAAAATAATTTATCATTTATTTTCCTTTAATATATTTTTATTAATTTATTTAAAACTGTCACAAAATAAGGGTTACCTACTACGGTAAAAAGTACAAAACATTCAAATTTTGTAATTAGCTCTCTACGAGTGAACTCAAAAAATAATTGACGCTATACTCGTATAGGTATGTTTTATTTGAAGAATAGACACACTGACACAGTCATGGGTCATGGGTGATGATGATGATGATGGTGTGTTAGAGTTCCGCTTCCACTTGTCAGAAATCAATCTGAATGAATGAAAATAATTATAACAATAAGTGTAGCATACGAAAAAAAAATTGCAAAATTATCTTTCGTACACAGTGTAAAAATTATAATAAAATAATAACCGGTAAGTCTATTGCTTTATCCTAAATATTACAGTTGGAATAGATAATAGTTTTTGGAAGTACTTAATTTTCAAGTAATGACGCATCGTTTTAAGTAATCAATAAAAAGGCGATAATTTTCCAATAACTTACAACTTGATTAAGTATACGTAAAAGTTGAAGAAGTCACTCGAGCTGTTTAAATACAAGAGTGCCCCGGAGGATGATGGATTTACGACTGAGCTCTTTAAGGCCGCAGGGCGTCCTGTCCTAAAAGCCTTGGGGAGACTATAACGCCGTCATCCACTGTTGAAACACCTGCAATCCAGGAGTGTGTGGAGTGTTATTCTAGTGAGGCGATAAGTTTCTCTTAAAGAATTACAGACCGAACTCCCTTTTTAGTTGTGAACCACTTCTATTCGTTGGTCGATTGGTCGAGGGTCGTTTGGAATCGTTTCTCCACAAGAATCGACGAATTCCAATCACCGGAGCAGGTTGGGCTTCGAAATAGCTACAGTATCGAAGACCACATTTATTTATTTATTTATTTATCATACTGTTCATCCATACTGTTCAGCATATTATACAAAAGTCCATGACAGTCTATATCCAAGACTAGCAAACATGACCCATTTACCTTCGTCGTGAGGTTTGGATGTAATATCACCGAAACTGTTTGTCACTGCGCTGGAGGATGTCTTTAAAACCTTGGGTTGGGGGGACGAAGCATCGACGTCAACGGCGAATATATCTCTCACCTTCGTTTCGCTGACGATGTCTTTATCTTTGCGGAGATGTTGGTGGAACTAGGTCAAATGCTAGGCATCCTAAATGAGTCCTCCCGACGAATCGGTCTCGGAGATTTGTGACAAAACGAAAGTTATGTTTAACAACCAAGTCATTCCGAGACCGGTATCGGTTGATGGTACCCTTCTTGAAGATGTTCAGGTTTATGTCTACCTAGGCCATACCATTCAACTAGACCGAAACAACTTCGAGAAGGAAGCCGATAGGAGAATAGGGTTGGGCTGGCTTACTTCACTACTGATCCCGCAATGCTTAATGACGAATTTGTTCGAGAAATGATTGTTTTAACATAAGGGGCCGAAACGTAGACACTGATAAAGGGACTAACTAGTCCACTAGTTTAAATCGCTCAACGTGCAATGGAACTGGTTATGCTTGTTGCCTCTCTCAAAGATAGGATTAGAAATGAGACTATCCGCGACAGAACAAAAGTAACCGCAGTGGGATCGTCAACTGTATCGCAAGGCCGATGGCCGCTAGAGCAGACGTGTCCTGGAGTGGAGACCGCGTTTTGGCAAACGCAGCGTGGGACGTCATCCAGCCCGCTACGCCGACGATCTAAGTATGATTACCTGTGCACTGCGGAGGCTAGGTAAGGATTGTGGAAAACTGGGATGTCTGGCGCGAACTTGGGGAGGACTATCCCTATATCCAGCAGTGGATATAAAAAGTAGAATTTGTTCTCTCTTCTTATCAGCTAGTAATTTTGATTTACAGTTTTAAAATTATAAAAGACGAATAAGTTTTAGAAAATCGATGACGTCACTTTTTATTTGCTTATCCGGTTACAAAGTAGTACAAGTAAATTAATTTAAAGATTATATTTTGTCACACTTTAAAGAAAGTTATCAAGTAAAATTTAATAAAAACAAACGGTAAAATGGAGTAGCAAAACCAGGTTAGTTATCGACGGAAAAACTTTGCGTAGTATTTTTTTTAATTATATATACCATATTATTTCAAAAAAAACCTACATAGATATAAGTCATTAAATTATAATTATGTTAACAACTATAATTATATTCCATGGTATATGTATGTGCCGAAATATATAATTTAAGTATTATTATAACGTGAATCTTCTATGTCAATACATACGACATACGACTTTTGCGTTTGTAAGCGTGTCTTCGGAGAGAATCAACAAAAACCTTACAGGCAGTCCTCGTATTTACGGCATGTTAGGTTCTCAAAATACGCGACGTAAATCGAAACGACGTAAGTCGAGACATATTTTTTCATTATGTTAATTTACATGTAAAACTCAAGGGTTAGGATCCACACGGACTCAAAATTAAAAATACTGCATTTGTAACAAAGGATATACATACCTACTTTATTATCAAAAGTAAGTTCTTAAAATAATAAATTATATAAGTGCGACAAGTGAATTCTCCTATGCCGGAAATCGAAACAATTGAAGTATGCTTGAGGAATAGTGTCAAAACATTGTTCGACGTAACTTGAAACGATGTAAATCGAAACGACGTAAGTCGAGGACTGCCTTTTATTTTACAAGCTTTTATTTAACTTGCACTGTATATATGTATGTATGTATGTAACTTTAATGTTTGTTCGGGTGAAATCTTGCAACTCAATTTTGAAGCAACCAATTGAGCTGAAATTTTATATGCAGGTTCAATTTGGATGACAATGCATGGTTAGCTTTGTGACGTCATTCTAAATCCAATATGGCAGCATATCCTAGAGTGCGGACTAGTTATTTTTAGTGCACTTCTACTTGTTTACAAGGAAATCTCGCGACAAGCTTTTCTATCATATAGATTATGTGTAATGACCTAATGACTTTATAAGTAGATAGTAAAAGTTTTAAAGTAAAATTTTTTTTTTTTTTTTCGTTTTAGCACATTCAAATAAAGGCTTGTTTTTTAAAAAGGTTTTTTACTTTTAATTTATTGACTTTAATTCCTTACTAATATTATAAATGCGAAAGTAACTCTGTCTGTCTGTCTGTCTGTCGCACTTTCACGCCAAAACTACTGAACCGATTTAAATGAAATTTGATGCACAGATAGTCTTGAGCCTGAGAAAGGACATAGGCTACTTAAGTTGAAAGATTGGGATCAAAAGTAGTATGGAAGTATCTTCATTCTTAGAGCTAGAAGCTTGAATTTAATTTTTAGACTATTGATTCGATATAAATAAATATCATATTCAAAGTTTGTAAAAGGTTTACCCTCAACTCTCAAGGTTGTAAAATAAAACAAGAGAGAATAGAGGATGTAAGTTTTTATGGAAATATGTAAGCTTAGAATAATATGTAAGGTTTATGTGAATGTTTTATAAGTTTGCGACGAGAGACAAAATATTAGAGCTATTCTGATGTCCAAAATAAACTAAAAGATAGATCCAAAAAACGCTGTCCAAAGTCACTATTCCACGCTAACGAAGTCGCGGTCACAGCTAGTAATCAATTATTTAAATTAAAACATGAGTAGGTACATGTTTAATTGTTTATATTTGTTCGGAATGTAGGTAGAGGTAGATAATATTCGAAACAAGCCCTATAGTTATTATACTGCCTGTGAAATAAATACACACCAGTACCTATATGTATTTATAGGTAAGCTAATTATTATCAAAACTTGTTACACGCAATATTTTTATGACTAGTTACATTGGAATGTGGTCCGCTATTTGTTGTTAGGTATAATTTCAAGAGTTCTAATAGATACCATACGATTAAATATAACGCTGTAATTTTGATTTGAATGTCAGAAAAAAAAAGTTTTTAATTAGTAGTAAACTTATTAGCATGAAAATTTTAATGAAAAGTCTTAATAATATCAATGATAAATTTAAAATGTATAGACTAGAGTCTAGTTACTAGTCTACCAATTTCTCGGTCTAGTCACTAGACCAAGGAATTGGTACAATCACATTCACATAGGATTTTGGTGTTGTGCATCAGCAGTCACGTGACAATCTATTTTGTTCGTAGAATTATTTTACGAGTATTAATCACCTACAAATTTACAGATTGTTAAAAAAGTTTTAAGCTCTTATAAGAGTATCGTATCTGTCGTATATTAGTCAATTTTTTAAGTTACCTGTTTTTACCTACTTAAAAACTTAATAAAATGTACGTGTAACAGTTGTATGAGTACGAAATACGGGAAATTAGAAAGCAATACTTAGGATGTTTAATATTTTTGAAGTTTCGCGATTAAAAATATTAAACATCCAAAGAACCGTTTTAGTGGCATTCATTTCATATACAGTTAAAAAGGGTACTTATCGTATTAAAATCGAAAGTTCAAGAAGTTATTAGTTTTGATTCTACGTTTCCAAATATTTGGAATTACGTTTCAACCAGGAAATGTTGCATTCTTAGGTTGCATTCTTGCCGCCATTCCTTGTAGCCACGTCTATACAGTATAGCTAGGGATCCCTAGTACATATTTTTCACCTGATTAGTATCAAGCTAATTTTCCGGGAGTAGCTTCATTTTGATGAGACGAACAAAAAGTTCCTCTTCGAAAACTCTCGATTGTGGTAGATAATAGAGTTAGCAGGAGATAGAGCAACAGTAAGCGTAGGACCGGGATAACGTACCACGCAATTTGGAGGACAATAGTACCATCAAATTATATAAATATTAATTAACTAAAAGAAAAAAAATTCAGCTGGTTAGTAATAATTTTTGATGACCTCGTAAGGTCATCAAAAATTAATTTTTTTTCTGATTTTTTTTTCTTTTACTTAGTTAACATTATTTTATATAATTTGAGTGTAATATTGTCCTACAAATTGCGTGGTACGTTATCCCGATCCTACGCTCACTACTGCTCTATCTCCTGCTAACTCTATTATCTACCACAATCGAGAGTTTTCGAAGAGGAACTTTTTGTTCGTCTCATCAAAATGAAGCTACTCCCAGAAAATTAGCTTGATACTAATCAGGTGAAAAATATGTACTAGGGATCCCTACCTATAATAAAGCTCAAGAGTGTGTTTGATTGTTTGTTTGTTTCTTTTAACGCGCTAATCTTAGGATCTACTGGTCCGATTTGAAAAATTCTTTCAGTGTTAGATAGCCCATTTATCGAGGAAGGCTATAGGCTATATATTATCACGCTAAGACCGATAGGAGTGTAGCACTAATGAAAAACGTTTCAAAATGGGGTTTTTTTCCTTTTGAGAGCTTCCGCTGCCTAAACGGTTAAAGTTTCGCCATGGAGCATAGCCATGAGTTTCGCACAAATCATGTATGACAGAATCGGTCCTATTCCACGGGGACGAAGTCGCGCGCAGAAGCTAGTACAGATAATAATTATGGAATAGTTTTGTTTGTTGTACATACATATATTATGTTAATGTTCATGATATAGTGACTTTATCGTCTTGGTTTCAAATAAGTACCTATATCTCTTGAATAGATTTACAAACAAAAACTTAAATACTGTACCTACCTATTCCACAATAAATTCAAGGGGTACAGAATCCACGCGCGTTTGTCATCTACGTAATCTTTTTAGAATAATGAATGAAAATATATCCTCTTTTCCGATTGATAAGGTGACTAATTTTAGTGACAGTGACACTTCTAATTTTATTGTAAGTAATCTATACTAATATTATAAAGAGGTAAAGTTTATAACTTTGTTTGTACATACGGGGTAATCTTCGCAAATACTGATCCGATCATGAAAATTCTTTCGCTAACAGAAAGCTACACTATTCAGGAGTGACAAGATAAAAGGAAAAAGATAAAAATATATAAAGATTTTAAATCAGCAGGATTTGAACCTGCGCCCTCTGACGTGCCGTGTCAACAATTCAATCTAATCAAGCATTATTATTTGCCTTAGAAATTAATTGGTGATTTTAAAACATTTATATTTATCTGATTTGCTGAAAATAGTGAGAGTGTATTCTGTATTGGAACATATCAAATTTCACCGTACCCTTCTTATGTGAAATGGATTATAACGCCTAACGAAGTGGGCACGGGTCGGCTAGTACAATATAAAATTATCCAAACTATGTGCATGATAGATCAATTTAAAACATTTACGATTAAATAATTGGGATTAATGTTTTTGCTGTATTATTATTATTATTATGTACATATATTATGTCAAGGATTACTTAACTGACATAAAATCAACGCAAGAAGATCTATCCAGATCAAAAATTCGTCGTTTCTTAATACGGTATTGCTATTTACGTCCAAAGAAAAATAGTAAAAGGTATCATCGTTGATGTCATAAATAATCACGTTTAACTAGGCACCTATATACTAAGTACCTATACCTAATAATTACTATACCTAATGGATGTGTTTAGGGACCGTTCAAGTATTACGTAACGCAATTAGGGGGGGAGGGGGGGTCTTGTAAAACGTTACGATGCGTTACATGGGGGGAGGGGGGGTCTCGAACAACGCGTTACGTAACGTTGTTTTTTATTTAAATAAAAAAAACTAGTGTACTAAAATCTCCCAAATTGGCAACCCTTTTCGTTTATAATCCTTTTTTGTATATATATATATTTATACTTACCGCAAACGCGATTTTTTTAAGCGACTTTACGGTAGTTTTCGCAACAAAGTTGTGACATTTGGGTCAAAATGGTCAGTTGGGGTGTTACGTAACGTTTATGGGCTGGGGGGGGGGGTACAGGAAAACGTTACGGCGCGTTACGAGGGGGGAGGGGGGGTCTAAAATCTTCAAAATTTGCGTTACGTAATACTTGAACGACCCCTTAGATGTTGGTAGATAATCCTTTGAAACAAGAGTAATATGACGTTTCTAAGGTCATTTCCTTTTCGTTACCGTCATAATATGTAACAATGTGCGAGTGTCAAAAGTCGTAGCGAGCTGTCGAAAAGTAGAGGCAACGACGTCCATAGGTATGCGAGGACGCAAGATGCGGCTCGCGTAGGAGGAGGGGCGCTCGGCATCTGAAGGTCGTCCGCATTCCTCGCGTCGCCGTCCGCCGCTACCGCGCTTACGTAGCGCCCCCGTCCGCGCTTCACCGCCGCCCCGCACCACCGCGCCACACCCCGCCGCGCGCTTCGCACCCAACCGGTATACCCCCGCCCCACTACGCCTGACCGCCATCTCAAACTATCGCGCATTTATTAAAACAAAAACAAAAAAACATTTTATTATGGCTATCAAGAGCTGAAGAGCCGCAGAGGTACCGGATGCGATGAAATTTATTCGCATCTAGTTTTTTTGAAGTGAACTCGTGGTGCTACATTCCAAGAAACTTGTTGTAACACGTATTAAGTTCAAAATACTGCAAAATTTGACCCTTGGATATAACTTAAACTTGTTTTTTAACAATTTTAAAAATTATTATTAAACAAGTCAGTACATAAGTAAGAGTCAAATACGAGTAAATAACGCAATATTTTTTATAGTAAGCAATAACCATTACATACGGGATAACTTGTTAAAAACTATAATATTATATATCGGTTTTATTTTTAAATGGCTTGTACTTATAAAAATGATTTAGGTACCTACTCAAATATTTGTGCACTGCTATGGACTATTGCTAATGGGTGGAAAAGATACTGGTCTCTCAACTCAAGCAAAATGTAAAATCTAAAGACCACAATATGGCAACGAAAAGAAAAGTATTCAATGCTTGTATTCTTCCAGCATCACTTTGGCTGCGAAACATGCTCCCTTACAAAATACCATAGAGACAAACTAGGAAAGTGCCAGAGAGGTATGGAACGAAGCATGACAGCAACAAGAAGGCAAGGTAGAATTAGCAATGTGCAATTAAGAGCAAAAACCAAATTAACCGATATCCTGAAAAAAATAGACCTCCGAAAATGGAGATGGACCGGCCATATGTCGGGAATTGAGATCTATACAAGAAAAATGGAGCCAAATTACAACGAATTTGTATGCATGAGATGGCAAGATATATCGAGGACGACAACAAATGCGCTGGGAAGATGAGCTGAAACTTACTGCGGGACCCAAATGGGGGAGAGTTGCTCAAGACAGGAAGCAATGGAAACTACTGGAGGAGGCCTGTGCCAAAAGGCATACTGAGTTGAGAGACATCCTATAGCCAGACGAATCAAAGAATACAGTCATAAAGATTAATCTCATCCAGTTTGACGGGCTAAACAAAGAAATGGACTATGGCATAAATTATTGAAGTGGTGAACTTTCCACACTACTTATATTCTCTATCAAAAATTCTAAAATAGACGATCACGATTCAGCCTGTAATATCCCACTGTTGGGCATAGGCCTCTTCTCCATGTAGGAGAAGGATCGGAGCTTAATCCACCACGCTGCTCCAATGCGGGTTGGCGGATATATTCCCTACTATGAGTAACGATCGCTATCAGGTGTACATGATAACAACCGGGACCGACGGCTTAACGTGCTCTCCGAGGCACGGTGGGGTAGCCCAAAAGGACTGCACAAACACCCAGACCACGGCAAACATCTGTATGGCCAATACAAATGTTGTCGTGTGCGGGGATCGAACCCTCAACCGTCAGCGCAACAGTCCACCACCAGTTACTTGATATTTAAAAAAAAAATCGTTTGAAATAAAATATTTCCGAAGAACGTATAATGTATGTGGCACATATTTACAAATTAATATAACTATTACATATACCTAATTACAATTATTTGTAACAATTTATTACTACTTTACTTACAATTTAATAATAGACGCAAATAAGTTGCTAACAGATAGGTACCTAGCTAATGACGTAAGAAGCAGATCCATAGGTAGTGTTATATACCGGCGGAATGCTGGTATATTGATTTCTCTTGATGGACTTCTTGTCAGGATAATGAAAGTAACGTTGTTTGAATTTACTGTTTATTCAAATATATTCACGTTACAATTAACATTGAAGAGAGCGTTGCACTATAGGTTACAGAGGCGTTTTGATATTAATGACTGATATGTTCAGTCTGTATCGGATGGATACTGAATCTAGTCTGACGCTTACCGATGGATGTTCGGTATTTATTATTGAATTACACAACTCCCACTTTCTCGGTTGCAGTCGTTTCGCAGAACGGTTACGATTTATGAGGTAATGACAAAACAATTGACCATGGGAACGTTCGTTGGAGTATTGTTTAAGATCTATAAATTTAAGCGTGTGCGACAATAACGAGTCGACACTTCAAGCTGTGATATGCAAGTACAATGGTTACATTGATCACAATAACAAACTAATAAGACAATAAGTTGAATAGATTAACATGTGCGTAAAGTTATTTAGTAGCTAGTTCAATGGGTTCTTTACTTTAATGTGACAATGGAGGCTGAATTTATGGCGAGCAATTGTAAGAGTAAAAACAATAGACTCATCTGTTACATCCTGACAGATGTCGTAACAATAGCAAAACTAAAACATATGTATATGTACATACCAGTACATAACACCTCCCCACTTAAAGTGAACAACGGGGTTTACAAGTTGTTTACAAAAGTTTGTTTACATAAGCTCAAATATTGAAAGTTACGCTCTCATTAATATAAATAATAACTAATTAAACTTACACAATGACATAGTTCTTGTCTCTGAACTTAATGTTCTCATAAACAGTGTGTCTTACAGTAAGTATTCTTTATTCTAACAAGATTACACAAATTCTATTAAATGTTGGCTTACAATTATTTCTTATTCTTAAACACATTAGTAACAATAAATTTCATAATTCGTTATTTATTAGTTAAGATAAAAATTTTCTTTATTTTGTTTCATTACAATGTTTTAACAACAATTTCATGATTTTTTTTTTTTTTTATTTATTTATTGGTTAACATAAAAATCTTTTCTTCTTTTGTTTAATACGACATTTTCTTTAATATTTTCCTTTAAAATAAAATACATGTCTACCTTAAATTTAACACAAGTGCTTAATTATTTAAATTATAAGTATACTTAAATCTAGAATGAGACTCTACGCTTGGGGATCTAGTTATTCTAAGTGGTTGTCTTACTATGCTATCCTCATCATCTGTTTCAGTTATTTCATTCAGATTACTACTTACTGCCATTCTAACTGAGGCTTCTGCCTTATTATTTCTTCGATTACACTGGTTAAATATTTGTACGCAACATCTACAATTATCGGGGTCGTGGTTATTACAAGTAAGTGTTTTATATAATTGCGTTATTTTACAAAACTTAAATATTAAATATAGTAATATACTTATACATAAACAATAGACTATCCATGATATATGGCTTTGAGGTAGAAACTCAAAGGTTTTATTAAGATTATTTGTTAACTTATCATTTAATGATTCCAATGTTTTGTTTCAGGTAATGCTGATTATTCATTAATTCAGTATATACTTTTCTTGGAGTTATTATATATGGAAGTAAAACATTTTGTTTGGCAATTAAAATTGAATTTAATAACATTTCGATGTTTTCATAAATTTCTTCACTTAATGAACTTAATGTAATGAAATGAGTATTAACCGTTGATTTTAAATTTATAAGTGTTAAACTTGCATCAGTATTATTTATAAATGTATCAATGATCTTAAAGTTTTTAAATATTAATTTTTCATTTTCATTTAATTTCTTAATCGTAGAATTAAAGTTTTGTATTGCTGATTGTGTGACTTGAATCTGGTTTTTTATTAAACTATATATATATATATATATCTCTTTATCGTCTGTTAAAACTTTATTTTATTTTATTTATTCGATTATTATTATTTATCGATTGCATCGTTATAAACATAGCATTATTAACGTTGTGTATTCTTCAATATCGTCGCGATCGCAATGAATAACCTACAGGAGGTTTAGTGATCCTTTTAATTGTGGGTTTTCTTTTTATTACCGTTTTACTTTTTTCGGTGTTATTCTTATTAGCTAATTTAATACGATTCACGTGAACTCTGACATGTTTTCCTTTTTCGGTTTTTATTATAACATTCGCGTTAGGTTTAATTGCAATTATAGTGTAAGGGCCTTTCCAATTTGGTATGAGCTTATTAGGGCTTTTATAATTTAAATATACTTCGTCATCAATTTTATATTTATGAACGTTATGTTTTTCGTCATATCTAACCTTAGATTTTTCCTTACTAACTATTAAATTATCTCTCGCTATTTTCAAAGTTTTATTCAATTTGTACTTAAGATTCTGTATGTAATCATTATAATTAGGTTCATTAACATTTTCTATTGAGCTAGGTAAGTTAGGTTTTTGTCCAAAAACTAATTCATGTGGGGTAAATTTACTGCTACTGTGTATACTTGTATTATAAGCAAACATTGCTAGGGGAACATAGTCATCCCAATCGTTTTTATCGCTTGAAACGTATTGTTTTAAATAATCTTTCAATGTGGAATGGCTTCTTTCTAAGGCTCCATTCGTTTGGGGGTGATAGGCTGTTGAAGTTAATTTTTTGATCTTAAATATATTTGCAATATCTTTTAATAAATTCGACATAAATTCTGTACCTTGATCAGTCAATATTGTCTTAGGTATACCGAAATAAGTCATAAACAATATTAGTTTTCCAGCTACTGTTTCTGCATCGTGTGAAGGCATACTAAAAGATTGCGAGAACTTTGTTAAATCGTCTTGTAATGTTAATATATATTTATTTCCTTTAGAGGTTTCAGGTAATGGACCTACAATATCCAAAGCTACTCGTTCGAACGCGTATGTCGAAGTCGTTGTTATGATCATCGGTGCTTTAATCTTTTTCCTCACAGTTTTATTTATTTGACATTGCTTACAATTTCTTACATAATTAATTATATCTGATTTCATATTAGGCCAATTGTATTGGGTTTTTATTCGTGAATACATTTTAATTATTCCGTTATGACCGGATGATGTACTATTATGATTTTCCTTCAATATGATAGGTATTTCGTCGGCATTCGGGTTTATTATTTTATTATGACACATTCTAATGGAAATGTCTAAATTTCTAAATATATAAAAGATAATTTGTTTTACTTTATCTGGGTGAAGAGAACTATAAGAATCTTTGAAGTTCGGTAAGTATATGAGTTTAATTTGATCTTTAATGAGTTCTTCGCGTAGATTTCGTAAAGTATAGAATAAGTCTTTCGGGGTTAAAGTATCGTAATGATTATATTTAGCAATACAATGATATATGACTTGTTTGTCGGATGAGGTTTTATAAATTTTATATATTTCTCTAGGTTCTGAAAGTAAAATATCAATATCATTTCCTCGGGAAAAAGTTTCAATTACATAAGGGTCTTCCTCATCAAGGTTTATGTTTGTAAAGTAGGCAATATGTCTATGTTTATTATCGAGAAGTCGTTCATTTATTTCAAGAAAGTCTTTTATTGTAAATTCATTATTCTGTAAGAAAAAATTCTGGAAGTCTGTATATGTTTCTAAATTTTGTAAAGTACTATTAACGGTATTTATTTGAGTTTTTACTTCCTCTTTATGAACTTCCGGATATCGATAACTTTTTGAGTTAATTGGGTTCTGTTGTTGTCCAGTATTTATCTCGTGAACAATTGAATTGGTACATGTCAGTTCGTCACCTTCTAAATAGAAAATTTCACTATATTTATTGCAAATTTTATATAACGATTGTTTTTCTTCATAATTTAAATGATCAGTTCTAAGTTCATTACATATCCTTTGATATCGTGAGAGTTTACTGTTTTCATTAATATTAGAATTATAATTACACTAGCTGTACCCGCGACTTCGTCCGCGTGGAATTTAACAAAAAAGTTAAAAAAAAGTTCGATAAAATGATCTTTGATATTCTTTGATTTCCTTTATTAGCATGAGCAGGCGGTCGAGCGATGCGGGGCAGAGGGTATGGACTCGCCCGCGCCCGCGCCGCCCGTAGGCATCTCAAGGAAAGAACGCTAGCTCGCCGAGCATTAAATGTTTCGCTGCTAATTACTTCTAACGATGATATCTCAAAAACTATTTATCTGATTGATATAGTGTAAAGGGCAATTTTAATCTGCATTAAATGCCTAAGCTAAATATCATATTAATTTGGATAAGGATTAATACTGAACTAAAGAAAATATCTTTAAAAATAACGTAATGATTTTAATTAAAAATTTGAACATAAAAGTGGTTATTGTAAGTCAACCCTAAGAGATAGAGATATGCTATCGCGGACTTTTTTGTAGCTTTTTTATAGATTTTGAATTCGCTAGTACATTATACAACTATATCTTTGCTAGTTTACGCAGCGTTCGCGTGGAAAGCTCCCCGTTGGCGAGATTTTTTACGACTTCTTCAACGTTTATCGCCGTATTTCTGCTAATTTACATTCAAACATAATAAATTATATACCTAAACCTTCCTCAAGAATCACTCTTTCTATTGTTGAAAACCGTATAAAAATCCGTAGCGTAGTTTTCGAGTTTATCGCGTTCAGACAGGAGGACAGACAGACAGACAGGAGGACAGAAAGACGCGGCCGGGGGACTTATTTTTATAATAAGTATAGATGTTAGCTTAGAATAGTTATCATTAAACAAAGTGGCGAGATTATTATTATCTCCCATAATACTTAAACGATTGGCGGCATTAACATCGCCTGTACAATTAAAACAACTCGCGATATTTTCATCGCGTATATAATTAAAACATTTCGCGGTATTTTCATCGCTTATATACTTAGAACAACTGGCGGAATTATCGTCGCCTATATAATTAAAACATTTCGCGGTATTTTCATCGCTTATATAATTAGAACAACTGGCGGAATTATCGTCGCCTATATAACTTAACGATTCTAACTTTATTTTTATTTCTTTAATATCAACCTTTTTATCTAAACAATTTAAAATCGATACGAAAGCCTGGTTATTTTCATCAACTTTAGTGACGCAACTAGATAAATATACTCCGTCTATGATTCTTTTATTTTCCATATAACCCTCTTTTATTCCGGGGTTTAAAACATTAGCCTTTATCAACGTTTCCGTTCGCGCGTTCAATGTATATAGAGTATTATTCATTTCGGTATCTTTATATAAATTTAAAGGAATTTGAAATTCTAGGAAAGAAAGAGTTTTATTTTCATAATCTATTTTAGCATTTAATTTAGTTAATATATCGTTTCCTAATATACCATCAAACTTTAAAGTAGGTATTTGATCTCCTTTAACTACGTGAAAGTTATGCTGAATTTTTATTTTATTTAAATTTAAATGTAAGGTCGCATATCCTAAGGTTGTACATGGGACCTTTGATTCCGTAATTCCGTAAATGGTTAATTTTTTGTCTCTTTGTATTAATAATTTACGATGGAGGTTTTCAACTTTTATAATGGATATACTGGCTCCTGTGTCAATAAGAAAATTAAACGATTGTTTTTGCTGCGTTTCTACTATAGGTAAATTTATATTTATCATATTTATGTTTGCGGTAGTAAATATAATTGTTTTATGTTCTACTGGGGTAGTGCCTGGATAAGACTTTCCATGCTCATGGGATCGGCACCATCCACGAGCTGGTTCGAGTTTAAAGAATTAATATTACTTGTTTTATTTGTATTTCTTATATTTCGAGTAAAGTCACGCGTATGATAGGGTGCTCTGCGATCTCGATTTGGATTTTGTTGAACGGTACATTGCTGTTCTATGTTAGGACGCCTTACTGGACTCGGAACTTCGTTAAAATGATTGCGAAGTCGATCATGGTTATTATAATTAATTCTGTTATTATAATGCGGATAATTAAGTTGACTATGAGGACCGAAACTGTACCTGTTTTCTTCTCCTTTACAACATTTACAAAAGCTAGTTTCTTTAAAATGAAATAAGGGTTTATTACGCGATTCTCTGTTAAAATTGTAATTATGATTTCTATTAAAATTATTTCGATTATAGTTGTTTCTATGGTAATTATTCTTATTAGGATTATAACTACGGCAGTGCGCTGCTATATGTCCTGGTTTATTACATTTCATGCATATTTTATTTTTTGAATTTTGTAATAAATGGAATTTCTCTTCCTCTAATGCCATATTGAATGCTTCATTAAGATTGTTAGGACCTCTAGAGCGGAGCATTAATGAAATTTGTGGGTTAACACCGATTAAAAATGTATGTAGTGCTAATCTATTAGTGTTTTCTATTTCTCCCGGTAACAGTTTGGGATCGTTACAAGATTGTTTTATTGACATTAATAACCTCTTTAAACATGATTCTATTCTGGAGATGTATTGTGAGATTGTTTCACTATATAATTGTTTGCAATTTTGTAACTCAAATAAAAGATGGGTTTCGTGTTTTCTATTACCGAACCTACTTTTAAGGAACTCCTTTAGGTCTTCCCAGTTGTCAAAAGTTGTATTAGAGCACACGGATTGAGCTCTATCTGTTAATTTGTTTTGTATAAACGCGAATAAAATTTGTTCTTGGTCTTGTGAAGCTATTTGAAAAGCACGATCGCAATTTGTGAGCCATGCACTTAAATCGTCTCTATTTCCGTCATAAGAATCTATAAATCTTAATAAGGTATCGATTGAAACTCGTACTTGTGGTTGATAATTTCCCGCTACGCTATGCGAAGGATTAGCGCATTGATTTAATGAATTAGATAGCGCCATTTTAATTTAAGCTTTCGTTCGTTAAATTATTTATATTATATATTTTTTTATTTATTTATATACTAATGATTTGTCTTTATTTAATTCGTTACTTCAATTTATTTAATAATAGTGATTATTTAAAAAAAAAATTTTATGAAAATTATTTTATTTAATTCGTTACGTTAGGTATTTATCGAGAAAAAAAAAATAATATAATAATGATAATGAGACTAGCAGATTGGCAGATGAAATAGTGAAACAGTGAATTTATAGAACTTACAGTAGTATCATGGTCGTAGTCGATAGTTTCATCGGGGCCACGCCTGAAGCTGCTCTGCTGAGGGATGGTTGAGTTGCTCTCTGTAGCCTTTGTGTAGTGTCGCCTGTAGCTGCTCCTCTTCTTTTCAGGAAAAACACCGTCGTACGTCGAGGCCAGACCAAAACCGTCGTGTTGAACCTGATGCTCGTCGCCGTCGTCGCCTGTCTTGCGTTATCGCTTTTCTTTAGGCCAAAACCGTCGCGAATAGAGCTTCCTTTGCCGTCGTCGCCTGTCTTGCGTTGTCGCTTTTCTTAGGCCAAAACCGTCGCAAGGGATGTGCCACCAGAGCTTGGGATTCTTCCTTGACTAAAAGCCTGGAGACTACCTTCTGTTTTCTTTCTTGAGAAGTGTCGAGTGGAATCCCACTTCTGACACCAAAATTTTGTTATATACCGGCGGAATGCTGGTATATTGATTTCTCTTGATGGACTTCTTGTCAGGATAATGAAAGTAACGTTGTTTGAATTTACTGTTTATTCAAATATATTCACGTTACAATTAACATTGAAGAGAGCGTTGCACTATAGGTTACAGAGGCGTTTTGATATTAATGACTGATATGTTCAGTCTGTATCGGATGGATACTGAATCTAGTCTGACGCTTACCGATGGATGTTCGGTATTTATTATTGAATTACACAACTCCCACTTTCTCGGTTGCAGTCGTTTCGCAGAACGGTTACGATTTATGAGGTAATGACAAAACAATTGACCATGGGAACGTTCGTTGGAGTATTGTTTAAGATCTATAAATTTAAGCGTGTGCGACAATAACGAGTCGACACTTCAAGCTGTGATATGCAAGTACAATGGTTACATTGATCACAATAACAAACTAATAAGACAATAAGTTGAATAGATTAACATGTGCGTAAAGTTATTTAGTAGCTAGTTCAATGGGTTCTTTACTTTAATGTGACAATGGAGGCTGAATTTATGGCGAGCAATTGTAAGAGTAAAAACAATAGACTCATCTGTTACATCCTGACAGATGTCGTAACAATAGCAAAACTAAAACATATGTATATGTACATACCAGTACATAACAGTAGATTCTTTTAAATATATTCGTATATTGTGTGTACAAAAAGATGCTTAAAAAACAAAGATTTAAATCTTTGACTACAAGGGCTCCAATACCTAAAAATGTTTACAAACAATTTAATTATCATGATACTTTTTTCACTATTGCAATAAAAGTATAGGTACTTACAATGTAGGTAGGGATCCCTAGTACAAATTTTTCATCTGATTAGTATCAAGCTAATTTTCCCGGAGTAGCTTCATTTTGATGAGACGAACAAAAAGTTCCTCTTCGAAAACTCTCGATTGTGGTAGATAATAGAGTTAGCAGGAGATAGAGCAGCAGTGAGCGTAGGACCGGGATAACGTACCACGCAATTTGTAGGACATTATTACCATCAAATTGTATAAATATTAACTAACTAAAAGAAAAAAAAATCAGAAAAAAGATCAATTTTTGGTGACCTCGTAAGGTCATCAAAAATTATTATTAACCAGCTGATTTTTTTTCTTTTAGTTAATTAATATTTATATAATTTGATGGCAATATTGTCCTCCAAATTGCGTGGCACGTTATCCCGGTCCTACGCTCACTGCTGCTCTATCTCCTGCTAACTCTATTATCTACCACAATCGAGAGTTTTCGAAGAGGAACTTTTTGTTCGTCTCATCAAAATGAAGCTACTCCCGGAAAATTAGCTTGATAGTAATCAGATGAAAAATTTGTACTAGGGATCCCTACCTATGATTTAATATTTACAAAAAATATCTCCCTACATTTTTTCCATAAAATTTTTCACAAGTTTGGCCAGGCCATACATACATTTTCGATTTAAGGGATCAAATTCTTACATGATAATTATGACTATCTGTTACAGAAATACTTTGACTAACTAAATTGTATACTAAAGTAGAATCAATAATTCAGTAGACTAAAATGACAGTTGCTAATGTCACTTTGTAAAATAATATTTGTGTTTGTGTTTATTACTAGGACCATCCATATCTTTCGTATTGATAACAAAACAGTACAAACAAAACAGAATAACAAAACACAAAACAAAACTTAACAATAAAAACAAACACAACGATTATTTTACTAAGTGACATTAGCAACTGTCATTTTAGTCTAGGTACTGAATTATTGAATAACTAGCAGACCCGTGCCCACTTCGTTGGGCGTAAAATCGTAATAATATCGTGTATTTATTATTTTAAATTACAGAACCAAATAACATACTATAAAGAACAAATTTTAAACCACTTAAATAAATAATATGTTGCTCCAACGCCATCTATCAAAAAGCGTAAAAACTTCGTCATCGATAGATTCAAATAGACAGTAAATAAAATAGAGTATTAAATAGTTAAATCTAACAGCGATAGATGGCGTTCGTTTCTTTGTCATTTTCATAATATATTTTAATATTTTTCTTTTTTACTGAATTTTTTTGTACAATTACAATAAAATATAGCCTATGTCACTCCTGAATAGTGTAGCCTCTCACTATTTTCAGCAAATCAGATAAATATAAATGTTTTAAAATCACCAATTAATTTCTAAGGCAAATAATAATGCTTGATTAGCGTCAGAGGGCGCAGGTTCAAATCCTGCTGATTTAAAATCTTTATATATTTTTATCTTTTTCCTTTTATCTTGTCACTCCTGAATAGTGTAGCTTTCTGTTAGCGAAAGAATTTTCATGATCGGATCAGTATTTGCGAAGATTACCCCGTATATACAAACAAAGTTATAAACTTTACCTCTTTATAATATTAGTATAGATAACACGGGTCAACACCAAATTTGACCTTGACTGCAAAGCATAAAATTTCGATATTTTAGATCGTAATTAGACGAAAAAAAAATATATGGCATGAAAAAGTTTGCTTTTGTGCTTAGGAGACTGGTTGAACGATATTTTTCAAAATCTCTGATTTTAATTTTTTATTGAAAATAAAACTATTGAAATAAATATGTTTATTATTTTTATTAAGTTTTACTATTAAATTAACATACAGAAAAATGGAAAATAATTTAAAAGTGCACGCTTTCACTTTTTCTTTTATGTTCATAACTACTTTCTCTCACTAAACCCTAAATATAGTCGCCCATCATGTTTTCATTGTATTGGCCTTGATAACATTGTTCAAAGTTCATGATGTCCTGATGAAAACGTTCTCCTTGATCTTCTGTATACGCTCCCATGTTGTTTTTAAAATTATCCAATTGAGCATGCAGCATATGTACTTTTAATGACATCTTGGAGCCCATTGCCTAAAAATTTTAAAGCAAATCCTCAACCAACTGTTTCTAGTTATCAGCTTTGTTATTTCCTATAAGTCAAGAAACTACTGCCTTAAAACTGTCCTAACTTGCTTTTTGAGTACGATTTAACAACGTTAGAAATCTTTCATCGGCGAAAATCTATCTTTTTTGCGGACCAACAAAAACACCAGCTTTAAGCTTTGCTTCCGATAACTTCGGAAAAAACTTTTTCAAGTATCCAAAAGCTTCTGAAGCGTCATCAAGTTTTTTAACAAATTGTTTTATCAACCCTAAGTTAATGTGCAAAAGGCATTATTAACACTTTTTCCACTTCAAAAATCGGCTCAAATTTTACGTTCTGTTTTCCGACACACAATTCTGTTCTCACAGGCCATGACCATTGAATATATTGTTTAGAATCCACTCTGCTATTCCATAAGCACAGATAACATGGATACTTTTTATATCCACTCTCTAACCCCATTAAAAATCCCACCATTTTGAAATTTCGTCGTCTCGAACTTTGATAAATTGACCACATATGAAACAAATTTCATCAGCATCTTATTAACACTTTCTTGACGACATTTTAAGTTTTTCTGGGCTTGTAAAAAACACCTGATCGTTGTTTATCACTCGAGTTCCATCTAGCTTCACTGTGTAAACGTAAACACCCCACTCTCATTGCGCGGTCTTTTTGAAAGAATTAAAATTAATTAAAATTTATAAAAAAATTGAAAAATGACTATTATTACCATAACTATCACAAAAGCAAACTTTATACCAAAAAAAGTTATTTTCTTTTCGTTTTTGAGCATTATTAACCGGAAAATCCTAGTATAAACGTTAGGACAAACAACGAAATTTTTTTTGTAGAGTCGTGTAATCGTAATGAGTAGGGACCGGATTATATGCATTTGCATATTTGCATATGCATTTGCTTATTTAAGCCATTCTCAGCGGTAATAGCATATTTTACCTAAGATCTAGTTATGATGCATATTATCGGTACATTTACAATATTACATAGCCGTGATTTGCACTCATTTTTCTACGTACCTGAAAGTTTTAAAAAGCTTGAAACTCGCGGTCTGGCATTGACTGAATCTATCCAAACAACGCCAAATTAACTCTACGCTGCCAATAACATTGCCGCATAAACTTAAAAAAGAACTTTGAAAACATATTGAACAATAACTCAGGTTTTGAAAGTTTGTGTCTAATATTGATAGTTTCATTAATGGGACGGCAGAACTTTTGCCAGAAACTATAAGTACTAACATAGCACACAAGTTAAAATTCTACCCATAGTTACCTCAGTCGATGTGGAGCGAACCTTTTCAACTTACAAAAATATTCTAAATGAGCGAAGACACAATCTCACCACTGAAATTTTGGAAAAATACTTGATTGTTTATGTTTACAAAAAATTTAAATAATTTTAATGTCATGTTACGTTATTTATTTTCACCTATCAAAAAGTAATTTACTCATTGTATGCTGATTTTGAAATTAAAAAAATTAAAACTTAATTTCTTTTGGGGGGGTTCATAAAATTAATTATTTAATTTCGCATATTCTGCCTATTTCCGTGCATATTTCAAGCATTTTTCATGCATATTTGCATGCATATAACAAGCTTTTTATGTTGCATATAATCCGGTCTCTAGTAATGAGTATTATTCAGTACCTACCTATATAATAATTAAACAGATGATGCAAAATATCATTCCAAGGTAGGTATATCAGAATACTAACTAGATATTTCTGTATTTCCTTTAAATTTTAATTCCTGTAATAATTCTAAAAGTTTGGTATATAATGATAAGCTAGATTCAATTTAAACGTCGTTCGCATTAAAGTTACTAAAATAAAAAGCGAAGAAGAAGAACCATGCAAGTCTCTAAGTCAGCAGGTAGCTAACATAAATCGTTTTTAAGAAAAAAAGATTTCGGAATGCACAGATGGTGCAGATCCGCGCATTCCTGTTAAAACTACACAACTTTTAGTGAACACAAGAAATTCCTTATAAAAGAATTAGAGCATTCAAAATGGGTATTAGATCAAAGATTTAAATCTTTGTATTAGATATATTAACTTTTGCAATAATGAACAATCCATTTATATTCCTGAAGTTCACAACTATTGCCAAGACTCAGATATGTATTAATTTATTATATGAGTAGGTATGTTGTTTACGTACCTACTAAGTAGAATAAGTACGATAGGTATAGGTGTTTGCATTTAAACGACGCGCCTAAAACATACCCTCAACTTAATACATAAATGGGTACAAATTGGTTTTTTATTGAATTGTTTAAATTGATTGTTAATTTTATGTTATTTGTAAGTATACAAAAATCTGTATAGATAGATGTATAATTTGTGATCGACTTAACTAACGCATTGGGTTCACTGTAAATGTAATGTTAGATTTAAGTTTTTTTAAGGCAATAAATAAATAAATACTTAAGGTCAAGAATAACATTAATTGCAAATTAATTGCTAAGTACCTACATCTTTTGAAAATATTTGCTAGCTAGGCGTATATATCGCTTTTTGCTTTAACAGTCCAACAAAAAAAAAGTTACAAAAATATAAGTAGTTTTGAATTTTTCCTATTAATTGGCATTATTATACGCACAAAAAAAACGTTTTTTACCTAGATACAGATAAAAAAATCACGTAAGATCTTGGTAAGATCATGTATCTTGTACCCACCATGTCATGTGTGTCATCACCAAGTATATTGACATAATTATGAAATATCTTGACTATTCCGTAGTTTTAGGAAATAAATATTTTATTTGATTACAGGGAGAGTAATAGTCGTATCGAGATGCGATATGCGCGCTCTGTGTTCGGTTCGCGGGCCGTTGGGCGGCGAGACGCGTGCGCTCGGTGCAGGCGCGCGCCTCCTATCCCTGCGCATGCCCGGCCAGCCTCAGCCTCTTCACTTCGTTGTGGAAGCCAAATCGAGGGTCAAAGAGTTAAAAGCTTTAGCACAAACTCATTCACAACTTCGAGGCATGACCGATACCGAACTTTTCGGTTTAGCTGTTATGCAAAGTAAGTATTTTTGAAAACATATTTCGAAAATTAAGTGGAATTTTTCTTTTCTTTCATAAGAATAAAACGTCTTATTTTATATGACAAATAAAATGAAAATAATATCAATTTGTTTCGGTGACTTGTTTTCGTTTTTGAAGTTTAATGTGGGTAATTAAAAGAAATCATACTTCCTACTAACATTATATATAAATGCGAATTATTATAAGAATAGATAGATAGAATAGATAAAATTCAAAGCCGACTGCGACGAAATGACGAAACATGTATGTAGGATAAAATTACGAGGCATAGGTACTAGATATTCACAAAAGTTAAATACTATTTATCTACAATTAATTTTTTCTTAGCTTGCTATCGTGATTTTAATAATAAAAAATATGTTTCAGATGGCGAATACTTGTTCGTCGATTTAGAAAGTAAGCTTTCAAAATACGCTCCAAAGAGCTGGCGATCTTCTCATACACATGTAAGTTGTTAACAAATTTTACCTATAAGATTTAATAAATAAAAATAATTTTGTAATGAAATATCATTTCAACAATATTGTATAATGATTTTTTTTTCTTTTTCAGGGCTTAGACGGCAATGGAAAACCATTATTGGAGCTTTACTTGGTCGTTCAATTTCATGTCGAGAGTCCCTTACTAATACACGATGAAATTGGACGACACTTATATTTTTTACAACTGCTGGAAAATATCCGTTTAAGAGATGCTCTTCCCGCCGAAATACTTTTGCTACTTATTGGTTTAGCTCTGCAAGCTAAATTTGGAGATGAAGATCTTTATGAGGATCGAGAATATTTTAAGATTGAAGAACTTGCACCATCCTCCTTATCTGGTGATTGGGTTTCATCGGCTGTACGTGCTTGCCATAGGGAACATCGAGGCCTTTCACAAAATGATGCAGAAATCAGATTTATTCGTGAAGTTTGCCTGCTTCCAGATACTATTAACTCTCACAGATACCGATTAAAACAATCTAAATCAGAATCAGAACCAGGCACAGTATGGCTCTTAGTGACAGCAAAGGGCATTAAAATTTTACCAGACCATGGTTCTGTATCAACTTTCATATGGAGTTCTATTGGTAAACTTAGTTTTGATAGAAAAAAGTTTGAAATTAGGACAGAAGAGGGTAAAATTACATTATATTCTTCTAGCGAGGAAAAATGTAAATATTTATTTGCTTTATGTAAGGAAACACATCAGTTTTCAATGAAAATTTCACCTAAATTAAATGAAATTTTAAGAAAAGAAGAAGATGAAAGAAAAAATTGTTTTACATATTCAAAATCTTTTAACTTTCAATATTGTCAAAATAAAAATGATCAAAGAATTTCTCTTATATCCTCTACGAGCTCGAATACAACATCGGGTATTGTAAGTGACAGGGTACAATCTGAAGATGAGTTAGAAATTATGATTGATTCGCCTCCCGCTCCCTCGACAGAAAGCTTAGCATTAGCTCACTTATTAGACTACTCAAACTCGTATTTAATTAGTCACATTCCTCAAGAAGTTCGTTCTTTAAATACAATGTCCTCACCACTTTTGCAAACTTGTAAAATGAGAGTTAAGAAAAGTAAAGAAGACAATGAAAACACTCCTAAAAAAGACATATTACTAGAAATGGGAAATTGTTCGACGAATTATCGAGAAGAAACTAGTTCGTTACCAGATCAAAGTGTTCGTGATAAAAGTACAGATAGTCCAAGTTCTAGCAAAATGAAGTGCACTGGATCACAATGTTCATCATCGTGTAGTACTGTGATAATGGCTCGCGGAGGACTAACCACTCTTAGTAGAGCCTCTAATGCAAGCAGCTTAGAACTAGGATATAGTCATACGGCTCAAAATTCAATGATAAGTGATAACAGTGCTACAGAAATAGACGGGGAATATACTCAAGATACGGCTTCAGCATTATATGATGGTCTTGGACAACCAGTTACTGTAGCTGCATCTAGTGAGACAAGTGGTGTCTACACAATGGGTAGTTCGGAATTAACAACTCGTTCTAAAATGTATACTAATTCTGAAGGAAGTAGAACAGATTATGGTAGTTCACATTATGACAGTTATAAAATGTCCAAAGAAAATGATTTAGCTGATATTGATAGTGTTTCGTCCATACTAAAAAATGAATCTCAAAGAATTCACCTCAGACCCGAGGAGTTGAGATTAAAAGTGACTTCAAGCAACACCGATTGCGTAGATGGAATAGCCCAGCTAAATCATGAAGAACACGAAGACAAAGAAAATTTATTTCGAGAACGAACAAATTCCAATGTTAGTGCAGCATCATTTCATGGTGATGGAAGTGATCCAACAGATAATAAACACAATTTGCTTAGTGCAAGTGAATTAAGTGACTTAATTGTAGGTAGGGGAGTTTATCCTAAAACTCAATCAGTTAGTGACACCTTTGATTCTGTATCGGATTATGTTAGATTACCTTTGCCATTTTCTGGTGATAGTTACCTTCAAGGGCATGAAGACACCGCTCCTTCTGATGATAATTATCCTAATAATTCTTTCTTTGACCGACCTCCGACACCACCAAAACGAATTGACAGTCGTGTGGGACTCAATTTATCGCTACCAAATATACTCGACTTAGATGAAAATGTACCTATTTTACCTAAGTGTCCAGATAAACCACCGCCACCCTATGAATATAAACATCTAACACTCACACCAGCCGTCACTCCATCCAAGCCACCACCAGCTTACCCTGGGACAGCTGTTTCAAATTCCATAAAACAAGTAACTGAAAAAGAAGAAGTTGCAGCCAGAGTGGTGACTTCAAAACCTATGATTACTATACTTACAGCCGAAGCAGGAGAGGTTAATGTATCTGGTGAGCGAACATTTGCTAGTCCAATGGTTGTTGAACATCGTTTCCAAAAGTCAAAAAGACATCAAACCTCAAGTCGTAGAGCAGAACGGTCAAAATTAGCACAGGGTCTTAGCAATAATCTTTCCCCATCAAGGGAACCATCACAACACGTGGATTCAAATGTTCTTGTCGCAATGATGAAATTACCGCCTCCACCGCCTCCGCCGAGGCGACCGCGATTGCCACCTCCTCCGCCAGTAACTCGTGTGCCGCCTCCACCTCCTCCTCACAACCAAGCTTTTCATCAACAATTGTTTAGTGATGTTGATTATGTTTACTATCCTCTCCAAGACCCTTCGATATCACAACAGAATTATTTAGATCATAAATTAACAGAATCACGAATATCTAATATGCATAAAAATAGTTTACAATACAGAAGTACGCCATACCTCTCAGTCTCGTTATCCGCCTCATCAACTTATGGATCAATACAAAATCTTTCTGATTCTTATATCCAAATACCAGGTAATCGAACTAGCTGGTACTCATTGACAAGTAAAGCTTCATTCAGTAACCATTCAATAAATTTAGAAAGACCACCAATGCCTATAAGTGTAGCAGAACCTACGTTTCCTCGTACAAAATCACACGATAATATACTTCATGCCAAGGATCCACCTCAGACAAAAACTAGGCGAGTGCCGCCTCCACCGCCACCGCCACCTTATGAGCATAAGAAAAAAATTCCATGTTACTTGAAAGAACCGAAAAATCTAAACTGCAGTGTTAGTAATACTAGTTTTTCTAAAGCAAAACCTTCAAATTGTGATTTAGATATAAAAACTTTAAGAGAAAAAAGTAAAAACCTTGATTTACCTTTAATTGCTGCATTGTGTAACGATCGTTCGCTGTTGAAACAAACGAAGGCTTTTGGTGTTACAAAATCACATAAACATAGTAGTAGTGATTGTGAAAGTGATAGAAAAGGTGTAAAGGCTTCACAAAACACCATCAACGCTAACAATGTAGATCTTAAGAGCAAACCAGAGTTAAACCCTAGGAAAGCAGTAATGGGATCGCAGAAAAAAGTTTTGGGAAGAAATCCTACTGATAAACTTCCCGCTCTGCCTGGTTCTGAAACTCACACTCCTAGAGCTTTATCCAATACATATGTAATGCATCCAAGCGCAATTAAGTTAAAGAAAAGTCAGCCTAGTTCATAACGGCGTTAGGATTTATCGTTTGTTAATGATTGTAAATCCTTCCAGTACTATGATAGCTCACGTTTCCTCCGCCAATAACGTTGTTGTAATAAAAGACTGAAATTAGATGTTAAAATGATCCCACTGATGTTAAGTAATAGAATTTAGTTAAAATGTTACAAATTAAAATAAAAACCAAGAGATTAAAATTACTGCTGTATGTATAGATGTTAATAAAAGGATACCACATTTTAATTAAAGGACTTCGATTTATAGATTATGGCATTCTTAAACAAGGTTTATGTTTCTAATTCTGCACTAGGATTTTGAGAAATATTCAAGTGATAAATTGTTTAATTTTATAACAATAAACTGTATAAAAATTAAAGTTACGATTAATTCAGATGTAAAGTGTACAAAAGTAATTTATTTATTGAGAGAAAAATACTAAATGTTTAATTCTCTATTAAATACTTAATTATTATAATCAGAAAATAATAATGATAAATACTCACTTCTTTATAATTATTTACCCGAGGTAAAAGTAACTTGTAATAAGTAGTAACATCTGAAGTCATTGCTAAGTCTCTCCTTATTAATTATATAAATGTTTAATTAATCACATCTATTTATTTTTGTTCACAATCATGTACATAAAAGGTAGTTAGTTTTTTAAGTACATCATATTGTTCAACGTGTACAAATGTATAGTAAATTTTTTCAGGTGACTTGTTTTTTTATTTACCATGATTCCTATATTTTAAGACAAAACATAGCATAAAAAAAAACATTAAACTAAATTATTACGTCAAAAATGCAAGCACGGTTTATCTAAGAAGTCTAGTCAGCGTAAGAAGCTGTCCAGCCGGGCTAGCATGCGCGCCACGACAAAGTTTGTCTACCCCTTTTCTCGTATTATCTCTTTATGTCTACAGTAGCTAGCATGCGTGCACGTGATACTCTTCTCGTCACGACAATTGAAGAGATAACAAGAAATTTTAGTTATCGTAGTTTTGTCGAATTGTGACGTGATTTTGACGTTTTAAGAAGATAAACTACTCGTTGTCAATATTAGAAAGACTACGATAAACGAAATATATTAAAATTATAAATATTTTATAAATGTTTCCGTTCCGTTTTGTCTTCGGAAGAGAATTATGTCTCTCGTATTGCGCATGCTAAGGTAATCGAGAAAATACTCGATATAGACATTATCTATCTCTCTCGTCAAGAGATTATCTCGTTGTACGCATGCTAGCCCGGCAGGCGTGAAATATCGTTTAACCTTTTTTTTACGTAGGGAAAATCCATGATGGATACCCTCCGGCGTGGGGGCACCAGAGGGTTATGTCAGACTCCTACTGACCAAAAACCATCCACGTGTGAGCAGACATCCGCCTGAGTGGGGCGAGATGGGCTCGCGTTAACAGTCTCCACCCCGCCCCGGCGGTTGGCCCGAATGTAAACATCCGGGCCCCGGCACCCACAAGACCACCCCTCCCGACGACGTGGGATCTCAAGCCAGCCGAGGATCCCCCGACCCCCAGACGGACACCCCACTTAGAGGACGCTCAACCGGACCAGTCTACCGTCTGCAGAATGGGGACACATGTCCAGGAGCGTCCCCCCCTCCAATTCAGGCAGGCCTGACCTCCAACGCTCGGCATCAAAGTGTTGGGGGTCAGGCCCGCCCGACCTCCAATGCCAGATCGCACCGAGCAACCGAGAAAGCTCCAGGGAGCCCAGCACGACCCGGCAACTACCCCACGGGTCCGCCGGACTGCACCAACAACCGAGCTTAAAGCTTCAGGGAGCCAGCACAGCCCGGCTCTCACACATCACGTCTGCCGGATTGCACCAGCAACCGAGCAAGGCTCCAGGGAGCCAGCACAACCCAGCCGACAAACCGCGCTTTCGCGCTACGGGGCGGGCAAGTGAACCCACCCACCCCGTCCCTCTAGTGCACTCACGGGTCGAGCAGTACCCGGAGCGCACCCCGCGAGTCAGTCGTTAGCCGCGACGAGCAGCAGTACCGCCGACTGCGATACTGCTGCCCGTCCCGTTGCCCAGGGTGCACCACGAGGAGGTGACCGACATGCACCCCCTGCACTAACAGACCTAGCAGTACCTACTGTGTTGCAGAAGCCAGTATCCTCCCCTTGATTATATGTAACAACAACTTACTTTAATGGTAGGTACAAAGAAGAGCTTACATTATCTAATTTAAAAACTTAAATTTATAACATTTACGTGGAAAACGTGCCATGTGTGTTTAGTTGTTCACTATTTCTTACCAAGTGTAAGTGTACGTGCTTGTGTGTGCGCATGTGTTTGTGTATATATTGTGTATTTGGTTCGATTAACCGGACATATTTTTATCCTTTTGTTCATTATAGGTATATACTACGAGTATATAAGGTACACACTTCTTGTGGTATCTCTTAACAACTTCATATAATACGAGTATGTACCTATGTTTGTCTTACAGTTAGTAAATCAGCTTGTTTATAAACCGCAACTGTGGGATCCCTCTACTGAGAGAGTACCTATTACTTTTAGGACCGCACGTTGGGCCCTCTCTGCAAGCATTATATTTGTCTTACCAGCAGCGCCTCCCCATGCATAGATGCAATATCTCACGAGGCACTCGCAGTGCTGGATAGACTTGAATTATAATATAGCTTCTCTTCACATATTGAACGTAAATTTTTAAAGATGTACAATAGCTTTCTGATCCTAGCTGTTAAAGTAGTAAATAGTAATACGTAGGTAAAGTTTCAATTAAGTCGTTCATCCTCAACTACAGCTAAGTACTTCACAGAATTTACTCTATTAAGTGTTTCACAGTCACAGTTACAGTTTGATGTGGTTGCAACGGTGTGTATTTAATTTAAGTCCAGAATTAGGTGACAGTGTATCCCAGGCTGACTTGCTAAAGCATATATAATTCGTCTTTCAAACAATCAAGGACATGTAGCTTTCCTCCAGCCAAGCTATGACTTTAGCAAGTCCATTTTCAGCTTTGCTCTATACAGTGTCCCAATTGCTATCGTGAAATAGTAGTAAGGTGTCATGAGCAAACATAGTTATTATCACGTTACTCAGGGCAGCTACATTACAGAGTTCATTAACATTAGACAAGAAATAAAGTAGGTTCAAGAGTGCTACCCTGTGGAACACCGAAGTCCGAACCTACAGGTAAGTTGATCACTAATAGCGCCAGCACACTGTGTTCTCTCCCATAAATAATCCAGGAACCACTCAAGAACCACACCTTTATAATTATATAAAATAGATATGAAAATTACTACTTACTACAGCGAGTGTCACTTCGCCAAAAAAAAACAATTAGGTACAATATAATTTTTTTAAGTTAGTCGTTAATAGGTAAGTAGTTGCCTCGTTATAATATCACTTTTTATAATAACGATTTCTATTTTCTATATTATATTTGAAATTTTGAAATGTGGCGTCACAAAATTTAGGACTCCCCACCCCTTACCACACTTCGTTGACCCCCCTCCGCCTTATTAGTGATGGCTATGTCACTAAATAGTAAATATGCCTTTTTTACATACAATACAAAACAATTAATTTTCATGAAATTTAGTATACAGTTGAATTCGGGGGTTGATTTAGTATAGAGGAGAGTTGGGTAAAAAGGTGTGTGTGCGATTCACACACGATAGAAGTGAAACTTCTTTGGCAAACTAATTTAAAAAAAAACTAATATAAAATTAGCGGCTTGCACCGCGGCCCGGGGGCTGGCCCTTAGGGCTCGACCTTCCGGCTTCCCTGTTGTTGCCTTCCGGTTTGAAATCACAACGATTCTAAAGAAGTTTCACTTCAAAATACCGCGCGGTTGATAATTCCGCGCGTTATTTAAAAACTAGCATAATTCAAAAACTATCCACTAGTTCTACTATGCAGTGCGTATACATCGAAGCCGGACATGCCTACACCGGTACACCCTTCCCTACACACCCCATTACTGTCCCCGCGACGACTGAGATAGCACGTGCTGTAAACTGCTGTAGATGTTTTTTTTCGTCACTCCTTATAATTTTTCGTGTACTTTCGGAAAGAGATAATAAATACTGTATTTATATTGTAAAACTTTGATACTATACATTTTTAATGCTGGTATACTAAGTACTGCAAGGACCCAGCGGACCTTTGCAGCCACTGCGGCGGGCCGCACCTTAAAGCTGAGTGCACAGAGGACCCGGCGGTGTCGCCACCTTCCTGCCGGAACTGTCGTCGGGCGAAACTCGCAAAGTTCGATCATAACGCCTTTAGCGACGACTGTCGCGTCAGGAGGAGGTGGGATGACATCGCCCGCTCCTCCGTAGCATATTGCTAAGGGCAGGCCGGTGGACGCAGTGGCTCTTAACATCCTCCAGGCAAACCTCCAGCGCAGTAAGTTGGCATACTCCGACTTCCTGATCGAAGCCCCTAGAATGCGTACGCGGATTGCTTTGGTACAGGAGCCATACGTCGGCGGCATAAGGCGTGTGAAGAGTCAAAATGGGATCAGAGTCTTCCAGTGCGCGGACGATGGAAGTGGGACTGTTAAGGCTGCGATCATAGTATTTGACGCGGACCTTCACATCACACAGTACCCGAAACTCACCACGAATAACATCTCTGTGGTTGGGATCCGAGTTCGCAACTGGGAGATCATCCTGGTCTCATTTTACTTTGAGCCTAACCTGCCGATGGACTCATACCTGGCACATCTGCGCCGGGTGCAGCGCGAGACGGGAGGTCGGAGTATTGTTATTGGGGGCGACTCCAATGCCAAATGCGTCTGGTGGGGTAGCCCCGTGACAGATCGCCGTGGCGAAGAACTGCGCGGGTTCCTGGAGGATCTCGGTCTCTGCCTCCTGAACCAAGGGGAAACCCCCACCTTTGACGTTATCCGGGGCGGCGTAAGATACAGCAGTTATATTGATATAACTGCTGTATCGTCTGACCTGCTTGGCTTGGTGAATGGCTGGTGCGTGCGCGAAGACCTGACCAACTCGGACCACAACGCCATCACATTCTCACTAAACACGAGATACATAAACACGAACACTATCAGGCACACAACCAGGAAATACTACACAAAAAAGGCGAATTGGGCCCAGTTTCATGAGAAACTGGGTCTAATTAAAACGCGAGAACATTTAACAATAGAAAAAATTCAAAATATACAGACACCAATACAATTAGACACGACAATAATACAACTACAGAACGCAATAGACGAAACATGCACAAACACAATACCGCGGATTAAACACAAGGAGGTCCTTTCGATGCCGTGGTGGAACGAGGGGTTGGCAGCGCTCAAGCGCGAGGTGGCCACCAAGAAAGGTAGGATCAGGTGTGCGGCGCCGGTTAGACGTCACAAGGTTGTGGGAGAGTACCTTGAAGCGAAGGAGAGATATGAGACCGAAGTAAGGCACGCGCAAACGCGCAGCTGGGTTGCCTTCTGCGAGCGCCAGGACAGGGAATCACTGTGGGGGGGAATTTACAGAGTCCTCGGCAGGACCTCCAGAAGAGACGTCGATCCACCGCTGGTGGTAAACGATATGGGGTTAGATGCCAAGGGCTCAGCCCGGCTCTTGGCTGAGACCTTTTACCCGGAGGACTCCGAAGAGGAAGACTCCGAGGAACACCGCCGGGTGAGGGTCCTGGCCAGGCGGGCCGACATCGAGACTTTTTCGGGCCAAAGTGACCCTCCCTTCACTCATCTCGAGTTGAAGTTGGCTAGTCGGTCCTTTGACCCGAAGAAGGCCCCAGGTGCGGACGGTTTTACCGCGGATATATGTCTGCACGCGATCCAAATGGACCCGGACCTCTTCCTTTGCGTCTTCAACAAGTGCCTCGAGCTCCGATATTTTCCTAGGCCCTGGAAGGAGGCGACGGTAATCTTCCTTCGCAAGCCGGGGAAGGCCACATACACGACGCCAAAATCTTATCGTCCGATCGGTCTCCTTCCGGTGCTTGGGAAGATCTTGGAGAAAATGCTTGTCGCCAGGTTACAGTACCATCTCGCGCCCAAGCTAAGTACTCGCCAGTTTGGTTTCATGCCCCAGCGAAGTACCGAGGACGCCCTCTATACCCTTGTGAAACATATCAGACACAATCTGGAGAGGAGGAGGATTGCTGTGCTGGTTTCACTGGATATAGAGGGCGCCTTTGACAACGCTTGGTGGCCTAAGATCAGAGTCAGACTGGCTGAGGAAAGGTGCCCCGATAATATCCGGCGGCTCTTGGGCAGTTACCTGAGCGACAGGCGTGCCAGAGTGAGGTACTTGGGGGAGGAGCACGTAAGAGACACCGGGAAGGGCTGCGTGCAGGGGTCTATCGGCGGGCCGATTTTGTGGAACCTGCTCTTGGATCCACTACTTCAGGAGTTGGAGGCCAGGGGCGACTACGTGCAGGCGTTCGCCGACGATGTGGTGTTGGTGTTTGAGGGTGAGACGGCCCTCGAGATTGAACGTCGGGCCAATGCCGCCCTCGAACGTGTGAGGGCGTGGGGTGCAGCCAACAAACTTCGGTTTGCGCCTCACAAGACGAATGCCATGGTTGTGACGCGCAAATTGAAGTACGACATCCCGCGTCTTCATATGGGCGGGGTCGATATTGTCCAGACGAACGAGATCAAGCTGCTGGGGGTCGTCATAGACCGAAAACTCACCTTCAACACCCACGTTGCGAATGTCTGCAAGCGCGCACTCGCCTTCTACCACCAGCTGGCCCGAGCGGCTAAGTGCAGCTGGGGCCTCCATCCTGAGGTTATCCGCACTATTTACAGAGCGGTGGTTGAGCCTGTGATATTGTATGCGGCTGCCGTTTGGGCGCCGGCCGTGGACAAGCTAGGTATTCGCAAGCAGCTGAACATGGTCCAGCGGGGCTTCGCGCAGAAGCTTTGCAGGGCATACCGAACCACCTCCCTGAACTCTGCACTGTTGCTCGCTGGGATACTCCCCCTCGACCTTCGCGTTCGCGAAGCGGCGACCTTATACGAGGCGCGGAGGGGGTTACCCCAGCGGGTGATAGGGGATCGGGAGGTGGAGCGGATGTCCTCGGCTCTGCGGTCTCCGCATCCCGCCTGCCATGTCGACCTGGAGTTCAAGTGCCTGGTCGACCAAGATCAATTTAACGCAAATAGTGCAAATAATTTCAACATCTTTACGGACGGCAGCAAGATTGAGGGCAAAGTGGGGGCGGCATTGTCTGTATGGACTGGCGCCGCCGAAGCCAAAACCCTCAAGCTCGCTTTGCCGTCCTATTGTACGGTCTACCAGGCGGAACTCCTGGCGATATGCCGGGCGGCGCGGATGGCCGCAGATCACTTGGCCGGATCAGTCGGGATTTATTCCGACTCCTTGTCGGCACTGCTCACGTTGGAAAACCCGAAAACCCTCCATCCCCTGGCCGTTGAGGCGCGGGAACACCTGCGAAGGGCTCTGCTCCGGGACAAACGTGTAAGTTTGTTTTGGATCAAAGCTCACGCAAGAGTAGAGGGGAACGAGCGAGCCGACCATCTGGCCAAGGAAGCTGCCCTGAAACTAAAACGCGATTTTGACTATGACAGCTGCCCGGTTTCATTCATCAAGCGAAGCATTCGTATGCAATCGCTTGATGAATGGAACCAGCGGTATCGTGCCGGCGAAACGGCTGGTGTCACCAGGGTGTTCTTCCCTGACGCGATAGCCGCATACAAAATTATCGGAAAAATAAAGGTGGACAGATTTCTCACCCAGGTTTTGACGGGGCACGGTGGATTCTCCGAGTACTTGCATCGTTTCAAGTGCAAGGGGAGTCCATCGTGCATCTGCGATCCTGCGTGCTCGGAGTCTGTCTTCCACGTACTTCTGGAGTGCCCGGCCCATGATCGAGAGAGGCAGAGCGTTGAGTTTAAACTGGATGTAAAATTGGAACGTAATTCTCTCTCGGAAATAATAACCAGGAAGGACAGAGACTTGTTCCTTGAATATTGTATAAAAACTTGTAAAATAGTTAACAACAGAAATAAGAACTAAGAAAAATATGTTAAATAAATATTGCTACATATTTAGTGTAACATATAAAAAATTGTAATTAGATTAAGGAACATAGTATTAAGAAAGAAATATTGTAATATATAAATTGATATTTATATAAACAATTTGTCGTAAATATCCTACTATTTTTTCTTTAATCTGTTCAATGTATAAGCTTAAAATAAAACTGCCTGTTGTAAATAAATAAAACTAGAATAAGCTTAGACAATAAGAAAAACATTGTAATAAAAATTGTAGACAAACATAATCAAAAAAGCTAAAACGGTTTTCCCCCTCATTATCCCCGAGTACATAGTTTATAAGAATAAAAAGTAAGAGCCTTAAGCAAGTGTGAAAGAGGAAGGATGAAAGAAAGAACAAGTATGCAGAATGCAAGTGCGAGAGGAATAAATGCGAGAACTGGAATGAATGAGTAGAAAAAAAAAAAAAGATACATGTAAAAACAGTCTCACACTCTCGTGTGGGGGTCTAGTAATAATAAAAAAAAAAAAAAAAAAAAAAAAAAAAAAAAAAAAAAAAAAAAAAAAAAAAAAAAAAAAAAAATGCTGGTATACTGTAGAATTAATGTCAGAATACTTTTTACGTACTATAATATTTTCCATATAATTTTGAGGTAAAAAAATAAAATGATGAAGTTTGATAATTCCGCGCTGGGGGCGGTTCCCCTCAATTTCTCTGGGATTCCATCATCATATCCTGGTTTCCTTATCATGGTACCAAACTTGGGATATCCACTTTCCAACAAAAAGAGAATTATCAAAATCGGTTTATAAACGACGAAGTTATGCCCGAACATACATTAAAAAAAAATATATACAGGCTGTGTCGTAAATCGTGGATAATCCGTTAACTGGGGGTAGCCCTGATGTCGACCTCCAAGAAAATGTACTTTTTATTTCAGGTTTGCCAACACTGTGAAAATTATGAATATTTTTGTGTTTTTTCAAAAAATTCCTACCGCGACTAGTAATTTGGTCATAATTTTTACAAATTAAGAAATTTTAATGTAATTTTTATTTTATTTTACTCGGGAATACTTGTACTATCTAACGAAATTACTATTTCAGGCATAATTTATTCTAAACTTATGAAAATTAGCGTTAGAAGTTTATTTTTATTCGTTACTTTTTGTCAAGATTTAACCATTGATTGTGAAAATAAAATGTATGGCACTAGAATTGCCCAGTATTTAAAAAAAATGCTTAGTTTGTGTAGTTTCTAAAAACGTATAACAATTAGTGCTTGACAAGCAAAATTATTTTGTAGGAGCGAAAGAACTTATCACGGTAGGTAAGTTCGTTTTGTATCATTAGCATTTGTGTCACTTAAATGTTAGGATAAAGAAAAAAAACAAAGATTTTTTTAGTAGAAATGCATTCACTACATCAAACTAAATGTTCAAAATGTCCTCCATTGGCAGCAATGCAGGTTTGGCATCGCCTTATAAAAGATATCTTGATAAGGCGTGCATAGCCTGATACTTCAATTTCACGAGTGGCTAATTGCACACATGTGCGCAATTCTTCGATTGTCGACACTGCTTTAGTATAAACTTTTTCTTTAATGCATTCCAAAATTTAACACTGGAGACAAGAGAAGGAATGAGGCTGCAAAATTACGGGTGTCCCGCGCATTTTGCTGTTCGGGTGCGGGAATATTTCAACGACACATACCCAGAGCCCAATCCACCTAGGAGGTTGGCGCTTGGGTCTAATTTTATGGCCACTACGATCGCCTGACCTGAACCCCCTGGACTTTTTTTATTGGGGGATGCATTAAAGAAAAAGTTTATACTAAAGCAGTGTCGACAATCGAAGAATTGCGCACATGTGTGCAATTAGCCACTCGTGAAATTGAAGTATCAGGCTATGCACGCCGTATCAAGATATCTTTTATAAGGCGATGCCAAACCTGCATTGCTGCCAATGGAGGACATTTTGAACATTTAGTTTGATGTAATAAATGCATTTCTACTAAAAAAATCTTTGTTTTTTTTTCTTTATCCTAACATTTAAGTGACACAAATGCTAATGATACAAAACGAACTTACCTACCGTGATAAGTTCTTTCGCTCCTACAAAATAATTTTGCTTGTCAAGCACTAATTGTTATACGTTTTTAGAAACTACACAAACTAAGCATTTTTTTTAAATACTGGACAATTCTAGTGCCATACATTTTATTTTCACAATCAATGGTTAAATCTTGACAAAAAGTAACGAATAAAAATAAAAATAAAGTTCTAACGCTAATTTTCATAAGTTTAGAATAAATTATGCCTGAAATAGTAATTTCGTTAGATAGTACAAGTATTCCCGAGTAAAATAAAATAAAAATTACATTAAAATTTCTTAATTTATAAAAATTATGACCAAATTACTAGTCGCGGTAGGAATTTTTTGAAAAAACACAAAAATATTCATAATTTTCACAGTGTTGGCAACCCTGAAATAAAAAGTACATTTTCTTGGAGGTCGACATCAGGGCTACCCCCAGTTAACGGATTATCCACGATTTACGACACACCCTGTATATATACGGTCGAATTGAGTAACCTCCTCCTTTTTTTAAGTCGGTTAAAAAGATTTGGGTGTCCCAAACTTCACGCAAGAAAATTGCTTAGGCTGGTATCCATTTTTATTTTTTATTTTTACTTTTATTACTTATCCATTTGTGTGCAATTAATGTGGGCACGGTTTTGTCAGACCAGTTTGACAATACCGCGTTTTCCTTTTTTTGTAAATTGACAATAATTACTTTTTGTTTAAATTTTGGAAGTTTTTGTTATACAGTACGTATTCGTACCTAAATAAATGTCCTACTAATTACTTAATTTTGTTTCTTTTAATATCAAACAGTTTCCTAGTTATAGGTCCAAGTCCTTAGGGGCTCGGTATTAATTACCAACTCTCCCCTACAATTGATCTAGCTAGGATTCATTTTTAGAAAATGTCGTTTTATCCCTGTTTTTAGGCAATGAAAAAATGGCTACAATACTCGCTACAATATAATTAGAATACGAAGGTACGCATTGTCAATAAATGGTAGGGACCGTCGATGTGTACTTTGGGCTGCGTTCCGAAATGCGATGAAATCGATTACAGCGAAATATCGCCCGTTCTGAATTGAAATTAGTGTCAAATCACTGTTCAAATCGGAATGCACTTTGAGCGCTTTGAGCTTCGATGGCACGCTCACGACAAAACGGAACGGTTCTGTGATCGCTGTAATCGATTTCATCCACAGAACATATATACAAATATTACATTATACCCTAAACGGGATTTCATCGCATTTCGGAACGCAGGGTAATGTAATTCTACTAGGGCTTGGAATACCGGTAAAAATTCGGTACCGGTACTTTGTCTCGGCAGACGTATCGTTATTTATGGAGTACCGGTACTTTAAATACCGGTACTTTGGAGCCATTTTACCGTTAAATTTTTTACCGGTAAAAACTCGTTTAACGTTATTTTTACCGGTACCTATCCATACCGGTACCGTTAATTGCTACTGTTACCTTTATAGGTACCGGTAATTATTACGCTAATAGAATACTACCTACTTTTCTTTATTTTTGATCTAACAGCGTTATAATCTAATGTCACGCGCTGTAGCCGCTCTTATCAGCCCCCCCGCGCAGCTTCGAGTTGAACATTTTTTCTTTGCACGGAGCGGCAACGTCGTAGAGGTACCGATAAAAATATCGTTAATCGTGACGTCAGAGGTACCGGTACCAGTATCGTTAAAATTCTATTTACCGTTAAAAATTACCGTTAAAAATCGTTTCCGGTACCGAATTACCTTTAAAACTTTTACCGGTAAAACAGGTATCGGATAAAATTAACGCTATTTACCGGTATTTTATAAAGGTAATTGGTACCGGTAACAAGCCCTGAATTCTACTAATGTTTCGATTTAATCGATTATTTATTAATTTACCTCACCCAACAGTCCCAACATTACAATGTACTCTGTGGTCCCAACCACAGACCACAGATATACTCCGTGGTCCCAACACTACCCTTGAAATATCAAATTCCAATGTCAAATCAGCGTTCGGAACCGTACGATAATTATCGTACACATACGATAATTTTGTGCCTACGTACGATGTACGATAGCATATTATTATCGTACGCAGATTGTACGATAATTTCTATCATGACGCAAAATTTGAGAATTTATATTATTTCACTCATGCGTTGATAGTCTAAATCGCAGTAGCATGATTTTATTTTGTCCAATAAAATCTTGGGAAAATACCGGGAAATACAAGTTCTCTATTCCTATTGGTCCTTACGATCTACTAAGTTTCACCATCTTACTCTTACTAACCTATTAATTATTTTTTATCTGTGCAATGAAGAATGAGTCCTACATGCAAAGCAGCGTTCGCAACCATACGATAATTATCGTACATCTAAACTAATATTATAAAGAGGTAAAGTTTTTAACTTTGTTTGTTTGTAGGGGGTAGCCTTCGCAAATACTGATCCGATCATGAAAATTCTTTCACTAACAGAAAACTACACGATTCAGGAGTGACAAAGACTTATATCTTATTATTATTGAACTTTTTGTTAAATAATAATAAGATATAGTGGCAAGTGGGCACGGATCGGCTAGTGTACGGTATTTTCATGCCTACGTATGATAGTACCTTAGTATAGTAGGCGCATTGTACGATAATTCTGTTTGTGTACGATAATTTTTATCCATATACTTGCCATATACGATAATTCTACGGCCCTGGTACGATAACTGCGTCAGTTCAGGTTGGGAACACTGTGTCAAATTAATTTTCAATATTTTATTATTTTCAGTGTCAATTCCACTTGATTCATGATTGTCACTTTAATAACTTTTATAAATAATGACTGAGACAAAATTAAGGTTTTAATATTATAAAAACAAAACCGGGAAATAGAAGATGAACGACCTTCCAGAGGCCACTAGTAATAATGCCAACAATCTCGAGACTTTGGATTATCTTCGTGAAGTCAAGTCTTCTACGTGCTTATTATTACCGATGACCCCTAGCCCTACTCAATTAGATTTAAAGCATCCTCTCTCAGAAGAAATGACTGAAGGACCGTTTTTAACTTTAAGTGATGATCAAAAAATGGAAATAAAAAATTCAGGTGCCTACCTATCCATTACTATCTGGACCTTCTTGTATTTTATTATTCATATTCATTTTCGATTTATTCTAGCTGACACCTGTGGAGGAGATTCTAGTTCATCGGCAGATTCAAACTCCGTTGTTCAAGATCCTGTTAGCGCACAACTTATTAATAATATAAGCATGTTGGATTATCAAACTCTAAGTAAAAATGGTGACATAATCATGGGCCAGGTATGTCTAATAATTTTTTTTTTAATTAAACCAAATTAATACATTATGCAATAATAAATAAATTGTGTCATTTCAGCCTGAAGGTTGCAAACTGAACGGAAGTCTCAGTGTCAGCAACCGAAAATTACCAAATTTCATAAACTGGAATTGGGGTATTATTAGAAAAATTTTACTTTGGTGTGTTCTTTCGGGACTTATTGCATGCTTGGGAGCCATTGTGGCAATGGTTATTAATATACCCAAAACCTGCAACCCTGATCTACCCTGGTACCAAGGTAAAGTGTTTTATGAAGTCTTTCCAGCAAGTTTTAAGGATTCTAACAATGATGGTATTGGAGACTTAAAGGGCTTGGCAAAAAAGTTGGACTATATAAAGGATTTGGGAGCCTCATCAATTCGTCTAAACTATATATTTGAATCATCTGATTATCCAGAACGTTATTACAATATAACTTCATTACTGGCTATTGATAGAAGTATAGGAGTGTTAAAAGATTTTCAGGAGTTAATGACGGCGGCACATAAAAGAGACATGGGAGTAATATTAGATATTCCAGTTGAAAGTATGGTTGAATCGCAAGCCTCATTTGATACCAACCATACTTTTGTTTTCGCAATCGAACCCCAGGAAAATAGTTTTGATCCAACATCTGCAGCAATTGCTTATTGGTCACGAGCTCAAAATGTTGATGGATTTTATTTAAAGAATTTAGAAAACTTTGTTGATGATAAAAATTTTGGAAAATCTCTTCAAGTTTGGAAACAAATTTTAGGAAATAACAAAATTTTTATAGCAAGTCAAGCAGCATTAGATAGAGCTAAAGGCACAAGTCTTACAGTCTTGCTTAATAGAATTGATTTAATTGAAATTAATTTGGACTTACAAGATGGCATAAATGGTTTAAAAGATCATATCAATTACATTGTATCCAATGTCCTCTGGAATAAGCCCCATCACCCCTGGGTACTTTGGAATATCGGTAACATAAACAGTGAGAGGGTGTCATCTAAATATCAAAATAATACCCTTGCATTAACAGCACTTGAGTTAGTACTACCAGGTACAGTTAGTATATTTTATGGGGACGAAATAGGTTTTGGTGGCTTTTCCGAAAATGAAATAGAGGGTGATTTCCATGAACATACACATATTCACAATTTGGTTCCAATGTCATTCCCAGACGATATTAAAAATGAAAATAGTGCTCACATTCTACCCTGGAATTCAAAATCTAATTTAGAACCTAGGTTTTATTACTTAAATATTATTAAAAAGTTAATAGAACTAAGATTGAACACTCCAACTATATACTTAAGAGACATATATAAAGATGGTAATGTATTAAAAAATATGGAGATACGTAAAACTGAAGAGAATCTAATTGTTATAGAACGTTGGTATCCACGAAGAAATACATGTGTTTTTGTAGGCAATCTGGATAACACACCTATAACAACTGATTTGTCAACAATGTTTTACCGAGGAACAGTAGTTGCAGCCACCAATATTAGTTTAGTCGGTGAAGTTTTGTACTTCGACAAAATAACCTTTTCTCCAAACTCTGCTATTATTTTCAAGTTGGAAAAATAGGGATTATATGCAAACTCAATTTTATTTTGTAGTTCTTTAACCAAAGATATAATTATAACGAAGTTTAAAATATTTACTTATTAACAATTTAAATGTTATGTACTTAACCAAAGATGAGATTTTTACATAGAATAAGTATGAACATTAATAGATCAACCTTATATGTTTCCATTAAAATGTTATAAATTTTAGTTTAAAATGTTAAGTTTCCCATATTTTATTTTGTTGTTGTGTTATAACACTAGTAAACTATACCCCGTCCGGCGACTAAATAGCTTTTTGACAGCTCACGCCTATAAATTACAGTTTTTTTTTTCCGAAATAACGTACTAAAAATTTTACAGTAATGTCATACTTTATTAACGATTTGATTGATTGAGTGAAGTACCCTGTGCATAACAAACAACCACAGACTATGAAACAGTTCTTGAAATAATAAATCGATAATGAATCGATCATATGACAAAAATAATTTTACGTCATGTGATTATCTATACTAATATATAAAGCTGAAGAGTTTGTTTGTTTGTTTGTTTGTTTGAACGCGGTAATCTCTGGAACTACTGGGCCGATTTGAAAAATTCTTTCACTGTTAGATAGCCCATTTATCGAGGAAGGCTATAGGCTATGTATCGTCAAGCTAAGACCAATAGGAGCGGAGTACACGCCGACGTCGTCGACGAAATCGCGCGCAGAAGCTAGTTGTTTCTATAAATTTAATACAAAAAAGGAAATAAAAATAGTACCTATGACCCCAAGATTGATTACTTGCAAGGAATTAAGTCGAAATCTTGAAATTTAATTGCAAACCAAGAATAAAGAGCAATAACTCTGTTAATTCATTTATTTATTATTTATATATGTATTTCATTTATAATTAAAAAAAAAACTAATAAACGCATAAATAAATAATATTTTTAAACTAAATGTCTTTAATTAAATCGATTTAAAGTTCTTCTTAAATAAAATCGATTATTATTTCGAATCGAGTAAATAACGTGTGAGGCAGTCACTAATGTCAAAATTTCTTGAAGTGTCAAAAAGATCATTAGTCGCCGGACGGGGTATAGTTGTGTTTTTTTTACCGTTACTTATATTAAGATGTTTTACACAAATATATAGATATAAATTGAAATAAAAATGAACAAAAAAATGTATTAAGTAAACTTTAACATAGTTATAGGATTTTTTTTATATTTTTTATTATTTAATCTAACATAAAAGTATTATTTTTCAATAGCACTTCTTTGAATTATGGTTTCAATAAATAATAATTCTTATAAAATATTTTATCGACTATTTTATTTGAATTTGTATTCAATATTACCCAATATTGCACTTACATTTTTTTTTAAATATATTTTACATAACCTACCTTTTTGGAAGTCACTTGAAAAATAAAAATGTTTATTTAAGTGATTAATTTAATATAATGTACATTTATTGCTGGTTGCCTATGACACACGATTTGTGTATTCTGATTTTTATAAACTACTAGCTTACCCCAGAAACATTATTTTGCCATATTATATGTTTTTTAACCCCCTTAATCCCACCCTCATAACTTTATGAAAAATACATGGACATAATACCTACTAACAGGACAGAGCACTCGCAGCTGAAAAACGAGCCGACAGAGATAGTTAGTACGGAGGCCTTGTGTCCCTTTCTAATAGGGTGACATTAAGATTTGGAAACTTGAAAAATCTGACACCAGTATTGACGACTATTATTATATTATTAGATTTATTTATAATGAATAAATAATAAATATTATATTATTATATTTATTGTTTTTCATGTGTGTCAATATACAAACATTTGCACAAGGGATGGATTACAAAATCAATACGTATAATAAAAATGTAACAGATCGCTTTCTGTACATGGAAGATATATAGAAGAAATATTATTGGGACCTTTATCAACGCAAATAGCACTAAAAACAATGATTGTTAGAATTTTTGTCTGTTTCCGAAATGTGTTTGTCTGTCATCTCAGAAATGGCTTATCCAATTTAGGTGTAGTTTTCACTAATATATTGTGCTAGGCTGCACTTAACATTTAGTGTTTGTTTTATGTCAATCGGTTCATAAATAAAAAGTTATGCCAATTTAAAGAATCACGTTGAACATGTAAATAACCAAACGACGGTGCTTATAATCCAAAATAAACCAAAACATGTATTGAAAAAATGCTGTCCAAAGTCACTATTCTACGCGGACGAAGTTGCGGGCACAGCTAGTAAACAATACAAATAGTAAGAGTTATTTACATATTTATTAATCTTAGACCTTAATGCTATATTTGTTACAGTTGGCAAGTAAATACAGTCCAAATAATGTAATTACAATTATTTTAAATTTAATATTTTATTTTTATTTGAACAACAAATAGTATTTATAACACAAACATTTCTTTAATATCAATAAAAGTGAATAAAGTGACGCATGGTCACCATAGTTGTCGATGGATATTTGTTTATACGAAAATGAACATTAACACAAGGTGTTAAGCATTATATTCAGTTTTATTACAGTCTTAAACAATGTCCAATGTGATGTTTACGAGAGTTACCGTAAGAAAAAAAAGAAATAGGCAAAATAATAATTTATGTTTTCTTTTTATCTAAGAATATATTTAAAGAAATTAATTTTAATTATGATTTGCTGACTTACAATTGTTAAAATAACATTAAAATACAATTGTTTCAATGGAGTTTTAGGTCAGCCATAATTTTTGATTAGAAACATTTTTATGCTGGCAATATGAAAGAACGAGACACAAGGCCTCCGTTGTGACTATCTCTCTCGGCTCGTTTTTGCATTTGTATAATGCGCAACCGAATATAATACTTAATTCGTTGACTTAGTGTTCATTTTCGTAAATACAAATTTTCAGAGTACTCTGTCCTGTTAGTAGGTATTATGTCCATGGAAAAATATGACATAATCCACCATGTTATGGCCAGCTGACGTTATGTTTCCTTTAAGATATTAGGTAAACTATAATCTGACAAATTTTGAAGTGAGAGGAAATGACTAAAAAAAATTTTTTTTACGTTTCCAAGGTACCAGCTGACAAACTTTCCACCGAGATACGGCCAGCTGACGTTAATTTTCATTCATAGTAACATGTAAACTATCACCATGCAAATTTTTAGTTGAGAGGAAATAGCTGAAAAAAATTTTTTACATGTTCAAGCAGCCAGCTGACATATAATCCACCATGTTATGGCCAGCTGACGTTATGTTTCCTTCAAGATATTAGGTAAACTATAATCTGACAAATTTTGAAGTGAGAGGAAATGACTAAAAAAAATTTTTTTTTACATTTTCAAGGTACCAGCTGACAAACTTTCCACCGAGATACGGCCAGCTGACGTTAATTTTCATTCATAGTAGCGTGTAAACTATCACCATGCAAATTTTTAGTTGAGAGGAAATCACTGAAAAAAAACATTTTTTTTTACATGTTCAAGCAGCCAGCTGACGTATAATCCACCATGTTATGGCCAGCTGACGTTATGTTTCCTTCAAGATATGTATTAGGTAAACTATAATCCGACAAATTTTGAAGTGAGAGGAAATGACTAAAAAAATTTTTTTTCTCGATGTTTGGGAGGCTGCCACTGCCCAACCCACGGAGTGGCAGCTGACAAAGACGAAAATTCATTAAAAAAAATCCCTGATTCATGTTACGAAGTTTCGTTTGAGAGTTTATTGGTCATGTCAACCTGTCACGAGCTCCCGGTCTATTTTGTGGGATGGGTAAAAACTGTGAAACTCGCGTCAGGACACGTGGGCTGATCGGTCAGCCCATGTCACCGTATATTCATTGTACTCTGTCATCTGTGGCCCATGTGTCCTGACGCGTTATTCGAATTCGTTCGAATTCGAAGTTGGAGAGTATTGTTGTAACATCGAAATCGATTAATCGAACAATCGATATTTAATAATTATTATTTAATTATTAAATATATAATAATAATTAATATATAATTAACTCTATATTTAATAAATCTATACTAATATATAAAGCTGAAGAGTTTGTTTGTTTGAACGCGGCTATCTCTGGAGCTACTGGGCCGATTTGAAAAATTCTTTCAGTGTTAGATAGCTCATTTATCGAGGAAGGCTATAGGCTATGTGTCATCACGCTAAGACCAATAGGAGCGGAGTCCACGCCGACGAAGTCGCGCGCAGAAGCTAGTATTTTAATAAATTATGGATGTAAGTTGATTTTTCTGAGAGATAAACTTTTTAATGTAATATAATGTATTTTAATGTAATATAAATTGTAATGTTTGTGTACGATAGCGCAATAAATAAATATTGTATTCTACCACATAAATGATAGTACTTTTATATTGATAATAAAAGCAATTCGTTCAAAATTATTCCCTAACTATTCCAAAAAATCAAAAATGTACAACGTTAATAATCAAGTTTTCACTTCTCCCGGCACTCCCGGAGTGCAACCCGTATTTTTTTAATTCATTTATTATACCCCGTCCGGCCACTAATTATCTTTTTGACACTTCAAGAAATTTTGACATTAGTGTCTGCCTCACACGTTATTTATTCGATTCGAAATAATAATCGATTTTATTTAAGAAGAACTTTCAATCGATTTAATTAAATACATTTAGTTTAAAAATATTATTTATTTATGCGTTTATTAGTTTTTTTAATTATAAATGAAATATATAAATAATAAATAAATGAATGAACAGAGTTATTGCTCTTTACTCTTGGTTTGAAATTAAATTTCAAGATTTCGACCTAATTCCTTGCAAGTAATCAATCTTGGGGTCATAGATACTATTTTTAATTCCTTTTTTGTATTAAATTTATAGAAACAATAATCACATGACGTAAAATTATTTTTATCATATGATCAATTTATTATCGATTTATTATTTCAAGAACTGTTTCATAGTCTGTGGTTGTTTGTTATGCACAGCCCACAGGGTACTTCACTCAATCAAATAATCAATTAAATCGTCAATAAAGTATGACATTACAGTAGAATTTTTAGTACATTATTCCGAAAAAAAATTACTGTAATTTATAGGCGTGAGCTGTCAAAAAGATAATAAGTGGCCGGACGGGGTATAATAAATTATTAAATTAATAATTGATAGGTACCTCAGAGTCAGAGATAAGTTTTTGTACTTTGGACGTGATTGAATTCTAATTTCTAATATTATGAGTGAAAGTTAAATAAGTGCCTTTTAATTATTATTTCTTAAGCAGTAAATAAGTATATAAATTTAAATGTTAAGTAAAATGCTCTCAGTTAGTAAAGTATTAAAAAGTAATAATAGTACGTTTAAAAATGTACATGAATTACGAAACCTTGCAACGAAAACGAAAAGAATTAGAGATGTCGCCTATCAATATATGCAAAGAAGTAAATTGCCTACGATGCATTTTCAAAAGTCACTACCACGATTGCCTGTACCAGAATTAAATGATACTCGAGACAGATATCTCAATGCTCTGAAACCTTTGCTTACCAATGACCAGTACACCGAAGCTATCAAGAGAACTGATAATTTTGTATCAAAAGAGGGAGCAGATCTACAATCAAAACTCATTGCCAAGGATAAAGCTAACAAACATACAAGTTACATTTCTGACTACTGGTTTAATCTCTATTTAAGAGACCGTGTTTCTCTCCCAATAAACTATAATCCGATATTGATATTCCAAAATGATACTAAACCAGAATACAATGATCAGCTTGTTAGAACAGCAAATTTATTAGTAAGTGCAGTAAGATTTATGTTGTCTTTGAGAGACAAAATTCTTGAACCTGAAGTATTCCACATGCAACCAAAAAAAAGTAATACACCATTATTTAGAACTATTACAGGTCTCCTTCCTGAAAGCTTATCATGGTAATCATCATATTTTTTGCTGTATAATATATTATATTTAAAAAATTAAAAACTGTTCATTTACATTTAAAAAAAAAAAACAAAACTTAAACTATTCTTAAATGTTTCAGGTATGGTGCATACCTGTTTAAGGCTTTTCCTCTAGACATGAGTCAATTCGGTGGTTTATTCAATGCAACTCGTATTCCCGTGTTAAACAAAGACAAAATATTTAGTGATCATAGCTGTAATCATGTTGTTGTTCAAAGGAATGGCAATTTTTATGTATTTGACGTTTTAGATTCTGACGGTAAATATTTAAATAATGTTTTTGTAAAAACTTATTTTTATGATTTAAAAAAAAGAAATTTGTGTTAAAGTTCTACCAGGTCACTCATATAATCAAAGTTTCTTTACCTTTTATGTAAATGTGTATACACAATACATTATTTGCATATATTTTAATGTTGTTTACTTTAACACTACTATGTGCTTTATTTTCAGGAAACCTTTTGTTACCTTCTGAAATTTTAGCAAATTTATCAAAAATTCTTAACGATAATACTCCAAAAGCAGAGTATCCTTTAGGTGTACTGACAACTCAAAACAGAGATGAATGGGCTAAACAAAGAATACACTTGGAAGAAATTGGAAATCATGATGTATTAAGGAAGATTGATACAGCTATATTCAATTTAGTATTAGATGATCTGACTATTGAAAATAATAAACACAAAATTTTGTCAGAGTTCTTACATTCGGACGGAACAAACAGGTCAACATTATATATTTTTATTATTAATTTATAATTAGAACTAATTTATTTTAATTACAGCACATAAATTTTGATCCAGATACATTCTCTGAATAGCATTGGCTTCCTAATGAAAGTTAACTTGTCTTAATTGTTTAGTTGAATGTATGTGAATCTTAGCTGAAAGAAGTTTTATTTCATACAGTACCTGGAATATAATTTCAACAAGTTGGAGGCATCCTGGCTTTACAGACTGAGAGATGCATACCTATTTTGTTATAAATATTTTAATTATCAAATTGTTATTAAATATAAATAAAATTAAATAAAATTCTTTTGTTACAGATGGTTTGATAAGTCATTTAGTCTTATAGTAACAAAAGATGGAGTGGCAGGTGTTAACTTTGAACATTCATGGGGCGATGGTGTAGCTGTTCTAAGATTCTTTCAAGATATTTATGCAGAAACTATAACTAAACCTTTTGTCAGTCCAGACTTGAAGCCTTCAAGTAATAATATTACAGTTCAAAAATTACGTATGTATCTGCTTCCTCTTCTTAAGTTTTTAACACTTGTATACATAGTCTTGCCCTAAATATAAGAGTTACAAAGAAAAAACACATATTTTTTTGCATGTAACAAGTATTACTATTACAGTGTGTTAGTTTGATACATTAATATAAAACCATTAAAATATATCAAGCTTAAAGTGGTATCCATTGGTTGCAATATAGTCCTTTAAAAGTTGAGGCCAGTTATCAATAGAAGCACTCTTGCCATGGGAAAATTTTTCACTGCCAATCGTATGGATTGTTTTAGGGACACCAAATTATCGTGCCATTTAGAGCAAGACATACTCTCTTAAGCTGACCATAAATCATAATCCAGCGGATTAAGATCGGGACTAGATGACGGCCAGTCTTCAGCTCTGATGAAGTCCGGAACGTTGGTTTCTAACTAAGATTGAGTGGATCGAGGTTTATGACCCGGCGCCGAGTCTTGTTGAAAACAACATTCTTGGCTATTGAATGTGGTGTTGTTGAAGGACTTAACAACCTTCTCAAGAATGGTATCTTAATACACTTGTGCCGATGTTTTGATACCTTTTTAACGAAAATATGTCTCAGTCACTCCTTCATAGCTAACTAACTCATCACCAAACCATCACTGAAGTTGGATAATGCCCACGTTGCACTCTGTTGACTAATTGGGAAGCTTTCTTAGAGCTTTCAAGATTCCAAATTCAAATATAATATTTTGCTTATGTGTAATTGTAACAGTATTTATGTTTCTTATTCTTATTTTTTAAATGACAACTATATGATATATTTTTACAACCATAAAATTATATTTTTTGTACAAAAATATATTAATATGTAGTTACTATTTTGTAGGCAATAAAATAATATTATGAAGATTGACATAAAAAAAAAAAAACTAAAAATTAAATTCTATTAACCAGTTTTTTTTTATTTTTTGTAATTTTAATTTTTTATCAAAAAGTTAAATACACATTCTTAAAGCCAATATCCAAATAAGTAAATATTCCTTTATGCACATTATTCAGCCATATTTAGAATACCTAGTTATGTTTTTTTAAACTTTTTTTTAGTTTGGTAAATAAAGCAATACAATAAGCTTATGTTGTAGTAGTCTTACATTTCGTTAAGTCAAAGTTTAATAGGGTTTCATTGGAAAAACCTTAATAAACAAGTTGTACGACTACTGTCTATACTTACTATTAACAAAATGTTTTTACTTTCAGAATTCAACCTTGATGATAAATCAAAAAGTTTTATCAATAAGGCCAGAAAGGAATACAATGATTGGTGTAATTCTTTGAGCATTGACTACATTTTGTACGAAGGCTTAACAAAAGGAGCTTGTAAAAAATTTAAAGTTAGCCCTGATTGTATTATGCAGTTGGGATTTCAGGTAATATATAATATATTTTAAAAAATTAAAGTAAGGATAGTAATGGTCTTATTTTTAATATAACTAGCTAACAAACTTCGTACTACCTTTTTTATAAATTTCCTTTGTACAAACCTTGTCCAAAAAGCGAATACAAAAAAAGATCCATTTTGGTGCAGTCGTTGGGAAGTTATGGGCGTAAATACGAGTACATTTAATCCAGTAATTTTTATTTATATAGAAGATAGATAATATACTGCTACTGTTATATTCATCAAAACTATTAGCTAAATAGATCGGGAGCTGGTGACAGGTGACGTTCCACGATTTTGTCGTGCATGCCTTTTTAGGGTTCCGTACCCAAAGGGTAAAAACGGGACCCTATTACTAAGACTTCGCTGTCCGTCCGTCCGTCCGTCCGTCACCAGGCTGTATCTCAAGAACGGCTATAGCTAGAGAGTTGAAATTTTTACAAATTATGTATTTCTGTTGCCGCTATAACAACAAATACTAAAAACAAAATAATATAAATATTTAAGGGGGGCTCCCATACAATAAACGCGATTTTCTTGCCCTTTTTTGCTCGATATTAATAATGGCAACAGGTAGGCACTTGAAATATTCACAAAATACTCAGTTGTATTTTTACTTTAATAATAAATAATAAAATTAAAATAAAATCAATATTTAAGGGGGGCTCCCATACAAAAAACGTCATTTTTGCCTATTTTTGCTCTCATACAATAAAAGTGATTTTTAGCCGCTTTTTACCCGTTATTACTATCAATGTACCTAGTCAATGGTACGGAACCCTTCGTGCGCGAGTCCGACTCGCACTTGGCCGATTTTTAAGACTTGATAACTAACCCTAAAATATCAAAGATTGTCGGGGCTTTAGCCTCCCCGCGCGTCCTCTTCATAAGGAAAAGCGCTTTTCTTTGTGTAGCGAATTTTCGTGTTTTTCCGTGATAGTATACTGCATGCCATTGTAATATACGGAAGTTCAAGCAAATTGAAGCTCTAATAATTGATGGCATGCACCCCGCAGCGGCCCAAGATGATCAAAGGGTTCTGAAAACCTGAAAAAAATTTAAGGGCAATTCCGTGTTTTCAAATTGCATGCCGATGTAAAGAATGGAAGTTTTTGTTATAAAAACACTCTGGAAAAATTGGCATGCACCTCTCGTATGACCAACGGTGGAAAATTTCCGGAAAACTCTGTAAAAATTGAACTCCGATTTTCCGTGATTCTAAATTACTCCTAATAAGGATGAATATTAATTTTATAACGAAATAATTATCTAATTCAAATGGCATGCATATTGAATAAGCCCATCGTATTATAAATAATAATAAAAGTTGCAAAAAACACTGCAAATTTAGGTGACTTGTTTTTGCATGCCGTTTTGTATTTCATGAATTTACATTATTTCAACTCATGAACGTAAATGACATGCATGTAGCTACAGCCCAACATACCAAAATTGTGGAAAAATTGAATAAACATCAATTTTTCAATTGAAACAAAAAATAAACTCAAACATATAGATTAAGGTCTCCAACTCATACGAATGTCTTCCATGCAAAACATAACTGTAGACCAAGAGTGAGCAAACTGCCGCCCTCGAGCCGCAAGCGGTCCGTTAAACATGTTTATGCGTCAAAATAGTGCCAAATTTCTCATTAAAAATTTCAAGTAAACTCGTTTTTCTGTTCTTTTCTTGTTTGTTTTTATCTTGCATTAAAATTTGTATATGAAATCTTTACTTTTTTTGAATTTTATATTTTTTTATTCTAATATTTATTATAAAAAAAGTTTCGTAAATTAGTTAATCCATATGCGGCCCGCCAAAAAAAATTAAAATTTTCCCATTGATTAAAAAAGATTGCTCACCCTTGATATAGATGTACATGTAGATGTAAATAAAATTGTATCATAATACGCTAAGGTTAAGATGGTTTCATCCCTTTTTTTGAAAAAAAACCTCACAATTACTCCACATAAATTATATAATATCATTTTATAGATATTTGTTTGCTCTACCGGCATCAACAACTAAAAAATTATTATTATTCGTTTTGTTTGTGTAAATTAATTAATTATTAAAATTATTTAGTGCGAAATGGTTTTTGTGGTGCGAAGTGGTTTTTCTCGCTCATCGCTCTGATGTAGTGGTGCGTGTGTTGTGTATGGGCTCAAACACCGGCGATTCCGGGTTCGATTCCCGCTCGGAATGGATATTTACAAACACAAATACAAATATTTCTTACCGGTCTGGGTGTCTGTCCTTGTAGGTATCCATTTTGTCTCGGAGAGCACGTTAAGCAGTAGTTCCGATTGTTATCATAGACACGATAGCAATCTTTACTCATAGTCAAAGGCGGCCGCCTTACCCATTACGAGGCTCCGGGCGGCAAGTCTTCGCGAGGACAAAGGTGTCCTAGTCTAGTCGACAAGATGAAACTGGTCGAAAATAGAGATACTGCTCTTAAAATTATGTGTGACAGCTCATTGGATTCGGAATGACGCCTAGAAAAATGTTCTAAAAGCGTCCCTGCTGGAAAAATCTCATAGGATCTCATAAAAAAATAATACGAAAATATTCTATGAGATTTTATATGTGTATTTGTCGTCGAAATTACTCATAGAAACTCATAGCGGTCACAATTCATTTGATTCTAAGTTCTTATGAGCATCTTCAGTATCTCATAGAATCTCATAACTTTTTACGTAAAAAATCTACAATCTTATGAGCATAATGGATGTAATGTAAAAGTTATGAGAATCTATGAGCTCATGTTTAGATTATAAATTTTTATGATATTTTATGAGTTTTAACGTGGACGACGCGTTGGCGCAACGGTTATAGCACTGGTTTGTGGCTGTTGCGCTGGCGGTTGTGGGTTCGATCCCCGCACATGACAAACATTTGGGTAAGTCTATAGGGCATGGGGCATCGATTTATGGGGTTTTAGGGGAGGGGAGGAGGGGTGGGTGGATGCTTTACCCTCTGGTACCACTCCCAACATCAGAACTGGGTATATATTTTTGGGGTTTTGGGAGGGGGAAGGGGTACCACTCCCACCCCCAGCACTGGGCATCGATTTATGGAGTTTTGGGAGGAGAGGGGAAGGGGTACCACTCCCGCCACTGGGCATCTAATTATGGGATTTTGGGGGGGAGGATAGGAGGGAGGTGGGTGGGTTACCCTGTGGTACCACTCCCAACCCCAACACTGGACATAGATTTCTGGGGTTTCGGGAGGTGGAAGGGGTACCACTCCCACCCCCAGCACTGGGCATCTAATTATGGGGTTTTGGGGAGGATAGGGGGTGGGTGGGTTACCCTCTGGTACCACTCCCAACCCCAGAACTGGACAGATTTTTGGGGTTTTGGGAGCGGGTAAGCGGTACCACTTCCACCCCCAGCACTGGGCATCGATTTATGAGGATTTGGGAGGGGGTGGGTGGGTAACCCTCTGGTACCACTCCCAGCCCCAGAACTGGGCATAGATACTCGGTTTTGGTTATTTTTTCGGATTTCTATATATATATTAGTGCAGTGCTGGGGGTGGGAGTGGTACAGTTCGACAGTTCCCCAACCCCAAAAATCGATGCCTCATGTCCTGTAGGCTATCTAACATTTGTATTGGCCATACAAATGTTTGCCGTGGCAGGGTGTTTGTGCAGTCCTTGTGGGTCTCCCCACCGTGCCTCGGAAAGCAGCTCTGATCCTTAACCAACATGGGGAAAGAAGTCTATGCCCAGCAGTAGGACATTACAGGCTCAAGCGATTAATGTGGAATAAAAAATCGTAAAGAATCAATCGGAGATTTAGAAATGATGTTGTATTGATGAGCTATTAATTTTTAATCCAGATGAACGATGTTAAAAAGTGGATATTGATGAAAAAGTTACCTTGTATAAATATATATACATATCTATCTATCTACATATGTATATATAAAAATTTCGTGTCACGATGTATGTTAGCGATAAACTCTGAAACTACTAAATCAATTTTTATAAAATTTTGTAAGCATCTGTAATTTGGTTCAACTTGGGAGATAGGGTAGTTTTTATCTCAATTATTGATCTCAACATTTGTTATTGCAAATTAAATTGTTTATATAAAAGCGATTTAGCACTGACTTTTTTTTATTAATTTATATAAGTTTGAACAATAAATAAATAAGTAATTTTAAACTGTAGGGTAAAAATTTTATGCTAAAGAAAAACTTTTTCATTTTTAATTTTGACAGAACCAATTTTAAATTTGTTGTTTATATAAATAAATCTAAAACTGTAAATAAAAAAAATAAAATCAAAATGTTTCTAGCTGTATGGAAAATGACAACAGCAAAACTTTTCAATTTTTCTTTTTAAGAGAATATAGGTAATTTCAATATTAGTAAATGAAAAATAATATATAACGAATACTAATATATAATATTCCTCAGAAGCACTTCGACATATTGATACAGTGGTGCCATGATGTAGGAATTTTAATTAATACAAACAAAAGTAAACATTTAATTATAAAATCATCACATCAGCGACACTCTCACAACAAAATTGATTGCTCACAACCATAACTGTTTACATGTCAAAGATAAAAATAACTGTGCTTGCTCAGCTATTGAAGTTAATTGTTAATTTACAGATTTACTTAAGTCTGGTAATAGACAACAAATTTTCATGGAGACAAATAGATCGAGTATGTGCCAAATTAAGACAATTTTTAGTTAACATAATGATTTAAAAAAAAAGGATCCCTTTAAAAATTAGATTGTTACTTTATTATGCTCTGGCAGATTCGTATATCCAATATGGCCTCAGTAGTTGTGGTCGTACCTACAAAAGTTACCTAAACAATATATACAAATTACAATTAAGATATTAAAAAACATTGTTTCATCAAATATTAGGACTGAATTTCATAATGACAAAATTGCACTTTTTAATCATTGCAAAGTATTATACCAGTACATAAAAAGTTTGAGTATACTGTTCTAATAGAAAATATCTGGAGTAGTAAGTTTAGGCAACGTGTTCAGCACCCTACATTTACACGGGTTGTAGCGAGAAACCACTTAAACACAGCTCTTGCCAACAACGTGTATGGTGAGAGAACAACGACTTACATAGTCCCTTAATAAATATACTACCATCACATTTGGTTGAATGTATCAAAAGTAATAATATTAAACAAAAACTTAATTTTTTTTATCTTTTGACAACGCTGAGAAAAAATAAATATTATTAAAATACATTGTATAAAAATTGATGTACCAAATGAAAATGTAACTGTGATTGTTTTATTTTTTAAATACTATTTTTACCATTAATACTACTTTTTTATCATTATGAAATGTAAAATGTACAAACCTTACATGTGTATTGTACAAACCTTAGTGCTTTTCTTTTGCTACTTATAATTGTGAATTTGTACATATTGTTTCTTAATTTGATAATTATGTAAATAAACATAAATAAAACCATGACAAAAAAATATTTTGAATGCTACCTACTAAATAGTTCTTATAGGTTATAAAGTTAAAATTTTATTAACTATTTTACCTACATAGGTACTCAATATCATAGAATCGTTATACATTCTCATTACTTCTGAAAACTGATGAATAGGACTAAAATTATTATAAACTAAAAATAAATAATTTATAATTTACTAAATATAATATTCACATTTGTTAATACACTTTTATAACGTTACCACCTTACCTTATTAACGAGCGATAACATTAAAATTCGAATAATTATGCCAACTTACAATAAATGTACCAATTTTGGGCTAAAATTATTACAATTACTTAATTAACAAATATAAAAACAATAGCTTTTAAAAGTCAAACCACGTCAAACGGCGCTGCTTCAAGGTTATGTCAACTATTTGTTTTTGTAGTGATGTGACAAAATAACGAGGCAATTGTAATCGAATATTTTTGTAATCTTAATAATTATAATAATCTGTCTGTATAATATAAAATAAAACGTTATAATCTATACTAATATATAAAGCTGAAGAGTTTGTTTGTTTGGTTGTTTGTTTGTTTGTTTGTTTGTTTGAACGCGGTAATCTCTGGAACTAATGGGCCGATTTGAAAAATTCTTTCAGTGTTAGATAGCCCATTTATCGAGGAAGGCTATAGGCTATGTATCATCACGCTAAGACCAATAGGAGCGGCGTCCACGCCGCCGAAGTCGCGCGCAGAAGCTAGTTTTATAATATACTAACTGCCGATTTGAAAAATTCTTTCAGTGTTAGATAGCCCATTTATCGAGGAAGGCTATAGACTATGTGTCATCACGCTAAGACTAATAGGAGCGGAGTCCACGCCGACGAAATCGCGCGCAGAATCTAGTTTTATAATATACTAGCTGACCCGTGCCCACTTCGTTGGGCGTTAATTATTTTAAAAAGTTTTTTATAAAAGACATCAAATTTCCCCGCTGGGAACATTTTGTATTGGAAAATTAAATCGTCGTTTTTAGTATTTTCCGTTACATATTATTTATGTTTCTCACCGTTTAAACCTTCCCTGAACTTCCACAAACATTTCAAGATCAAAATTAGCCAAATCGGCCCAGCCATTCTCGAGTTTTAGCGAGACTAACGAACAGCATTTGATTTTTATATATTTTATAATACATAATGTACTTAGTATTTAATAAAGTTAATGATATAATAAAGGTATGCTCAAACAAAACTTAAAAAAACTAGTGTCATAATATCAGTCAGATGAATTAAAAAAAAACATTGAAAATAAAATTACTTACTACTTTATATTTCTGGTAAAAAATGATATACTCTACCGGGTGTATTTGGAACGCTTGAAAAAACGAAGAGGTATGATAGCGTTGGCATGACCTGACATGATACAAGTAAAAAAAACGCGAAAAGAAATTTTTTCTTGCCTCTTCATAACTTTTTTTGGTATAATCCGGTTTGGGAAAAATAATGAAACAGAAATTTGAAGATAATGCTTCAGAATAATCGTGTTTTGAAAAAATCGGCAATGTCATTGAATACCACAAGTTCATGCGCGCCATCAGCTGACCGGCGCGAGGTCAACGTACTCTCGCACGCACTAGTCGCGCCTCTCGCGGTCAACGAGAGTTCGCAAAATACATAAATACTAAAATGTTCTTAAAAAACGTTTCTGAGATAAATGGTTATATGTATTATATAGAACTAGTGGACCCGGCAGACGTTGTCTTGCCGGAAAAACAGCTACCAAATTTGATTGCTTACATACCGATAGCAGCGCCACCTACCGGGTTCAATTGAGATAAAAACTACCCTGTCACCCAAGTTGGACCAAATTACAGATGCTTACAAAATTTGATACAAAAAAATAAAAGTATCCTATGTCCGTTTCCTGGTTCTAAGCTACCTCCCTACCAATTGTCAGCCAAATCGGTTCAGCCGATCTTGAGTTATAAATAGTGTAACTAAAATATAGCATGATTATATATAATATTACTTATAGCACGATTTCACGACTTTCTTTTATATATTTAAATATATATATGAATAGTATATTATTAGGTTTAAATCTTTTCAAGCGTTCCAAATACACCCGGTATGACATAGTCTTCATTGTTTAATGCTTAAAATTATGTATTTCATAATATACGTTTTCCAATAAATAAGACTTTTTTCCCTTCGTTAATTCAGAAATTACGATTCAATTCAATTGATTCATTAAAAATTTATTTACATTGTGAATATTTATTGAATATATTGATATATAATTCCTATAAAAAATAACAACATTTATATTAAATTGAATAAATATGCATAATGAATGCAATAAATAACGTTACTAAATATTTTTAATGTTATTTATTGTACATCACTAGTCATGACGATTTGACAGGTGTCAGAAACGCATTCTTTGAGCGGCCGGACTGTAGAAGTGTAGATATTATTTGCAATTGCAACACGAACGAAATGGCGATGCATGAAAAGGCTGTGACAACTCAAGGGTAAAATTTATCAAAACACAGAGAAACCTCAAATACCGAAAAGTACTTTCAGAAATCTAATTTAAAACGAACATGACAAATAAAAAAATATTTCATAGTGCCTTCTTTCATTAGCCACTCTATACGGAATAACTCACTTTTGTAATATCGTCAACTTCATCAGATTATTTAAAACATTAAAATACAAAAATCACGAAATTATCATGTCAAGTTATCTCTAAATAATTTACCGACATCGACATTTATCAACATATATTACAGCACTATAGTAGTCTATGGTTACCCATTACGCCATATTTATTTACAAAATAAGATTTATTTTAGGATGGATTGTATATGGATTGCATATGGGAAATACTCATAAATACTCATAGGAATTTCAATTGCAATACTGTTCATAACTACGTCATAAAATCTCTATAACTTCTTATGAGCTACTGTTCTTTCAATTTTCCTCATAAAATCGCATAGAAATGTTAATCTCGAAATTCTCATAAAATATAGATATTCTATGGTATTTTATATGTGTATTTGTCGTCGAAATTACTCATAGAAACTCATAAGAATTTCAATGCAATACTGCTCATAACTTCTTTATAAATTGTCTATAACTTCTTATGAGCTACTTTTCTTTCAATTTTCCTCATAAAATCTCATAGAAATGTTAATCTCGAAATTCTCATAAAATCTCATAAGTATTACTCATTGTTCGTCTAATGTTGAAATTACTCATAAAATCTCATAGCGACAAGAAGTAACATTTTTATGAGAATCTATGAGTTGGTGAAATACTCATAAAATATCATAGAATGTTTATGATCAAATTTTTTTCAGGCTCATAGGAATACAAGTAACTCATAAAATCTCATAGAATATTTTGTTTTTCCTATGATATTCTATGAGATTTTTCCAGCAGGGGTGTGTGCACATAAAAATTGCAAGTTATAAACAATTAAAAAAAGGAAAAAAATGGTATTTCGTTTTTTGCCAATATTTCATAAACTATTAATATTTTAGAAATTTCAAAAAAAGATTCTGAAAGAGGAGGATATTTCCAATAAAAAACTTCCTACTCCCGGAACTCTATCTCCATTATTTATAATTTTTATTTAATGCTGAAAATCGGTCTCCGCGTGACATTTTTTGGTTGTTAGTTAAAAAAATTCTCGAAATTCCGTCTCAATTATAAATGAAAAAAAAAGTTTAAATAATTGTCGTAAAAATATTTCGCTTCATAGAGCCTTTCTTATATACATAATTAACAAGATCACGCCATAAAAGCTAAAAATATATTCATACTTTGTTTATAATAATTTTTGTACTTGAACAAAAACTGGTGATTTTTTTTTCCAAAAAATGATGATTTTTCTAGAACTATTTAGATACTATTACTACTCAATTTTTAATACCTTTTGCAATTTTGTATGTGCTAATAGCGCGCTTTTAGAGCATTTTTCTAGACGTCATTCCGAATCCAACGAGCTATCACACATAATTTTAAGAGCAGTATCTCTATTTTGGACCATTTTCAACATGTCGACTAGACTATTCGGCTTTTCCTAAGACTAAAATCTTTAATTAAAGCACAACAATCTAACGAATGAGCTACGTCATTTTCGATTGAAAGAATAGCAATGACTGAAAGCCGATCTTGTGTCATCGAATTCCTCAAATATGATATGTACTGGGGTGTCCCAGAAGTACCTAAAGAGACAAAATAATTTTAACAATATTTAATTAAAAATAATCTGATATAATTTCAATTTGCTAAGAAAAGAAAGCAAAACGTAGGCCCAGCGCGCACTAGTGACATTTGTCACCGTGACAAAAAATTCTTTGTCACTGTCACGTCACCGTCACCTTTGGCGGAACGAAAATTAAACGTGCGCGCGGCGGCGAGTACGTTTACCTCGTGCCGTTGACCTCTGTCAGCTGATGGCGCGTATGAACGGTTTGCATTACATTGACAGTTTGTTCCAAACACGATTATTTTAAAGCATTATCTTCAAATTTCTGTTTCATTATTTTTCCCAAACCGGACTATACCAAAAAATGATGAAAACAGGAAAAATAATAATAATTTCTTTTCGCTTTTTTTTCACTTGTATCGTGTCAGGTTAAGCCAACACTATCATACCTCTTCGTTTTTCAATGCGTTCCAAATACACCCTGTATGTATTAAATCTATACCAAATTTGCTCCAGCAATGCCTTTGTATCCAATTTTTCTCATATTCGTTGCAGCTTGCTTCATGACAGCTTTTCCAGAAGTAGCTGCTACCCTTTTAGCCAGTCTCGTCCATCGGTGTTTGAAAGATGTCAACGTTTGTGGTATATTTGTGTACTTTTTATAGGTACTCTTTTTTGCACATGGCCCAAAACATTTCAATACCTCGAGCTTGAGGAACATTCGGAGCATAATTTTGTCTAGTTATGAACTCAACACCTGCAGTCTGTAGATAGTGTAGATACTGAGTAACTTTAAACTCGTAATGGCATGAAGCCAAATCCGGCCAAAATAAAACATCTCTCTGATAATGCTTATCTATGAAAGGTATTAAACGTTTGATAATGCACTCTTTAAGGTAAATCTGGGAGTTCATAGACCCTGTACGATAATAAGGTTCAGAAACATTACCTTTAATTTTCATCCATAGCCTGCCACAAGGTACTTTTTAAAAAACTTAGCCTTTGGTACGATTTTTTCATTGTAATCAACAACGTCACGACTGGTTCCGTGGAAATATTGTTTTCCAGGAACATCGCTCGGGTCAACCGGTACGTGTGTCTGATCATCAATTACAAAAATTTTTGCGTGGCCAGTTTGATTTCGAATAAAGTCTCTTTACTTCTGGGACACCCTTTAATAAAAAAAAAAAAACAGTTAAAAATCTATATTATTTTAAATTTGCTTGGGTTGTTACGCGAGGCCCCTGCAAGAGCGAGGCCCCGGGCGATTGCCCCGTTCGCCACCCCGTAAGGCCGCGCGCCGCTGCTCATAGTAAAGAATATATCCGCCAACCCGTAGTAGAGCAGCGTTGTGGATTAAGCTCGACTATTCTCGTACAGGGAGAAAGAGTCGGTAGACTGTTTCTTCATCGCGATTTAAAACATTTTTTTTTATCGTTAAACCAAACTAATAAAATATAAAATTAAAACATTAGTAAAGATTAATTATCTTAATTTGTTGTAAAGTAACAAATTAAGTTAGTTATTTAACTAAATTACAAACTTTTTAGGCTGCTTATCATCTTATAAACAGTAAATTTGTGGGCACTTATGAATCGTGCAGCACATCCGCCTTCAAGCATGGAAGAACTGAAACAATGAGGCCGTGCACTGATAAAACAAAGGTAAATGGTATATTTTATTTGTAGCTTTTTACTGTATCATCAAAAATCTATACAAACTAATAAAATTGGAGTGTTTGTTTGTAATATTAAAATAACCGCTTTTCACTGAATGCATATGGATGTATTCATGTATACACGGTACATATACCAAAATAACATGTTTTAGATTTTTTGTCTGTCTGTCTGTTTGTTCCGTCTAATCTCTGAAACGGCTGGGCCGATTTTAACGGGAGTTTCACTAAAAGATCGCTGATGTAATAAGAAGTAATTTAGCCTACTTTTATTTTAGAAATTTATTTAAATCATTTCTATTTCTTATCATAGCACTTATATAACCCGTTAATTTAATTAAGCATTAATTAAGTTAATAAGTTAATTCAAACGTTCTAAATTGCTAAATGAACCTCTAAAATCTGACTAGTAAATCTTGGAAAGCAATTTCTCTCCTTTTATTATGTTAAGTATAGATTATTATGTTATTTTACAGGCATTTTGTGAAAAACTTCACTCAAATAATCCGTCCAAGCAAGAACTTCGTGCAATTATGCAGGAATGTTCCTCTGGCCACTCCGAATTAGTGAAACAGGCATCAATGGGTCAAGGTTTTGACCGTCACATGTTTGCATTAATGAAGATTGCGGAAGACAATAATATGCCCAGACCGGAAATATATGATTCTTATGAATATAAATATCTGAATCAATCTATTCTAAGTACAAGTACTCTGTCAGCACCGAGTGTTTTGGCTGGCGGTTTCGGTCCAGTTGTGAAAGAAGGCTTTGGCATCGCGTAATATATTTATTTTTTATTACCTACTTTAATAATTTTTTTATTGTGTTTAAAATACATTGAATTTAAAAAAAAATAAGAATTATTTTAAAAGATTTATGATTTTTTGACATAATTATAGTTGACTAATTTTTTTTGTGAGTTTTTAATAAGTAATGTAACGATTCAGCCTGTAATATCCCACTGTTGGGCATAGGCCTCTTCTCCATGTAGGAGAAGGATCGGAGCTTAATCCACCACGCTGCTCCAATGCGGGTTGGCGGATATATTCCCTACTATGAGTAACGATCGCTATCAGGTGTATATGATAACAACCGGGACCGACGGCTTAACGTGCTCTCCGAGGCACGGTGGGGAGACCCACATTGATTGATTGATTGATTGATTCAGCCTGTAATTACCCACTGTTGGGCATAGGCCTCTTCTCCATGTAGGAGAAGGACCCACATGGACTGCACAAACACCCAGACCACGGCAAACATCTGTATGGCCGATACAAATGTTGTCGTGTGCGGGAATCGAACCCGCAACCGCCCGTGCAACAGCCAATCGCAATCCAGTGCTGTAACCGCTGCGCCAACGCGGCGTCAGTTTAGTTACTAGTTTTTGAAATAGCACATTGACTGGAACATGTTTAACAGTAACATTGTTGTGTAACTTATGTCTATATAATTTATCTAAAAATTAATTTAAATTACAGGTACTCTGCTTTTCCTGATAAACTTGGAGCAGCGGTAACAAGTTACAAGGCCCATAACAGCAGCACAGAGTTTGTTGAGGCGTTACATAAGTCGTTTGTTGATATAACACACATTCTATCAGGATAACCAAAACTATAACATTATTAATAATGTAAAAGAAATCTATTTTCATACTGTACCCAAATCATTGTCCTTTGTTTTGTATTGTTGCTTTTAAATAATTCAAAGTAAAATATTCTATAAGGCGTGCTAATTGCAAATTTATATTGAGATAGTATTCCCAATTTCAGTAGGCTATTTTTATTTTTACTAGCGACCCGCCCTGGCTTCGCACGTTTGCAAAAATTATCAGAGTTCCTCTTATATATTATGCATGTATTTTACGTATTAAACCTTCCTCTGGAATCACTCTATTTACTACAAAATCCGTTGTGTATTTTTAAAGATCGAAGCATACAAACAGCGGGAAGCGTCTTTGTTTTATACTATGTAATGATATTTTAAGTGAAGTATTTTTGTTTGAAATAAAAAATATATGTATTTAGATAATCTGGTAATATAGTTATATAAATAAGCGTATTAGTTTTAAATTAGTATTTTTGTCATATTTGTGTGAATATTCGGAAATATTTTTATTCCGATAAACTAATAGTAGATAAATTATTGAAATACTTACTATTTTTTATAAAAAAAGTAAATCATTTAACTTTTGCATTTTTACAAATATTTTATTATAAACGCATTTTTATATAAATAAATGTTGTTATAGGAGTTTGGATTTTTATTTTACATCTTTGAAATGACAATTTTTTATAAGGTATAAGGACCAAAAAAAAACCTTTTTAGAGCCAACAACAATAGTTTATTTATCCACACATAGTTATAATGAATACATCAAATTACAAAATGAGTTAGAACTAGCGCATCAATGATTAAAAGATTAAATAATCATATAATTATATTTATATTTCTTTAATTTACATAGGTAAAGTTTAATATTTATTCGAATAAAAATTTAAATAGCATAAATTAATGTGATACAAAACATTTTCATAATTTACACATTATAGACTATGTTTACCATCTTAAATTGAAAAAAAAAGATAGTATTACATTTGTAACATGCACTCTAAAATAATAATCAGCATCCTGACCAAAGACATTTCACAGGCCAGATTCCTGATTTTTATTTCAAAAGACGGAACACACCCCTAACAGTACAGTATTTAATTGTGTAAATAAAACAATATTGCATTTTCTTTTAATAAATCGAAACATTATAATTATTTAGAATAACTTTACTGACACATATACGTTTTATCTATAGGTACATACTTTTACACATACTACAACATCAAAAATATCTAATTCCAAATAACAATCTCGACTGACATCTACACATTCATAAGCCAGTTGGTAAATAGGACATCATACGTTTAATACAAAATACTATTCGAGTAAATTAAAAAATATAGAAAGTTTGCATTATGTAACCTTTTAGATTTAGACAGTCAATTCGGCTCTAGTCTAGTACAACATCAATATCCTACGAAAAACATGTTTTGTTATTTTAACACGAGAGTAGATTAAAAGTGTAATAAGGTTTCAATTACAAATCTTTATCGATCGTACTTATTCGCAGAGATACCTACCTTTTTATATAAATATCGAGCGGCCTCGCATAAGAAGCCGTACAAAAACAAAAACAAGAGTGAGATCTTAATAGGCGTATTTTAAAACTATCAATAACTACATTTAAAGATATCTTTAACTTTATTTTGTTAATATTCAATATTACTAAATCAAAAAAATATCATGAGTTCAATTTCTTTATTTCAATCAATTTCATCAGAAACCTAATAATTATGGCAGCCTTAAATAAAACTATTCCTACCTACTATTTTTTGAAAAAGTATTAGAAAATAGACAAGTGTGTACTTTGTACAAAGTGTGTGTGATTTTTCCACATTAAATCGATCAAATAATAGTACGTAATGGCAAGGGAGCCCTACCGGGGATTTTAGTAATTACTCGAGAGCGTCAGAAAGGTCAGAATAACATTGGGGGTAGCCTTGCACGTTGTGAAGTACTCCAACCATACTTGAGCCCTGTGCATCAGATTAGTAAAAAATCGATTGTTAGAAAAACTCGAGCTCGTCAATTATTATAACGACGCTTCGTCTTGATGTTCTCGTTGACTGACGCACTAAAATCCATTATCTAGCAATTATGTGGAGGAAATGCATTAATCAGACGGTTTGAAAAAAAAATGTGTACTTACTAAATTTTATTCCCAAATTTAAGAATATGTACTTAAGCTAAAAAAATCGTGAATAGTCACGATATTTTTTTTTGCATTTTCATAAATCGCCCATTACCAATACTTGTATATTATGCTCTCCCCACTAGTGAAAGGGCATACATCATAATTACAACCTTTTTTTTATCTAATCTTCATAAACTAATAGTAGGTTCCCACGAGGCTCGAGTAAATCCCTTTTTAGCTTTTTGGCCTCCAATACCGTAAACAATTTTTCAATTACGCTCTGTTCGCCTGTTCCTTAACAATTGAATCCAAATTACCCACTGTTCCCCCTCTTCTGAATTAAATCCTGACTATGACATTGGTACATTTTACAAAACAAAATTGTATAGTCTTGCTAACGAAAGATGATACTGAAAAAACGCGGCATATTTAAAAAAACAACACCCTGGCAACTTCAAAGACGCGCCATTTATCCGCATTAGCTGAAGAATGTAAATTGAATTATATTTGGATATACATGTAGGAATCAGAAGAAAGGAAGGAGGGCCGAACTGGTTTATTAACAATGAAAGTTAATACAAGATAGTTGCACAGATTAGTTAACGGGGTGGAGGCCGAACTACTCAGCATACGATGGATTCACCGAGCGGGTGCCGGGTCTATCGCGTGGCAGAGCGACAAACTCAGAGCAGTGCCCGGGACTTGCGACCACGGGTGTAGGTTTAAGGCGGCCGCCTGAGATGCGCATCAACGCTCACCTTCACTGCTCGAGTTACCCACCCTGCCTAGCTAAATAAGTAACAATTAATTCTTGTGCACAAATTAATTATTGATAGAGTCGAGGTTAAGCTACTAGCAGGATACAACCAGTGCACCGTGCCAAGCCAGAGCCAAGACTGCCTTAGCTGCGGTTGCATCGGTCTTTTATACACGACAGAATGACTCGGACAATAGAATGAGTGAGGGTAGGTGAATGTCGACAATAACGCAGGTCCCGACATACATGTCAGAAAGACTCAAATAATAGAATGAGTGAGGGTAGGTGAATATCAATAACATCGCAGGTACCGACATACATATATTTTGTTTTGAAAAAAAAAACATGTTCAATGTACCTCCTATGTCGACCTCGAATAGTCCACGTAAAGATAAATAAATAATAAAACAAACACCCTATTAATTATTTACAGTTTATCTTTTGTTTGCTTCTGAATAATTGTTTTTTTTGTGTAATGATATTGTTTGATATAAATAATCAGAGATTATTAGATGCGTATTTAACACTTGAGTTTTCCAAACTATAATAAAGAAAAAAAAACTTCCTAAAACACTTAATCTTTCCCAAATCCTCAGAAAGAATATTTTTAGAATATAAGTGGGTTTATCGTTAGTCTGCCAGTAAACAATTAGTGTGTTGTGAGCGTTAATGTATACAATTTATATCATAATCTATTTTAGTGCATCCATATTTAGCTTCAATTTTCCACAAACCTGTTCATACATTACCTACTTAGCCGGTTCATTTAAATAAAAAATCAAGTCATTTTGCTCATGCAAATGAATTTCGATCATTTTGTGTTCGAAATAAAACAGTTCGTAAAACGAATTTGAGTATAGGAACCTAGCTATAGTGAACATAAACATAGTCGGTATATAACTATAATTATATTTTACTGTGATTGTCAAAAACAAGGTATTATATATGTCTAAGACTAGCAAGTGTGAATCTACAATGCACTTAAATTCAGTTTTTCGGCGTACCTATATACGAAATTTAACCCTCATGTGACTTAATATACTAATACACAATAAATGTATAGTAATTCACCATTTATCATTTTGTCATTTTTTTAATACTTAATACTAAAATGCCTTTCGAAATCAATGGCCACCATCTGGTACTACTCTCTCACACCTTGACTGTTTCTGCATGAAGGGGAAACGGTGCTGAGTCGCATCAAAAGTGCAGAAATACACAATACACATTAATTAATAATAATAACATAACACAAGAAATATAAACATTTAAAAAAATATCTATACTTTTACTACAATTCAACCAAAAAAATAGTTTGTTCAGATCTACTAACACAAATAATTCGTAAAAGATTAGAAATCATGTTTTGGTACAGTATTAGCATTTTATTAGCTTTACTTTTTCATTACTTACTATATATTTTTTACAAATTAATAAACCATTTCTTAAATTGTTGAGATAATTATCATCAATGACGTGTTTAGAAAAACACTAAAACAGGAATGCAATATAACAAACTATGTATTACAAAATATTATGTAGGTACCTACTAAAAAGAATTCTACGTATGTTTTACGTATACCTACCTACCTACTAATAAAACGCTAATTGTCACAGGCGAATATAACAATAAAAACTCTTATATTTAAATTCATCTAGAACTTATAACTTCAAATTAAATCATTTAGCGAAATTAATTACATGATCACGATTCCCTGGTCTTAATATCAATTTATTCGAATAATTTATAAATGACACGTTATAGACTGCACATAATATAATTTATTAAGCTTTAATAAAATAGTCTAAGGGCCTGTTTCACCGGTTGTGGATAACGCTATTTGACGGATGGTGATATCTAACAGATAAATGTTTTTGATATATCATTCTTTTTTAGGGTTCCGTACCCAAAGGGTAAAAACGGAACACTATTACTAAGACTTCGCTGTCTGTCCGTCCGTCCGTCTGTCACCAGGCTGTATCTCAAGAACGGCGATAGCTAGACAGTTGAAATTTTCACAAATTATGTATTTCTGTTGCCGCTATAACAACAAATACTAAAAATAAAATAAATATTTAAGGGGGGCTCCCATACAACCAACGCCATTTTTGGCCTATTTTTGCTCGATATTAATAAATGGTAACAGGTAGGCACTTGAAATATTAACAAAATACTTAATTTATAAATTGTATATTTAGTTCAATAATAAATAATACAATTAAAATAAAAAAAATATTTATGGGGCTCGTACAACAAATGTGACTTTTTTCCGCTTTTTGCCCGATATTAAAATCAATGTACCTACTGTTGTTTACCTAGTCAATGGTACGGAACCCTTCGTGCGTGAGTCCGGCTCGCTCTTGCTTGCTTGCCGATTTTTAATATCTAATGAAATAGAAATATCTATATAAATATATTTTATACAGAAATATCTATAAAAACATTTTCTATTATTAATTGAGGAGAAACAGTCCTCTTACAGTTTAATCATAACTTATTTGTAGAATATACTTTATCCACAACCGGTGAAACCGGTACTAAAATAATGTTAAACAATAAACATCGATTTAATTCACAGTAAGTTTTATGATCTGACTGCAATAGATTTTACTATTACACTATTCGATCATTGTATTAAAGGAAGATAAATTAAAAAAAAAAACATTTTAGCATAAAAGTCCTAATATTAATACTTAGTTTTACTTTACTTTCAATTGTTCGAAGATATTTTTATATATTTTATGAATTAAAATATTGCAATAATTAATTTATGGCATATAAGTATTGCCTCGGAAACCTCGGAAAGTAGTTTTACGTATAAAAAATTATACAAAATAATTTTACTACAAGTATTTCCCTACTACATAAAATAGGTATATAGACAGATTTAGGACATAAATCAATTAAAATAGTTTATAGTCGGAACTATCAATCATGCAGTCATACAGTAAACGTTTTTGAAACATTTTTATAACTTTAATTCTAAAAAAGTTGTGAATGGAATAAATATAGCTGGTATATCTATATCAAATACAAATAAATAACGAGATGTAATATCAATATCATACTATCTTAAATTATTTTAAAAATTTCAAAATGGAAAGTTATAAATAATCAGATCAATATTCAGGCTATCTTAAGCTACCGATTACTTTAGAGCTAGAGCGCACCACGATTTTTAATCGTGCTATTATTTAATCGCAGAAATGCAACGTATGAGTTAGTTGGACAGTGCGCGCACTGCGACTGAAAAATCGCGGCGATTTTAAAATCGTGATTTTTCACATTTTCTCGCGACTGCTCGCGACGCGATTATCGCGAAAATAAAATGCAGCGTATGAAATTGTATGATCCCGCGCGCACTGCGTTTTAAAATCGCGCATTCGGCCCTCATTCGTGTTCCATCTTTCCAAGAGTAAGCATGTCAGCGCCTGCATATAAAAGCTTGTCGCGAGATTTGCTTGTAAATAAATTGATGTGATTGATTTTAACTATTATTCTCAAACTAAGGAAATACGAGTAGGTACTCATATCTCGCGATCATAATTATAAATTATGTAATCTATACTAATATATAAAGCTGAAGAGTTTGTTTGTTTGATTGTTTGTTTGTTTGTTTGTTTGAACGCGGTAATCTCTGGAACTACTGGGCCGATTTGAAAAATTCTTTCAGTGTTAGATAGCCCATTTATCGAGGAAGGCTATAGGCTATGTATCATCACGCTAAGACCAATAGGAGCGGAGTCCACGCCGACGAAGTCGCGCGCAGAAGCTAGTGACTTTATAAGTAGATAGTAAAAGTTTTAAAGTAAATTTTTTTTTTTCGTTTTAGCACGTTCAAATAAAGGCTTGTTTTTTAAAAAGGTTTTTTTTACTTTTGATTTATTTAAATGATAATTTGGTTGCTGTGAGAGTTGTACTACAGTACTGTAGGCAATAATTGTAAATGTAATAATTATCATGTTTCGTACATTCGTCGTGCTATTGTAAATATTGTGTGTTCGTATCTCAGTAATCTGTCGAATGTTTGAATTTTCTTTCTATAATAGTGAAAGAATTTTTTGGGATACATCCGAAGTTCATGGTGTTTCTGATAAAAGAAACCTTTGATAATTCTATCCGCTGTTAAAGGATGAATCCAGTATTGGCGAATTTTATTCTTTTTTCTTCTGATCCTCCGAAGTAGTAAATAAAGACAAGCGACTTGTACGAAGTCCATGGTGCAACTGAGCAAAGATCGCGATTTTTTAATCGCAGTGCGCGCACCGTGCGTTCTGCGATTTTTTATAGCGCGATTTTAAAATCGTGTCGCAAAACTGAAAATCGTGGTGAGCGCCTGCACTTACAGTTTACACAAATTATAATAACTTCGCATTTTTGTCACCGCTTGTATTAAATTTTTTTTATGACGGAGCTAGTTGACATAATATATAATAAAAATTCAAATATTATTTATATATAATTCGAAAAAAATCTTTTTCATCTTAACATTCGAGTTATATTAAAAATGTGTCAAATAGCCGATTGTGTTCCACATAACTTTTATTTCATAATCAATAATCTTCTTAATATAGAACAGATCCAAAAATAGTACCACAGGTTGAAACGATTCGAAGGAGTACAGTATTATTTTGCTGTAAATTTTATAACACTATAATATTATTATATATCTATAATAATCCTAAATAGCAAAGCTTAAATAACTTATAACGTTTGGATAAGCATGTGTTAAGTTAGCAAAGACATTATAGGTAATATTATTTAATATATCAATTAGAAAGACTAGATTTACAAATATTATTTATTAAAATCATAGAATACCTACTAAAATTTCCAGCCTTAAAAATTGATTAACAATAGGATTTACGTACAATAACGTTTAGCTCATAAGTAACCGAGTTAAATTACATAACGTTACATAGTTAATATTTTATAATAAATAGTAAGGTACACAGTGACGATAAAACTAACTAAATCGTTTTGATAGTTAAGATGTTCCTTTAGTGAAGCTATGATTTTACAATTATTTTGAATACGCGAATAATTCTATGAAAAATAATCATATCATCTTGAAAAACATTCTTTTTGAAAATATATACCTATGATAAATACCAGTTTTTAATATATTTAAGAAAATCCTTTTCTGTTACTGAAACGTTTAAATAAAATTCTATTTTCTGCAATGGGATTTTCACTTACCTCATACAGATAGGGGACATGGTAGATGTAGATCGGTGTTTAACGGCGACCTCGAGTAGCAGCAGAAGTGTTCACTGGTGCCAGCAATCGTCGCGGAACAAGGAGGCGGGCATTTCCTCTGGCCGGTCTAACGGCACCTGGCTGTTTCAAGTCAGCTAAATGAGATGCGTACCCGTCACATAAAGTCGTAGCCATGTTACTGTACTTTTTACTTATTTTTCCTGTAGCATATATCTGTTTTTGTGATAGTCCACAATTGTGATATACACTTATATCTTTTCCTGAGCCGTAAGCAGCATGAATAATTACACCATGTTCGGTAATTAAATTATTCAAATATGCAGCTTTATGTCCTAAAGGATCGGTTGAAAATCCATCCGAAAAGAATACTAAGCCATGAGGAAAGTTGTGCTCAGCTAACCATGACACAACTTTTCTTTGTTGCATGTCTGGTCTTCCTGTTATGTAAAGAATTAAGTAACCCAAATCTTGCCAAAATCGTACTACATCAACAGCTCCAGCTCTTACTTTAGGATCTCGGCCAGTAACTGATACACTGGCAGTGAATGAGCCATCAATACTAAAAACAACACACTCGGTCTGTGGCGGAACAACTGCTAGATGAAAATTACAACTTGTGTGGTCACCTCGAACAACTACTCTTACTGGGTAAATACCACAACCGACGCTTTGTTTTTCGGTTAATGTATAAGTAATTCTTCCAGTTTTATCAGTAACTACTGTAGACAATAAAGTCCATTCTCCTGCTGGTGGATCTTTTATCATGTGTATGTCTACTTTTTCCCCCGTCAGAGTAATCATATCAAGCGGTCCATACATAAATCGCGCCACAAATGTTTGAGGACAGCCTTCCATCACAATAACATCATTTGCTCTATGGTTAGCCGCAACATTCTTTAATTTAACGGAAGTTCGTTTTCTCATCCACTTTTCTTTATCTTGACCGGGTTTAAACATGGCACTATCTTTGTCTTCAGACTGACTATATAGAGCTAAATCAAAATGACCCACTTGCCGTAGTATGAAAGCTATAACGTCAGAACTTTCCCAGTAACTTGCATGAAATAGGTGCGGTAATGCATTTGTCGGAAAATTGGCCAAACCTTCAGGGCAATATAGGGCATAATCAAGCCGTTTGGTGCCCCACCATTTTTGTTGGAGAGCATTCATAGTAATTAGTGGAATATTATCAGCTAAACCACTAACGGTACTCTGAACTGATGCTTCTGATAGTCTTCTAAGAACAGGAGTAGGTGGCATTTGTAAATGGTCTCCAAATAAGGTTGGGTGGCTTTGTATTAGTTCCATCAAATGATAGGGCTGCCCGTTTCCTAAAGGATATTTAGCATATCTAGCAACATTTATTGGTGGAAGATTTGTAAATCGGGCTGATAGTAATGGTTCTAATCTTGAAGCCACAGGATCAGTAGGATGAAATAAGTTAAATACTTGTTGGACAGGCGGCTTTACAATATCTTTGAATTTATCATCAGATATTTTTCTTGAGGCCAATATTAATGAAAGTGGACTCCCAAATGTAAAGAAGTCACTAACTTCAAATTCTAATTTAGTCTGATTGTCACTAGCCGTAGATGACCGTCTTCTAGGTGTAGGAGCTTGAAGATGGGATTTATTCAAATAATGTTCTGTAGGTTCATTAGGAATAGTTATTTCAGTGTCAAGAATGCTGTTTTCACTGTCATGACGCGATTGATACTGCAAAGTCCGACAAAGTGCATCGTAACCAAGCACCGAACCCATACAATCACCAACAATACACACCTGCCCATTAAAGCCTTTTCCATCATCTGATTTTATAAATTCATTGTAAACCATATTTGCAGATAAAATAGTTTTAGTTACATGGTCAGTGTATTCTGGAGATGATGTTGCAATTAGTGGTATGGCACCAATTGGTATAAGATCATTTGTTAGTGAAGGTGTCTCACTTGTTGAGGGTGAACAGTCAAAACTGTAAGGGCTTAAAGTTGATAGTACCCCGAGAGCTTCAGTACAGATTGATGGGCAAGAAACTAATTTTATAGCAATATGACCAACTAATGTTGGATAGTGCTGCCTCATAACAGATTCGAAGGCCCCTTTAAATGTTGTAACATCAGATTTTTTAGCTGTCATATCAATATTTGCATCAAGAATACTTCCAGCATGGAATACTAGAATCAGAACTGTTGTAGGACATGTACTATGAACAGGTGTTTCAGGGCAGCCATCTATACTATGATGACTATGTAAAGTTATGACTCTTCGAGAACCTCTTTCCGAAGTTACACGCTTCAAGAAGGATGGGTTAAAAATGCTGTCATCTTGATTATGTTCTCTGTCTTGAGTAGGAGATATATCAATATCAGCTTCATCAAGAGAACACATAGATGACCATTTATTAAAAGAAGATTCACAATCATAAAATTCATCTTCTGAACCAGTTTCAGTCTCTGATTCTCTAACTAATGTCTCCATTCTCCAATTTGCCACTTGGGTTTGTATACTTTTGAGGGAACCAGAAGAAGATGATCTTAGGCTTGATTTTAAGGCTGATTTTGATTCAGATGGTGGAGTGCCTTCAGGACTTAAATGCTTTTGAATTTTTTGTTCTGTGTTATTTTTCTTTGTAGGAAATGGACTTGCTGATTCCTCATTCTTTTCAAGGCTGCTCATAGTAGCAGCCAGAGATTTAGAATTTTCTTCAGATAAGTCAGTTTCCTCAGCTGCTTCACCGGCCATTTTCTTTTGTAATGCAAGTTGAGTCTGGCGTTCAATTTCTCGAATATCTTCCATTGTAAGACCATGCCATTCATCTTGCCACGCCCAGGCTTGCCGGTGAGCCCTTAGCATTGTTTTTCTTAAAGCCACATCATGAATAAATTTCTCTAATTTAGTTTGCATTCCCCAGTATCGAAATTCAACTCTACAAAGTTTATAGGCACACATGAGCGACTTGCCATTTGGTAGAGGTTGAGGTTTGCCTTGTACTTCGCGCCAATATTCTTCTAGCCAAGATTCAGAAAGTGGCCCTCTGTTACATTTATGAGAAACAAAAAGCTTAGGATCTTCTTCTTTTACATAATCAGCACCATATAGCTGGTCTTTCACTACGTCAATAACATCAACAATTCTATTTTTTAAATCACTTCCAGACAATTTAAAAACATTTTCCTGATGGCCATTATCAGCAAAATAGTAGGTTTCTATTTCCAGTGAAAATTTTTCAACAAAAGGACAGGTGTATCTAGTTTTTGTATAGGGATATGCATTCCAGGCTTCTTCAGAAACAGTCAAGGCTGATTTAGGGAGTAAGCTTTTGAACCATCCTGGCAAATGGCTGCCAACATGATAAATTTTTTGAGTATACTGACCATTTCCACCTGGCCCATTTTCATAGGGCTCATTTACAATTATCTCAACACCACTGCCTTCACCAGAGCTTTCTTCTCTGCTTTTCTTAGCAATCATATAAAGCTGAGCTATTCGATATTCTTCTACCGTTAAAGGAAGAGGTATTCTGTATTCTTTTATTAGCATTTTGGATAAATATTTATGTTATTATCGCATAAAAATAGTCTGAAACAAAAATTTATTTTCATTTTAATCATCATTCATAAGATTTGTTTGACTTTAAAAATAATTGCTAATATTTATAACAACAGTAGTAATATTTAATTTATTAATATGTAAATGCGTGATGTGTGGTTACGGCACTAAAGAATGTAGCCACCCCCTCTCTTCCCGTGGGTGTCGTAAGAGGCGACTATGGGATAACACAGTTCTACTACCACCTTGGAAGTTAAAAAGCCGACGGATGGCGGGATAACCATCCATGCTGGCTTTGAAATACACAGGCCAAAGACGGGCAGCAGCGTCTTCGGTGCGACAAAGCCAGCCCTGCATTCACCAACCCGCCTGCCCAGCGTGGTGATTATGGGCAAAACACATGAGTTCGCGTCATAATGTCGGGCGCGAACTTGTGGAGGCCTATGTCCAACAGTGGACTGTGATAGGTTGAAGTGTGTGTGTGTGTGTGTGTGTGTGTGTGTGTGTGTGTGTGTAATATGTAAATAAATAAAATATTATGAACATCAGCTATTACTATCACATTAATTCAATTTATTAAATGACAAATTCAATAGAAAGGACATAATTTCTTTTTATTTTAACATTAAGGGTAATTTACCTGCAAGCATGTGACATTTGATAATAATACTGTATTAACTTAATTATTTATTTGGCAAAAGCTGCGCAACAAAATTCGTTATTGTTTTGTACAATTGCAAAGAAAATATAAAATCCTTACTTGTTGTATTTTGACAATAATAGTTTACACAGCCATGTTTTCCAAACTGATACTATTTTTCATTCATCCGACTATTAAATAGAAACATTATAAGTTTTTTTTTTTCACAAAATCATAACTACTCTACTATACTACACAAATGAACTTTGACATTTTCGTATTTCCAATGGCACAATGGTTCACGCAACATTCCTTTTATGATTGTAATTTATAACGTAAATTTCGGACCACTAACACTTATGATTGTACAACTTTTTGTAAAATAATGTATCAGAAAATTAGTATATTTTAAGTCTATTTTAAGAAGACAAACACAAAAAATTTAAGGTTTGAAGAAATTAATTATTAGCGATAGATAGCCTAAGATGAAAACGTAAATTGGAACGACGTTGAAGTCGTACACGATATCGTACGATGTATGAGGGTATTCATAGTCAGGTCTTTTAATTTCATTATAATTATTATTATTTGTTATCGTGGAATAAACCAGTTTATGAACTTATCTTGTGCCTAAAACACTGCTTAATTTGATTTCATTTAATACTTCTCGCTTGTTGATATATATTTTGACTAAGTTAAGGTTGCTTATAACACTGGGCACATTACGCAAGTTTGTAATGTACCTAATGTTAAGATATAAATTCTTATTTTTTATTTTATTGTTTAATTGTTTGCTGCCTTAACTTTCTATTGCATTGTTTAGTTTTTTTTTTTTTTTTGTAAATGATTTTTTTATTTTTTATTTTGACTTTGTTAAGTGTGTACAATAACACCTTATGACGAAATAAATATTTTTGATTTTGATTTTGATTTTGAAGTTGTACTCTTATATTTGAATATAGCTTCCAAGTATTATACCGTCAAACATTCTAATTTCCCAAATGTTTTTCTTTCGTTGTGGTATTATCTTTTTCTGTGAATGACGAAGTATTTCATTGGCCTAGCTAACTTCACGTTGCTAACTCCTTCTTCATTGACTAGCTAATCTCAGGGTGTCGGTTTTTTGTGACGGTGTGCGCGCGCATCGTAAAAAAATTACTTTCATCATTTTTCTTTAACGCACCAAAAGAAGTATAACTTCAAAAGTATTTGTAAAAATTAACTTAATAACATAGAATTAAATGTTATTTGTTATAAAGTATTCAGTGTATGCAAAAACAATTCAACAATTACATTTGCATACTTTTGGTTTAGACTAAATTTAGCTTTACAGTTTTGTTTTAGTAAAAAGATTATTAAAAAGCTCTTAATGAACGAAATCACTTTATTTAAAAACAGAGTTAAAACAATAATTAATTTTAATATTTGTGTTAAAAATACGAAACTACTATGAATAAGTGTCCTTTACAGGATGAAAGCGAGAAGATCGATAGCATTCGTCGCTGAATTAACTCTTCACCGGCTCGCTGGTCCGGTCATAAACTAATCTGGGAATGTAGCACTTGGGAGCATATATTTCATCATCATCAGCATGGAATTGCAGAAAATATCGAAAATTGGTAAAATAACGCAGCCGTGGGTAAATAATGAACCGAAGGAGAATATAGACTACAAAGACATATTACTTAGGGCAGTGTTTTTCAACCTATGGGTCGCGACCAGAGGGTCAGTGGGGGGGTCGCGAAAGCTTCTGTAGAGTCGTCAGACTCAGAGATCAAGAGAACTTTAGTAAAAAAAAAAAAGATTAATTTATTAAGAGAATTTTAACAAAAGGTCATAGTCTTAAACATGTTTTATGTTAATACCAACAAATTAACGAATAATAATAATAGAGTCGAACTTAAGGTAGGGCAGCATTGGTTACAGGTAGGGCGGTAAAAAATTTATCTTAAGTGTTTTTTAAAATCATATCAAAAATTTTCGATCCGGCGGGATTTGAACCCGCGCCTTCTGACGTGCCGTGTCAGCGCTCTGCCAACTGAGCTATGGATCCACATCAAGCTGGGTCGAAATTCTTGATATGATGATTTTGGTTTTTAAGCAAACCTTGGCGCCGTCTATAGCGAGTTCTTTACAGACCCCGCTACTCAAAGATTTCATATTACAATAAATTCTTTTGACAAGAGACGATACCATGCTATCTTTAGTTCGTTTTTATTTTTTATTTTTGTGTTACCCACACATGAGGAAATTATAAACATTTTTAAAATTATATCAAAATTTTTCGATCCAGCGGGATTTGAACCCGCGCCTTCTGACGTCATGACGTGCCGTGTCAGCGCTTTGCCAACTGATCTATGGATCCACATCAAGCTGGGTCGAAATTCTTGATATGATGATTTTGGTTTTCAAGCAAACCTTGGCGCGGTCTATAGCGAGTTCTTTACAGACCCCGCTACTCAAAGATTTCATATTACAATGAATTCTTTTGACAAGAGACGATACCATGCTATCTTTAATTCGTTTTTTGCTTTTTATTTGGCGTTAGACGTAAAAGTATATACGTATACCTATTATGTGCGTAAAATGCGTTAGTTATCAATTGAGGACGTATTCGATGTATGTCAGTAATTGTAAATCAAGGGCGGATCCAGCTTTGGTGCCAGGGGAGTCACATAGTCGTGGTCAAGTCACAAGAAGTTATAATTTAATTTTGATAAATTGATAATGATAGATAGATACAAGTAAAAAGTAGGTATTTTATTAATGTATGTAAGTACTGTACTTAAAAATATAGTACCTGGTTGACAGAGCCTAGCTCGGTAGTCGGTATTTTTAGTATTTTATTTTTGTTTTGTTTTTTTTTTTCTCGGTATTTCTATATTTTATTTTTATTTAAATAAAAAATAACGAGTGCAATTAGAAAAAAGAGGAAAAAAAATTATGGCCTGCAGACGCGGATTTGAACCTTGGTCTTCTCGGTTGAACCCATCCGATTTCTCACCTGAGCTATTATAACCTTAATGACAATTGTGAAAATTACCTTCCTATTCTAGCGATATTTTAGCCATTTTTTTATTGCCTAAAAACAGGGATAAAAATAAATTTTCTAAAAATGAATCCTAGCTAGATCAATTTTTCGCCCCCGAAATCCCCTGTATACTGAATTTCACGAAAATCGTTGCAGCCGATTCCGAGATTCAGATTATATATATATATATACAGTACTACTGTATATATATATTAGAGATGTGCCGACTACCACTTTGACCGACTAGCCGACTAGTCGGCTAGTCGGCTGTAAAGAGGCCGATCTCGGTTTCGGGGATTTCAGTACGACTTTGTTCTCAGCTTGTTCGCGCGCTAGTTTCAACAGCCGCCCGTGAGCAGGTCGGAACCTATTTATGCGTGTTGTGTTTACTTCGCTAAAGTCGCTAATAAGTTCGCTAATAAAATAAGTTCATCTTTGCTTACGTGCAAGTCATAGTGCTGTTTAAGTGTAAAAAATAAAGTTTTTGTGAATAATGTGAATATACTACTGCGTGAATATTGTTGTTGTTCATTGAAGAAAAAGAAATTCAATCATGTCCAAACGCGAATCCCGCATATGGATGTTATTTGACGAGGTGAACAATGATTTTCGTAAAGTTAAGTGTAACCAATGTCAAACAATTATTTCTCGTGGTGGGCAAGGTAAAGCGGCAAACACTTCAAGCATGTATAACCAATTAACCATATAAAACACCGACATCCAACGCTGGTACCTCAACTAGGTTCTATGATCAAAAGTTTAGGTACAGAGGATTCCTGCGAGTCGCAAACCCAAGCCAAAGAAAGTTCCTAAGTTCCTATGTTTCTTTTTTATTTTCTTGAAACAAAAAGTTCGTGTTTAAAATATTGAATGTTTATTTTTTAATTTGTTGGTAATTAAAAATACATACTTTTTTATTTGAGTAAGAATTAATAAATGTTTATTTAAGTTAGAAGATATTATTTTGTTTTTTAATTAATACAAATTTTAAGAAGGTATCTACCAATTTTTTTTTTTTTACCAGATCTCGGACATTGTTAGTGCTTAGTGTTTTACTTAGTGCTTAGTGTTTGGACCTAGTGCTTTTTGTGTTGGACCTAGTACTAGTGAATAAAGTCTCTAAAAGAGTCAGCAGGTCTTTCTCTCCAAATCAGTCGAAACCTAACACGTAACAGTATAATTAATAGTCATCAATTTTAAATATCGAACGGCGAAGCTCAATTTCGATCTTGAAAAAAAAAAATTAAAAAATGTTTTATTCTTGTAATGCCGGTTTTTTTCTACTTACCTCACAATCGAGATGTAAAGCAGAATAGTTAGCTCGGGTGTAAGTAATCAATTGCACCCTCGAACTATAGGCGCATGAGCGCATCGTGCTGCAATTGATGCCTTGGCCTTACAGCCCTTGGCTACTAATCTGCTATTCTCACTTCCCTATGTAAAACTATTTCGTAATTTAAGACTTGTGCGCGAGCGATTTTGAGTCGACGTCGAACTGTCCAACCAATAGCACACCGGCAAGCATGCGGCGAGTGATACACACGCCCCTCCGGCCCTCCCCTACCTCATACCATCTGTTAGCAGTTATGCGCTTATTAGACCATCCTGAATGTAGTCACTGAATTCAGAAAGCCAGTTAGGACGCTAGTTAGAAGCTTCTGATCACACCTTCCTAATTTCAGTTGCTGAATCAGTCAGTTACGAGAGAGCGACGAAGTCGGACGTATGCGTATCTATCGAATTATCAATTAGGTAGTATAGTCAACGAGTTCAAAAACGTGTTAAATAGAAATAAAGCTCCTAAAAATATGTGCGATAGCTCATTCGATTCGGAATGACATCTAGAAAAATGTTTTTTATGAGTTTTTATTAAAAAGAGATTAATAAAATATAGAACAATTCGGCCACCAGTGTTGCCAACTCTTGAAAAAACATTTGCTCTAAATTTTTTAACAAAATTCCCTAAATTAAAAACAAAACCCCCTAAAGGCCTAAACAAGGCCTAAACCTAAAATCGAAATTATTTAAAAATAAGTGGAAGTTTTATAGTTTTATTTTTTATTTTTCAAAGGGTTTTAAAATAAAAAATAAATTATTTTGTATAGGTACTTTGCTTTAGTATGTTTATTGAACATGTTCTTTTAAAAATTGATAATTTAGGAATTGTTATTTTTTAATAATTTTTTAAATAAAAATAATATATTACGTTCCGATGAATTAAAAATTCCCAAAAAATACCCTAAAAAATGTATTCTCTAAAACTTTGTTGGAAACGATGTATGGAAAACATGGATGTATTTTTTGATATATCGATATTACATCGATGCCACTATCTGATGCATTGAATCGAAAAAAACATTACGGAAGCCCGGTCGTAACATGTGTACTGCAGACATACATAGTATGTCAACTATCTTTTTGTTTTTAAAGTTAAAATCATAAATAATTAAATTATAAATTATTATCAGTAGGGCGATAACTTTTCATTAAGAATTAAACACTTATTTATTTTATTTAAAAAAATGAATTTCAAGTAACTGTTGTATTAAAAAAATAAAACTATTCTTAGGTACTTATTTATATTGTATTAAAACAATGAGAAATAAATGTTTTATTTTAATTATCCATTTATATACTAAATATTTTGGCTATTGCTAGTTGTCCGCTAAACGAATGAATAAAATAAATTAGTTGTCCGATTATCGGATGAATGAATTAATTTTATCGTCCGATTACTCGGATTACCAGATAACCTTTTAAGATTAATAAAATAAGGCTAAAATGTACTTTATCTACCGTCGATTTAGATGTTCATATTTTTTCAGTATATATAGTACCTACTCATAATTATATAGAAAGCTTTTTGTGAATTTCGCAGATTTTAGATTTTTTTTTACTTAAATATATTTTTATTCTTACTTATTTAATATTTACTGTCACATTATATAAATTTTGAAGTTAGATAGGTTAGGGTTATTTTTTTTAAGAAACAGATTTTTTAATTATTTAGAATAACATAATATAAATATATGCTATCAGACGATTAAATCATTTCTCATTCTCATCATTCTCTACTGATAATAATTTATAATTTAATTATTTATGATTTTAACTTTAATAACAAAAAGATAGTTGACATACTATGTATGTATGCAGTACACATGTCACGACCGGGCTTCCGTAAAACATCGATGTATTTTTTCAAATGCCATTACTACCACAGGCTTTATAATACAACTAGCTTCTGCGCGCGACTTCGTCGGCGTGGACTCCGCTCCTATTGGTCTTAGCGTGATGATACATAGCCTATAGCCTTCCTCGATAAATGGGCTATCTAACACTGAAAGAATTTTTCAAATCGGCCCAGTAGTTCCAGAGATTACCGCGTTCAAACAAACAAACAAACAAACTCTTCAGCTTTATATATTAGTATAGATTGATCTGTTACTATTATAGTGCCATCTGTCGAGGAAAGATATCAACAGAGAATAGTCTTGAAAAAAAATAATTATTATTTTTCAAAGGTTTTTAAAATAGAAAATAAATTATTTTGAATACTTTGCTTTAGTATGTTAATTGAATATGTTAATTTTTAAAAGTTTTTTTATATTAAAATATATTACATTATTAACACTGGCAATTACATTGGCAATCACAATATTACATTGGCAACACTGACTTTCAGAAACCATCCTTGCTTCTGAATTCAGAACACTAACTGACTGAATGCGATTACACCTTCCTAAATGCGAAATTTCTGGATTCAGCACTTCTGAACTTAGGAAGGTCTAATAAGCGCATTAGACCGATAAATCGTTTCTGCGCAACTTGAAGGCCAGCGTTCTTTTTACATGACGCGAACTATAACTGAACAGTTGGATTACTTACCCTACACGTAATGACACGTTCACCCAAGTAGGTACTTACCTTCTCGAAAGAAGTTATAATTATAAGAAGAATATGATTAATTCTTGGTTTATATATTCAGAAAAAGTTCATTCTACTTATGGACTGTTAAAATTAGAACATACATACCTCGTTCGAAATTTATCGGGTAGTAAGGAAAACGAACCGTTATCTGAATACAGCAACCAGGCGTTAATTGTTGAGTTGAAAAAAATGAAAAATGAGAAAGTTAAGGCAAAAATCAAACAATAAAATAAAAATTTAGGTACATTACAAACTCACGTAATGTACCTACCCAGTGTTATAAGCAATTAAGCAACCTTAACTTAGAATATAAAGTTACTAATGTCTCGGCAGACATTACCTTTTAGTTATTATTGCATTCAGTTTTATCTGTCTTAACGTATCACTTCTGTTACATTAAAGTATTTTTTTTAAATATAACTATAGGTCGGCAAACAAGCTTACGGCTCACCTGATAGCCGTAGCTGTAGCTTAGATATTAGGTATTATAGGACGTCTGTAACACCAGAAGCATCGCAAGCGCGTTGCCGTTCCTATCCCCAATTTCCCCCAGGTGCTCTGGTCACCTTTCTCACCAACAGGAACACAACACTGCTTGAAAGCAGTATTATTTAGCTGTGATCTTCTGTGACGTCGAGATACTACCTGTGTCTGGCTGCTCCATATTTTGAACAGGAAATTTCCTGCTGTGCCCTACTCCAGTTAAACCTATGATGAAAATGTGTGCTCGCACCTCTCTCTCTTGCTCCGTTCGCCTCAGATCACACTTTTCATAACACTCTCGTCACGCATTCACCATCAGCTTACTCCCCAAGTCAAGCGTGCGTTGAGAAGTTTTACTTCAATAGGACATCATTACTTACAGTATAATTTACCTGTGATCTTCTGTAAGGTTTAAGTACTTACCCAGTCCAACTGTTCCAAATTTTGAGGAGGATATTTCCTGTTAAGCCCTATGGCCTACCTCACTGTGTTACTTACTTTGTTAAAGTTATTCATGTCCATTACAAAATAATGCTAAGATGTTTAAATTTTTATTACATTGTTAGACAAAATTATATTATAATTTCTGCTTGTGTAATATAAATTAAAGTTACGAAAAGTTATATACAAGGTACTGCACTTGAATATTTTGTGTCGATGAAAAAAGAAAATGTTTATCAATTATTTACTCTTTATCTAATATTTATTAGAAATATTTAAAAAGAAGGTTATTTATTAAGAGACGAAATCACGAAACTACACATGTAAATAATAAAACGCCTTAGTGATTATTAATATTTAATGCATTTTTTTGCTCTCATTGTTCGGTAATTAAAACACATGACAACTTGACAACATAGAAATTATTTAGATAATACTTACTATTAAAATAACAAATAGTACGCATGCACATAGTAGGCAAATTGTAGAATTAAAAATATATCTTTACTTAAACTAAGGATAATACTATAGCTCCTCCTTGTATTTATCACAAAACGGAACTGTGCTTTTTGTAAAACTTTAAAACCACTGCAATGTTTTTTATCTAAAATTCTAAAACAATTGACACTACAGAGTACATCTGTATGTCTGCTTTACTAACCTTCAATACTTTAGTACTCTAACATTTAACCACTAATCATCCAAAATAAGACAGTTTTGTAGTTACTCTACCACATACTATAAAACTTTCCACAATTGCAGAACTGTAAGACATAAAAGTACATGTAAAAAACTATTTTACTATAAATTTTAATAATTTCATTTTGAATGTCAGAGATCTAATTGTACTTTAATTTTTTTAATATAATATTTACAATTAATTAAAAATCACATCATGTTATTCGAATCATAAGCGTCGAGGAACAATTATGTTGGACATTTGATGTATGTTATCTACAATACAGTAAAGAGAATTTTTTTAAAAACAAATTTAAAAATAAAATGTCCAGTAAAAATAAAACTTACACAATTGAATAATGTGTTAACACTATTAAGTACAATTATTTATTGTACATTGGTACATAATACATATGTATGGCGTTAGTCTCTGAACGTATTTTAATGTTTAAAACTACTGTATTATAGACAATCAAAACAGAAATGTTGACTTTTAACTCAAACCTTTCATTCATCTGAAATGCTTATCTATGAATTCTAAAATTACACAGATACATAATATTAAGACTACTAACTTATGTCACTTTTACACAATACTACTATTAGAATTTACATTTTATATCCCTTTTAACGTTGTTCTTTGCAATCATTTTTACTTCAATTACTTAAAGACAATTAGAAGTCTTAAGCCTTCTAAGAATTTACTAATTTTTATAAATATTGTACAATATTCGTTAGGTAACATTGGCAACCATACATTTTTAAGAGAATAATAGTTGCCATTATATTGACCAATTAATTCTTCGTTTCTAATTCATGTTTATTACATAATTTTAATAATTATAAAAATTTACATTTTCGTTTTGATAGTTTATTTAATAACTCACAATATTTCATTATTTTTTTGTTAATTGAAAATAAACAAAGACAATATTTGGTATTTTCAAAATCTATGTATTCGAATGAAATTTTTGCGTGAATTCCATTCGATTTATTTTACTAATTTATAACAAACAATGTACGCATACACATCATAACTCTATAAATTTACGTTTAAAAGTTAATAAATTCATTTTAAATGTTATTATTTCGTGGCAGGTTTACATCTCATTTCAAGGGTTAGTTACTTTTATTTTATTTCTGAATTTTGATTTAAAATATTACTGATAAATATTTAAATATTCTTATTAACTTAAAAAAAGAGTAAGTATAAAAAGTAAAAAAATAATAATTAAAAGCGATCGCAGAAGATAATTATATAAGTCATTTAACCTAGCATTTGCCTTTGTGTTGAATAATTCTTACAAAAATTGTAAACGGAAAAGAAATTTTGTCTGTTTGAACGCACTAATCTACCGATGCTATCCGATAAAATCTTTTTGCGTGACATATTTTGTTTATATGTAAAACGGGATGTTTATCATTGGTCAGTTTAAATTATACACTATTGCAAGATGTTGTGATCACACCAGTGCCACTCGTTTTACATAATTATAGGTTATTTACCTACCTATTATGTTAGTGAACATTAACAATTAAAAACTAATATGAATTCGAGTAAATCTGTGCGGGAAGTATATAGTAAATTATAAAACATCTCGTATTAATAACACTTATTCTAAAAACCGAATGAATTCTGGCGTCGCACCGTTTTACGAATGCACCATTTTACGATTGTTGGATTATTGGATATATTTTCCATGAATAAATGTATGAAACAGTTTTCATTATTCATCAACTTCTTTTTCTAATTCTTATTCACATTATTATCCCATTAAATAGAATGAAAAATACCCAAATTGAAGAAGTACAATATTTAAATGATATTTGAATAACTACAATATTTAATATTTAAATGAAGTACAATTTTTAATTAGTTTAATCGATTCACCTTTTTATACAGGTATGTTGGCTAATAAATGATCATGGAATAGTTTAATATTTATTTCAAGTACTGAATACTCACTGATGTCGATGATATTGCGACATTGGCGCGGATCTCGCTCGGTAAAGTAAGGTATAACTCCGAAGATATTGGCGTTAGAAAAAAAGTTTGAGGAAAAAGTTGTTCATAATTAAAGGATCTAGAACTTTGATAATAGGTAAAATTTCATAAAATTGAACGGTTGGGGAGAAAATGGCGAAAAATGAAAAATGGGGAGAAAAAAAAGTAAAATTTTTGCCTTTCGGAAGTAATAAATTGAAAAGTATTGATGATTAAAAAAAATTCAGATAAAAAAGTTAGTAAATTTAATTTAGAAGAGAAAAGGTTTTTACAATTTTTTTCCTAACACTAACCGTTCTCGAGATATCGAATTAAACGCGTTTTCATCGAAATAACCTTAAGCTGACCTTCGGAGAACCCCTCAAATTAGAATTTAAGCTCAGAATACTCCCCCCTATCGATCCATCATAATCCCCAAACTGTATAATTTAATGTTTTTTTATTTCGTAATTTGACTGGACTAAGAAACGATTTATCGGTCTAAAAATGGTAAGAGAGGTAGGGGAGGGGCGTGTGTATCACTCGCCGCGTGCTTGCCGGTGTGCTATTGGTTGGACAGTTCGACGTCGACTCAAAATCGCTCGCACACAAAAGTCTTAAATTACGAAATAGTTTTACATAGGGAAGTGAGAAAAATTCTTTATAATGTATAGTGTTTTATGAAGAGAGAGGCTGATAATAATGCAGTTAAGAATTTAAAATAATGTATGAACGACACCCACGATGACATAATGAAAGGAGTTTCATAACATTACTTGAATTTTTTGTCATTAGATTAAACATTCTACACTGAATCAAAGATGTGTATAATTCTTTTTAATGGTATTCTATCTATATTTTTTATTTTACCTACCAATAACCATTGTACGAAGCCGTGAGCGAAAGGCTAATTCAAAATAAAACAATAGGCCTAGTACTGTCGACGACAGTACATCGCGATGCGACCATGCGCAAACTTACTCCCTCCAGTTTCTTTCAGTGTTCTTTTTACATCGCGCGAGTTATACAAGCAAAAGCCATTGAATTAATTCACATATATCGTATCACATTTCTAAGCTATATAGAAGAAAATCAATACAATAGTAGTAATATGTTAGGCACTATGGGCAACAAACATGAGCAAAAAATCATTAACAAACATGAGTTCGCGCCATTTTTGGCGCGAACTTGTGGAGGCCTCAGCTGTCCAGCAGTGGACTGCGATAGGCTGATGTGTGTGTGTGTGTGTTATGTAATAGATAGGTTTTAAACGACTACTTCTATTTTTTTAATATACCTATAGCTCAGAAATGGTAGGTATGTAATATAATAACCACATATTGTGGTTTCATTTAATGTCTCTGGGTAATCTGCACTCGTAAGAGGGAGATTAATAACATTATTGTACGATGTAAACCTGCTCAATATTTCATGCTATTTTATCTATTTTCTCATTGGCACTTTTTGAAAACTTTTTTGTTTTTATGATATTCGACCATGTATTAAACACACAGATCACTTTGGCATCGAAAGATCTATATCGTGGATGCTATTAATTTGTATTAAGACTTTTAAAAATAACTTTTTGCTCGATTTTTTAATGGCCGGTTTCTGAAAAGCTATTTTTTTTGTAGTGCAGAGAACAGATTTAATAGTTATTAAAAATCACGTAGAGTCGATACCATTTTTACTACAAGTTTTTCTAAAATATCGAAAAAATTAACATTAATACTCTTAAAAAATTTTTTAAGTCAATATACTATAAGATGCGACATGACGTTAACGGTTCTGCTTTGTTATTATAATCAATTAAATTTTACTCTTTTAAAGCCAATGAAATTGATAACTAGTAAAGTAAATAATTAACTTCGTTGTCGCCAGAGATCAAATTATACTACCTAGTACTATATGTAACTAATACCTACCCTAAAATAAGATAAGTTAAATACATATTTACCATTTACATGCTTCAAATGTAGCGTAATCTATAAATGTTGCTCATAGTTGTAATTTTTAAACGAAATAAATCTGATACTTTCTTATGTTAAGTTACTTTTGATTTAAGGAACGATTGAATTATCAGTTAAATAATAAAAATAGTTTCAGAAACCGGCTTTAAGAATCATCAGAAAATACCTAATTTAAAAGATGCGTATTTACAAACTTACACTAACATACTTATAATATATTAATAAAATAAAATAATATAATTAAATCATTCAAAGTTTTTATCTTAAATATTATTTCGCAGTGTAATTAAAGTACAATAATAACTATGCATACTAACATAGCTATTGTGATGAAATTGATTAATTTATAACTACATATACTAAAAATATAGTACATTCCAATTACCTACTTAAAAATTAACATAACTCAAACATCAACATAGAAAAAACAAATAAAGAAATACAAAATTCGCCAGGTTACGACTCTGCTATTTCAATTTGTTGAGCTTTTATTATAAGCATTTAGTTTCGCTATGACGAACACCATGTTCAAATTGATCAATTGAAGTAAGTCATTCGGTACTTACTTAGGTACTTACTTCTTACGTTCTAATTTATAAATTTACAAGTATAAGTTGACGGTGGCGTTTTGAACTTTTGAGGAACTAAATCGGCCATATTGAAAATTTACTTTGACTATTTAAATGTGCTATATTTATTTTTATAAGAGTAAATAAAATTTAAAAAATACCAGTGTAACTAATGTATACATACCTATTTCCGACTTTAATTCACAATGGATGCGTAACCTAAACGAATTTTTTAATGTGCTCAATTAACATTTTTTTTAAACTAATTTTTTTTTTTAATGGGGTGTGTACAACAATTTACCTATTAATTTATAAAACCAACGAGCGAATCTGACATTTAATATGGCGCGGATCTTGAGCGCTATATCGTACCACAGAGTTGCATATTTGGATAAAGCTGTCGGTATGAAAGATTGTATGAAATTTTGATAAATAGACGAAAACGTGTAATTACATTTTTCATTATACAATTTATATTATGATTTATAGTGTGCCATACACAGACTAACTCCTACGGTTTAACCGAGCGCTTAAGATCTTAGGCCTCATTTACGGAGACGCGGGGTGTCGCGCGTAGCGTGTGGCGTGGCGGAACGCGTGTGTCAAAAATCAAAATGTATGAAAATGAACGCGTGTAAAATCGCCTCTCCGTAAACGCACTCATCCAACGCCCTACATTTGAATTTAGTGCGTTCCGCCACGCCACACGCTACGCACGACGCTCCGCATCTCCGTAAATGAGGCCTTAGCCATTCGTTATAGTATATATATATTTACATCACACACAGTTACATACATTAAATTGACGAAATTTTTGTCCCATAAATTTTACAACAAAATTGACGATTCGTCAATACCGTTTACATTACTCTCCATGATGATATATTATATTTCTTATGTATTCGATTATTAAATAATAATGATAACGAAAAACCGATATCAATTAATTAATATCGATTTTTTTCTGTTGCTATGAAAAAATCGTACCATTTTTGTGCGGTCGAGTAAATATGACGTCCTCGTCTTCCGCATTTATGCTTTCGACTGCTGTAAGTGCGACTGTGTCGCTGTGGACCACGTGAGGCGATTCGTTGAACTCGTCCAGTTCCTCTATACCTGCTGTAAATTACGATTTTTTCGTAAATCCTTTGGTTTTTTTATAATAATAACATCTATGTAGGCATATGTAAATTTATTATAATAAAATGTATACAAGAAATCGTCCATTAATCTAGTAGCTCGTCTATTTAAACATAGTCAATTATAAAAATGGGTTAGGTATTTTTTTTTGAAGTGAAACTTCTTTAGAATCGTTGTGATTTCAAATCGGATGCAACGGCAAAACAACAGGGAAGGGCGAGCCGCGCTGCAAGCCGCTAATTTTAAATTAGTTTTTTTAAAATTAGTTTGCCACAGAAGTTTCACTTCTATCGTGTGTGAATACACACCACACCTTTTTTTTACACGGAACGTTATCTGTTACACCTACAGAACCACCCTATTTGAATTTTGAAGGTATGCTGTTAGGATTCGAACATCCTATACTTATATTACTTAAATTAATTATGGTGAGTGATACAGATTTACAGTATAATTATTACTTAGGGTTCGTTCATTATTCCCATGAGGCTTGTAAGATGGGAACAGGTCCGGAAAAAAACTTAAAATATCACAAGGGGCTGTAATACAAGGGAGGATCCACCGTTGTGGGCGCGGTGGGCATGCCCACAACCTTCAGCCAAAACATTTGCCAATTGTTTTCCTTTAACATACATACATATAATCACGCCTCTTTCCCGCAGGGGTAGGCAGAGACCACTTCTTCGCTACGATCCTTACATACTTGTTTCGCTTCGTCCACTTTCATTATTCCTTTCATACATGCTCTCCGGTTTAGGGTACTCTTGACCTGGCCTTTTTTCAGGACGTCCCTGATTTGGTCTCGAAATGTCCGCCTAGGTCTACCTCTTCCAACACTTCCATTCACACTCGCCTTATACACTTTTTCGTCAATCGTTCTTCATTCATTCTTTCGACATGGCCAAACCATCTCAGCATACCTTTTTCAATTTTTGTCACTACATCTTCTATCAGACCACTACGTTTCCTTATCTCACTATTTCTTATCCTGTCACTCAGTTTAACTCCTATCATACTTCTTAACGCTCTCATCTCAACTGCATTTATTCTGCTTTCATGTTTCTTCTGCCATACTCAACTTTCACTTCCGTACATGAGTGTCGGGACCAAAACCCCCTCATGCACAGCCAAACGAGCCTTGTCAGACACCAACATGACAGAAGATACAGAGACATGAATAAAAATATATTCTTTATTGTAGATTATTATGCATTACTAACTTCAACAGATCACCTAAAATACTTACATGTTTTTTTTTTACGTAAGTAAGTCGGCAAACAAGCGTACGGCTCACCTGATGGTAAGCAAATACCGTAGCCTATAGACGTCTGCAACACCAGAAGCATCGCAAGCGCGTTGCCGACTCTATCCCCAATTTACTCCCCCCCAGGAGCTCTGGTCACCTTACTCACACACTGCTTGAAAGCAGTATTTTTTAGCTTTGGTCTTCTGTAAGGTCGAGGTACTAGTACTACCCCAGTCGGGCTGCCCCATTTTTTGAGCAGGACATTTCCTGCTTGGCCCTACCTCAGTTAAACATCGTTATAATTACTTTCAAACTAAAATCGCCTTCATGAATTAAATATAAGTTTTATAGCATTACGACAGGTATCCTTTGTAGATATCTTTTTAAATAGCAACCACTATTTACATATTGTGAAAAATTTATAGTAATTAGAAACATTAATGGCTATTAAGCAAGCCGTTAAAAAAGTACGTATGAATATTAAGTACCGAATACTTAAGATAAAGCCGAAGACAATCGCTGAATGTGTTGCTAAGCGCAAATCTCGAGGGCGGCTGAACCGATTTCGCTAATTCTTTTTTTATAATATTCCTTGAAGAACGAGAACTTTAATACATACCATAAATTTAAGTATTAGTAGAGGGGTTCCGGGAAGATTAAATATTAAAAAAAATTATGAAAAATTAAAGAATCGACTGTTAGGCGGTACGAAGTTCGCCGGGTTTGTTAGTAGTCTATAGATATGTTTCACGTAGACACACTGATTACAATTTTTATTACAAGATCATTCAAAAACTATGGTTTCGTGTACTTTCTACTTTTATATTATCTAACTGTAAAATAACTATGTGTCTTTATCAAGATCATTAAATAGAAATAAAGTACTTTCACGTCGTTTACGATTAAGGCTGATAAAGAGATCTACAAAACGTATATTTAAATATTCTTACCCACATTTTTATGTACTAGCCGAGTTGGTAATTACATACAAATGTTATACGATTTACTTCGTTATCTGTAGAAATGAAATATAGAAAAATTGTATGTCTAACGACGTTATCTAATCGATTAGTTTGTTTAGATCTTGATATTTTATTTTTCGATAGCTTATCGTAGATATTATTTAAAATACAGTTTTTTTTTTAAATTTATTTATCATAATTATCAATTTTCTTTCTAGGTTTCTTTGTATAGTTCTAAAATAGTATGTAGCTTAGCCAAGTAATCTCAATATATGTATGTATTTGCATATACCTATGCAATATAACCCAAAGACAACTGCTACATCATCAAAGGTAAAATAAAATAATTACCCGTGTAATTTGGCGGCGCTAACAGTAAGTACTGTTCGGATCGCGTCGGCCACAAGAGGTGTGCCATCACGCAGAACGCTAAACAGTCGGCGGAATAAGTTATACCTGAAAAAAATATTTTAAATTAATAATATAATAAAGACATCTATAGTGTAAAAGTAAAAAGATAAGCAAAATATGAAATAATATTAAATTAAAAATTAATTTATTTTAATTAAATTAATTTATTTTAATGAAATTAATTTAATTAATTAATTTATTTATTTTAATTAAGGGGCAAAACACATGAGTTCGCGTCATAATATCGGGCGCGAACTTGTGGAGGCCTATGTCCAACAGTGGACTGTGATAGGCTGAAGTGGAATTAAATCACAGGTCCCCAAAGTTTTTTTCTTTGACTTGACTGTTTTAAATCAATCTCTATTAGAAAAATATATCTGACGATATTTTTTTTTCGAACAAGTTTGCATGCCTTTCTGTGACAGTTACTATTCTAGCCAGTGTGATACATAATTATATACAGGACGAAGAAACATAGAACTTAGAGTTTACGTCATGATTTTAAACGGAATTAACGCCTCTTTGTTTGTATAGGTTTTCTATACTGGTTAATAAGGCTGGTAGTTTCAATAAGGGTTATATTACCCGTCCCAGACAGTTGTCCCGATAGTCGACGAGGGCTTCAACTATTAGGTGGTTTAATTTATTAATGTCAATACACCTATTCACTAAAATGAGGGCCATAGTCCGAAAGTTCGGCTTGCCCTTCTCGCTAAAACATACACCATTCGCTCTCAGGTATTTGGCAGTTTTGAAAAAATCGACGCTGGATTTCCCACCTTCACGGAAGTACTGATGGCGACATTAACTAGCATTTTGAACCCGAAAGCCTCATTCACTCATTTTAACTTTGATAGCTGATCGTTAGGTCAGCTATTAAAATTACACAGACGCCTTTACGTAATCAAAATCGCCTAAGATTTTCGTATCACAAATAACTTACCATTAGTGTATTTTATATAGTATTATTACATTACTTTTTTTGTATTATGATAAGGGTAAGCTTGTCTAGTTTTAAATATTTTGGTACAAACAAACTTGTAATTAAAAGATAAGTGTATATATATATCTAAACATCACATTAATTTGGCATTAAAATTGTTCACATTAATTTTATGCCTATTAATCTTGGCACGCTATTCAGGCTAAATATTTTAACGAATTTTAATTAGTGAAAAGGTGACATTAAATTTATCATAAGTTTTTGTGACATAAGGTATGTAGATAAATGGATTACTTTTTATTAGACATATTTCAATTTATTACTTAAAATAATATCACAATACTAGCTGCTGTGCCCGCGACTTCGTCCGCGTGGAATTTAACAAAAAGTTATTGTTCAGTTCGCAGCACTGGCGGATCCAGGGGGGGGTCACGAGGGTCATGACCCCCCCCCCCTGGACTGTGTCCAGGACCTAGGTGGACCACTAATTAAAATTGTTAAACAAGATTTTTGTCACAATATAGGTATTTTTAAGTATATTACCTACATAGATTAATAAAATACCTGCTTTTTACCTGTATCTATCAGTGAAAGTCCCGTCAAAATCGGTCCAGCCGCAGCCACAGACCAAAGTTTAAAAAAATGTTATTTTGGTATATTTACCGTGTATAGATCCATAATATGTATTTAGTAAAAAGCTGTTATTTTAATATTACAAACAGACACTTCAATTTTATTTATTTGTATAGATAAATAATACTCACCTAAAATAAACTTAAATCTCCACAAGGGACTTATCTGTAGAGCTATGAGAGCTATTATTGGCAAGTAAACGAACCACACCAAACTTGAAGCGCCGAAATGTAGGAGGAAGTTCAATTTGGGCATGTTATGTTCGTACATCATTGTGTTTCGTAGTTCCAGTATGAACCACGTCATGATAGCGACGCGCAGAGTTAGTACCAACCATCCTGGCCACGTTTGATATTCGTCGATTTCTTCTATTATATCAACTTCAGTCTAAAAAAATATGTATTTACAATACATTTATATTAAGACTGTAGTTGGACGAAATGTCGAATTTATGTAAATGACGAAACTGTACAGAACATATTTTGTCTATTATGTCATTAAGAATGACCGTCGGCACTGCCACTTAGCCAAATAAATCGTAATTAATTAGAACGCCTGTCTGAATGGCTGACTTTAACTAGTCAATTTGAACACGATGTACTAATTTATTACGATTTTTTTGAAAAGAAACTTCTTTAGGCACATGAGGGGTAAAATTTGAGCGACCGTTAACGCGGCAACGCGTCACTCGGTCAGTACTTGGATGGGTGACCGCGTGGGAACAACGCGTGACGTTGGATTTTTGTTTGTTCTCAATTAGTTTTTTTTTTTGTATTTTAAATTCGTTTTTTTTAATTAATTTTTTTTATTAGTTTACCAAAGAAGTTTCCCTTCTGACGTGTACTTTACACGCACGAATTTTTTTTTTTTTATTATTATTTATTTAATTTGCACATTTAGAATTACTTTAAAGAAAATAGCAAAAATTTAACCAAAAAAAAAGTGCAAAGGCTGTCTTACCACTAACAGTGATCTCTTACAGACAACCTCTGTCAATAGAGAAAACATTGATAGTGTTAGACAACTGGGTAAACGGAACAAATAGCTCGATTAGTCTTCGTAGTAATTATTGAAAACAAAAAATTTAATCGAGAAGCGTGGCTAATTTACTGACAGTGATCACTCATTATTTTCTTAACTCGAATAGAATATAGATAGATTTTGTTAATATGATGTAAGCTTACCGTGTTCCAAACATAAAGTAAAATATGGACAATCCCGTAGACCATCCATACACCAAAAACTAATGGTTTATAGGTCAGCTCCAACCGTGTCACTGCCCACCCTTTTGCTAACAGAAGAAGGAGCAACATAAATAGCGTCTGAAAAATAAAATAAAAACTTTTTGTTAATACACTCCTTAGTATAAAGTCGGTTTGAACACAAAGTTATACGGAAACATGCATAAAAAAGAATTAAGAACCTCCTACTTTTTCTTGAATAAATTAGTCCGATATACATTTTTTTTTTTTGCATTTACGTTCTTTTGCGCACCTATCTTGTTACCTCAATTACTCACGATCACGATTCAGCCTGTAATATCCCACTGTTGGGCATAGGCCTCTTCCCCATGTAGGAGAAGGATCGGAGCTTAATCCACCACGCTGCTCTAATGCGGGTTGGCGGATATATTCCCTACTATGAGTAAAAATCGCTATCAGGTGTACATGATAACAACCGGGACCGACGGCTTAACGTACTCTCCGAGGCACGGTGGGGAGACCCACAAGGACTGCACAAACACCCACACCATGGCAAACATCTGTATGACCAATACAAATTTTGTCGTGTGCGGGGATCGAACCCGCAACCGTCCGCGCAACAGCAAATCGCAATCCAGTGCTGTGACCGCTGCGCCAACGCGGCGTCAATCTGAATTGAATCGAATCGTCGACCTCACACTGTAAAAATTTTTTGTAAAATTACCATTTCTTTACTCAACATGAGGTGGCTAAATTTACTAATCAGTGTGTATGAATTCAAATTACAACACAATTTGAGTAATTTTCCAAGACATATGCGAAAATTTGCTAAGATGCGGTGTAATTTTACAATCTCAGAGTATAAATCTTACTTGTGTTGTAATTTTACTGAACTGTTTATTAAATTTCAATAACAAACTTTGAAGATTTACCTAAATTTTTAGTAATTTGAGTTACTATATTTTTTTGTAAAATTACAAAATGTTTTAAAATTCGAATTACTGTGAAGTGTTTAGGAATTTAAATTTTTTTTTATTATTTTTACAATTTATACTGTAAAATTACACAATACATTGTAAAATTACTAAAAAATACTATTTGTCTGTGACCATGTGTAATTTTACTAAACAGATTATCAAATTTCGGTACCAAGCTCCTTAAATTTACTAATATTTTTTGTGTTTTTAATTACTAATTTTGTTGTAAATTTACCAAAAAAAAACATTGTAATTTAAACTACAATCGAAGTATTGAAAATTAAAAAAATTGTTTTGGTAATTTTATTATTCTTGTTGTAAAATTGTACAAGTATTGTAAAATCACTAAAAAATACTAGTTTTCTTAAGCCTTGTGTAATTTTATTATTAAAAAAATATGTAAATTCGAATTTTAATGAATCGTTTGGAAATTCAATAATCTTCTTATTAATTTTATTATTTTGACTGTAAAATTATACAGTGTTTTGTATAATTAACAGTATAACAGAGTAGCTACTTTTTTAGAGGAACAAAAAAAGAGCTTATTTATATATCATTGAAATCATTAAAAATTTATCAATATTTTTTTCTCATATATACCTATATGTTAAAATTTTGATTTGAAAATTATATAGTAAAAACTCATATAATTAATTAAGCATATTTTTTTTAAAGTTACCAAGTTTGAAAATGTTGGTGAAACAGCTGGTTAGAAAATAAATTAAGTATCAAAATATAGTTAATTTCTTTTCATTCAATTTGAATATATGTATTTTAATAATTTTTTTTCGTGCAGTTAAAAGTATTTTTTTTCTAATACGTTAAAGTTCTAAGGAAAATTTTTATGTATAAACTATCATTTAAGATAATAAATATTCCATGATGGATGGTTTGTTTACAAAACTGCATAATAAATTTACTAAACATTTTTATGATAATTTATTGAATAAAATTACAAAACTGTATAGTAAAATTACTAATCAAATTTATAGGTAAATTTCCAAAAATATTTTGTAATTTTATCGAACCCAATTCAAGTGAATTGAGTGGTATAGTTACAAAACTCCACAGTAAATTTACTAAACAGTTTTATGATCATTGTTAAAAAAAATTACAAAACTGCTTGGTAAATTTCCAAAAATATTTTGTAAGTGATGAAGCATTCTGTTTAGTAAATTTACTAAATTGTTTTGCGTTAAAACTTCCTACACATTTTTAGTAAAATTATCGAAGAAATTTTTAACAGTGCAATTACTGCTTCATGTATTTTAATTTACTCTTAAATGTTGCAAATTACTACTTGAACTTACTTTTCCAAACAACAAATATACAACAAAATTCATAATGAAAAGTAGAAAGATATGTATGTATTGTCGTATCGATAGATTTCATTCATAACACAGGCCCACAAAAAAAATACCCTGCGCGAAAGACCAGACCACCTGAACTTTATGTTTTCGGGGTTGCTGAGTCCGAATATGGTGCCAGACTTTAAATATGAATTCAGCAGATCTAGAAACATATTCTGAATGGTTTCATCCACAACAACTGGTACATTTGCATTTTCAACGATCGTATGACTACATAATGACAAATATCTGATATTTTCAGCATTTTTCCTCTATGATGAGAAAATATGAAATCAATTGGTGATTCTAACTTTAAGTGAAGACTATTGATTCAGCAAGACATTTTTTGTATAATTTATTTCATTGCATATTGGAATTTCAGGTTTTTTTAACAACATAAACCATATTATACGAAAAACTTAAATTTTCAGCATTATTGCTGATTTCTGAAAAAAAACGCGAACCAACTTCGCTATTCTGGCACCATATTCGGACTCAGCAACCCCGAGAACATAAAGCTCAGGTGGTCTGGTCTTTCGCGCAGAGTACTTTTTTTTGTGGGCCTGTGATAATTCTTAGGTTTTATTTTCGAATTTATGTATATTTTTTAAATTTTTCATGATTCAAAACCAGTTCACAATATCATTATCGGAAATGCAGAATATACATGCTGGCTCTACTTTGATAACTGTTGACGTCACAAATCGACTTCTGTTTATTTTGTAGGGAACAGTATTGACAACAAGTTATACATTTTTGTTAACATATTTGAATGCTTTAAACATTTTTCTTTCACATAAAAAAGTTAAATACTTATTTAATATTATAATAACTAATTAATATAACTATAATAATGAATTAATATTTAATTCCAATCATAACGTGAGTTCGAAATTAGTTAAATATACTTTATCTTTCATATAAAATAATTAAGTAAGCTGATATTATATTATATAGTCCGGTCGCTGAAGAGAAAGAATTTCGTACAATGACCTTTTTGCCTACGGCCAGTGGTTATCAACATTTTTATATAAAGACACCAATAAACACACATTCGCATTTAATATTATTTTTTATTTTATTTAATACCAACCAGAAAGTATACTGACAATAGACAGTTATAATCATAAACAAAAGATCTTAAAAGCTAAGCGTTATCTAATAGCAAGTATATATAAAGATTATTATTATAACAATTTAACAAACAATAATAATTAAAATGCATTAAAAAGCAATTCCATAGCAGTGAAATAATGATATCCCTATAAACAAAAAATTACATTTTCAAGTTACGTAATTATTTATAAGAATCTTACAATGTTTTTGTCTCTCTTTTGCAAAATGAAAATACTTTAATTTTATGACTTTAAAAGTAGCAGTAAGTAGTTTTTTTTTTCGTATTAGTGCATTCAAATAAAACCTTCTTTTTTAAAAATCTATGAACAAAAGTTTGACAATCTGTGAATATGGCGGTCACTTCACCTGTGTGAGCGCAATGGCAATATGTTTATACTTGAGCGACAAAGACAAAGATGAGGGGTCGGTGTACGAAATTCTTTCTCTTTAGCGACTGGACTATAGTCAACAAAATTAGTTTATATACTAAAAAATAATATTCAAATTTTAGCTTCATTTCTTCTACACAAAATTTTCAATTCCATACACATACATTATGAAATTAATTTACATTCATAAATAAAATTCATAATATGGTAGACCATGTCATATTACGTAATAATAATTAAGTAAACTTTAGTTTGAAGTTGATTTACTTTCAAAATACAATACAAATAAAGGGTACTATAGGGGTATAAAGGGTACTTTTGGTTTAAATATGGAGCTTCTATACATGTTTGTAGTAGTGTGGCTTAGAAATTAAAATTAATTACGCTTCAGCCTGTAATATCCCACTGCTATAATATAGGCATCTTTCCCCATGTAGGAGAAGGATCAAAACTTAATCCACTACGCTGCTCCAATGCAGGTTGGCGCCTGGCGAATATATTCCCTACTATGAGTAGCGATCGCTATTAGGTGTACATGATAACAACCAGGACCGATGGCTTAACGTGCTCTCCGAGGCACGGTGGGGAGACCCACAAGGACTGCACAAACACCCAGACCACGGCAAACATCTGTATGGCTAATAAAAATGTTTCTCATGTGCGGGCATCGAACCCGCAACCGCCAGTGCAACAACCACAAATCAGTGCTGTGAAGTAAAATAATAAATTTATTTATTAATTCTTACTCTGCTCATGATGTCCAGTATATCACCAGCTACTGCCAATCCTGCAAATCCTACTCCATCAGCCGCAAACTTCACTGTATGTAAGACATTGAAGCAGAGTGCAACAAACTCTAGTACTAAACTAGATGTAAATAATTTTGTTACTGGATGTCTTTGTGTCCTAAAATATTTTACAAAACATAAAATATAATTATGTAATGATAAAGTACTTATATAGTGTTCGAGTCTTAACTATGTTCCTTCAAATGGGGGGGGGGGGGGGGCTATAAGTGTAAGTGTTATGTGTAAGTGTGATCATGTTCCAAGTGAAAAAAAATTCCTAATTCTTTTACTTTACGCACCACACATACAGAACCCACCCATTGACAGAACATAGTAGGTAAGTTAGAAGTTGAACATTCTGTAAATATTATCAAATTTACTTTCTTAAACTAAAAAGATTTATTCATTAGAGTATTAAGTATTATAGATTCATCAGTGCCATTCATAATTATTAAATACTAGCTTCTGCGCGCAACTTCGTCCGCGTGGCATAGGACCAATTCTGTCATACATGATTTGTGCGAAACTTTAACTGTTTACACAACGGAAGCTCTCAAAAGGAAAAAACCCCAATTTTGAAACATTCTTCATTGATGCTACGCTCCTATTGGTCTTAGCGTGATGATATATAGCCTATAGCCTTCCTCGATAAATGGGCTATCTAACACTGAAAGAATTTTTCAAATTGGACCAGTAGATCCTGAGATTAGCCCGTTCAAACAAACAAACAAACAAACTCTTCAGCTTTATTATATTAGTAATAGATCAATATAATATGTATTTACCTGACAGCATAAATTTGAACTGGCAAAAGTATAATATAACACAGCCAGAACAATAAGTACAATTCCAAGGTATTTTGTCTGTCGAACGAGAACTGATACAGCATCGAATTATATATGGAAAGGTTAGGGCTGCCATTAACTAGCCAAAAATCATATTGAATGGTTTGTGGTTCTTTTGTTAAAGTTTTATTATCCGGGGATGGTGCGCCACTGTAGTGATGCCATGTACAAGTCTCCTCATCTAAGTAACATGCCACCATTGATACATACCAGAACCTGCAGAAAGAATTATACATAATGTATAGAAAATATGCTGTTTATAATAATATAATAATAATAATAAATAAATATATACACAATACACACACGGTCGTCTGTTCCGAAAGTAAGCAACTTAATGCTTGTGTTATAGGTAACAGCTGACTGGTCTAGCTAAATTTTTTTTTATTAAACATACCTATAAATAATACATATATAAATATATAAATAAATATGTATATAACACCCAGACTCGAGGTGGGAATCGAACCCACAACCCTCGGAACAGAAAGCAGGGTCACTACAAACTGCACCAATGGGCTAGTCAACTTAACTTTAATAAAATAAACTTTAATATAAGTATAGAACACTTTATTAAAGGTATTAGTTGTATATCATAAGTATAGTACAGTATAGAAAAAAAAATAGAGAGAATTATGTTATAGTCCTTTGGGTTTTTATTTCAATGGTTGTTTGACTAGTGCTTACTTATCATATTTCATTGGTCCATATGAAAAACACAAAGCAATGAATGGAATAAAATATTATTGTGATTGTTTATTTTTATTGCCAAAAATGTTTTGTTTATTTTATATGAGACAGATATATTTCGACATATGATGTTTGAGCTTAATATAAAAAGGTAGACTATAGGAAACTAGACAACTACAAAGACTAACAAATGGGCACAATATACAATAAAAAAAAATCTTAACATTTTTTTTATTGTTAATCTGTTATGTTAATCATAACTTTTATTATAATAGGTTTGCATTGATGGTTCTCTTCCAAATTTCAAGACTTGAAAAATAAATTTGCATACATGATGTAGGCAACATTATTGTCGTAAATTATTTTACTATTAGCTTTTTACAAAATATAAATGACTAGCTGACCTGGCGAACTTCGTACCGCCTTATTTTTTCTTAAATATAATAATTACATATACCAAAATAAAATATAGCCTATCTTTCAAGTTGGATCAAACTGCACACGGTGTGAAAATTTTGGTTAAAATCGGTTAAGTGGTTTAGGAGTCCATTGAGGACAAACATTGTGACACGAGATTTATATATATTAAGATTATGAATATTGGCAAAAAAACTCGACTCATTTGATTAATGTATCCTATAAAAAATTATATTTTAAAATTTTTAAAGATATATTATTTATCTAGTATTTCTCTATAAAGAAAAAAATAATGATTGCTTATGTATTTAAATTCAAAATAATAATAAAAGTATTCTATTGAAAAAGACATTTGATAATGTTTTTTATTATCATATCAAAATTTCTGAACATTCGAAACATTTTCAAATTTTCTCATGTGTGGGACACACAAAAATAAAAATAATATGAATTAAGATATTTGATGTTATAATAAACTCAATAAAAATACACAAATGTTTAACAATCAAAAGATAACAGTTGATATTAGTTTCTGGTTATCAAGACATTATAATCTTAGTTTTAAGGAAATAAACAGAAAAACATTTCACTTACCTGGGTTGGCCATTATTTTTTATAACATATGAAAATTGATTATTTTTTATAACATTCCATGGTGAATCTTCATCCACACATAATTTGTCTTTTGGACAGGGTATTCTTCTAAATATATCTTGCCCAAGTGTATTACATTTTGGATGGTATGCTGTAGCATTCAATTGTTGGAACATAACCTGACAAGCTATTTCTTTGTCTACAATATCTCGACTTTTATAATAATGTAAGAAATGTGGCCTATCTAAAACGGCAAATGTTATGGGGTACTTAAAATTTTGCTTTGACGTTAAGTTACCAAAAATATAACCATATGTTTCCTTCTGAAAATGAATATCTGTCTTCTGAAATCCAAATTTTACTAAAAATTTGAAAAATTCCTTTGTCGAGAATTCTCCTCTTATGTGTGTAGGAGACACAGCGCAGAAAAGGCAAAAATGTAACAAAATTATAAGCGTTCTATACATTTTGTTATTACATTAAAATACAACAGAACAATATCAACATTTCTCTAGCACGGGTCGTCTTATTCCCATCGTAAATGAGTTTTTTTCCACATTATTATATTTTTCCAAATGTAGTTACAAATATTTCTGTTTAATCTTATCAACAATTTGACGAAAATAAAACATTTTCATATTTATTAATTTCCAAGTCCAACCAAGTGTTCACTAATTCACTTATGTCTTCATTTGACTTTGACAATTATGAATCAACCGAGCAATTTAGACCTGTGTGAACCTAGCATCAACAAATTAATTTTAATTAATCGGGTATAAACAAATCGTTTGTTCGTCGTTTGTTCTTAATTGTTCGTTAAAAAAATTCATTTGTTCGGTTATTATTATTTATAAAAAATTAAACAATTTTTTTTTTGTGAAGTTAGCATTTTCATTAATTTTAATTAATCGGGTATAGACAAATCGTTTGTTCGTCGTTTGTTCTTATTTGTTCGTTAAAAATATTCATTTGTTCGGTTATTGTTTATTTATAAAAAATTAAACAATTTATTTTTTTGTGAAGTTAGCATTTTCATTAATTTTTATTAATCGGGTATAGACAAATCGTTTGTTCGTCGTTTGTTCTTAATTGTTCGTTAAAAAAATTAATTTGTTCGGTTATTGTTTATTTATAAAAAATTAAACAATTTTTTTTGTGAAGTTAGCATTTTCATTAATTTTAATTAATCGGGTATAGACAAATCGTTTGTTCGTCGTTTGTTCTTATTTGTTCGTTAAAAATATTCATTTGTTCATTTATTGTTTATTTATAAAAAATTAAACAATTTTTTTTTTTTTTGTGAAGTTAGCATTTTCATTAATTTTTATTAATCGTGTATAGACAAATCGTTTGTTCGTCGTTTGTTCTTATTTGTTCATTAAAAATATTCATTTGTTCGGTTATTGTTTATTTATAAAAAGTTAAACAATTTTTTTTGTGAAGTTAGCGTTTTATGGCTTTAATTTGATTTTTTTCATAGGAATTTTTTTTATTGTTTGTTCGAATTATTTGATTGTTTGTTTGATCGTTTTTTTATTTGAATTTAATTTTTTTTAAACAATATTTTTAGTTTTTTTAGTTAGTTAGGTGCATGCCGCATGTGCAGTCGTAAAACTGTTAAGCGACTCTTAACCCCGTCGCGCGGAGACCCCGTTATCAGCGTGAAATTAAAATTATAAATAATGGAGATAGGGTTGCGAGAGCTAGGAGATTTTTATTGAAAATTTTCTTCTCTCAGAATCTTTTTTTTTTTTTGAAATTTCTTGAATGATATTAATAGTTTATGAAATATTAGCAAAAAGTAAAAAAGCATTTTTTTCATCTTAAATCTATATAATTATGTATTATATATATAAAATACTAATGTTCGTTTGAAAATACAAGGTTTTCTCTATCACCATCAACTTGAATTAACTTCCCGTTGGGGTGGTAAACATACCTCTTGGTCTCACGGAGAAAGTAAGGGAGTTTGGTCGCAGTAGGTGGAAGTGGGTGGTTGTGGGGGGTGAAAATGTGAAATAATATATCTGTCCTTCTCTAACTAATGTAAACATCTGTATATCTGTCCTTCTCTTAGTAATGTAAACATCTGTTAAATTCTCAACATCTCGAGAATGATCTAGAAAGTTCCAGAATGTCTGCAACTGATGTAATCAATCTAGAAAGTTCTAAGACTTTCTGGAATGATCGAGAAAGATTCGAAATATATAGAACTGTTTGAATCAATGTAATGAATACTCTACAGTGCGTTCAACAAGCCGATATACTAAATGTAAACAAACCAAATGCGACGTCAATTTTTAAAATGTAAAATATATTTATACTAGCTTCTGCGCGCGACTTCGTCGGCGTGGACTCTGCTCCTATTGGTCTTAGCGTGATGACTCATAGCCTATAGCCTTCCTCGATAAATGGGCTATCTAATACTGAAATAATTTTTCAAATCGGCCCAGTAGTTCCAAAGATTACCGCGTTCAAACAAACAAACAAACAAACAAACAAACAACCAAACAAACAAACTCTTCAGCTTTATATATTAGTATAGATATGTAACAATTATCAAGGTAAAAGTACTATCATTTATGTGGTAGAATACAATATTTATTTATTGCGCTATCGTACACAAACATTACAGTTTATATTACACTAGCTTCTGCGCGCGACTTCGTCGGCGTGGACTCCGCTCCTATTGGTCTTAGCGTGATGATATATAGCCTATAGCCTTCCTCGATAAATGGGCTATCTAACAGTGAAAGAATTTTTCAAATCGGACCAGTAGATCCTGAGATTAGCGCGTTCAAACAAACAAACAAACAAACAAACAAACTCTTCAGCTTTATCATATTATAGTATAGATTTTAACTAGCTTCTGCGCGCGACTTCGTCGACGTGGACTCCGCTCCTATTGGTCTTAGCGTAATGATATATAGCCTATAGCCTTCCTCGATAAATGGGCTATCTAACACTGAAAGAATTTTTCAAATCGGATCAGTAGATCCCGAGATTAGCGCGTTCAAACAAACAAACAAACAAACAAACAAAAAAACTCTTCAGCTTTATTATATTAGTATAGATAATAACTTAATAAAATATAATTATGTATATACGATATTATTATTATTATTAAGATTTTATAATTCTTAAATAATAATTATCAAAATATAAATGTATTTTAAATTTTACCTTTCAAGTTTAATTTTAGTTTAATATAGGTAACATTAATTTATAAGTTTAATTAATAATAAATTTAAACAATTAAATAACAAAAACAACAACTAATACTACAAAAATAGCCCGGACAATAAAACCATGAATGTAGTTTTTAAACAAGTAATATAAAAAGAAGTAAAAAATGTAAATAAAATAAAAGGTTAAATACATTATAACCTCCAGGTACGTTTGATACCTATAATGATAATGGAGACTTGATAAGGTCTGGTACTTGGAGAAATGTAGTAGTTCAGTAAGAAATTGTAATAATTTTATGCTGAATAAAATATTTTGAATTTGAATTTGAATGATAATATTACCGTTTTCCTACCCTTACAAAATCAACCACGTAGATCAACTAGTGATGCTATTCAAATAAGAGTACATTTCATGAACTACATTGTATAATAATAGAGAAAAAAATATCGTGATGAATTAAGCTATTTTATTTTATTTATTTACTCCATCTTCGGTGTTTATAACACTGTTGATTGGTATAGGTACATCTTTTAAAAAAAATTCCATGGTATCAAAAAATGGCCATGATGACGTATAGATTTCGTCAAACCCAGCCCCGGATCTCATGAAATCTTTTTTCTTTTTTAAATTAGTACGGAAAGCCGTCATTAAAGTTTCCTTTTTCTTTTTTAACTCGCTTATTGGAATACCCCTCGCATTAGTATTTTATGGTTCTTCTACATAATGGCCCATCATAGTGGTCCACTACGATGAGCCAGCGTATGGAGGGCGTAGTGGTGTCGAATGGCTCATTTAAGAATTTTTCATTATCAAAGAAATTCTAGCTCACGGAACTCTATCTCCATTATTTATAATTTTAATTTAACGCTGATAACGGAGTCTCCGCGCAACGGGGTCAAGAGTCGCTTAACAGTTTCACGACTGCGCATGCGGCATGCACCTAACTAACTAAAAAAACTAAAAATATTGTTAAAAAAATTAAATTCAAATAAAAAAACGATCGAACAAACAATCAAATTAATCGAACAAACAATTAAAAAAAATTCCTATGAAAAAAAAAATCAAATTAGAGCCATAAAACGCTAATTTCACAAAAAAAAATTGTTTAACTTTTTATAAATAAACAATAACCGAACAAATGAATATTTTTAACGAACAAATAAGAACAAACGACGAACAAACGATTTGTCTATACCCGATTAATTAAAATTAATTAAAACGCTAACTTCACAAAAAAAAATTGTTTAATTTTTTATAAATAAACAATAAACGAACAAATGAATATTTTTAACGAACAAATAAGAACAAACGACGTACAAACGATTTGTCTATACCCGATTAATTAAAATTAATGAAAATGCTAACTTCACAAAAAAAAATTGTTTAATTTTTTATAAATAAACAATGACCGAACAAATGATTTTTTTAACGAACAATTAAGAACAAACGACGAACAAACGATTTGTTTATACCCGATTAATTAAAATTAATTTGTTGATGCTAGGTTCACACAGGTGCAATTTAGGGATGTAAGTTGTGGAAAGTTGTGTAACTTGTGTATAGTCTGTACTCTGTACGCTAGTCGCTAATAGGTATCGAGTATCGATAAACATTATTGTTATAATTGATCTTATACTACTCGGACTAAGAATCAAAGGTGGACTTGACAACCGCGTACACCCGAAAGGGACAAAGATAGAGTACTTCAAAACGCAGGGTTACCAGGTCATCAAAATATTACCCGTTTTTTTTTTTTTACTGACGCATGATGGCTTCGTTGTATATTATATCATCCTATCCTATTAACAGAGGAGCCCAGAATGCTAATTGTGCTGTCACTTCCACCTTTTGAAGACCTATTGGATCTTGAAGATTAGATGCTAAAAGGAAAAATCTTCATAATTATGATGTTTACTTTTTAGTGGCGGGGGGAGCGTATAAGGATTTTCAAAAATAATTCTCGAGAGCGTCAGAATTTGATAGCGCATATAGTCTACAAAGTTCTGTTTACAGAAATATTAATCTGACGGTTGCTCTTTGTGGAAAGCTGTGGAAAGCTGTAAGAGGTGTAAAGAGGTAGACATTTTGAAAAAAAAATCTCGGGCGTGTCAGTAATTAAAGAGAAGTGTTAATTGTGTTGAGCTTATTAATAGGTTGTCTCCCGTGAGGTTAGATCTAACCTCAAATTATTTATCTACGCATATGTCACGATCTCATCCGTTTTGTAGTCTGTTGTCTCCCGCGCGGTTATATCTACACGACAAATTTTTTCTCCGTTGTTTCCCGCGCGTTTAGATCTAACCTCAGGTAATTAACTCGTTTTGAAACCTTATTTAACAAAAATAGAGCTTAAAATAGTTTACAGGCGTATTTTAGTATATTCAGTACGAAATTAGATACCAATTAGACCAAACATTAATTTAGTTTTCATATAAGTTTTCCAAGATTCAACCAGTCAAAGTCTTCACTTTCGTGTAGACGTTTCATTTTTTATTATTGTTAAGAATTACCTAATTCTAATATTTTGTAATGGCAACATTGGTTACAATGTCTTTTGTTATCTACGATTTTTGCTCTCATAGACTACCTTTTGTTCTTCTGTAAAAGAAATGTGAAAAGAATACACGTGACTGAATGAATCAATGAAACAGCATTTTATTTATCCATGTTTTATTAAATGAACCTGCACATCAAGAAGAGAAAGTTTCCAGTCTACTTTCAATAAATAACAAATGGCGACCGATGGTACGAAAACTACGAAATCCAACAACATGGATACTGCTATCAAGGTAAGAGCGTCAGTCCGTGGCGTCTTCACCAAAAAAGCGAATGGCTTCGAATCCTTGCTGGAAGAAATAAAAGCCCCGTTGATAACTGACGAACAGATTGCCGCAGTAAATGCTGAATATAAGGCGATTAAAGAAATGCGGAATAAGTTGGTCACATGGGACGATAAAATTTGTGCTCACATGCAAACGGAATTCGAAGAAGAAAAATTCGAAAAAGAAATAGAAGATGCAGAAAAATACACCTCAAGATGGTTTTTGATAGAATCAAAATTCGATTTATTTCAATCGAACTTCATGAAAAACCAAAAACAAAATGGCGGTCAAGAACCTAAAAGTCCCAAAACTAAATTGCGTTTGCCCAAATTAGAAATAGCGAAGTTTAGTGGGAACCTAAAAGAATGGCTACTATTTTGGAGCCAATTTCGAAAAATACATGAAGATGACTCAATAGATTCTGAGTGTAAATTCGTGTACTTATTACAATCAATAGAACCTGGCACTGAAGCCAGACAGCTAGTGGAAAGTTACCCGTTAACAGCAGAAAATTATCCTATTCTTATCGAACACTTGAAATCTCGATATGCAAGAGAAGATATTCAAACACAACTATATGTAAGGGAGCTGCTTAACATAATAATGAACAAAAAACAAGTAAGTTTAATTTATTTATATGACAAAATAAGTGCTCAACTTAGATCATTAGAATCCCTCGGAGTAACAAAAAAGAATGCAGTATTTATTTTACCAATGGTAGAATCGGCACTCCCCGAAGACATATTAAGAATATGGCAAAGGACAGGCAGTCATGATAATAATATGGAAATTGAACTTAATAACTTGCTTACCTTTTTGAAGACGGAAGTTGAAAATGAACAGCGTCTAAAAATGGCCAGAATGAGTTTCAACCCTGAAAGCAACCCGCAGACAGCAACTTGTTTAGCAGCTAGTAGTAATAGTAGAAAAGAAGATGAAAAAGTAAAATTATGCATATGGTGTGACAAATCAAACCACGGTAGTTTAGAATGCTACAAGCTACAAAAACTTACAGTGAACCAGAGAAAAGAAATTGTTATAAAGAAAAAAGGCTGCACTGTTTGTTTAAAAACTGGTCATAACTATAAAAATTGCAAGGCTTTTGTCAAATGTATTATATGCAATAAAAAGCATTCTACTGTTTTGTGCAACTCGCTGAACAAGATAACTCAAGATAAACCGGAAAATCATGATTCTAAGACAACTAATACTACAACAGCGGCTTCTACCTCACTGATGTCAACAACACATACAACTTTACTCCAAACATTAATTGTTGATATTGAATATAAAGGACAGAAAATACCTGTGCGTGCACTCTTTGACAGCGGTTCTCAGAAAACCTATATTAAAGTGGAAATAGTGAAGAAATTGAGAATTCCTGAAGTGAAGAAAGAAGTACTTACACATTCATTGTTCGGAGGCACGGAGACCAATTCAAGATCATATAGTGTATACAAAATCAAGATTAACAGTTTGGACAGTACATATTCAACGGAGATAGAAGCATTAGGACAAAATACAATCTGTAATAATGTACCTAGGTTTACATCTAAAGGTTATAATTTAATTAATGTTCTTAGGGAAAAACATGTAACTTTGACCGATACTAACCTGTATTCTGATGAGATAGCACTCCTAATAGGAGCAGATTGTTCTGGTATGTTTGCTACAGGACAAATAATTCAGCTGCAAGAAAACGGGTTAGTAGCCATAAAAACTAAACTTGGGTGGACTCTGCAGGGCAAGCAGGTAAGCTGTAATGTTAATAATATAACCTCAACATTATTCTGTTGTACTAACGATAATAATTTTTCGGATTTCTGGTCACTTGAGACTATAGGTATTTTAGATCCAGCAGAAAACAAGTCTAAAGAAGCATTCACGGAAGAAATAATACAAAATTTTGAAGACTCTGTCCGAGTGACTGAAGACAACCGATATGAGGTAAGACTTCCATTTAAAACTGGTTATGAAGATCTTATGCCTAATTATAACTTAGCAAAAAAGAGGCTTCAGTCTGCTACTCAAAAAATTAGCGCTAGTGGTAATTTAAAAAACTACCATAATGTTATTCAAGAATGGCATGACTCAGGTATAGTTGAAAAAGTACTAGACTCAGAAACTGAACGCGAAAAAGGTCATTATTTGCCACATAGGGGAGTTATAAAGGAGTCTAGCTTAACATTTACTTTGAGGCCTGTTTTCGACGCCTCGGCAAAAGATAAAAATGGTTTATGTTTAAATTCATGTCTAGAAAAGGGACCAAATCTTATTTATCGCATTCCAAATCTATTAATTGGCTTTAGGACAGGCGCCATAGGCATCACTGCCGACATACAAAAAGCATTTTTACAAGTTAGCTTACCCCCTGAAGATAGGAATTTCCTAAAATTTCTGTGGTGGGAAGATGAAACCTTACAAAACATTACAACATATAGACATTGCCGGGTTGTATTTGGACTTACTTCAAGTCCATTTTTATTATCTGCGACATTAATCTATCATCTTAATAAAGTGGCTGGTCCGTATGCAGAACGACTAAAAAATTCTTGGTATGTAGACAATTGTCTGACTAGTTTAGAAACCGAAGAGGAAACCCTGCGGTTCATCAAAGAAGCTAAAGAAATTATGCAAGCGGCCAAGTTTAATCTACGCATGTGGGTGACCTCCCCCATGAAAATAAACGAGGCAGGTAAGGACGTCATTTCTGTCTTAGGTCTTAACTGGGACACTACATCTGACCAGTTATATTGTAATACTACAAACTTACCTGCATTTCAAGATATAAAGGGTGTCACAAAAAGAGAATTATTGTCGCTGACCCAAAGAGTTTTCGACCCGATAGGGTACACAGCTCCGGTAATGTTGCTTCCAAAATTAATCTTACAAGAATGCTGGCGCAGAGACTTGTCATGGGATGAACCCTTGCCCTTAGAATTGCTAAATAAATTTTTAGATTGGTACAAAGATCTGACTTACCTCCACAACTGCAGAATCCCAAGAAGGCTAACAGCAGATAATATAAAAGAAAGTGAGTTAAGTTTACATTTAATGTGTGATGCCAGTAAAGATGGGTATGGGGCTGGCGTTTTATTAAGAGCTGAAAAAGATAAAAAAGTTACAGTCGAACTGATAATAGCTAAAGCAAGAATCACGCCTCCCAAGAAAATTAGCATACCCAGATTAGAATTATTGGCTGCACTGATAGGATCGCGACTTTTAAGTAATGTAAAAGAAAATAGTTATTTTGAAAAATGTCCTACTTACTGCTGGTCTGATTCCAGTGTTGTATTATGTTGGTTAAAGAAAGAGCTGCCTCTTAACAATTTTGTAGGAAATAGAATTAGAGAAATCAGGTTAAAAACTAATATTAATGATTGGCGTCACGTTCCAGGCACAGAAAATTGGGCGGATCTTGCATCAAGAGGCTGCACTGCCAAAGCGCTCCTAGACTGCCGCTGGTGGGAGGGGCCAAAATGGTTACACCTCACACCGCAACACTGGCCTGTATCTGAAGTGACTGCTGATGAAATAGATGTATATGCTGAAATCAGAAAGACAGTTTGTAACACAGTTTGTACTAATGAAAGCTTAATAACCAGATTAGAAAGTAGAATTTCAAAATATACAAAATTTGTAAGGGTAGTGGCATGGATTATGAGATTCATATACAACACACAGCATGCTAACAGTAAGAAAAAAGGAGAAATAAACTATAATGAATATGAAAAGGCAGAGAAGAAAGTTATTAACTTAATTCAACAGAGTAATAAAGAATATTTAGATAAAGAATGTAGAAATTTAACAAAATTTACTGATGAAGAAGGAAACATAAGAATAAAAACAAAACTTACCTTGTCAGACTTCCCAGAAACAGTGAAAACGCCATACCTCGTGCCGGCGAAACATGCAGTGGTGAAGTTAATGGTGAAGCAGCGTCATGAGCAGCTACAACACGCAGGTACCAATCAGCTTATTGTAGACTTAAGAGCAAGATTCTGGATCCTTGGCGTAAGGCGATTGGTAAAATCTGTGATAGGTCGTTGCATGGTATGCAAAAGATACAAGTCCAAACCATTCCTTGCACCAACAGCGCCACTTCCATTAGAGCGAGTAAATAGTTCGGCGCCCTTCCAGAATACTGGAGTCGACTTGGCTGGCCCTCTCTTTCTTCGTAATGGAGAAAAAGTTTGGATCGTTCTATACACTTGTGCGGTGTACCGCGCAGTACATTTGGAACTAACGAAATCTCTCTCCACAGAAGCGTTCCTCAGGACCATGCGCAGATTCATAGCGCGACGCGGCCGTATGGATATAATGATGTCTGATAATGGCACCAATTTTCATGGAGCCAAAAATTTGCTTTCCTCTTTAGATTGGGAGGAGATTGAGCGGTATTCAACCATACGTCGAATTCAGTGGAAGATGAATGTGCCTACAGCTGCCTGGTGGGGTGGCTTCTGGGAAAGACTCATACGTTTAATGAAAGAACTACTGCGCAGAATAATAGGTAAGGCCTCATTGTCATTTGACGAACTACATACGCTGGTGTGCGAATGTGAAGCAGTTATTAATGGGCGACCATTGACATATATTAATAATGATAACAGTAACTGCCTGGAACCTTTAACACCAGCTCATTTCTTATTACCCGCAGTTCACCCAGTAACTGAAGTAAGTGATTTTAATCAGATAGATAGTAAAAACTTAAATGCCAGATTAACATATATACAAAAAGTCAGAGAGCAGTTTATGGACCGTTTTAAGACCGAATACTTAACACTCCTAGTTCAAAAAGGTAAGGAAATACAAAGTAATATTAACATTGGAGATGTTGTACTCATCGAGACTACAGAAAAAAGAACAAATTGGCCCTTAGGTGTAATTCAGAAACTGTTAACCGGCAATGATGGAATAATGAGGACTGCTGAGGTAAGAACTTTCCTAGGTACTAAAATTAGACCTATCCAACGTCTGTATAACCTGGAGATCTCATCAGGGTCTGACCTTCCTGTTAGTAGACAGTTACCGTTTTTGGGTGGCAAGGAGCAAAGAGTTGCAGCAGGTCAACCCACTAATTCTAAAAGTATACCTGATAATGACATATCAAATAAAAATTCTGAACAGAGTGATATCTCATCAGAAAAATTAGAAATTTTAAGCAATCCATCTTCCAGATGCGGTAGACAACTTCGAATGCCTGCCAAATTGAACATCTATAAGATGTATTGAAATGTATGTGTAATATGATACTTGTTTAAACTGATAAGATCTATATATAACCTTATCAGTCTTATTACTTTTAAGATGAATAGATTTTGATCTATTTATATGTTTTGTATACTGATAATAACATTGAAATGTTTGTATTCTTGTGTTGATAAACAATTTTTAAAATATGCTGAAAATTCTGTAATATGTTAAAAACTAAATAATGTTCATTTTTTATTGTTAAAAAAAAAAAAAAAATGTTTGATATTCTCTATCAAAATAAACTATGATAGGATAGGACTAGAATTTTAAGTTTATTTTTTCAGAATTAGCAAAATTGTAATTTTGTATGTAAGTAATAATTTAGTATTATTTTAGCAAAGTCAAATTTGTATTACAGCGCCATCTAATAGTGAGTGGCTTAACTAATTTTGATAGGTTGATGTCAGCTGACATTTGACAGCCAATTGTGACAGTGACGTGTAAATGTCAACTGACAGTTAAGGATACGTTCCGAAATGCGTTAATGTTTTGATTAGTGCTGACTTACAGTAAATATTTTCTTTTTCTCTTTTGGCGTTGGAGGATGTTAAGAATTACCTAATTCTAATATTTTGTAATGGCAACATTGGTTACAATGTCTTTTGTTATCTACGATTTTTGCTCTCATAGACTACCTTTTGTTCTTCTGTAAAAGAAATGTGAAAAGAATACACGTGACTGAATGAATCAATGAAACAGCATTTTATTTATCCATGTTTTATTAAATGAACCTGCACATCAAGAAGAGAAAGTTTCCAGTCTACTTTCAATAAATAACAATTATAGTATTTTATTATAGTGTTTTTCTTAAACTTTATTACGAAAAGGTAAGTTACTGTTATTTTTTACAGTATTTATATCATAAAGATGACAGCAAACACAATCATTGGCTGTTCTAATGTCCGTACCTACAAAAAAAACTCAAATAGAAAATGTACTTAGACAAGTAGATGACCTTTACAACATTTTCAACGTGCGATATTTTATTTTTTTCCTTGAGACCTTAGTAAAAAATGTAATTATTGTAAAGTAAATTCATTGCAGATTACGCATTAGTTACTGTTTTGGTAATATATTCCGTAAATATTTTGTTTTACATAGGTAAATGTGAAATGGCTGTTTTTCTACTTACACATATTCAAATTTGTTTATGTGTGCGTGAGCTTCAAAATGGCCGGTTAACGTTTTTCAAACACAGAGTGATTGTTTTTGCGTTTTCAACCCGAACAAGTAAAGTTTGTGAAATTATACTTTTAAGCGACTTCAAAAAAGGAGGTTTCTTAATTCGACCGTATATTTATATTTTTAAGTGTGTTCGCGGATAACTTCATCGTTTATAAATTCGTCGATTGTGATAATTCTTTTTTTGTTGGAAAGGAGATATTTCATGGGGCTAAGCTTTAGAAAGACGGACATCGATTTATGGGGTTTTGTGGGGTGAGTGGGGGAGGGGGGGGTAACCGTCTGGTACCACTCCCACCATGAGCGGAATCGATTTATGGGGTTTCTGGGGAAGAGCGGGGGGGGGAGGGCTACTCTCTGGTACCACTGGATTTATGAGGTTTTGGGGGAAGAGGGGAGAGGGAGTGGGGTGGCTTATCCTCTGGTACCACTCCCACTCCCAGTAATCCCATGGTTATGGAGATATCACGGTTAAAGTTTTGAGGTTAGGATTGTTAAGTCTTTAGACTTACCGAATAATGTTGTTTATTAACCGACTTCCAAAAACGGAGGAGGTTCTCAATTCGACTGTATTTTTTTTAATGTATGTTAGCTCAGAACTTTTGACTGGGTGGACCGATTTCGATCAATTTTGTTTTAAATGAAAGGTGTAGTGTGTCATGTGGTCCCATTTAAATTTAATTGAGATCTGACAAGTACTTTTAGAGTTAAGTATATCTAATAATGCGTATGTACTTGACTACTTTTTCGTCGACCTACGGTGTATTATGCAGCATAACTTTTTACTCGGTGTACCGATTTGGATGATTCTTACTTTAATCGAAAGCTAATACTTGTCATGTAGTTTTGTTTAAATTAGATTGAGATCTGATTACAACTTTTTGAGTAATCTTTAATAGCGCGATTTACTTGACTATTCTTATTACGTCTATATTTATCAGGGCCGAGCCGCCCCTGTGTGCGATGTGTGCGGTGCACACAGGCGCCAAGACAATAGGGGCGCCGCCATCGAAATTATTTTTGTTACACTTACTCAAAAACATATAATAATAAAAACTAGGCAAAATTAATGTGGACATTGATATAAACAACTTAAGGGGACAGGGCTATGATAATGGATCAAATATGCGCGGTAAGAATAATGGTCTTCAAAAAAGATTGCTGGATCTAAATCCTCGCGCTTTCTATGTACCATACGCTAGCCATTTTAATAGTAAACGACGCTGCCACTCTCAATCATTACACGACTGTTTTTTTTAGTAATGTATAAAAATTACATAAATATTTTTCGTCCTCTACCAAAAGATGGGATTTATTAAAAAGTATGTCTTTAATCTGGCCTTAAAGCCATTGTCTGAAATAAGATGGTCAAGAAGAATAGATGCTGTTTTAGACGCTGTTTACAAATTTACCAGAAATTTCTGATGCCTTATATGAAATATCAAATGGTATAATCATATTATGATCAGAAGCCAAAATATGACGCTAAATGTCTAGCAGAAAAAAAATGCTCCTTTTTAATCATTTGTTCACTAAATATATGGCATATGATATTGACAAAAGTAAATTTTGTGAGCAAAATTCTGCAGTCCATTGATATGAATATGCATATGCAAGTTGCCTTAGATGCGCCTTCAACGAGATTTTAGAAATTTTTAATAAAAATTAAAACCCACGCAAATTTTGAGGAAATTGTAAATGATACTGCTATGAAAATTCCTGAAAAATTTGACGTCGAGTCTGAATTTGAAACTTCGAAATCCTGCCCCTAAGACGTCGTAAAACTCCAAAGAGTTTTGATTATAAACGCGAAGACCACGGAAGTGACCACGGAGCTAAAACCAGTTGGTTTTAGCTATTTAGGAAAATATTATCTAAGTATTTAAAATTGGATAACATATATTATTTTGGTCAAAATTAACAAATAATCAAAAAAAATGAAAAAAAAATTGCTGTGTAATTTACAGCAGTAAAGAATATAGCCACCCACTCTCTTCCCAAGGATGCCGTAAGAGGCGACTGAGGGCAGTCTGCGCAGACTGCGACACAGTTCCACTACCACCTTGGAACTTAAAAAGCCGACCGATGGCGGACCATCCAACTACTGGTTTTGAAATACACAGGTCGATGACAAACCAACCACCTACCCGCCTGCTAGTGGTGACTATGGGCAAAACACATGAGTTCATGCCGTTTTTGGCATGAACTTGCGGAGGCCTATGTCTAGCAATGGACTACGATGGGCTGAAGTGAAAAAAAATAAGTTGAAACGAAGATTCGTGAAGAAAAGAGGCGCTTCATAGGTTTCGCACACAGGCGCTGTGGGAGGTCGGCGCGGCCCTGATATTTATTATCTATTATTATACTGTCTAATGGGTTTGTTGCGACATCTCTTCTCTTCTCATAAGTTGTGTTCGTTAATAAATGATATTTAAAAAAAATGCTGCCTTTTTATTTGTACATGTCGTTCACAGGATTACTGCATCATTTCATCTGAAAAACTGAAAATAAATAGATATCTGTATGTTGTAAAGATCAATCCCATACTGAGCCATACAATTTTATTTTACTTAATCGAAAAAAAAAACTTTTTGTTTTAAGTGAAACTTCTTTAGCCGCATGAGGGTAAAATTTGAGACAAAGGCAACGCATATCGTAAATGATTTTATACCACATTGAATACACGAGTTCTCATCCGATCACCGAATTTAAGCAACATCGGGCGCGGTCAGTACTTGGATGGGTGACCGCCTGGGAACACCGCGTGATGTTGTCTTTGTTTCAATTAGTTTGCCAAAGAATTTTCACTTCTGTAAAGTGTACTATGTTCGCACGCAATTTTTTTTAATGTAACTAGATCAGCAAACAAGCGTACGGCTCACCTGATGGTAAGCGATTACCGTAGCTTATAGACGTAAAAAATGTTATTTTGGTATATGTACCGGGTATACATCCATAAAAATTTAGTCAAAGCGGTTATTTTAATATTACAAACAGACACTCCAATTTTATTTATTTGTATATATATAATATATTATATATTATTATTACATAACGTATTTATTACATAAACAGCCCGAACCCATTAACTAAAAATTCATTTATTGGACAAAAACTACGTTTATATTGAAAACGAGCATAAAATGCATTGAAGGAAAAAGAACATGCTGTAGATTTTGTGTCATACATTAACCAAGGTCAGTAACGTCACCCCATGCCTATCAATTTCTGCACCGTTATGCTCTATGTTTGGATCGAGATTTCTTATTTTCTTAATAAGAAAATTGTATACATATTATACACCGATGCAAAGTGTATTTTGTGTACTTTATGAATATTTATAATGATATTTGTCGAGAATAGGTAAAATATGTATAGTTTGCTTTCAAAAAAATATCCTAATTTCTCGCCCTCTTTTGATATTATTGTCCAAAAAATATTGTTTTCAGTTTTATCGTTGCGTTCTTCATCTTCAATACTAATTTTGATTAGTTTTTCTAAATTAACTATGAAGTAGAAACCCCGTACCTAAGGTAATTGCTTTACAAGGTGTAATTGAAATGTCGATCGTGATTCAAGCGCTCTTAATCTAGACCACCTATTTTCAAGTATAAAAAAGAAACTTTGAACTGTATCACAATTTATTTATTTTGCTGTTAGAGCTAGATAGATACTATTGGGAAACAGAATAAGTAGAATCAACGACAAATGTATCATAATACTTTATTTTTTTCGACATGTTTTTGCACCAAGGCCACTTTTTCTCTCTCCCTCTGAAACAAGCGCGATTTTATAATTGATATACGCACATGTACAACACTTTTTATACAGTAAATTAAAGCTTAGTTCATACTCTTCAAAATAATATAAGCGTTTTGGTTTTAAGTGTAGAAACTTGTGAGTTATGAGGAAAAAACTACGACTCAAGTAACGCGCGCTTATCGAATCATATTACCGCGGGAAATGCGAGGTCAGCGCCGTGCGGGCGGTGCGGTAGACTCAGTGCTGAGGTTAGATCTAACCTTGCGGGAGATTACGGGAGTTCGCGCTGGGCGAGTCCGGTATACCAGAGGTTAATAAAAAGACTTCACTTTTATATATTTTATTTAATTTGAACAGCACTAGGAACTCACAAAATTATAATGTTAATACTTCAAGATGTAGTTTTTCCTGGAGTCCAATTTCTTCGACCTGTTGATTTTATCCATGAATCATGCGGTACCGTGTCTTTTTGGAATCTGAAAACGAATATAATTTATCACACCATACACTAAATTTTATATAATCTCCTTAATATCATATTTATGTATTACGTAGTAAGAAAATACTGATTATAAACTATAAACTTGTTATGTAATGGAGGAAAAGAATGGAACCACTTGTTAAAAGTATTAATGAAACTACTAGGCTGGTTTACAACTTTTAACTGAATATCTTTGAACAATATTTATAAGAAAACCGAAATAAATACTTAATTTTCTCTATTAAAAAAAATAAACAAAAAAATGCCCATAAAATTAACAAAATTATGGGTAATTTTTATTTGTAACTACTGGTATCCCTAAAATAAGAATAATCCGATAAAATTTAAAAGTCGCACAAAATGGCCGCAAGACATTAACATTTCACCGTATTTGACGATTACTTGTGTATTACTAAACTTATCCGGTTAATACTAAATACATCATTAATTAAAAACGATAATTTCAGACATTTCTTAGGCCGCATTTCCACCTGCAAGCAAACTCGTGAAAGTCTTGCAGAAGTTCCTTGCTGTATCGTTTACATGTTCCTGCAATTTATTTCTGCAATCACTGTCGCGCGAGAAGCTCGCGGTTCATACTGTCGCAACTTATCGTGCAGGTATTTACACACGAAAGCTTACGTGTGTCGCTATCAGAACTTTCGCAATTTTTTCTATTCTATACCAATACTCTGAGATCATGACGTCAAGACGCGTACGTGTAGCAGCTGCATTAACTATTTAATATTTTGTTGTTGAAAAAGAAAAAAAGATCAATTTGGGTTAGAGAATGGATTTCTAGGAGACGAGAAGCTGGTGTTTACCATAATTTACTACGCGAAATACAACTGGAAGATGGACAGCAGTATTTCAATTTTATTCGTATGACCGCAGTCGATTTAGAAGCGCTATTAACTGTATAGTTTCTTCACGCGACCATTCACGACTTTGTCGTTGACTCATTCTTCTCATAAAAAAAATCAAGCCGTGCGTGCGATACTTGCTGCGAGATATACGAAACTAGACCGATAAGCAGCGAGATCTGTCGCGAGTCGACGCGTACATGCTTAGACATGCTTTCGCAAGTACTCGCAGGAAGCGCTTAACAAACTGTCGCGACAGCACTTGCTACGGGGTTTACACTTGCAAGCTGCTGTCAGACAGACTGTCGGACATTTCTCGCGGAAGTTATCTTGCAGGTGGAAACGCGGCCTTAGTGTAATCCTGCATATTAGATCTTGACATTGTGTATTCTAATTTTTTTTTTTTTATGTAACTAGGTCGGCAAACAAGCGTACGGCTCACCTGATGGTAAGACCGTAGCCTATAGACGCCTGCAACACCAGAAGCATCGCAAGCGCGTTGCCGACCTTATCCCCAATCCCCCCCAGGAGCTCTGGTCACCTTACTCACCAACAGGAACACAATACTGATTGAAAACATTATTATTTAGCTGTGGTCTTCTGTAAGGTCGAGGTACTGCCCCAGTCGGGCTGCTCCATATTTTGAGCAGAAAATTTCCTGCTGTACCCTACCTCAGTAAAAAGGAAAGGAAACTTTAATTGTCTTTACAAATCAAACGACTCAAAACAAAGAAAATCATACTTACGAATGAAAGGTTATGTTTTCTAATTTACGCTCACTGCGACTTTTACAGCCAACTACACAGCAATGCACCATAATTATTGCTTTCTCCTCACTTTTAACTCTAAATTTAACATAAAAACAAATGAAAATCAATTGAAATTCGCAGTGAATGACGATTATAAATATTCGCGTACGATTTGTTGGAATTGTTGGGCAGTGGGCACAGTTCGCAACTGTGCCCAACAAAAAAAAGTGAAACTATGACAAAGACAAAAAAACATGCTGTTGTCCTTATCACTCTTTGGAACTTTCATATATACTTGGCCTGCTCTTACATGGTATTGTTATTTGGATGTCAAGTCCACCTTGATACTTAGTCCGAGTTATACTATTAAACGAGCAATTCTTGTATATATATATATATATATATATGGGACGTTCTTCTTTTTTATCGACAATGACTTGTCTCCTCCGTAAAAAAGTAAATATATTGCTCCTAAATACCAAATTTCTTATATTTTTTTTATCAAAATAAACTTGATGAGGCAATAATTATAATATCTTCAAAAGAAGATTTTAATTAATCATATTTTTTACAAAATTAGTGTGACATAGTATACGAAAAGCGTAACGGAGGTGTTTTACATACAAATAAAGTATGTCCCTCTATGAGCACTAATGTAAACAAACTGCTGTCGTGAAAAAATATCACATTGAAAGTTTCTATCCAAAAATATTTACTGAACTACTTAACCTTTGTTATTAAATTAATAAGAAGAAATAATTTTTAATGTTACTATTATTAAATAAAAAAAATATTTTATTGGCTGTCTCCCGACGTACATGATTTTTGTTGCTACCTTCTGTCATTCATTTTATGGTACAAAATAACGTGCGTTAACGATTTTGATCTTGGTCACTAAACAAGAGAATAATCCCTCTCCACCCCGGATCCGCGCTATGCGTCCCTCCGCCCTGGCATTACCAGTCAGTCGCTCGAAAGCAGTAAAAGGAGGTGCGAGTGTTTATTTAGCGATCGCTCTGTCACGTAAGTTACTACTTCCAAATGTTATTGTAATTTATGTGATTTGATGTTATTTTATTGATTTCTGATAAATATTTCACATATGACCAGTTTTCTGCGTAAATTATAATTAGGAACATTCTGAACATCTCAAACACTACTATTTTACACGTCTGTCACGAAGCACCTCTGTCCCAAAAATGTGACAAGGTGTTAGACCTCGTGACGGAGTGGTCATTTTTGTATGGAGCTTAGAACCTTAGTTAATTTTAATAATAGATGATTGTTACTTTTCTTACGGTGGTTATTATATCGTCAATTATTTTGTTAATTTAAAGTGTTACCATCAGATAAATTGAAAAATTGCATTATCTACGGCTGAAAAACAGGACGGTGTCGTGAAACAAGGAAACAACCCTGAAATCGACACAAAATTAAAAAGTAGAGTAAGTGAAAAGATATTGCAAGACTAAATTAATATATCTACCGATGGATGGTTATTGTTTTCTAAAATTAAACATTGTTATAAGGTTAACTTCGTTCGGCGGGTAAACATTATTTACCACTCCGTAGCTTTGTATACAACTCTGTCACAATTGTCCACCTTATAATTTAATTTCAAAGTAATGCATGAACCACTCCACTGGCAAAATTTACAAAAATAACGTTTTCTTGTATTACATGCTAAACAATAAAGGTATTCACTAGATTTTCAAGCTATTTTATTGGGTGACTTTCATAATATTAAACAGTTTTTTGTCTTAAGAAACAAAAATGTGACAGAGTGGTATTGGATATATATTTTTTAATGTTTATTTTAAAAATTCCGTCCAATGGAGCTAGATACAAATAAATGTTTATATTCTTGATAAAAAAAGTAATAAGAAACTGAAGATCTGATTTTAAATGAGAAATTAAAAAAATAAGTATTTTTGTGACTGAGGTGTTATTTTTTGATACCATTCCTACGAAATTTGAAATAAAACAAAAATTACAAATAATACTTCGATGCATTATATATTTTTGAAATCTAGAATAACGAGGCAATGATTTAAATCACATTTTACTAAACAAATCACATGTTTATTTTTTTTTTAAATATAAAAATTTGCCGGTCTGATGTCGATAAAAAAGAAGAACGTCCCATATATATATATATATATACAGGGTGTCCCGCGATAAAGTGCAACCCCGAAAGGGGGTGAAACTAGACCATAAATTATCGACAAAAAACATAGAAAAAACTTTTTAAAAAAAATATTTTATTTTTTATTGACGAATTAAGATTTTTATATCTTACCTAGACTCTATGTACAAAAAATGATGATTTCTTCCAAAGTAGTGGGTCGATTACTTTAAAATAAAATAAAATATTACGCCACGTACTTGGCGGTAAGGATAAAATAAAAATTAGCTGGCAAAAAAGTGGCATTATGTCTTTAACTATGCTTCTTGTGAAAAAAAATCCATTTTTTATGACTGTTTTTTTCAATGATCTCTAATTTTCTCAGAATTATGCCCCCAATACCAGGAAATTTTATGATTTATTATTATTTCTTACCATATTGCCATTCAAATAAAAAAAAAATTACGCCTGTATCCCAAAAAACACGTACAAAAATCATCATTTTTTGTACAAAGAGGCTACGTAAGCTATGTAAAAATCTCAATTCGTCAGTAAAAAAAATAAAAAAAATTTTTTTAATTTTTTTAATTTTTTTCTGTTTTTTGTCGATAATTTATGGTCTAGTTTCACCCTCTTTCGGGGTTGCAGATTATCGCGGGACACCCTGTATATATATATTATTATTTTTTTCTGAATCTCGGAATCGGCTCCAACGATTTTCGTGAAATTTAGTATGCAGGGGATTTCGGGGGCGAAAAATTGATCTAGCTAGGATTCATTTAAAAAAAATGTCGTTTTATCCCTGTTTTTAGGCAATGAAAAAATATCATTAGAATACGAAGCTTAATTTCACCATTTATTAATATAGCTGTAATAGCGTAATAAGGAAAGCGACGGATTTCAAATCGTTTTGACCCGGGTTCGAATCTCAGTCTCCAGATTATTATTTTTTTTTTCTTTTTTTTTAATTTCACTCGTGATTTATTATTTAAATAAAATTAAAATATAAAAATACCGAAAAAAAAAACAAAAAAAAAAATACCGAGCTGGGCTCGGTCACCCAGGTACTATTATATTAATAGTATAAAGCACGAAGGTATAAAGTACAGATGGCGATTTACAAGATTTTAAAGATATTACATTATTATAAGTTTAGCTTTACATTATACTGCATTTCACCTAAAGCGCAACGCAAACAGAAGAAGGCGAGACGAAGGTAAGGTACAGTAGTGCTATTCTGTAAGAACATTTTCGTGTCTCGACAGCGGAATCCGCGGTGAGAAATCAAATTCGTATTCTTTAAAACTCGACAGTCCCGGTAGCGCCACACTGGTGAGTGTAGCGACGAGTCGAACCCTGTTGCGTGAGAAAGTTGACATTAATAGTATGAGTAGGTTTGAGTATGAGTATCGGTATTCTGTGTTTACAGAATTCCAAATCAAGGTCAAGTGGGTTTTGCTTTCGAAGTGAGGTCTGTCACTCAGGTGAAGCTCGATATCGAAATGGTTTTTTACAGAATAGCACTACAGATACGGCGCAGATACGGTGCAGGCGCGATATCTGCGCAAACAGACGCGGGGACGATACGGCAAGATTAGTCATTATAGAGCGTGATACTGACGAGATAATATAACATGTATTCCTCTTCAGACGAAGATGAAGATGCACTGGCTTTGCTACAGATTATTAATTTACAGCAAAGACAAAGAAGGTATTGGATGCATCCAGTGTGGAGAGAAGCAGAAGAGCACAGGTTCCATAAGATAATGGAAACTTTATATAAATATCCATCGTTTTCGCACAGTTTATAAAATGTCACTGGCATGTTACCATATCATATTGCCAAAAGTAAGAGAAGGACTTCGGAAGCAAGTTACTAAATGGAGGAAAGAAAGACTACTGATAACTTTAAGGTAAGTGAAACTATTTTTTACAGTTCAAACTTTTATTGACAAATCAAAAGATGAAAATAAATCAAAGATATAAATTCAATATCGTCACGCATCCTGTATACAAAGCGACGTACATCTTGCGAAACTATCTGTTCGTGACTGACTGAAGGCGGCAAGTGGACGGCGCAGGCATGCCGCTCCTCGCCCCCCGTCACGTCGCCAGCAGATGTGATACCGGTAAGGCGCAAGCGGCGTCTCGCATTAGATACAGTATGAACAAAGATACGAATACAAAAAATACAAAATAGTTTATTGATAATAATATTATAAGTTTTAACAAACAAGTCGCAAGGGCGGCAAGTGTACTGGGTGGTAACCCGTGTTACTGGTTACCCCGCTCATCGACCGAGGCTTACAATATTAATCAATATCACAACAATATAAAGGGAATTAAAAGTAAATGTTATGCTATATAACTTGATAAAATATAAACATATTATTCATTAAAACTTTCTCTTTTTAATAACTTTTTTGGAAATTGGTTGAAATTATACGATAAAAAAGGAGGGAAGTTAGTACCTACTCGATAATCTTAAAAACAACCGAAAGGATGTGCAATAAGTGTAATTTGCACTAAATAGCACCTTGTATAATAATACTCTGTGCCGTATCGTTCCCGCGTATGTTTGCGCAAATATCACGCCTGCATCGTATCTGCGCCGTATCTTTATCTTACCTTCGTCTCGCCTTCTTCTGTTTGCGTTGGGCTTAAGATGGGTTGGTGACACATGTCCAATTATCTCTATAGTGAGGTGACCATGCATAATTAATTTATGTGATTCGATTATCGAGTACAATTGCGGTTAACCTTTAATCGATTATTAAAAAAAAAAATATTTTTAACTTCATAATAAAAATTAATTTTCGTATTCCCTAAAGCGGACAACCAACTCCTGGACTTGACTGTTTAAAACGGTCTTCTTTGTTCTTTTCGGCATTTTACAGAACAGAACATACACACAAAATGGAATAACTAACAAAAAATAGAACATCAGAATAACAGAACTTAACAAGAATAAAACAGCAACAAATACAAGTATAACAACAATAAAACAGCTACAAATACAACTATAACAATAAGCGAGTTGACTCAATTAACAAGATGGCCGTTACGATTATTTGTTTTTGCCGATTACTACGTTTACGTGTCAATCCCTATAACTACATTAAACGTTTCGTCTCATGCCTCTAATTTTAGGTTATTATTTTTTCTGTACGTTTTTTAATTTGTTTAAAATGTAAAAACGCAATATATAGCGTATTCGTATTCTTGTCAACTTCCTCGAATCGGAGGGGCTCTTCTTGATGAACTCATTTTTTTGAGAAGAAGCCCCAAAGGCGGTGGACATGGCAAAGCCCCGATACTGTGACGAGGAACGAAATAGATTTCATCATAGCAGATAAAAGGCATATATTCAGAGATGTCTCAGTGGTTAATAGGTTTAATACCGGTAGCGACCACCGGCTACTACGGGGCACTCTGAATATATGCCTCCAAAAAGAGCGGGCCCGCTTGATGAAATCTACTCTCCGACCTACGCTGCCCCAAATACTATGTGGTTCCGAGCAGTTCCAACTGGAACTCCAAAACCGATTCGATTCGCTGAAAACTACTAGCGACGTGGACGAGATGACCGATAACGTGGTGAAAACGGTGCGTACACTGGGTCGCAGGCACTTTCCGCCGACGAAGTCAACTAAGCAGTCCAAACTTTCTCCCGAAGCCTTAGATCTGATGCGGCAGAGGCGCGAGTTACCCGCTGCTCAAGCAGCTTCGCCGGAACAGAAGGCTCTTTCCAAGAGGATACGAAAACTTGTACGCCGAGACCTCCGCTGCTCAAATACGAGAGAGATCAATACTCTTATTGAGCAGAATAGGGGGTCCAAAGTCTTCCAAAGACCATTGGGGAGAAGCCTTCTTGCGAAGCTAAAAACAGCGGATGGCAGAACCGTTTGTTCTCGCCCTCAGATTCGAGAAGAGGTCGAGAAATTTTATGGACAGCTGTACTCGTCGAGCGCACGCAAGCCTGAGACTTGGGACACCGAAGATCCACGTGCACCACTGGTGCGCCATTATTCGGAGGACATCCCGGACATCGAAGTAGATGAGATTAGTGCAGCGCTCGGGCAGCTTAAAAACGGAAAGGCCCCGGGGGATGACGGAGTTACGACTGAGCTCCTTAAAGCCGCAGGGCGACCTGCCCTAAAAGCCTTGGCAAAACTCTTTAACGCCGTCATCCACCGAGGTACCACACCGGAGGCGTGGTCCAGGAGTGTGGTGGTGCTGTTCTTTAAGAGAGGCGATAAGTCTCTTTTAAAGAATTACAGACCGATCTCACTTCTGAGCCACGTCTATAAGCTGTTTTCGAGGGTTGTTACGAATCGTCTCACCAGAAGACTCGACGAATTCCAACCACCGGAGCAGGCTGGGTTTCGAAATGGCTACAGCACCGTAGACCACATCCATGTATGTTAAATGACATTAGCCCATTTTGCGTTACCTGTTATACCGGGAGCCGGTATGGTCAACAGACAGCCCATTTTTGAGATAGACTTTTACTGTAACTGGATTTTCTCCGTATCTAGTAGGAATCAAGTCAATTCAAGTTAAAAATCTTATTGTAAATTGAATAATCTTTATTCACTTTCAACCATTTCTATATAAATACTCAATTATAGCTAACATAGTTCCGTTCATGTTTTATGAACATGCTGATAGTTACAGACCGATTTTTAGTGAAAATTAACAGAACTATTATATAATTTGTATACATAATCAATAATTACTTACCCTTCCATCGTTTTTTCTAATATTCAGCGAATCACTTCAAGATAAAACACAAGTTTTCACCAACAAAAAAAATACCTAAGTAGTCACCTAGGCGATGGCGGAGTTTTGACTGACTCTTGTTTACATTTTTAACACTAAAGCTGCGCGAGATTTTGGCTTCACTAGTCAGCCTGTTTCTTCTTTATGCATTTGTAACGTGTTAGAAAGGATAGGGTATATACAATGACGTGCTTTAGAGCGATTATGAGAACACACTTACCCATACCGGCTCCCGGTATGTCAACAGTTCCGGCGAAAATGTGTTTATACCGGGAGCCGGTGTTTCAACATACAAGAGGTTAAAGAATCTAATTTTATTTTGGAATTTTAAGAGTGCAATTTCATGTGACGCTTGACGCTGGTTTTGAGCGTCAAATTTGGTCACGTGATAATAATTGAACTATGCCGCTGCGGCATAGTTCAATCATTGCAGAATCAGTTGAAGTTTTTTTAGAGCAAAAAAGAAAAAAAAAATGGTCGGACTTTGAGAAAATGACGGTTTTTTCGAAAAAAACAAAATACTTTATATCTGGGCTTCTGAAAATTTTTTCATATATTTTTTTAAAACTACATGTAAAAACAAAAATTAAAAAAAAAATCCCATCCCAAAATGTCAATTTTTGAAAAAGTACTAGCATTTAAAAAAAGCGGTTGTTTTCAAAAATTTGTAACTTTTTTTTTTTGAGACGTGGTTTCAGCCGTTTATTATACGTCAAACATTTTGTCAAAAACAACAAATACTGAACAGCAAATACAAATAGCCAAGTGGGGACGCACCATTATATTCTCATTACGAGCAATCAGCCACGAGAAGTCGAGGAAAAGGCCAAAAGGTTCATGTAGAAGTAGAAGGAGCGTTCACAGTAGGGTAATAATTAAACGTGAGTACTTTGATGAGAACAGGCATAAGTATAAAAATCATTTTATCGAATAGTTACTATTTTCCTCTAATTGTAAAATTCCGATTAAATTTTATTCGAGTCACTCGCTTAAAAATACCATTATACCATTCGAGATACCCACGTATTGAGATGGTATTGAGTCGCTTCTCGCTTCACTATTATAGACATACTGTTAGTTTTCCAATTACAGCACTAAAGCGTATTATACGGCATAATGCTCAACGTTGAATGTTTCAACTACAGCAACGCTTTTCACAATCGAGCACTCTCAAAAGCTCAAAAGTATTGCTTTCGCTTGATGCGTGCAACTCCAACTCAGTGGGATACCAACTCAATAGCAGAAATTTAACAAGTGTTTTTTCTTTGAGTTGGCATTGATCGTAATTTTATTTATATTATCGTTAGTAATATTATTTATTGTTGAAAAAAATTTTAAAGCTTTGTCTCTTAGTTTTTTGGACTTAATAAAAAGCTAATTCACACTGTGTTAAAAAATTAATACAAGGTATGGATGAAGATACAAATAAATAAATATTGACTATTTTTTTTTTATATTCTACATAATTATAAAATTCGAATACAATTTCATTTTAAAATTTGAAACTATATAAAATTTATTTTACAGAAATATACTTTTGTCACCATTGCAATGGCTTGATCGAATCATTTAATGAAGCTGGCAATCATAGGTTTTTCTAGTAAACGAAAATTTTCTTTTAAATCAACATCCGTCTGGCCTGTTTTACGCCGAGGCAACAATGTGCGTCATTGTGGCATGTGGCTATGTCGCATAGGAAATGTCGCACATTGTAGCAAGAACCTTGCGGCACGGCAACACCTTGCGTCATGTGGCAGACTGTCGCAGCTTGTATCCGAATACAATCACAGAGTACATTGTAATAGTAGGGAATACAATGGATTTCGTGCGACATTTTTGATGCGTCAAACCAGTTTCTAGGTAGTTTTTATTGTACAACTTATTTATTTTAGAATTTACAAAATGAGATAAATCGGTCATGGAGTGGTGTAATGAAATATATTTATAATTAAAAATAATAATTACTTAATATTTTATTATTTTCTATATTTATTAAGATAAAGTATTATTTTATTATATTATTTATTTTCGGGATCAGCCATATTTTGCGGTGTCTGTAAAAATTCTACCCTATCTCAATCAATCAAGTAGGCAGACGAGTATTTTACAGCGCGACGCTTAAAAAATGTTGCCTCGGCGTAAAATATGCTGCCGCATGCCCCAATTGCCGCAATTTGTAGCATGCCACAAGATGGCGCACGCCACAAGATGTGGCATGCCACAATGCCGCACATTGTTGCCTCGGCGTAAAGCAACCTTAAGACTTTACCACATAACTACATTGAGATAATTTTCTACTCTTTGCTTTCGACAACCTGTTATCAAATATTCTATCTATGTCTCAAATAACTCATGTATTCCATTATCTTATATCTATTATAAATCTTTCACACGCAAAATAGGCGCCTAGTCGTCGATTTGCGGAAATCAGCCCGTGTTACCATACAATTACCATATCATAAATCTTTTTAATAAACTAGTTGATTGATTTAAACTCAGAGTACGATAAATCATCATCAACACTATCATCTGGGTAAGATGATTCAATTAAAAAATATATAATTCTTTTAGAACTCATTAAAAAAATACTCAAAACATTAAATAAAAATTATTGTAATAATATAAATCCAAATTACTTAAAATTGTTTTCGTCCAATTATTATTGTATACCACTTTATTTAGGGTAAACCACCCAATTGTTGGCACTTTAAGACAGATTCGTGTCAGTCTGAAATTAAATTACCATAAAATCTCATTTGCAAAACCTAGTAGACAAAACATGTGAAAAAGTAAAAGAAAATACTTTAATCTTTGTCTTTATAATCATTTTTATGTGATTGAATAGTATTAAAATAAATGTTTTACACTTAAATCCGAAAGACTACAGAAAATCCTATTATTGGCATAGAAATTCTCAATATTGGCATTTACTAGTCTAATTATTGGCACGTACTTAAAGTAGGAAATAGGTAGGTACTTATTTATCATTAAACTTATATATGTATAATTAAAACACTGTTTTACAAGGTCTGCTTTTATTTTGGTATGTTAAATACCAGTATTTAAAGTTTTCATAAAAATATTAAACATAAACTTATACATAACATTTTTATCTGGGCATTTTTCGATCCAGATAGATCTATTGATCCTGATCAAAAAATGCCCAGATAAAAACAGATAAAAACGTTGTATTTTAACGTATGAAAATTTTGGAATCCCTGTTTCAAACACACAATAGTTTACAATAACTTCCCATCAATCATCGTTTTTTATTTGAAACTTTCAGCAGAGAAAGAACGAAATTTGTTTCGTCACTATTCAAGACTCTTTTTGGGTCTAATAGAATTTCAACAAACCGTGATCTTTTAGAAATTTTACAATTGCCTGAAACCATTCTTTTATGTCATTTTCTGATACGGAAATACTTGCCGCAGTGACTGCTTCAGGAGTTCTTACAACAATATCTGGGTGTTACTTTAAGAAGAGTTTAAACCATTTGTCTCCTGGAATGTTGTCTCTGAACGGGTTAGATCAGCCGCTTTTTTATATAAATTCTGATACGCTATTCAAAACATCTTCTTTACATTTAGGGAAACCCTATCATGTCTGACATTTACGCTTCGCTACGCTTAAGCCTGTAATATCCCACTGATGGGCATAGGCCTCTTTCCCTATGTAGGAGAAGGATCAGAGCTTAATCCACCAGGCTGCTCCAATGTGGGTTGGCGAATATATTCCCTACTATGAGTGACGATCGCCATCAGGTGTACATGATAGCAACCGGGACCGATGGCCTAACGTGCTCTCCGAGGCGCGGTAGTTAGACCCACAAGGACTGCACAAACATCCAGACCACAGCAAACACCTGTATGACCAATACCAATGTTTGTCATGTGCAGGGATTGAACCCGCAACCACAGCTCAACAGGCACAAACCAGTGGTGTGACCGTTGCGCCAATGCGGTTGACATTTAACCGATTCTATATTTTATTTTCTTCGTCTGGCTTTTTGTTTTTTTTTTTCAATGTTTTTTTTAATCATGATACCGCCTACTTTTCCAATTAGTTTGCCAAAGAAGTTTCACTTCTGACATGTGTACTTTGTATTTTTATTTGTATCTTTTTCATTTCGTTTCTTCATTGTTTTCGTTGTACTCTATATGAAAAAAAAATACACCGGTTATTAGCACTCCATATTCTACTATTATGGGCACTACTGCCAATAATTAGTTTTTGCTATTGGCACTGTGGGCCAACATTTGGAAATAGCTATTATAGAAAAAAATATTGATGTGCAAACAATAATTTAATTGAAAACCTTTACAAATAGATCATAAACTCGCTTGTTGACAATATTATTAGAAATCCTAAAATTGGCACTAATGCCAATAAAAGGATTTTGATGAATTTATTGATCCATATGTTGGCACATTAAATAAATAGAATGTGATAAATAAATTAAGAAGAAAATTAATACTATTTTACTTTTAAATGCATACTGAACTTGAATAGTTTATAGTTTCCTTGTTTTATTTAGCTAAACTCTAAAGTGCCAACAATTGGAAGAGTGCCAACGATTGGGTGGTTTACCCTATATATTGACAATGTAGGTAGCTAAAAAGCCTAGGAATATTTTTCTTTCAATACAGCAGGGCTATTGCGTATCTCAACTGACAGCTCTTGTGTCGTACACTAGACGTAATGATCAACGTATGCTAAAACATTGAACTATCATTATGCGGCTAAGTCAAATAGGACCTTATACGCATGGAATATGGCTTATTTTACGATATTCTATTTTTTTGCGACTTATACACTATTTTATTTTATGCGACTTATTACACTTGCCATCTGTCTCGATGAAGTTTTAAGTTGCGATTGTTTAAGCGTATTTGACACCATTTGGTAGTGACTATAATTTTTTGAAAGACACTTCTCAATAGCAGTGTTTTAGGATAGACACTAGGGTGGACAAATAGATATTTAAAGAATAAAGTACTCCATAGATTATACACTTAATACGGGAAACGGGGAAAGTACTCAGTGTCTGTGATAGATTTGCACTACGTTGCACTACGTTGAATTGTTTAATGTTTTTGTGATTTTATATTTTTCTTTATTATTAGTTTAGTATTATTAGTTTATTCTTTGTTATTCGTTTCTTCGTGTTAAATCTTTAAATTTGTCTTTATTATTAGTTCTTTAGTATTAGTTTAGTATTATTAGTTTACTCTTTGTTATTAGTTTCTTCGTGTTAAATCTAATTGTTATAATTATGGCGCACACTTTCCTACTGGGATATGCGGACGAAAAACGTAGACGTAATATTCTTCGAATAGAAAGACGCCGTCTGCGCGACGCCAATAATCCGTTGCAGCTGCCAGAGAGAGAGTTCATTGGACATTTTCGTCTAACAAAACTTGGATTCCAACAGGTTTTGGTGGAACTTAGTCCTTATCTACCAATACTTAAACGAAATACAGGTGTTCGCAATGAACTCAAAGTAAGTAACACTGTTCCTTTACTTTGACCTGTCTTTTGCTTTTCATTATGTATTTGCAATTTACTTGTAAATTTATATTTTAATTTAAACTGTTACTATAAAACTGACTGATGATCACTTTGTCTGTCTCTCTATTGCAGATTTTGGCAGCATTAAATTTTTATGCGAATGGATCCTATCAACGGAATGTGGGTGCATCGTTTCTACGCAACCAACATTCAGTTAATGTTTGAAGGAGGTCACCGGTGCACTCAATACCCGCGAAATCCTTAGGAAGTACATAAAGTTTCCTATGACACAGCACGAAAGGGAAATAATTATGAAAGAGTAAGTTTAAATTTAAATAGATTGTTACGGTAGGTACATCAACCTACCCAATTAATCGAAAACTTTTGAATTGCTTCTTTCAGTTTTATGGAGACATTTGGATTTCCGGGTGTTATAGGTTGCATTGATGGTACACACGTGGCCTTAATCCGCCCTAAGGAGCATGAGGAGATTTATTTTAACAGAAAGAATTACCATTCCTTGAATGTTTTACTAGTAAGTGTATTATAATTAATTAATTATGATGGTAATGTATTGAGCAATACATAGCATTAAAATAAAATGTTGTTCCAGTAGTGAGTTTGTACCTGCACAATTTGATAGATCAAACTTTGTTTTGATTTCAGATTTGTGATTCTAAACTGACCATCCTCCATTCCGATGCACCATTTGGTGGTTCATCTAACGATTCCTCTGTTTGGAAGGCGTGTGCAGTTAAACCATTTCTAGAAGGACTGCTAAGAAATGGAGAGCACTGTTGGCTGTTAGGTATGCGCATTGCATATGCTACTTGTATAATAGGATACTAATTAAATACAGACAACCATTTTTATAGAAAAAAATATATTATGCACAGACAGTAATTTATCTGACAGTATGTATTACAGCAGGATTTTCACTTCACCGTTTCCCTAACTTTATAAAACTTCCTGAGCAATTTAAAGCTTAGGTGTTTATTGTGAGAGGGAAATTAGAAAGAAAGATCATTTATAGTACAAGAACAAAAGAATATGCGACATCCATTTTACTAGCAAAGACCGAAACAAACAATCGCTTATCAGCTGTAGCCGTGCCTTCGCTGCATCTACCAAGTGAGTACTTTTTTTTTGTACAGAAGTACTTGTAAGGACACAGGTCGGAATGTAAACAGGCTTAAGAGTGTCTTAACCTAAATATAGTAATACTACACAAGAAAAGATAAAAGGATACTTACAAATAAAATAGGTATAACACTGTCATATATACAGTGTCATATGTACTGTGCAGGCCTAATGTAACATAGAATAAGATTTAGACTCAAATAAATACATTGTGTAGATAGAAAAATAAGTTCCTAATATATTATAGAATTAATGTTTTCAATGTGACATTATGAAGTGCAGAGTTCATCAGATCATGATGTAATTGTTCACGTTTAATCATATAATAATACTAGCTTCTGCGCGCGACTTCGTCGGCGTGGACTCCGCTCCTATTGGTCTTAGCGTGATGATACATAGCCTATAGCCTTCCTCGATAAATGGGCTATCTAACAGTGAAAGAATTTTTCAAATCGGCCCAGTAGTTCCAGAGATTACCGCGTTCAAACAAACAAACAAACAACCAAACAAACAAACAAACTCTTCAGCTTTATATATTAGTATAGATTTGTATAATGTACAGAAATTAAAACTTAAGATAAAACAGTTACTAACTTTAATCTAAGTGAAAACAATGTGAACTTTGCTATCATCATAAGTAAATGTTCAGTCAAAATTATGACATTAAATAATTTTCTATATATTTTCGCCTTCAAAATTGTAACAATATTTTGTAAATTTGACATTAACTCCGCTAACCACAGTAATGTCAGTTTAGTAGTAGTAAGTAAAGTTTCAGTTATAGTCAAACAACTATGAGATTGTGCTTTATTTTCCAGCATTATAATCTTTACGTTGTATACTCCGTAAAGTACACAATCTCAATAAATTAATTAATTTATGGATTTTCTTACTTGCAGTGTGGTGTAATGAATTTGATGAAAATTCATTGGCATCTCAATTAACGGTTCAAACAACAAGAAGCCAGATAGAAAAAGGTATTTATTTAACTTAAATCATAAAATATGTTACAAAAATAATAATAATTTGAATCAGAATTGATATTTCTTTTATTGTAACATACCTCAATACCTCCATTGTTACATTATCATAAGAGTTTAATTCATTTTTTACTTGGGGACAAGAGCTACTAATGATATAATTTAGAAATGAAATTTTAACTTTATATTATTTTAATTTTCAGTTAAAACTACTAGTCAATCAGCTGTACTCTTGGCTGTAACTATTTTAGGCGAACACAATAATTATTGTACAAATCTATTGGGATCTATTAAACCGAGTGAGTATTTTTATCAACTTTTAAAATAGCTGTTAAATAATATACAGATATTACTATCAATATTTTTTCTGAGGGCTAGTACCCAGATCTTTCTCGAAATTAGAAGAAAAATAATAATAAAAAATCAAGTAGATTAAAATTTTACTTCTAGAGAAGCAATTTTTGTCGCTATCATTTTTTAAAAGAAGTGCAAAATGCTACTCCTTGCTTTCAATGCAATTTGTACTTCCATCAAAAAAGTCCTTAAAACTCCTGCTGTCATCTATAAAATTATTTTTGCCCTAAGGTTGCCTGGAAGAGATTGCTTGTTTATTTTATTTCGTTTTAATTTGAAGAAGATATATAGTTAAGAAATAAATGAATAATCTTATATTAAGTGCTAAACATTGCTTTAATGTTAAATTATAATAATATTAGTACCTATGTATTAAATACCTGACGCCGCGTTGGCTTGGGTTGTTATCATGTACACGTGATAGTGATTGTTACTCATAGTAGGGAATATATCCGCCAACCCGCATTGGAGCAGCGTGGTGGATTAAGCTCCGATCCTTCTCCTACATGGATAAGAGGCCTATGCCCAACAGTGGGATATTACAGGCTGAATCGTGATGTATTAAATAAAATTTGAAATATCTTACAGGTGCCTACAGCAGAAGGGTATCAGCCTCCACTTAGCTCAGAGACTGTACCAGCCCGCCCCAGTGCAGCGTTACGTACGGTAGCGGTGGAGGGTTTGCCTGGTGTGCGTCTGCCTCTTAATGTTAGTTATTAAAGTATTATAATGAATATTAATAATTTAAGTATTAACTAATCTTTAGGTTTCCAGGCTTAATCTCCTTTTGTCACTATTAATCTTGTTTAAAAACTTATTTATCTAGTATGAACTTATGTATGTGTTTGTATATGTGTGTGTGTATTTATGTATATGTAAACAATCTATCTATATATGTATTTGTCTATTTGTTGAGTAGTTCCACATGATTTTCTATAACATGAAACTGTACACCTACACCTTCAATATAATTATCATCTCCTTTGCCCTAAGGTTGCCTGGAAGAGATTGCTTTTTAGCAATAAGGCCGCCTTTTGTACATTTTTCTACTAATTATTGTTAATGTTGCTTGTTTATTTTTTTATTTTTTTGGTGTGCAATAGTGTGTAAATAAAATAAATAATCTAATATTAAGTGCTAAGCATTGCTTTAATATTAAATTATAATATTAAGCATGTATTAAATAAAATTTTAAAATATCTTACAGATACCTACAGCAGAAGGGACTCGGCCTGCAGTTACCTCGCAGACTGTACCGGCCGGCCCCAGTGCAGCGTCACCTGTATGCAAACTTGGTGCTGTTGGTCATTTGTCAAGATCACCCTCCTGTGGGTCAAGTATTGGAATATTTTGTGCATTGGCTATATTGTGCAGGACGACACATGCATTCACTATCTTGCCAGTGGTAACTGGGTCGTAATGAAGTACCCTGTGTGCTAGCAAACACCGCCAACGTGATTTAAGTACTCCAATACTGTAATACCACCAATACTGTAGAGCGGTGCTACAGTATTTCTGGCCCGACATCTGTGTGCCTAGGGGGAGATTTTTTACTTAGTCGGTCGTGATAGCGTTAACTTCGATTTGTATGGAATTGAAACAGCGCCATCTAGTGACGATGAAGGGAAACAAAATTTGTGAGTTCAAGTTTTTTACTTCCTCCGTAATTTAATATTATAATATTTTTAACAGATTTTATAATATTTAATACAATAAATAATGTTACTGTGATGTTGTAGGTTTCATATAAAATTTGGAATGCCTGGAGTAGTTGGGTGCATAGATGGAAGCCATTTAAAAATAGTTGTTCCACCTAAAGAAGAGAAACACATTTGTTAAAGCAGGAAACACTACTACTCTCTTAATGTACAGATGGTACGTAATTATGTGGAGATTTATCATTGTCGTTCGTAACCCGTTTTTTTTTTTTTTTTTCAAAAGATAGACAATAAAACTAATTGTCTTTTTTTCAGGTATGTGATGATTATAGAATTTTAAGTGTTAATCCCAAGTTTGGAGGTGCAAACCATGATTCCTTCATTTGGAAAAACAGTAATCAAAATGGAGAAGTGCTCTGGCTTTTAGGTAAAGTATCCACAAGTAAATTGGTGGGTTTAATATTAATTATTAATTAGTGAAGGAAAACATCTTAAGGACTGTTTTTTTAATATCTTTTTATGTCTCAACTGCTCAACCTATCTTTCTAAAAATGTGCAGATATATTATTTAGTACATATACTTAATACATATTTTTATCCTCTCTAGGGGACTCTGGATATCGACAACGCCCATGGATAATGACACCAATTTTAGATGCAACTCTTGGAACACCAGAAGCAAATTATCATGATATGCATATGAGAGCCAGGGTAGTCATAGAAAACACATTGTCGGGGCTGAAAAATCGGTGCCGTTGTCTTCGCAAAGATAGAGTTTTCCATTATAGAGCACTTAAATTTGTTTTTAATTATTTCTAGGTAATGAATTTGAAAGGACAACTCGTGGTAACAGCAGCTATACAGAGAGAGAAGCTTCCTTCGATTTAAATAGAGGTAGAATATTGAGGGACCAATTAATTAGGAGAATTAATAGTTAAAGTAGCTTCATTATATCATTTCACTTTATTTCTTTTTTCTTTTAAATTTTATTTAAATATAAATAGGGTTAAGATAGATTAGAGGTTTACTGTTTGTTTACGTTTATATAACTTTTTTGTGTCATACTTTAAATAACAGGTTGACACTGCGGTGACAGATGTTTTTATGCCCTATCCTATACCCAAAGGTTGTCTGGAGTCTCTTTTAGCGATAAGACAGCCTTTGTACATCTTCCTCTAATTTTACTACTTTTGTTTGTATCTTTTAATGGTGTGCAATAAAAAATAATAATTATATAGATAAGCTACATGTTGGACAAAATTTTGTTTTGAAAAGAGCAACTGCCGAGTTGCTTGCCGGCTCTTCTCAGCAGAATCAACTTTTCGAACCAGTGGTAGACTCTCAACTTGTCATAAGAGCTACAATTTGGCCTACATTAAATAAATAACTTTGAATTTATAAATATCAATATAGATCCATAAATAAAACAATTTGAAACAGTTTAAAACCTTCTTTTATTGAATATACAAACAATCAGTCTTAATAGTAATAATAATTAGTGTAAATTAAGAATTTAAAAAACTCCCAACATGTTAATCTTCAAGTAATAGGATCTAGAATGCTAAGATTTTAAGATAAAATCATAATTTAAAATATCTATACTTATTATTAAAAGAAGTCCCCGGGCCTTTCTGTCTGTCTGTCTGAATGTAATGTTTACAAATTTTTTAAACAATCGTGTGTCGGCCACTTCACACACGGTAATAGAATATTGTATCTTACTAGTGTAACTTTATTCGAGCATTTTCAAAAAAAAGTCCCTCCTTGTGAAAAAACATGGTTTTTGGAAAAACATAGTTTATTAGCCAAATTATTGTTTCATTGTGTAATTGAATGAAAATACTACCTAAATTTTAATTTGTTTCACGAAAATAATTAAATACTATTGAATAAATTACAAACAAAGGTGACTTATGACAAAATATTGTCCACTGTGTGACTACTTTAAAATCTATTTTTCTGAAATAATTGTTCAACTACGTAGTATTATTTTTCATTTAAATTAAAGATAATTTGAAATCTTACATAAAATACAATTTGCACACTGAACATTGAGGCAATATTTTACAAAAAATGTCTCTGCTGAGCAATTTTGTGACGTTTGATGCATTCGCAACCCTATCTTTTCAGATATTTCGTAAAGTGGCAAATATTCCCGTTCCTATTATTTATCACGCGGTGCAGAAATTTGTTTCTATGAGATTAAAATGCAAATAATTGACTATTTTCTAACATTTACAATAAAAAACACGCATTTTTAATGCACTTTAAGTGGGACAGTCACACAGCTGACAGACAAAATATTCAAAAAACGTCGGGAATTAAAAAAACTTAATAAACCGCGATAAAATCCGAAAAAGTTGTTTCATTTCAATAAGTAAAATTCGCGTTTAAACATTAGAAAACAATATGTAGCCTCAGCTTTTGGAGTCAATTTTGTGACTATTGGTAGTCAAAGTATATGTGACGAGACTTGTTCGTCACAAGCTGACGTCACATTTTCATCGTTAATCCAGTAAAACAATAATTTTGATTAGAAATAAAACAATCGAATCAAATATTTTAACTACCGATTGGTCACCTTAATATTGTCTATCATTTTCTAATAATATATATTTAGAAGTATCACTAGTGCAAGAAATATCATGTCACTTACCTGACTGAAAAAATCTAACCGTCGTCGATGAAAACACAAAACATGAATCGACAAGCCCGACGCGTTACACTGCAGTAAACTTTCTAGTTACTAAGGCTGCTGGTTTCTTTTTTAACAATCTTGCGGTTGCAAAATAATATTTAAGGTGTTATGAAATAGGGTTTTGGCCGACACAAAATTGACACATGTTGACAATTTTGAAAATTTAATAAAAATTTGAAGTCTGCTGACATCAGCAGACTTCAAATTTTTATGTTTTATTTAAATTATATTTAAATAGATAAAATATTAATATCGGTGTATTTTTTTTTAATAATATGAAAGAAAAATAGTCAAGCCCAATGTTATCGTAAAAAAATTAGTAGCTAACCATATGAATATATTTCAGAAAATCAACTTACTTGTACAAACATAAGGGTCGGACACGTTAAAAACTTATACATTTTAAGTTTAAAATGCCTTTATTTCATTGTATGAATCAGAATTAGATGTTTAGTAAGGCTTAAAGTAAAATAAAATATATGTTTCAGCATATCTATACATTAATATAATTACATTGAAGCCTAATTTTAAGTTAGCCTAGAAACAAGTCAAGGGACAGCCAAAAACCAAGGGTGGGATATTTTTTTGAAAATGCTCATTCTAGTGCAGATGAAGCCGTAGGGGCGACATGGGAATTTATGGCGGGTGACGCCCGAGAGGATCCAAAATGTTTTCGTGAAAAACTCTGATAAAACATCATTTTTCAGTGGTCATCCGTAAACAAAAGTGTCTTTATTTGTCACGCAGATTACGAATACACAGTTAGCATCAGGATGTTCCATGAAAAAAGATACATCAGGAATGGTAAACCTTTTCGAAAGAAAAATTATGTAAAAAAAACTTTATTTCAGTGCGGATGGAGTCGTAGGGGCGACATGGGTATTTTTTGTGTATGGCGGGTGACGCCCGAGAGGAGCCATTACCTGTAAGACTCTGATAAAACATCATTTTTCAGTGGTCATCCGTAAACGAAAGTGTCTTTATTTGTCACGCAGATTACGAATACACTGCTAGCATCGGGATATTGCATGAAAACGCATACATCAAAAGTTGTAAACCTTTACAAACGAAAAATGATGTAAAAAAATATTCACAGCTATGAAATGTTTCTGTGACTGCCATAGTGAGTGATGAATTTGATTCAGATTACGAGTGAAACTACATTGGATATTTTTATTTATTCCATTATGAAATATTATTTTACTAAGAATTTAATGTACAAGTGTAGTGAATCATTGAATGTATGAAATAATCTTTTATTGGAGTTTACTTCTTAAGGTGTAAATGTATTGAACGAAGGACGTACAACCTATTCTGCGCACCTTTCAATTTTCGGTGCGTACGCGTCTTGTCGTAACGCCATAGGGGCTGTCTCTACGAGCGAGCGTATCGCCGGCGGTACCCTCGCTCGTGGAGACGGCTCCATAGAGAGTGTATAGAAATAGGTGGCACGACGATACTATCGCCGGCGATACGCTCGCTCGTGGAGACAGCCCCTTAGGTGGCATTATATATCTCTCTATATTTAAAAATGAATAGCTGAATATGTTGCTAAGCGCAAATCTCGAGATCAGCTAAACCGATTTCACTAATTCTTTTTTTATAATATTCCTTGAAGTAAGAGGATGGTTCTTACGGAGAGAAAAATTTAAAAAATTGATTGGAAAAGTCTAAAAACAAAACTTTTCTATATTCCCATACAAAAGATTCGTAATAATACCTAAAAGTCAATTTGAACTTTAATACCACACCACAAGGTTTAAATGTTAGTAGAGGGGTTCCGGGAAGGATAAGTATTAAAAAAAATTAAAGAATCGACTGTTAGGCGGTACGAAGTTCGCCGGGTCAGCTAGTATATAATAAATATGAATGTTGCTAAGCGCATAACTGGAGAATGGCTCGACCAATTCGGCTAATTTTTTTGTTTTTATACAAAAAAAAAACATAACAGACAGAACGAAGTCTGTCCGGGCAACTAGTTCATAATAAATGTAGGTAAATAGAATAAATATACCAAGTGAATGTTTTTATTCAAATAAATAATTTCGTATTCAATTATATACCTGTAGTTTTCTTTTCGATTGAATTGATTTCTTAGAAATAGATATTCTATTCAAAAGCTATAACTTATACAATTTTTTTATATGAAATCTTAATATATATAAATCTCGTGTCACAATGTTTGACCTCAATTGACTCTTAAACCACTTAACCGATTTTAATCAAATTTGCACACCGTGTGCAGTTTGATCCAACTTGAAAGATAGGCTATATTTTATTTTGGTATATGTAATTATTATATTTAAGAAAAAAAGGCGGTACGAAGTTCGCCAGGTCAGCTAGTACTACTATAAAAGAGGTGTATGAGCATTTTAGGACCTACAAACGGTAATATCCCATTCTTCAATAATTGTGTTTGCTCGCAAACGAAAAGAAACCAACTTCAATTACATCGACAAGTAATACAACGTAAGTAGACGAAAAAATAGTCAAGTAAATACGCACTATTATTCAAAAAGTAGTGATCAGTGATTAAAACAAGAATCATCAAAATTATTTATAAAGAAAGCTACCCTAGCGCCTAGCGGATAATACAGCGCACTACGTTGCATCCTTGTATTGATTCTACACTGAAGTAGTTTTAGCATAGCCCCATAGATGGCGTTGGCGTAGTGAGGCGGGGGACCGTCTCATAAATAGGCGTCATCAATGACTACTCAATTACTCAAAAAGTACTAATTATATCTCGATCACATTTAAATAAGACCACATGATAAGTATTAGCTTTTGATTTATAAAAGAATAATCAAACTCGGTGCACTCAGTAAAAAGTTATGAGATATAATACAAAAAACAGTCAAGTAAATACGCGTTATCAAAGATTACTTATAAAAGAAGACATTAGATCTCGATCAAATTTAAATAAGATTACATTACAAGCATAAGGTTTCGAATAAAGTAAGAATTATCAAAATCGATAAACCCAGTAAAAAGTTATGCGGTTTAATACAACGTAGGTCGACGAGAAAGTTGTCAATTAAATATGCATTATTAGATATATCTCTAAAAGTACTTGTCAGATCTCAATTAAATTTGAATGGGAGCACATGACACGCAAAACCTTTCAGTTAAAACAAAACTCATCGAAATCGGTCCACCCAGTCAAAAGTTCTGAGCTAACATACATTAAAAAAAAAAAAAAAATACAGTCGAATTGAGAACCTCTTCCTTTTTTTGGAAGTCGGTTAATAAAAGAACATTAATTCAATCATAAGTCAATCGAGCCAAACATGTAACAAAAGGTTTACGACACCTGATAAAATAAGTCTCTTACTTTCTATCTCGGTTTATTCAAGTATATAGTCACTTATAAACACTTGAAACGAACTATTAAACCGCTCCCGTTCGGTGTTGGGTTGCGACTATGGGAAAAACAAGGGGAAACCGATGAAAAAGCGTAAAGTTACACTTCATGGCGGATGACGCACGAGAGGATCCATCAAAGTCCCTGGCACTAGAAGCCTCAGAGGAGACACGAAAAATTTGATCGCCGCTAGGCACTAAAGTTTGATAAATCTACCACCGCACTGAATCGGTTAAATCATGCAAAGCAAAGATTTTATGCAGTAATCATAGAATTTCCTATTTTTAATAGGACAATAGGAAAGGGTTAAATTATTTATTCGGCCCCTTGCATTGGAGCATGGTTTGCTTAGATCTCCATGTCTGAAAAGTAAAAACAATAAACTTAGTACATACTTACAAGTTCACGGGAACTTCAATTCACAAACACCATAATATAACTTTATTCCACTTACTGCTCCATGAACGTCACCATCATCTCGATTTGGGTAGAACTATAAGTCCTCATTTAGTAATGAGTTAACATAAATCAAGTATAGTTCGCGTCATGTAAAAAGAACGCTGGCCTTCAAGTTGCGCAGAAACGATTTATCGGTCTAACCGATGATATGAGGTAGGGGAGGCATGTGTATCACTCGCCGCATGCTTGCCGACGATGTGCTATTGGTTGGACAGTTCGACGTCGACTCAAAATCGCTCGCGCACAAAAGTCTTAAATTACGAAATAGTGTTACATAGGGAAGTGAGAAAAATTATGTATAACGTATAGTGTTTTATGAAGAGAGAGGCTGATAATAATGCAGTTAAGAATTTAAAATAATGTATGAACGACACCCAAGATGACTTAATGGAAGGAGTTTCATAACATTACTTGAATTTTTTGTCATTAGATTAAACATTCTACATTGAATCAAACATGTGTTGTTTATAATTCTATTTAATGATATTCTATCTATATTTTTTATTTTACCTACCAATAACCATTATACGAAGCCGTAAGCGAAAGGCTAATTCAAAAATAAAACAATAGGCCTAGTACTTTCGTGCGCGATGCGCAAACTTACTCCCTCCAGTTTCTTTCAGCGTTATTTTTAGATGACGCGAGTTATTGTTAGTGAATTGCTAACTAACACTTGCTTTCAATTATCGATGCGTGATAAAGTTAATCGAATAATCTTGTGCAACTCCCAAATGGCACTCTATATAATACTCTTCTGGTGATCCCGGAGGTAATGAATCCCGGTCGTAATGAAGTACCCTGTGTGCTAGCAAACACCGCCAACGTGACTTAAGTACTCCAATACACCGCTCTACAGTATTTCTGGCCCGACAATGAAGTTCTGTATAATACTCTTCTGGTGATCCCGGAGCTGCACCTATGATTGGTGTCATCATCCAGGGACGTTGAGCATATCCAGAATCACCTAGAAATAGAAATTAATTTTAAAATAGTACATACTGTCAGATAAATTACTGTCTGTGCATAATATATTTTTTTCTATAAAAATGGTTGTCTGTATTTAATTAGTATCCTATTATACAAGTAGCATATATGCAATGCGCATACCTAACAGCCAACAGTGCTCTCCATTTCTTTGCAGTCCTTCTAGGAATGGTTTAACTGCACACACCTTCCAAACAAAGGAATCGTGAGATGAACCACCAAATGATGCATCGGAATGGAGGATGGTCAGTTTAGAATCACAAATCTGAAATCAAAACAAAGTTTGATCTATCAAATTGTGCAGGTAGAAACTCACTACTGGAACAACATTTTATTTTAATGCTATGTATTGCTCAATACATTACCATCATAATTAATTAATTATAATACACTTACTAGTAAAACATTCAAGGAATGGTAATTCTTTCTGTTAAAATAAATCTCCTCATGCTCCTTAGGGCGGATTAAGGCCACGTGTGTACCATCAATGCAACCTATAACACCCGGAAATCCAAATGTCTCCATAAAACTGAAAGAAGCAATTCAAAAGTTTTCGATTAATTGGGTAGGTTGATGTACCTACCGTAACAATCTATTTAAATTTAAACTTACTCTTTCATAATTATTTCCCTTTCGTGCTGTGTCATAGGAAACTTTATGTACTTCCTAAGGATTTCGCGGGTATTGAGTGCACCGGTGACCTCCTTCAAACATTAACTGAATGTTGGTTGCGTAGAAACGATGCACCCACATTCCGTTTAGTGGTGGTTAAAATAACGGAAACGTCAAAGTGTAACACGTTTTTTGTTAAAAACGCGTAACGTTTGTTATTCCTACTCTGACTTCGCGTTATCTCAAAAACGTCTCAACAAACAATAGTCGAAAACGTCTGAAAACGGAAAACGTCTGAAAACGCAAAACGTCTAAAACGTTCCCACAGCGCGCAACGCTCTGCAGCGAGGCTAGAGATTACAGTCCACAGAGTACAATAACTATACGGGAAAAGAGAGCCAACTCCGCTATTTTTTTTGCAAGTATGGAAAGTAGCGCCTCTGGTGGATGTTTGGTGCAAACTACGATGCCATAACCTATATATAGGTATATATAAGTACCTACCTATTATACGTACTTTAGTTATTTTATTTAATTAGTTTTCCTGTATCGAATCAGGTTTGTTAAAGTAATAAAATCTATTCAAATCAGTCCCGCAAAAGGAGTGATTTATGTAATGGATTTTATGTTTAGCAAACCTGATGATAGATATGATATTTACATAATAAAGAAAAAGTAAGAACAGTTTAAAATAAAACAATTGATTAAAACTTAATATCATTTATTTTTATAGTTCATATAAAACACAAACGTACCAAAAACACAAAAACAACCTAAAACTCAACAATATCAAACAAAAACTTATATGAATTTAAATTCAAAACGAGAGCTCATCGGATTACACACTTGAAAATCGTTTTCACTTTTGAAAATTTGCAGTCATCAAATCACTTAAAAGTACAATACTTTATTAATAAACATTCTACATAGTTATTTACAATAAAATATAATTACAAATAGTTTTGGTACAAAAATAACCTATCTTATTCTTTTTTCACATATTAAATGTCAAAATTCAAAAACTTCGTGTTCGTTTTAGTTTTATAATGTTGCTAGATTATTATTTTCATTTCCCACATATTTTGTATTTATTTAGTTGAAAGAACCGCCAATTACATTTATATAGGGTATATAATTGATTTTTTGAACTTCAATTCATTTCAAATGTATTTAAAAGTGATTAAATTTTTAATTTGTATCTGTAGGCCCAGTAAAGGTAGTTTTATAAACACCCTTAAGCGCAATATACTATAACAAGTGGCAACATCCATATTTATCAACAATTTGATACGAGTAGAAGCGACATCTATAAAAATAATGCTTAATTACAGAACTGCTTTACCACAAATCGACACCAAACAATCACCAGATGCCGCTTTGATCGATTACTTAGAGTGTACCCCCCCTGTTACAGTCGTAGACGCGTCGTCGGCCCGTGTTATTCGTTTTTAGGTTATTAGTATTACTCGTATTAATTTACCGTAAACGTTGTTCGCGTTGTTTCGTAAACAAACATGGCTCGTTCGTTTTAAATTTTTAATATAATAATTTGGTTGCTGTGCAAGTTGTACTACAGTACTATAATAATTGTAAATAATATAATAATTCTCTTTTCATACATTCGTCTAGCTGTTGTAAATATTGTGTAAATAATATTATAAGTACCTGGGTGACCGAGCCCAGCTCGGTATTTTTATTTTTTTTTTCGGTATTTTTATATTTTAATTTTATTTAAATAATAAATCACGAGTGAAATTAAAAAAAAAAGAAAAAAAAATAATCTGGAGACTGAGATTCGAACCCGGGTCAAAACGATTTGAAATCCGTCGCTTTCCTAATTACGCTGTTACAGCTGTATTAATAATGGTGAAATTAAACTTCGTATTCTAATGATATTTTTTCATTGCCTAAAAATAAAAATTATATATATTTTACGTGCTGTTTCGATATAAATTTATATCGATTGAAATATTTAATTTGTTACTTAAAGCAAAAAAACAGGATAATTTTTTATGTGACATCTAATTTTATTTAAATAATAAATCACGAGTGAAATTAAAAAAAAAAGAAAAAAAAATAATCTGGAGACTGAGATTCGAACCCGGGTCAAAACGATTTGAAATCCGTCGCTTTCCTAATTACGCTGTTACAGCTGTATTAATAATGGTGAAATTAAACTTCGTATTCTAATGATATTTTTTCATTGCCTAAAAATAAAAATTATATATATTTTACGTGCTGTTTCGATATTATATCGATTGAAATATTTAATTTGTTACTTAAACCAAAAAAACAGGATAATTTTTATGTGACATCATGCTTTTTTTTAAAGTATAGGTAAATAGTTATTTTTGTATGCAAATTTAATTGGTATGCGTGTACTGGATTGCTGAATTGACGAGTGCCAACTTAGCGACATCTTTTGATAGGACTTGGTAGTCGCTAATAAATTTAAGCAATAGTTTCGGGGCACGATTAATAGATGACACTGCTAATTTTTTATTGTGGCCGATGTTCTAAGTTTCCAGCCCATGGTTGTCAGATACCGTAAAATGGGGTGAATAGGGATCCAGGGGTGAATCGGGATAAAATTAAGAAATATTTTTAACGCTCAATATTAGGTACCAAGTCGTTACAATTTTTACCAATTTTTGTGAGGCGATAGTAGATCTGTGGCACTTTTTATAGAAACACTGAATAAGCGCAAAATTAGCTGCAAAGTATCAATTTAACGTCATTGAAAATAAGCTAGACGAGACGCCGAATATTACAGTGTTAGAAACTTTGCTCTAAAACATTTATTTTATAGTAAGAGAATACGTGTGTTTGTTTAATACTTTATTTAGTGTTTGGGCCGTCATATACATAAAAGTTAAATCTCAGTTATTAATTAATAATAGTATTATTTTGATAAATTAGAAAGACATGAGAAATCTGTTGTTTTTGGGGTGAATGAGGACGTCTCAGGTATGAATAGCAACGAAAGCGGGGTTAAACGGGATGAAACTGAGATCAATAGGGACGACTTATGTATGAATAGGTACAGCTTTGTAGGGTTGTCACCGAGCAGTTAAACGATTATTTTAAAGCTATTTTATAAAAAATTGATATATTATAAGTTTCTTGATTTTTAAATGTTTAAATACTTCAATAATAATTTACAAAAGGTTTGTTCATTACGATTTTTCAATAAAAATAAAACATGGAAGACATAAGTGCATTTTATTTCAGCGACTATATTTTTAGGTATTGCATTACTAATCATTTACATTTATTAGTATCATACTAAGATGCAAGAGTTAGTGGTTTGCTTAGTACCTTAATTAATTAGATAAAACAAAATAAATAGGTAGCTAGAAATTGTTATATATTACACAAGTGCCAGCCCTGGTGAATTTCTCTATTGACCCTATTTTCGTCCCTATTAACCCCAATTTCCGGGTGAATAGGGAATGCATATATTTTAACGTTTTTTTCATAAATTGAAATGCTAATTGCATAGTTTTATATTTTATGACCAAGATACCATAAAGACTCAATCATTTCGATCACCATACATCAATATATCCGCAAAGAAATGCTTTAATTTTGTTGAAGAAGTTCGGATTTGTCCCTATTCACCCCATTTTACGGTACTCTGTGGTCAGATAAAATGACAATTTCTCCGCGTTGAGACTGCGGCCAAGTTTTATAAAAACGTGTTATTATGAAAACGTATAAAAAAACGCGCTAACTAAAGATAGTTAATAGTCGAAAACGCGTTTTTAGTTAATAACGGATTTGAACATCAATAATTCCGTTGATAGGATCCATTCGCATAAAAATTTAATGCTGCCAAAATCTGCAATAGAGAGACAGACAAAGTGATCATCAGTCAGTTTTATAGTAACAGTTTAAATTAAAATATAAATTTACAAGTAAATTGCAAATACATAATGAAAAGCAAAAGACAGGTCAAAGTAAAGGAACAGTGTTACTTACTTTGAGTTCATTGCGAACACCTGTATTTCGTTTAAGTATTGGTAGATAAGGACTAAGTTCCACCAAAACCTGTTGGAATCCAAGTTTTGTTAAACGAAAATGTCCAATGAACTCTTTCTCTGGCAGCTGCAACGGATTATTGGCGTCGCGCAGACGGCGGCGTCTTTCTATACGTAGAATATTACGTCTACCGTCTACGTTCTTCTTCTGCATAATATGCCAATAGGAAATTGTGCGCCATAATTATAATAAATAGATTTAACACGAAGAAACTATTATCAAAGCGTAATTTAATAATACTAAACTAATACTAAAGAAGTAATAATAAAGAAGAATTTAAAGATTTAAGACAAAGAAACTAATAACAAAGAATAAACTAATTATTCTAAACTAATAATTTAATAAAGAAAAGTATAAATCTCAAAAGCAATTCAACGCCACAGTTCAACGCAGTGCAAATCTATCACAGAGTACTTTCCCGTAATATCAAATATGTGCGCAGTGTGACCGTTTTCAAAAACCGCTAAACTACTGATGTTGACTAGATTTAACTTACTTTTCTACTAAAATCTACTAACGTTTTGGAAAAAACTACTGAAATTCTACTGACGTAGTTTGTTATTTAAATTCACTTAAATTGATAATTTTTGATGAGACATAAATGATTTATTTATTTTTATTTTTATTTTTATTTTTATTTATTAGGAAAACAAACAGTGTTTTATTACAAAAGAACATAACTAAATTAAAACTAAACACCAATTACATGTTTTCACAATTAAATTACAAAAGAATAGCTTGTTCACTTGATACAGTTGTATTAAAATGATAAATGCCACCTACGAATCAGTTCGAGAGCCGTCAAACCAAGTGTTCGCTAAAGTAGTTTTGAAATGAAGTGTTGAAGAAGTAAAGAGATCAAGCTGAGTGGACGCCACCACACTGTTCAAACTTTTAGTTGCACGAATAAAGAAAGAGTTTTGTCTATAATTGGATGCGGACTGCGGAATGTCCAAACATAAAGGTTGCCTAGATGTTTTATAAGGCACCCTCAAGTTAATCTTTGAGAGTAAATGCGGAGAATCTACATGGTTTTGAGCAATTTTTACTAGGAAGACAACGTCGGCAATTTGTCTCCGTTCCTGTAAGGGTAGTAAATGGTGTCTACGGCACCTTGCCTCATAATTGCAATCGTTGATTCCCAGCCTGTACTGTAGATATTTCAAGAATCTACGCTGTATGGACTCAATCCTATCAATGTAGACGTTATAACGTGGATTCCACACCTGTGAGCAATACTCGAGAATACTACGCACCAAAGAACAATAAAGGACCTTAATTACCTTTATACTATTGAATTGGGAACTTGACCGAAAAACAAAGCCCATAGTTTTATTTGCCTTTTTACAGATCTGGTCTATATGCCTTTCGTATGTTAATTTAGGATCATGCATAATACCCAGATCACGGATCTCATTTACCCTGTGTAACACCTGATCTGTAAACTTATATAGAGTTTTCACGTATTTAAATTTGCGAGTGAAAGTCATGCAGTAACATTTCTGAATGTTTAGCTGTAAGTTATTACGAAGGCAGTATTGCTCAAAACGTTCCAAATCCTCCTGTAAGAGCGTAGAATCACATAGTGAATCAATCTTTTTAAATATCTTCATGTCGTCGGCGTACAGAAGAAAGTTAGAGTGTTGGAAACAGGAGGCTACATCGTTTATAAAAACATTAAAAAGTAAGGGCCCCAGCAATGACCCCTGGGGAACTCCAGAAGGGACATTATTCCAGTTTGATGAGAATCCATTCACTACTACTGCTTGCGATCTTTTTTCAATGTAGGAGGTAAACCATCGGTATAAATTACCATGAATTCCAGCAAAGAGGAGTTTTTGTAGTAATATTTGATGATCAATGCAATCAAAAGCTTTGCTAAAATCTGTGAAAATAGCGTCAACTTGACCCCCAGAATCCATGCTAGCTGTTACAAAATCTGTGAAAGATAAGAGATTAGACGAAGTAGAACGCATCGCTAAAAACCCATGCTGTTCTGGAATAAAAAATGATGATAATGATGCATAAACTTGAGAATACACTATGCGTTCAAACACTTTAGCAAAGAGGCATAATTTTGATATAGGTCTATAGTTCTTGACATCATTTTTACTACCACTTTTATGTATCGGGGAAATAAATGCGGATTTCCAAATACGAGGTACGAGTCCCTCCGAGATTGAGCGCTTGAATATAATGGATAAAGGCATGGAAATTGATTCGGCGCATTTGACGGCAAAGATAGGTACAATCTGGTCTGGTCCTGAACCCTTGGTTAAGTCTAATGCATTTAATAATTTCAAAATTGAATCTGTGCTAATTTCTACATCACTAATAGAAACAGAGACGTTATTTGGGTTTAAATGTGAATAATTTAAGTTATTCCCATGTGACAATTGAGAAAGAAAAGTTGATTGGAAATAGGAAGCGAAAAGATTACAAACACCTTGACCAGTATCTGCAGATCGTCCTTCGTAGTATAATTTAGACGGAAGTGAGTTAGACCCCCTATTGATGGATTTTACAAACGACCAAAACTTTTTTGGTTGCCTAACTATCGCATCTTCCGTACGTTTTATGTAATTATTGTAGCACTCCTGTTCTAAACGTTTAGCCCTAGTTCGAAGAAGTCTAAAAGTATCGAGATCAGCCATATTACCGTAAACTTGATATCTTTTATTATATTTGTATTTTTCTTTCAATAGTTTCTTAAGTGAACAGCTATACCACGGTGGATATGAAGAAGAACTTATTATTTTATGAGGGACATGTTTATCTCTAACATTGTATAAGTGGGCATAAAAAATATCGACGGCATTGTCCAAAGGGCTATTGTTCAGATCCATCACCCAGTTCACTTCATTTAGTGCGGAAGAAATTGCCTCGTAATCTGCTTTGTCATAAAAATATTTAAGTCTGCGATTAGTTTCAAGTGAGTCATCTAGATCACAGGTCAAAGTTAGATCTAACGACTTATGGTGAAGGTCCTCTGGTACCAGAGGATCGTCACATGCCGATACGCACACGTATTTGTTACACAAAACATAATCAAGTATTCTATTGTTAATATTTCTATTTAAGTTAAACTGATTAAGGTTGCACTCTGCTAGGGTATCGAAAAATAGTACTTGCGATTCGCCAACAATACCATTAGGTTGCAAACAGTTAATCTCACCATTCCAGTTGATGTTACTTAAGTTAAAGTCACCTAATATTAAAAATAAATCGTTCGGACATGAACTAACAATGAGTGACAGCTTCTCTGAGAAGTTTTGCAATTGCGTATTGAAAGAATTACCTAAATTTTCCTTACATAAGTACAGAGTGCAGATATGAATTTTATTTGAGTGTGATCTCCGATTAGCTTTTTTCGTTGTGATTGTAACCCAGATGTCTTCAGCAGAGGAGTGCCATTCTGGGCGTTCCACTGCGGTTAACCGACGGTGAGTAGCTAGTAATACTCCACCTCCATACTTCACTTGTGTTAATTGATAATTCCTATCACGCCTCCAGACAATGTACCTATCATCGAATAATTCGCTATCACCTAGACCATCCGGAAGCCAGGTCTCCGTTAGTGAGATAATATCATAAGAGGAGAGGAGCACTCCCCGTCGGAATGCGTGAGTCTTGGTGCGTAGTCCTCGAGCATTTTGGTAATACATTTTAAGGTCGTACGAAGCCATCAGTAATCATGATACACATATAACACGCATACATATCCATATATACCCACACACACATATGCATACATGCACAGCCATAGATACGCATACATATAATTATAAAAGCATACATACACGCACATACACATATATACATACATAAACATACAATCCACAACCTGAGCAAAACCGCAAATAATAGGATTATCAAAAGAGTATAATATGAGGTACCAATTATCACTATAGACAACACAAGACCAGTTGACGTACGAGTACAAAAATCACTCACGCCCCATAATAACAAAATGAAGTATAACTTCATTATTACATGTTTATAAGTATGTATATATAATAATAAAAATACACCGTCAGGCAGATAATCCCAGGAGGGACAGTTACTCATACTAAGTAACAAAGTATACGCATCCGTATAATATAAAAGTATATAAAATATATTTTGTAACAATAGTATTAATATAACGTTACGCGTATAGTATCTGGAGGGACAGGCATTTACAATTATATTAGTATTAATTCGAACCAATTTTGTGTTAAAATAACAAATAATACGAGTAATATCAGTAAACAGTAGGGTAAATTTGAAATAGTTAATAATGGGTCTTGTGTAGTCGGGGTAATTGACAGGCGAAATTAAACTTAAGTTAAATAGCGCGCAAACTAAAATGGGCACTACGATTATGAATAAACGTACCCATACAGGTGAACTTTGCGTCAAAGGATGCATACTTACGCATAATATTAGCTTGAACTCTGCAACACACTCGTATTTATAAATAATATTAAACGATACCAAACGAACGGTGACGGCTCTCAAACATTGCGACAATGCATCAAATAAAAATAAAAAATTTAAGTGTAATAGAGAAAAGGTCGAACTAATATTTAAACTATTCTGACAAGATCCTTCTCGCACCTTATAAAAAATATTGGAGAAGTGTCAGACTTCCTGGCCATAATTTTTGAGTGCTTAACCCATATGTATTTAAAGTTATTATTCTTTGCCAGAGATTTGGCTTTGCTCAGTAAAACCTTGTTCCGTTGAGTTAGGTGGTCATTCACGTAACAATATCCAGTAGATGCAAAGCCCAAGTCCGACACTGACAGCCGAGTCTTACGCGAAGATGAAACAAAATCTTCCTTAATATATCTGTTGTTAAAAGATACAATTATTGGTTTCTCAACATTCGGTACACGAGTGGGCACTCTGGCAATATAATTGATATCTTCTTTTTTTATAGGAAAATTACACTTATTTCCAATTCTCTGAGCTAAGTCATAGAGATCTTCATTATTTTTTTGTGGTATTCCCCTGATTTCAACATTATTGGATCTAGCCCACTGATCCCTAATGTCAAGTTCCTGGTTTAACTTGATTATTTCCTCGCGCAGCCCCGGCACATCATTCACCATCTCCTCAGCTTTAGCTACCCTCGATTCAAGGGACTTTATAGTGCTCGAAAATTTATTTATTGAGTCGTGTGCCATTTCTAGCGATGACTTCAGACTGTTGACATCAGACTTGATGGATTTGACGTCTTCCATCAGGGACTCCAATGGAGCCAACCGCAGATTAATTTGTTTCAATTGTTCAAGTACAAAGTCCATCTGACTAACCGCTGGTGAGTTAGGAGTCGGCGAAAGTGATGGGCCCGCCTTGCACTTCGGACAGCGCCAGTTGTTTCTTCTGTCACCAAGCTTCCGAAACCCTGCCTCAGTAACTCCAGCACAACCGAAGTCGTACTGATTTTTACACAAACTGCACACTGGACCGTCAGAGTATTGAAGACCGCAACCAGAGCAGGAGAACATTGTGAAAAGTTTGAGAAACACTGAAATAATTATTCAAATGAACAAGCGTGTGTATTGCGACACTGCCGAGAGACGAATGATACACAAGTTAATATAATCAGGTTCAATTAATAAATTGTTAGATACACACGTTATAACACATGACAATAACAATATACACATGACAAGGATGACTAATTAATTTAGTACAAATTAAAAAACAAAATTATTATCATTAATTAGTCATCATTGTCATGTTTCGGTTTTGCTCAAGAGTTTTAAATTTAATTTAATAGAAACCAAAATTTTTACACCATATGTATCTATAAACAAAAGGTAAAGGTGACCGTCAGCAAGTGTCGACACCGTTAGTGGAAAATTTTCTTATCTTTTGTTTAGATCCACACAGATGTGTCGATGAAGAAATGTTTGTAAAAGAAAGAAATCTTTGTTTCTTCGGTGGTAAAATTATAGCTACATACTAATTAATATCCAAAATACTATTCTTATTTGCTAATTGAAAATCAAAATCACGCTTCCGTGGTTATAATTATTATTCTATTCGCAAAACGGTCGGTTCGGGTCGCATACTTAGCGATGAGCGACTTCGTTCTCCACCTCGCCCCTCGCCATAGTAATGCGCACTCGATTAATAAAATCGTCGTAACTATTAAAATATTAATTATAGTATAAACTCTAAATGATATAGTGTTCAAGACGAAGTTTAATAAAAGTATTTATTTTGTATGTATTTATAAAAATCAATTTGTTACTACCAAATGTGCATTAGAAAAATGTACTATCAATTTTTATTGTATTTATGGTTCACTGTTTTGGCGATAATGGCTTACTCATAAAAGATAGATATATGCTGTCGCGGATTTTTTGTAAGATTAATTAAGATAAACATTTCTCTCATACATTATAAACATGTAAACTCCACAGTTTTTGCAGAGTACACCAGAATAGCTAGTAGTTTTTGCGTGAAAGAGGAACAAACATCTATGCAAACTTTCGCGTTTATAATATTAGTAGGATACACATACCTTCGATCAGCCACTGTAATGCTTCATTTTGTTTTCATGTTTAGTACTTGCACTATGCTCTTTAATTGACACCAATGTGCTTAAAATTTTAATACCACAAGCTTTGCAATAAGCATGATTGTTGCTGTTTTTATCTTTACACAACCACGACGAAAATATCGGATTCTGTTCCCACTCAGCCCGATAATTTTGCTCAAATTTACGCTTCATGCTGGCAATAACTTGAGAAAAATATTTGCTAAAGTTTAAAATATATCCAGGATATTCTACTGAAATCCGCTACTTTTTCAAAAAATACTGAAAATCTACTGCACTACCAATTTTACAACGAAAATCTACTGTTTCAGTAGTCAATCTACTGCAAACGGTCACACTGTATGTGCGCAAAGAGTACAGTATAATATAATTAATATATACATAGTCACTACCAAATGGTGTCGAATACGTAAACAATCGCAACAAGTCGCATAAAATAGGTATAAATAGTGTATAAGTCGCAAAAAATAGAAAAATAAGCCATATTCCATGCTTTTAAGGTCCTATTTGACTTAGCCGCATAATGATAGTTCAATGTTTTAGCATACGTTGATCATTATGCCTAGTGTTCGACACTATGAACTGTCATAAAGATACGCAATAGCCCCTCAGAACTTAGCGCACTCTGCTGGTGCACTTGAAAACTAATTCACGTTTCAATTAAGCATTTCACCACTGAGTCGCATTATGCTCTATAATTGGAAAACTACCACTTTTTACATCTTAATCTATGTACAATAATATATCTATAATCTATGTTGGTATAAAAAGCTCAAATTGTAGTTTCTTATATTTTTTGTCCAGTTTCGTTCAACTTCCAACAGATTTTTACTAAAAAGTAACGTGTATCACAAGAGGGTTTTAACAGTTTGCATTAGCTTTGAAAAAATGATAATCTGTTTCAACTTTTTTAGATTATGATATTCCCTATCAAAATCGTTTCGTACAGTCGTACTGCCAGTATCTACTTGTCAGCCATAGTAACTCGTCAACCGAAGTAGTCCATTCCTTTGTGAGTTCGAAACCCAGTTGTAAAGTTTATTAATCTTTAAATTTTAAATTTTATACATATTTGATTAACCTTAATTGTTGTAGATCACTATGTTGTAAATTAAAGAAGTGAATAATGGCGTTCTCGTCCTGTAACCTCAATCAAGCGGAAGTGACTAAAACCTGCTGATTGTAGTAGATTTATCCATTTTATCGAGTTTGATGTTTAAGTGCTTACCTCGTATTTGTTTTAAAACTATATCCAAGTACCAATAACGGTATAATGGTAGAAAAAGGTGTCCCACAGCAATCGGCAGAAGATAGTTTGGAAAATGCCGAATGGTATTGGGGTGATATAACTCGGTAAGTCCAAACAAATTATTTGTTACTTAATAAATAATAAATTCATCACTTCTTTTCCTTCCTTAAACATTCAGCTTGACCGTTGATAAAGGGTAATTGCTTAATAGATAAGATTAAAGATAGTTAACATCATCTGCAAACAGTTCATGGCAATTTAAACACTTAAAAAACAAACATTAAGAGTAATTCAATTAATTGTCGACTTTATTTATGTATCTAAAGATTTAGGTTTTTGTTTCTGTCTTAATAATCATAAATAGTTAAGTAATATTAAAATTAACTTATTTGTGCCTTAAATAATGTCTTTTAAATTAATTATGCAATAAAATAGTAACAATTGATTGCAGATAAATGACACTAGTTCAATAGGCAATGTCATCACTTTAATACATTTTCCTTTGTTAAAAATTACTAAGTAATATTTGTTATACTTAATTTAATAATTATACTTCACATGGAGAAAGAGGCGTAATAATTAAATAATTAATTTTATAGTTTTGAAACTATATAACATTACTATTATGTACTGTAATGCTTATTTTATATATATTAATAGTATTATCATATGACATTACAGGGATGAAGCTAATGAAAAGCTAAGAGATACTTGTGATGGTACTTTTTTAGTTCGTAATGCTTCCAATAAAGACAGTGGGTACACATTAACAGTTAGAAAAGGGGGTACAAACAAGTTAATCAAAATATACAATCAAGATGGCCGTTATGGATTCCGTGAACCTTTTGAGTTTGTTTCAATTGTTGATCTTGTTGGGTTCTATAAAGAGTATTCACTGGCACACTGTAATAGCAGCCTGGATATTAAACTTATGTACCCACTCTCTCGACATCAAGAAAATGATGGAGGGGAAAATATTAATGATGTAACTCTTGAGACACGATATAAAGATATTCATAAAGAATTTGTATTAAAAACTAGAGATTACGATGAGCGATCTGACAAATACATGAGACTACGTGAAGAAGTAAAATTGAAGAGACAAGCCTTGGATGCTTTTAAGGAAACTTTGAAAGCATGTGAAGAACACCTAAAACTACAAGAAAAAATGCAATCAGAAGCACAACCACACGAAAAAAATGATGTTATTGAAAATAATAAACAATTAATATTGAGAGTGAATAGTTTAAGACAAGCTCGAGCACAATTACACAATATTCTTAAAGAAACAGTTGAATCCAATTTGTTACTTGAAAGAGAAATAACAAAATTAAAATCAGAAATTATTAACCTTTACAAGATTAAAGACCGCTATAAAGTGTAAGTAATATATATATTTTTTTTTAAATTGGTAAACTCTTATCTGGCATTCATGTTCTGCAATCAAAATGAGGACGGACAATCAGTGATAATAATAACTTATAATAACTACTTTTTGCAATTGCAAGTAATAAGTTATATTACATATTGTTTTGTATTACGTTACTATATTGTGCTGGTTTATTAGGTTACTCTATTGCACTAAAGAATATAGCCACCCCCTCTCTTTCCGTGGGTGTCGTAAGAGGCGACTAAGGGATAACACTGTTCCACTACCACCTTGGAACTTAAAAAGCCGACGGATGGCGGGTTAACCATCCATGCTGGCTTTGAAATACACAGGCCAAAGACGGGCAGCAGCGTCTTCGGTGCGACAAAGCCAGCCCTGCGGTCACCAACCCGCCTGCCCAGTGTGGTGACTATGGGCAAAAGACATGAGTTCGCGCCATAATGTCGGACGCGAACTTGTGGAGGCCTATGTCCAACAGTGGACTGTAATAGGCTGTAGTGGTGGTGGTAGGTTACTATAAATTTGAATATTTACATCTGATAATGAAATCAATAACTTTAACAGTTCTGTTATTTTGTTGATGAAAAGTTGGAATAAAAAAATCTTTATTCAATCTAGTTTTAAAATAACTTAAATCATCATTTTACAAATTTTAATTATTTTAATTTTAACTACATAAATTTCTTCCTAGAATATATCCGTACCCGGCGTGAAGAACTTGATAACTCCACTTACGTGATTTTTTTTTTATCGGCGCAATGGGTTCCTACGGCATTGGTTTTGTAGGAAAAAAATTTACACATCGATATCTACGTTATTTTTAAAGATATTGTCTGTGAAAGTTTATGAAATTGTCCATATTTTACCGTTTTATTTTACAAAACGAGATATTTACCCGATGAGTCACAAAAAAAATATAATATCGTAATATTTTATATCAACTTATACTAAAAACCGACCTAGCGTACCTAAATTGACAAAACAAGATATCAAAGCGACTATTAACACACTACTACGTTAACAAATGAATATATCGTTTTATCTACTTATATTCAACTACCGCTAAAACGAACGTACCTTGATATGTCAATTTATACTTTTTTAGCTTGGTAAATACAGTAAATCATACGGATACCTATTCGTGCACAGCGTGAATAATTTTATAAGTCGTCAGTAAAGTCTGAAGAAAATTAAACCACAAGGCTTATGTCCCAAATTCAAATTTCTTTAAACATGAATTTCGACTTCCGGAGAGACCTAGATGACAATAAACCATTTAAACGTTTGGATTCAGTTGGTACATGTAAATTTCAGAAACCATTTAAGGTTGTGGCTATGAGGCTGAGTTAAGAACTAAAAAAGGGCCTTTTTCTCTTGCTTTCCTCTGGCAACCTATAATTAAATTGTTACAATATAATAAGGAATGCGTTTGCTCAACGGTCACAACACTGGTTTGTGGCTGTTGCGTTGGCGATTGTGGGTTCGGTCTCCGCACATGACAAACATATGTATTCGCCATACAGATATTTGCCGTGGTCTCAGTGTTGTGCAGTCCATGTGGGTCTCCCCACTGTACCTCGGAGAGCACGTTAAGCCGTCGGTCTCGGTTGTTATCATGGAAACCTGATAGCGATGGTTACTCATAGTAGGGAATATATCCACCAACCTGCATTGGAGCAGCGTGGTGGATTAAGCTCTGATCCTTCTCCTAAATGGGGAATGAGGCCATTGCCCAGCAGTGGGATATTACAGGCTGAAACGTAATATAATAAGTACAGAATCGAAAAAATACTATTCAAACACAACCTTAATCGTGAAACTCCTTTTTAATCTGTCAGTATTAAGAAAAGAGGAAAGATTACTGTACATTCTTTTAAATTGACTCAGATATCTACTCAGCCATTGTCAATCAGTGCAGAAAAGAAAAAAAGATTTAATGGATTTGATGCAGTTAGTTGATATAGTAAATGTGTATTATTGATACCCAATTCTATAGTGAATAAGTTGATATGTCATCGGTGAACATGTTGATAAGTCAATTATAATGAATAATAAGATAATTAGAAATAAATGCATAGCCATATTTGAAAAACCATCTAAAATTACTCTTAAATCAATTTTGACATTTCAAATACACTAAAAAACTGATTTTTAGGAATTAAATTAAAGAGTGTTTTCACAGCTTTGACCACTAATGTATGGGGAATAAGTTGACAAGTCTCCGGAACGTTTGATAAGTCTCCGAAACGTATGTTGATAAGTCTAATACCTTACAAACTAAGCAGATTTTACAAGAATACGTAAAATAATTCGATAGATCTCATAAAATTATCCATAAATCAAGCTATAAAGATGAGTTTAAGATGAAAATAGAGTTTGGAGAAAATGTCAAACTTTAAAATTGCTCCCCTGTAAAATTGCCATTTTGGACTTATCAAGTTCTTCACGCCGGGTACGGATATAATTACCTCACTTTCCTTTGTCCTACTTTACTACTCTAGAATATAATTAATAAAGTTCCTTGTAACTTATATTCAAATAACATTTTTTTAAATTGCAATTTTGTAGGAATTTTTGCATGAAACAAATCTGTATGTAAAATAAATAACCATTTATTGAAAAACATTTTTAATATCATATCAAAAATGTTTATAATTTCCTCATGTGTGAGTATTACAGATAAATAATACAAACAACATTTATTGAAATGTAACTTTTTATTCCTTTATTTTATTTTAACAAATTTTTCTCTATTATAGATGGTTACAACGAAGAGGTAAAACTGAAGAATACCTACAAGCTTTAGAGGATGATAATATACATAAATTGGAAGAGTTATATGCTCATCGTGAAATGATAACGTGGATGGTAGAGAATTGTACCCGTGATATGGCAGAGAAAATGCTAGAGGGAAAACCTCAAGGCACATTTTTAATAAGGCCTAATTCCACCGGTCAACTTGCACTGTCCATTTGTTGTAATAATCAAGTGTATCATTGTATTATTTTTAAGACTGAAAGAGGTTATGGATTTGCCGAACCCTATAATATTTACAAGTAAGTCACCACCAGTATATTTTTTTAATGTTCTAATAATGCTTGAAATATTAATGTAGTAGTGAGATGAATAACTTTGTATGTAAAAATTGTAATCTTTTTCTTTTTTCAGAACTTTAAATGAGCTTGTCTTACACTATGCCGTTAACTCATTAGAAGAACACAATGAAAATTTAAGGACTGCATTAAAATACCCAATCAATGCACATTTAGTGTCAAAGCCTGATAAAAAAATTCACGAAACACAGACAGATATGCTATTACATCAGGAGTCTCAGCACGAAGCACATGTCCGATCACATCAGCCTCGACAAAGGAAACAGCGACACCCACATCCATAACATCGTATCGTCGTAGATGTTGGCCTTAAACTTCCCTAGTCATTTTTTGAAAGAAGACTAGTGCGATTGATTGTTAGTGATCAAAGTATTGACAAAAATCAATGCCACTTTTTCTGGTGAAGCCCAAGCCAAGCTGTATATTAAATAGTTTATATAGCTTGATTGCGATATGGAGGTTTTTTTGTAAGATAGATGCATATCTTGCATCTTTTGCAATATGTGATATTTCTTAATAATGGCTTCTAATGTGATAATATTAGTGGACTGTTTGTTTAAACTTTTCTCATTTTGTTTGTTGTAAAACAAATGTAATTGTGGTAAGCTCCATTGTGTACAGTTCTTCCATGACATGAAAAAAGGGTATGAAACACATCTTGTTTATATGGTTATACTCTTGAGTGTGAAAGTGTGGGTCAAATGTACAAAATATTATTTATAAGATTTAAGTTTGTTGATTTATACTGTGAATACTGTGGTTACACACATTTGAATAGATTTACATATACTGTCTTAAGTGTTTGAATATCTTAAATGATTCAATTATCCCTACATACAGAAAGCTAAAGTAACATCTTTACTTTGCAACTTGAAGCAGTTTCTTTAAGTATACAATATACAACATTACATACAACACTAAAAACGTATGAAAACTTGTACATTTTTGTGCAATAGCTCATAAGATTTTTTTTAATTCGTCTATTGTCAGTTGTTGCAGTATTCATGGATGGTCTAAATGTTATAAAAATAAGATCTGCTAATCAATAAGGATTTATTTAGTTAACTAAATAAAGAGACGTAAACTCCACTTTTGTAATATTGTTTCTAGGAAGTACCAAATAATATAGATCCATTTTGATGAAAATATATATAAAAGTTCACTTTATGTAAACTTAATGACACTGTTGGCCGTAAATAGGTTTTATTTTTAGTAAACGATTTTCTAATTGTTTAATTTATGTTCTTTTTTTTCTGTATAGGAGATGTATAAGTTTTTATTGAAAGAAGCTGATATATTATGTACATGATGGAATCTATTTATTTTTGTTTATTATGTAGTAGGTATAGATATTCAAAAACAATATAATGTATAAATGAAATAATATATTATTTATTTTATATATATATTATGTCGATATAAAACACTTGTATTAAGGGAGTGGACACTAAACGTAACACTTGATGACGGCCAGAGAACCAAATCTTTGTTTTTAAAAATAATTTACTATCTTTATGTAAAACATAATTTTAACCCATTAGAGGTCGCCGTACTCAATTGAGTACAGCAATATTCCTGACCCTAAATTACACAACTCGAAAAATTTACGTAGTTTCCGTTATTATCTTACTTCATCATAGTACTGTTTAAGTATATCAATAAATATAACGCAAGTTGTACGACTTTTTTTTGTAAAAAATATCAGTAGAAATTGTGGCACCGAAACATCGTGGAGGTGAGTCAATGATTTTACATTTTCTAAAGTAATTAGTGTTTCTAAGTTGTTTTTATCATTTCATGTGTATAAAGTACATGTGAAACTATACTGTAAGAAAAAATGTCATTGATTAGTAGCTAGTTATATAAAACTAGGATCACATAAATTTTACTGTACTCAATTGAGTACAGTGACAGCATACGTGACTAAAAAAGCTGTTTTTTCTCCAGATTCCTTGCAATGAATAAAAATAAATATACGGCTCTACATAGCTACAATGGGCTTCAAGAAGCTATTGAAGCCATTTTCCACGATAGCGATGATGAGGAATATGACTTGGGTATCATACCACCTTATCCCTATGTGTTGACTGAGAACGAGGAAGGTCCTGATAAGGATATGACGGCGTGTTTCATTCCATAAGACTTAATTGGTACTTTTTTTGTTTTTTTTTTTTTTTTATGTTACTAGGTTGGCAAACAAGCGTACGGCTCACCTGATTGTAAGACCGTAGCCTATAGACGCCTGCAACACCAGAAGCATCGCAAGGGCGTTGCCGACCCTATCACCAATCCCCCCCAGGAGCTCTGGTCACCTTACTCACCAACAGGAACACAACACTGCTTGAAAACAGTATTATTTAGCTGTGGTATTCTGTAAGGTCGAGGTACTACCCCAGTCGGGCTGCTCCATATTTGAGCAGGAAATTTCCTGCTGTGCCCTACCTCAGTTAACTATTGAAGTATTTAGAAGTCGAGAGGATAGTGGCAGCGAAGATACTATGTACAACGACAGTGATGATGAACCGTATAAATAAGACCATTGGCAGACAAACTTATGCAGAAGCTTTTATAATGGAGAGTGTTTCATGATCGTATCTCTGGCAACGAATGGTGAAATACTATGGCCACAATCCCACTAAACAATTTATCCATGGGAAACCAGTTCGTTTTGGATATAAAAATAGGCTGGCGGCCAGTTCGACTGGGTACTGCTATTCTTTCGATTTTAACTGTGGAAAATCGCAGTTGAGTACTTCTGAGCCCTTCGGTTCTCGCATAGTCAAAACTTTATTGGAGAAACTGAATTGCACTCAACTCCTTGTATGGATACTGTTTACTTATATGGTAGATATGGCTTTTGTCAATTCCTGGCCTTTACATGTAATGTATAATGATAATCCAATAGAAGGTGAACAAAATCAATCGCGCTGGGCTGCATCAATTGTTGAAGGTATACCTCAGGATAGAGTCGGACATTATCTTCTCAAAATCGAAAAATAACTGCGGTGTGCTCCGTGCCACTCTAGAGTGCGTTAGCAATGCAAGAATTGTCTAAAGAGACTTTGTATCTAAAAAGCGTGTTTCGAAAATTTTTGTACGCAGGAGGTCAGTGTACTCAATTGAGTACACCCCTGTAATTTCATGAAAAATAGTATTTTTGTTATTTTTTCTTCTTTTTAGTGTTCCTTTGTTCTCATTCAATACAAAAATAAAAATAATTTCAAAAAAATATGGGCACTTTTTTTTTGACCTCTAATGGGTTAATCAGGTATTATGTATTTTTAGTATAATATATTTAAGTATAATGTAATCTTTATTAGACATGAATCAAAAACATATTATAGCTGCTCTATCGTGGAATACCAAAAACTTTCATCATAACATTTTACATATATACAAATTTAAATGGATTGTGTTTGTAGAAGACAGTCCTTTAAAATTATTGATTTGGTTTAGTCAAGATTACTGAGACTGTCAAGTTTTTATCCAAAAAATATTTTACATTGATACAATCAATCTTCAAATACCTTTTGTTCAATAATCTGAAAATTAATGCTTAGTACAATTTGAAACAATTTGTACCTGTAATGTATATTAAAAAGTTTAAATTGCAAAGTAAAAAGATCAAATACAATTATTATTCTTTTTAAGAATAGTATAGATCAGAGGTGAGCAACCTTTTTTACCAGAGGGCTGCAAAATTTCGAAAAATTGTTAGTCGGGCCAAAATCACAATGATGGAATTTTTTTTATTAAATAACCTTAAGTTTAAGTAAATTCCTACTATAGATAACATAGATTTCGAAAAAAAAACCTGATATAGCAGTTATTAGCCTCATGATGTACATTTAGTTACTGATATATTTCAAGTCATAAGACTTGATGCTTTAAGTATCGAATTTTGGTGAAACATAATAAAATTAACAGTTTTGAAAATTTGAAAACTTCTGGCGGGCGGGCCACACAAAATCTCTATTCGGGCCGCGGGTTGCTCACCCTTGGTATGGATTATCAACTGAAATGGTCACTTTTTTTTAAATTACTGATAAGTGATAACTGTTGAAATGACTTCGCACCATTGTGAATTTAAAATAAAATACAAAAATGTTATCGCAATACGTGTTATGATGAAAAAAAAAATGCTTTCGACATTGAACCTATTTTTGCCCCTAACATCTTTACGTTAAACAAAGGCTGTGCTACCCTTTATGACAACCAATTATATATATTATTATTATAGTACAGTTTATGGAAGAAGAAGAAGAACAATATATTTCATGTGCAATGCTTTGTAATTCATTATGATCAATTAAATTTCGATTTATTAACTAAGGTAAAAGAAAAGTTTTTAAACATCGATTGTAATTATTATAAGTATACTGTATATTTGTGTTTCTATGTGCGATATTAAAACCCAAAAGACTAGCTATATCAATTTTTAAGAAAAACTTTTTTGTATATTAAAACTATATATAAAATATTATAACCCATCTTTTGGGCTCAGCCGCAGTCGAGTAAATACAATATTATTAGGGTTGCATTGAACTATTATTACTAGCTTAACTAATACTGACTCAATGTAGAGGCGCAAGTTATTTATTAATATAATTTATCATTCGTTGATCGATCGCCAGCAGTCATTGTTATGGTTATTTACCAATTCAGCTGTTTCATATTATCCCGGTCCTACGCTCACTGCTGCTCTATCTCCTGCTAACTCTATTAGCTACCACAATCGAGAGTTTTCGAAGAGGAACTTTTTGTTTGTGTCATCAAAATGAAGCTACTCGCGGAAAATTAGCTTGATACTAATCAGGTGAAAAATATGTACTAGGGATCCCGTATTATAATGTTTAAAAACAATTTACTGTTTTTAAACTTTTTAACAAAAAGGAATACTACGGCAACTGTAAATAAGTTCAGAGTAACCCTATTTGGCAGCATGGTTCGCTGAATTTTCTCAAGCATGTCTACTAGGCGTATGTAAATTTTGAAATATTTATGTATAATTTTTCCATAAAACAGTTAATTCGTTTGCCGTAGGTTTCGTTTTACGTTACTTGAAGTATTTACTAATGAACTGAGTCCACGATTGGGTTTTGATGGATATACTAATTAATTTGTATATATAATTATATTTAAATAATTATATATATGTCCAGGTTTTTTATTCATGTACACTACAGTTAATTATAATTCTTGTTAACTGGGTCAGTATGGGAAATTCGAAATACATACCTAATGTATTTTGTAAATATTTTTTGTGTAATTAATATGTGATCAGTTATAATAAAAGGTAATAAAGATATAGTCTAAGATGCGAACAAGACGTGATCTTCACCCATCTCCTTAATAAAAATGAAATAATTATCTTCTTTAGTATGTTAAAAATAAATCGCGAATAAGTAATAATAATAATGTTTCATTCATTTTTCAATGCCTTGATAAATAAACTCGTGGGTGTATTTAAAAAAATAATAATTGAATTTTTCAATTTTGAATTAATTACAGTCTAAGCCGAGATTTTACAGCTAACCCCTTTGGCAATTATTTTTCTAATATAATAAAATATAAATGCTCGTTTCTTAAAACAACTGGTTTATTTAATATGGTTTCCAGTTTACTCATATTGTCCCAGTTAAAAAATAATATGGATAAAAATATTTTTTACGTTGAAACTGCGACTTGATATGTTGTAAATACAGTGATGAGAATTGGTAATATACCAATTCTCATCATAGTATTACATAGTAGTTCTAAAAAAAAACAATTTATCGAAGATTGTTTAATTAAGGTATACATATCTATCTACTTCCTTAAACAAATTTTATTTAAATAAGTTGAATGTTTGCTATGAACTTCAAAGTGAAAATAAATCGTGCTCTAAAAATATGTAAAAAACTTCAGAATGTAAACAGTTTTCTTGACAAATATACTATGTACTACTTAATTGAAAAAAAAAAACTTATATAAATTGTTTTTATATAAATACTGAAGAATATTGCTTTAAATTGTAACATATTATATTATAGAGTTAAAAATAAGTTACAGATTATTTAAGTGAGATTAATAAATTGGAGTTATTTTTGTATTTACGTCTATAGGTATTATTAGATTTTGTATGTGTAGTAGTTGTTACAATTTTACTATTATTTTGGTAATATATATCATGTCGGTTGCAATTGTGTAGTGTTAAATAACCAAAATGATCTCAATGATAAATTTAGTTAACAAAATAGAAATGCCAATAAAGTAAACAAATATTTTATAGATATTGAAAAACCCAATTCTTGTACTGTGTAATTAAGATGTAAAACTCACCTATGAAACTTTGTCGTCATTTTTATAATATTGTAAGTTGAAATATGTTGAATAAACTATTTATCAGTAAGTTTCTAAATAATTACTTTTATTTATTTTTCAACAGACTTTTATAGTTTCAAGTAAATTATTGCGAATCTATTAAATATTGCATCAAGCAATTATTAGGTAGATAATAGGTTTTTGGAGTGTAGTAATTATATTATGCTTTTGTTGAATTGAGGCAGTTAATAATCATGTTTGCTAGCAAACAAAAAAAAAACCGAGTAATACAACGTAACTAAGTAGACGAAAAAAATTAACAAAAGCATAGTCGCCACTACGATTTTTGAAGGTTCCCCTCGATTTCTCTCGGATGCCATCATCAGATCCTGGTTTCCTTACACAGATCACCCCCTATAGATACCGCATGTTGAACATTTTGTTCCGTTTCGATTTCACCAAAGTTGGCGGAACGTGCGGGTTACGCGGGGTACAGCTAGTGCAATATGATTGGCTATTTCAAGGTTGCCTTTTGTCGTAATGATGGGACATGTCGATATTTAATTGTCGATAAATATTAATGTTCGCTAAGTAAAATATGTGATTGCAACTTTCTAGCTTCTTTTTTATTTGTCATAACATAAATGTTCAATAATAAAGGATTAGAAATTAAACCACAACATTTTTTCAACAACAATAAAATAGCCTTGTTTATTATACATCTTTTTACACTTACGTGTATATTAAATACATATAAGTGTATATCGATAATAACCTAATAACATTTTTACAAAACTACGTATTTAATCACAATGTCGTCCCAAAAATTAATTATTCTATATTTAAAGTATTGTTTTAATAAAAGTAATTATACTATGTAATTTAAAAAAGTTACATGAAATACCACAATTAATTATAAAAAAACCTTTGTGAATAGAATAATTTATAGTCAACTTGCTAATGTAGATTATATTTATTTAACAATATTTGACACTCAGAAGCGAAACAAATTCTCATTTAAAAATTATATTTAGTTTAAAAAAAAAGTATTTATTTACATTAATTTAATTTCAAATTGTACTTGATATTTTGAAAACATCGATACTATTCGATAAAGGTTAAACGTTCACAAGTCCCAACGCTATTATTTTTGTAAGACGAAGACAAATATAGCATAAAGGCTAATGAGTAAAGCCCTGCGCGCACTAGTGACATTTGTCACCGTGACAAAAAATTCTTTGTCACTGTCACGTCACCGTCACCTTCGCGACTGCGCGCACTTGCAGTGACAGATTATATACAGATATAGGTTGTCTGTGAGCTCGTTTTTAGAAATAGAAAGAAATACAATAATAAAAAGTATTGGGTTCACCCGCTTTGGAGTGATAGGCTGATAAGTGGAAAGTTCTACACCATGTTTGCCAACCTACGTACATATGACACGTGACATTTTGTCGCGTCACGGGCATGTTGGCGTCCTCCGCGGACAAAAAAGTCACCGAATTGTCACGCATCCAAGTGCGCGCACCTCCATTAGGGATGATGGACGCGGTGACAGTGACAAAACGTCACGGTGACAAAATGTCACTAGTGCGCGCAGGGCCTAAAAGAGACTTTTCAAAAAGACATCAATGCGAGTAAGGCACGCCTTTTGTGATTTACTTCTAACATCCATTATAACTTGAGCTCCACATGGCTAATTGTTTTATAATAATAAACATTTCTTAACTTATCTGTGTAATATTATACCATTATTTTTATAACTTGAGCTCCTTAAAGTTTTCCCTCTCCATTTAATAGCACAGGTTTAATTTGTTATAAACAAAAACGATTTTTTTATATTTGTAAAATACGGAAACATATACGTCGTCACAGGTCTAATGTCTGGTTGTCACTAATTAGTAAATTTGAGCGCGTAGATTACATCAGTGCAAATGCACCTATGTGTGGTGAACACATGTCTCCTTCAATGCGGAATCTATTGGGGGTGATCTGTGTTTCCTTATCATGGTACCACCCTTGGCATATCTCCTAAAAAAATGCGTGCGTACAAAGTAGGTAGGTAGGGTCAGGTCGGTAACAAGTGACGAGTGAAATTAACACACAACATACTTTACTTACTAATCTTTCTCCTTGCAATATCGCTTTTCCAATAAAGACAATATTAAAGTGGTCAGATTATGTTTAAAAAAATGGGAAATGAGCCACTGTATACTGGTACTATAGTCTACAGTTCTACACTCTACTTTGACTAGACCCTATAGTACACAGTGACTCTAACAGTACACAGTGGCTCGGTAATATAATATTCAATTAAAATTATGATTTATATTCAGTTAGGTGCATTTATTTCAGTCAAAATCTAATATTCACCAACCTCTTAAGCCATCATCATCCACACGCCACAAGCCACATTCATCAACATCAGTTACATTATAAGTTATATTATCAAATAACTTAAGATCAACCTTAACACTTGAGATCAATGTCTTTCTAAGATAGTTTCTTTGTTTTTCGAGATCTGAAATCGGTTAAAATTTAGATTATGGACCGTCGATTTTTGAGGTTTTGAGGGGTGCGGGTTGGAGGGGGAGGGAGGGCTACCCCCCAGTACCACTCCCACGTATCAGAAACCCATAGTTATGGAGATATCCATGGTTAAAGTTTTGAGATTAAAAGAAGAATTTAGAGCTATTATAACACTTTTGACCTTCCCACATTTTTGCTGTGTATAGTACTCATAAATAGAAAGATTTTTGTAAATTTTCAGGTTGCAGAAATGTACGGTTTAAGAGATATAATTTTTTTAAATTAATTTTAAGAATAATAACCGTAACCTATCTAATTTCAATATTAGACTGTTTACTGGCATATTTTTGTCACAGAAACAAAAAAAATAACCCTAACCTATCTGATTTCAATATTAGACTGTTTACCGGCATATTTTTGTCACAGAAACAAAAAAAAATAACCCTAACCTATCTAATTTCAATATTAGACCGTTTACCGGCATATTTTTGTCACAGAAACAAAAAAAAAACCCTAACCTATCTGATTTCAATATTAGACTGTTTACCGGCATATTTTTGTCACAGAAACAAAAAAAAATAACCCTATGTTATATAATATATGATCATTGAATATGGTCTGTAGTTTATGGTATGGCGACATTTCTAGATTTGATTAGTGTCGAATAAAAGTAGAACCGACTTGTTATCCTTTACAATGTAATTGAATATATTTTAATTATTTAATAAACCTGTTGAAGACTTATATGGATGTTTCAATAATAACCAATAAACATCATAACATGGCGCTGCGTAATTAAAAAAAGAAAACAGGCTTGTGAAACAAGTAATTGTACGCCTCGATGTTCCGGGATTGAGTTCTACGATGTACAACCAGATAAGTAAAAATGGCGGAGTCTGCACAAAGAGAAATTACAAATACAAGTGGAATAAAGGGATTAAAACCCCCTACGGGCTTAAAAAACCTGTCCATGGAAGAGTATAAAAAATTTCTGCAGAGATTTGAAATATATAGATTAGCGTCAGGTGCTAACAGTGAATCCAGTGAGGTCCAGACGGCATTATTATTGCATTGCATGGGTGAGGAAGCTCAAGACATACATGCTACTTTCGACTTTGCTAAAGATGAGGCCTACAACTATGAAAAAGTGATAACTAAATTCAACGAGTATTTTATTCCGAGAAAAAACGAGTGTTAATTCCCATTTGTTTTTTACAAGAAACCAGAAAGAAGGTGAAACTTTTGATAGTTTTTAGCGCTCTTACACACGAACGGCACGTTGCCAACGGCAGAGGTCAACGGCAGCCGTCGACTGCCGTCGAGCGCCGTCAGCGGCAGTCGACTGCAGCCGTTGACTGCCGTCACAGAGTACATTGTAATAGTAGGGAATAGAGATCAATCTCGATGGTTTTAATGAGCCATACGGAGCAACGCCATCTCTATGCGAGTTTTGGAGTTAATCACTATATAGCTATATATATATACGTATATAGCGATATAGCTATATATATATAGGTATTTACTTATTTAGTGATCCTCTACTGATAAACTCTTCTTTAATTTATAATTTCAATAAATTTTATAGAATTTAAAAAGAAATTATTTTTCTTTTTTAATTCTATAAAAATATTGAAATTATAAATTAAAGAAGAGTTTATTTTTACTATAAAAAGTATAGAATTAGGAAGCAATAAATAAAACGCGAAGTGGATAGTTGATATTAATTATTTATTTTTTCGTTTAAAACATTTGTGGAAATACTTTTTTGCCTTACTTTTAAACTTATCGTTATCATCATAACATTCCCGTTTGTTGCATATAATTTTTATTCCGGCATTTATTCAGCTTATTGGCCAATTAAACTAAATTTTTATGTAAAGCTTGTTCAGGAGGCATCGAAAAGTTGTGTTTTCGCTTGCTGACAACAATTTTCGGGGTTTCTTCATTTTGAGACACTGAAATTAATAAGAGAATAATAATAAATAATTATATTCATCTTATAATTATGCTTCTAATCAGATTTTGTCATTTCATTTGAGGGTTACATATAGTTTTAAAATAATAGAACTATAATATGTAATGCAATGCTAGAACAATTTTGATAAAGGTTTTAGACAAACTTCAGTTAAACAATATATATTGTATTATATCCAATTTTAGACCAAATATGTTTGAACAAACTGATAAAAAACATAAGCAATTAAACTTCAAATTAAAATAATATTGTGATGAAAGGAATTACCTGGCATGTTCAATGTTGGTACAGCTATATTGCTAAGTCTTTTATATCGGCACAAATATTTTTCTTCTTAATGTTTGTGACATATACGGCGATATTTGAAAATATGGTTGTTTTCAAGTCCCAATATATCACCACCAACAGAACAGACCCATGAATTAAATAACACATTATTCTTCTCTGGATTTGGAAACTTGTGCAAAGAACCTGAAATTAATTTGAAATATATTATTGTACGGCAAAGTAGCCTATATATTTTAGAGAATATTGGATCCCAATGATTATGTATTAGTGCTACTGCGAACTGGGGTTATGAGATTCTTGTTTGACTTATTCTTCAGTTGTAGTACCTAGTAAGTTATTCCATTGTTATTGTCGGTTTTAATTTTCTAACGTAGATTTGATGAAGACGGTTTATTTAGGTTAGGTTAATTAGGTTACATAATTACTGGGTGGGTTAAGACTAGTATATTAATCTGATACAAACCTGCGTTGTTTTCGAATCGGGATTCACAGCTTTTCAATCAAAATTCTCTTTAGTAATCAAAGTTCATTAACAAAATTATCTGCACATACAACCACTTGAAACGAGTCCTGTTCATACTTAATTTATATAGAATTTAGATTAAATGGAAAAGGAAATGTTCACACAAAAAAACACATGCTACGATCTAAAAACTGTGTGAATTGATGTGATTCATATAAATATAATATTAATAAATAGCGGCCATTTTTGCAGTTGACACTTCACACAGGAATTAAATTGTTTTGACCTTTAATAATTTAATATTTTGTGTGAAAGCGACATCTAATGCTGCCAAGTGTAAACTTTTTGTCAGTGCCGTCTGCTAACGCCATCTGTATGCGAGTTTTGTAAATTTGGATTCTTGCCCTCGTTTTCTAGTACTAAGATTGAATGCCGTCGAGCGCCGTCAGCGGCAGCCGTCGACTGCCGTCGAGCGCCGTCCGCGGCGCGCCGTCGCCTGCAGTCCGCTGCCGTTGGGAACATGCCGCTCACACGTCGGCTCTCTTAGTAAAGGAGCCAGTTGCAAAATGAATTCCGAAGAAGAAATACTGTTATTGTTTTTAAACGGTTTTATTTAGCTTGACCAGCTTGGTATTTATTTATTTTTTTTGTTTATTTGTGTGTTTGGGTCAAATTTAGTAATTGCAATTTTACCCCCTTCCTCATGACAGATTGATCTGATATTTGGTACACATTCTTAATCTTGATGAAAATACAACATAGTATATTTCTTATGGTTCTAAATCCAATATGGCCGCCAATACAAAATGGCGGATCACATAACTTCACAACAACCTCAATATTGGTATCAAATGAAAAGGCTTGGTTGGTAGAATACAGCTCACTATGAAAAATCCAAGATGGCCGCCGCCACACACATTCCACATTACACATTTTCAACAAATACCTCAATATGAGTATCAAATGAAAGGGCTTGATTGGTAGAATAGAGCCCACTATGAAAAATCCAAGATGGCCGCCGCTACAAAATGGCGTATTACATATTTTCCACAAATTCCTCAATATGGGTATCGAATGAAAGGGCTCGATTGGTAGAATAGAGCTCACTACGAAAAGTCCAAGATGGCCGCCGCTACAAAATGGCGGATTACATATTTTCCACAAATTCCTCAATATGGGTATCGACTATAGAATGAAAAGGCTCGATTGGTAGAATAGGGCTGACTATGAAAAATCCAAGATGGCTGTCGCCTCAAAATGGTGGATTACATATTTTCTACTAATAACTCAATATGGAAATCAAATGAAAGGGCTTGATTGGTAGAATAGTTTATTAGACTGTGTAGGTATATTTATTACTAATCTAAAAACTACTCGACGAAACTAAAAACTTGAAACGATGGGCACGTGAAATTTCTATCATAATGTTTACTCTGTAATATACGCGCTCTGGATACGCCCAACGATTTTATATTTGTCTGATCAATACCCCAGATTGATGAGAAGATTGGTGCGATCTGGTAGCTAGGACTTACCGAATTATTTTTTAGTTTTTAGTCCATAACCTAAATACATCATTTTTATTGCAATAAAACCGAATAACATAAAACATTTTTTAGTAACTTTTTAAAATAGCCGTCAGCTCATCAAAAGAAGCACATCCGAAAATAATTAAAAAACTTTTGCTCGTTTCTTCGTAAAAGTGGATAGAGTGTTAAATGCCCATCTTGATCTCTATTGATTAGTATTTCTTGAACCCACACTGAACGTGTTTTTATTTTTCGTTTTTCTCGGCGGCGACGAAGTAAAAACAATAACAGTGTTTCTTCTTCGGAATTCATTTTGTAACTGGCTCCTTTACTACGAGAGCGTTGACTGTGCGGCATGTTCTCAACGGCAGAGGACTGCAGCCGACGGCGCGCCGCCAACGGCGCTCGACGGCAGACGACGGCTGCCGCTGACGGCGCTCGACGGCAGTTGACGGCTGCAGTCGACTGCCGCTGACGGCACTCGACGGCAGTCGACGGCTGCCGTCGACCTCTGCCGTTGGCAACGTGCCGTTCGTGTGTGGGAGCGCTTATACTGACATAAAAAAGTTAAGCTCAGAATGTGAATTTGGAAATCTTTTGGATAGAATGTTAAAAGACAGAATAGTAACGGGAATTTTAGATAAGAGATTGAAAGATAGATTACTAAGAGAAAGTGAACTGACATTGAGTAAAGCGATCAAGATATGTAAAGCAGCAGAACTAGCAGAGGAACAAATAAAGAAAATTGCAAATGAACCGGGAACGAGTGCAGTACAGAGTGTAAGAAAGAAGAATGGAAAAGGAACAGAGTCGGAAAGGGAAACAAGAAACTCAACAGATAAGAGAAGATATACCAGAACAGACCGAGATTCAAGACACAGACCAGAACAGAGGAATACAGAAGATAGATATCCAGAGAAGAATAAAAAACAAGAAGGACAGTGGGCTGAGAAGAAGTTTGACTGTTCGAGATGTGGATTTCATCACAGTGAAAGAAGATGCCCAGCATATGGAAAAAAGTGCAAGAAATGCGGGAAGATGAACCACTTTGCGAGAAAATGCAGAGCAAGAGAAGCTGTAAAAGCTATTCAAGAAAGTGAGTCCAGCGATAGTGAGTCGTGTCATATGTATATAATTAATATTAGTAATATTAATTTAGAAAGAAACTGGTATGAGTATGTATACTTCACTGAATTGAATAGAAATTTAAAATTCAAATTAGATACAGGTGCACAATGCAATGTAATTTCTGCAAATGATTGCTACAGGTTTGGCATAAGTAAATTTGACAAATCTAATTGTAAATTGACTAGTTATAGTAACGAGAAAATAGAAACCTTGGGAAAGATTAAATTATCAGTAAAAATAAATGACCAGATTCAGAACATAGAATTCCAGGTTTGTAAAGGTAATTATATACCTATTTTAGGTTTGCCTACTTTAATAAAATTTAAATTAATACAGAGGACAAATAATGAGAAAATTGCCAGTGTTCAGACTAAAAATTTAGAATTATTAGAAAATTATAAAGATGTTTTCAAGGGGATAGGTGAAATAAAAAATTATGAGTATGATATTCAGTTAAAAGAAGGTTGGCAAGGAAAAATTGAAAGAAATAGACATATACCATTTAAGTTGAAAGATAAATTAAAGGAAGAATTAAGTAAATTAGAAAAGATAGGAATAATAAGTAAGGCAGAAGGTCCTACAGATTTTGTAAGTTCATTAGTTATGACAATTAAACCAGACGGGGCTATGAGAATTTGTTTAGATCCACAATATTTAAATACTCAGATTAAAAGAGAACAAATGATGATACCTAATGTTGATGAAATAATAGCCAAGTTAAAAGGAAGTAATTATTTTAGTACCTTAGATGCGAATAAAGGATTTTGGATGATAAAATTAACAAATAATAGTAAAGATTTAACAACATTTAATACCCCATTTGGAAGATTTTATTTTAATAGATTACCTTTTGGTTTAGCTTCAAGTCCAGAAGTTTTTCACAGAGTATTTAGTGAAATATTTAAAGATATTGACGGAGTAGAGATATATATTGATGATATTTTAATTCATGCAAAAACAGAAGTGGAACATGACAGAATATTAGAACAGGTACTTAAGAAAGCACAGGAATATAATATTAAATTTAATAGTAAGAAGTGTAATTTTAAAAAGAAAGAAGTTAAATACCTAGGACATGTTTTAACAACAGAAGGAATTAAGATAGATCAGGACAGAATAAAAGCTATAGTAGAGATGAAAGAACCGAAAACTCAGAAAGAATTATTAAGATTTTTAGGAATGATTAATTATGTGGCAAGATTTATTCCCAATGTGTCTGAGGTAACAGCACCATTGAGGCAATTGATTTAGAAAGATGTACCTTTCTTGTGGTCAAAAGAACAAGATAAAGCTTATAAGACTTTGAAAAAATTATTAGTTGAGCCACCAGTTTTGAGTTATTTTGACATGAATAAACAGATAGTACTAAGTGTAGATGCTTCTAAAGCAGGATTAGGTGCAGTTATTTTACAAGAAGGAAAGCCTATAGCTTATGGTTCTAGGGCGATGACAGAAACAGAAATACAATACAGTCAGATTGAGAAAGAATGTTTAGCAATTTTATATGGAATAACCAAGTTTCATCAGTATTTGTATGGAAGTCAATTTAAAGTAGAGACAGATCATAAGCCACTGGTATCAATTTTTTCTAAACCATTGAATAGATGTCCAGCTAGATTGCAAAAGCTGAGAATGGCTTTACAACCTTATTCATTTGAGTTAAATTATAAACCAGGTAAAGAACTTTTGGTCGCAGATCATTTGAGTAGATCACATTTATTAGAAACAGAAGAAAATTCAGATTTAAAAGTAGAAACACATGTAGCCATGGTTATGGAAAGTTTTAGAATATCAGATGAAAAACTTGAAGAATTAGTGTTAGAAACAGCAAAAGATGAGGAATTAATGGCAGTAAATAAATATATAACAGAAGGATGGCCAGAAAATAAGTCACTTATAGATAGTAAAGCTAAAATATTTTATAGTTACCGAGATGAGTTGAGTAATATTAGAGGATTAATTGTGAAAGGTAGAAATATAGTAATACCGCAGTCAAAAAGAAAGGAAGTATTAGAGAACATACATTATGCACACTTAGGCATAGAAAAGAGCAAGGTGTTAGCAAGAAATACAGTATTTTGGCCAAACATGAATAAAGAAATAGAAGATTTGATACAAAACTGTGACACTTGTAAAAGTTTTCAGAATAGTAATAAGAAAGAATCTATGATTGAGAAGGAAATTCCACAAAGACCATGGGAAATTTTATCTATAGATATATTTTTTCTATATTCTAAACCATACATACTGCTTGTCGATGCATATAGTAAGTACGTGGAAATACAACCATTAAAAAATTTATATGCAACAAATACTATTGACAGTATTAAAGATATCCTAGCAAGACATGGTATTCCAGATATAGTTTATACAGATGCAGGAACTCAATTTACTAGCTTTGAATTCAAAATTTTTTCTAAAGAATGGAACTTTAAACATAAGGTAATAAGTCCAAAACATCACCAAGGGAATGGATTAGCAGAAAGATATATACAAACTGTTAAGAAATTGTTAAAAAAGCTAATATATGATAAGAAAGATATATACTTAGGTTTATTAATGTATAGAAATACTCCAGTAACCACAGATGGAAAATCACCTTCAGAATTGTTATTCAATAGAAATATTAAAACAATTTTACCAAAATTAGATTTAAATCAAGATAGAAATGATAGACATAGACAAGAACTTTTAAATAAACAGGAAATTCAGAAAAAGTACTATAATAGAGGTTGTAGAAATTTACCAGAATTAAGAGAAGGGGAAATTGTTAAAATACAGGATGAGAATTGCAAGAAACCTCATGAGAGCGGTATAGTGTTAGGTAAAGGAAGTGGTCCTAGATCATATCAAGTAAGGAATGAGTCAGGAAATATTTTAACTAGGAATAGGAAAATGTTAATTAAAGGAGGAAGGTATTATGATAGAAGCGGGGTAGAAGATCAAGGAAATTGTGAAGAGAGTGAAAGTCAAGAGGTAGAAAGACATATGATTCAAGAACGGAACATACAAACGAATGTAATACCTAGAGAGAACTATAATGGTTCTTCAAGACAAGTAATTTCTAATAAGGATGCATATGGTAGTACAACAACAAGATCAGGTAGATTGATTAAAAAACCAAGTTATCTTAAAGATTTTGTTTAATTCATAAATACATAAACAATGATAATTTAATTAATAAGTTTGTATCTTAATATGAATGATTGTAACTAAAGATAAAATAAGAGTCATCATATCTTGTGTTTATATAAAAGCTAACTTTAATCTTAACATATTTAGTTATTAATTTTTATTGTGCATAATTAAATAATTGTTAATATAATAATTGCCTATAGTTTGTTATATGTAATATTGTAAAAGGGAAGGATGTTATATAATATATGATCATTGAATATGGTCTGTAGTTTATGGTATGGCGACATTTCTAGATTTGATTAGTGTCGAATAAAAGTAGAACCGACTTGTTATCCTTTACAATGTAATTGAATATATTTTCATTATTTAATAAACCTGTTGAAGACTTATATGGATGTTTCAATAATAACCAATAAACATCATAACACCCTAACCTATCTAATTTCAATATTAGACCGTTTACCGGCATATTTTTGTCACAGAAACAAAAAAAAAATAACCGTAACCTATCTAATTTCAATATTAGACTGTTTATCTGTTACTGTGTAGGTAACATAATATTACGGTGCATTTACGGTAATTACCGTGTATATGGAGACACTGGCTTTCAAATACACGCTTTCAAACAAAATGGCATCACTTAGCATTTATAATATTTTTCGTATTAAAGTTTAAAGTTAAAAAGGTTGGTAATTAATTTATAATTCGCGACATTTTTGTGTGATGAACATCTAAGTCGAAGTAAAATGGCGTCTTATATTAATATTCCATAGCGAAATTTAAAAAATTATATCTCTTAAACCGTAAATTTCTGAAACCTGTGAATTCACAAAAAGCTTTCTAATTATGAGTACTATATACTGAAAAAATATGAACATCTAAATCGACGGTCCACAATCTAAATTTTATCCCTGAAATCTTTAATTAATTAATTTTTACTCATATAATTACCAAGCAAGTAACATACTAGATATCATAATGTCGTTTAGCAAAAAAATAAAAATAGTACAATCGAGTGCAAAAGTTTTCATTCATAGCACCTAGCCTAGGTTCCAAAGTTGTTTTTACTAATTAGGAAAAGTGTATTATTTTTTGCAAGACTAATGCTAACAATCAGCAGAAAACAGAGATATAACTAGTTATGAATTCAAACAATCAAAATAACATTCTCCAATAGAACCACCATTCTCCAAAAGGGTACACAGCAGTGACTCATGAGTCATAAGCAGTGTTGCCAACTCTACATGTCAAAAAGTCGTTAACTTACACTTGAAAAGTCGCTAGAAGGCGCTAGCTATGTCGCTAAAAAAAGTCGCTAAAAGATCCTAGTAGAATGAGCGCTATGGATGGAAACTGAGCGCAATTCTTTCAAGTACCTTTAATACTATATTGTTTTACGTACGGTAGAATGGGGCACAGTTTTTTTTTTTTGGTCTGTTGGAATGAAAGAATTTGATTTACTTACACGTAATAATATTTTTAATATTGGGGGAATCCCGGCTTAAGCATAAGAAAATTATGGCAGCGTTCCGAAATTGGAAAAATATTACTGTGACAAGAGTCTGTCTCATTCGAAAGCTATAAGTGGGAAAAAGACAGACTTGTCAGAATGATAAACGAGAGATTTCTGGGCTGAGATCTTGTTATATTTTATGAAGATAGTTGAAATACTTATTTTTTTTTAAACACTAGAAGTCGTTAAAATAGTCGCTAGATTTTTTTTTTTGCTAGACACATAATTTAAGCCGCTGTAGGAAACGAAATGTCGCTAGATCTAGCGACAAAGTCGCTAAATTGGCAACACTGGTCATAAGTCATAAATAATAATTTTTATAACCAACGTATACAACACTAATAACCGGATACTAGTCTATGGACAAAGCTAGAAGCTTCCACATCCATAAACAATTTTTGGTGATTTCTTTCTGCTACCTCCGGCCGGCCTCCGCCATTTTGTGTAACGTCCTATTGCGGCGTTTTGCGACGCTTTAATTATCGTTGTTGTTGCGTTATTGTAAAACGAATTACAAGAAGTTTTAAGACGTTTGGGTATTTATCTTTAAGTGAATTACGTTAACGGTAAAATCAATGGTAAAATTCATTTAGACGCGTAATATTCTCAACTGGGAATTGCTTATTGTAAGTCATTCTGTGCGGCGTGGGTTTAATTAATATACATATTTATTTTTAATGAAACAATGAAACAATAAATTGAAATTATTATTATATTAATAAACATAATCTGTCTAAGGTGCAATGTCTCGGTACGGTGATTGTAAAGTTTATGTCGGTGACTTGGGCAACAATGCCAGTAAACCTGAATTAGAAGATGCGTTTTCATACTACGGCCCCTTAAGAAATGTGTGGGTGGCCAGAAACCCGCCAGGTTTTGCCTTCGTCGAGTTTGAAGATGCACGTGATGCTGAAGACGCAGTAAGTTCATTAACATAAACTAAGCGGATATGCAAACTACAATGTGATATACTTATCATTCAATTGGTTTTTACAGGTACGAGGGTTAGATGGGCGGACGATATGCGGCCGGCGAGCTCGGGTAGAAATGTCGAACGGTGGTCGTGGCTATGGAGGACGTGGACCACCTCCTCGTTCCAGACTCCCACCTCGTCCTTATGACGACCGTTGTTACGACTGTGGTGACCGTGGACATTACGCCAGAGACTGCACGCGCCGTCGCCGTCGCAGGTGAAATTTAGCATGATTGCCAGATATGTGTACAAATTTTGCTGGTATGGAATCTTTATAGATCATATACTATTATAAGTAAATTTAAAACAATAACATGCCATTTCCTTACATTGTTTTTTATTATTGTTACAATTACGTTTGAAGTACATGTTAATGGTTTAAACAAGGGTGGTAATTCTAAAGATTCCGTTCCAACGCTTTGCAACCACGTAAACCAATGATAACTATGTTATAGGTTATCATTGGCCTGTGCGCCGAGAACGAACTCTTCAGTGTCTGCACTTCTTATAGTCTGCGCTACGTAGCTTTCACTTCGCGCCGTGTACTCCACTAATGTTGGCAGCGACTGTAACGTCACTCTGTGAACTACGTAACTACAGCCTACGTGCACACTTCACTTATTGAGAAGTACATTGAGTGTAATGTTCGTTCTGCGCGTCGCGACACGCCTATTGTAATCACTGCGTGCACTCAGTGAGTTACACATTATTATCCCATAATTTCTGTTCAAGGCTGGCTGACTTTGGGTAATAAATAAGGGTTAGTTCTTTGTTATAGGTCATTGGTTCATAAGAATTTTATTTTAGCACTCCAGCATTTTATTATTTCTTCTGGTCAGACACAGAAGAGATAAAACTACATTTAGGTTTGTAAGTTTTAAACCTTATAGTGACCACGAGACTAAAGGACTATCAGAGGTGTACTGAATTTTAGACATTGCTTGTGTCTGATCCTAAAAAAATATAGTAATTTCACTTCAAATAATTAAAAAAAATACATGTAAATTTTAACCTTTTGTAAGAAACGCATAATTGTGAATAACTAAGGTCATATGGCATTTATTTCAATATGTATTTTGGTTTTACCTACCTTATGTTGACTTACTGACTATGTAAACAATTTCTATTTTGGCTCTATTGAAAGCCATTAATAGCCTTTTGTAAGAAACACATAATTGTAAATAACTAAGGTCATATGGCATTTATTTCAATATGTATTTTGGTTTTAACTACCTTATGTTGACTTACTGACTATGTAAACAATTTCTATAATTTATTTTATGATATGGATTAGACGCAAGCAATTTGGAAGACAAAATAAAGCTTAAGTTTTAACAATAGTATTAATGTTCACAGCCGGTCGAGGTCCCGTCGTCGCACGCGCTCTCGCTCTCCGAGATCTGGTTCCCGTTCAAGAAGCCGTTCCCGCTCACGTTCTCGTTCCAAAGGAAGATCCATCTCACGTTCAAGATCACGTTCACCATCTAAAGATTCAAAGAAGTCAAACTAAAGCCCATTTAACAGCGCTAAGTAGAAATGCAAAATATCATTTTGTTTGTTTTATTATTAGTATGTATAATTATCATCATTGGTGTCATAAAGGCTTAAGTTATAATCTGTTCACCAATATTTGCAAAATTAATAAAATATCATTCCTATGTAATGACTGTGAGATGTAACTAGTATTAATACAACTTGTATCTATGATTTTATTACACCATCATTGACTTAAAAATAAATGTTTTATGGAACGTGATTATTTATTTATTAAATATTCGTAATAATTGATGTAAAGTAGCTCTTTAAGCTTAGATGTTGAATTAAAATACAGTAGACCCCCGGTAATCCGCCCCCCGGCTAATCCGGCACCCCTGTAATCCGACATGGTCTGTTTGAATATTTTGCTAATGCATGATTGAATGAGTTATAACTTTTAAGCACTAGTACTATTGTGCTCGACGCGTAGGGTATTGTTTTGGTTGCGTTTCCGACTTGTTACTTATATTTACTCTGTTTTGACATCTCAAACCCGGAATACAAATATTTTTTTAATTAAAGTATAAACTGCGGCTTTGATCACCTTTAGAATATTATTATACCTAGGGATGGCGATCTGAAATCGATTTTTCGGACCAAATAAATCGATTTTTTAAATCGATATCGCACCCTTAATAAAACAAAGATTTAACTCAAAAATCACAAGTTGTGGGAAATGGCGTTTGAAGTTTAGCACTTTTTCCGCATTGTGTTTGATTAAAAATTACCGATTATTTGTAATGCTCTTCATGACTTTGACTATTGATATCATTAGTTTAAACTACAGAGATTTATATAATGATAGAAAAAAACTGTCTTAGGATCTATAATAGCTGTAAAATGGTGATGAAAAAAAAAATTTCGACTTGAATCTCTTTATGCCAAAAATTACTTACTACACGAACAATATTTTAGTTAAAAATTCTCTTTACTTTTAAAACATAACAAATAGTTTTAAAAATAAATCACAATATTTCGTTTTATGATTATTTAATGGTAATTATGACGTTGTATATACTAATGCATCATTTTTTTATAAAACGAAAATTGAAATTTATCATTATTTTTTAAAATGAAACAAATTTGATGGATCTGGTTTTTATATTTCTCTATAAATGGTTACAAATGTTGTTTCTTAAACAAAACAAAAACTATTATATACTATTATAACGAATTAGGTACAATCAGTCTCCAGTAAATATCTCCTAAAATTACAAACAATTACTAACCACAAATAATAATTAATTAGTATAAAAATTAACGTCTCTTGTACTGTCTATAATTTAAATATCTTTAAAATTCAAATATCTAATAACAATAACATAAAAACAAACACTTTTCACGCCTACAGTGCAGTGAAAAGTAGGTTATTTAAGCGTTTTAAATTCACATTGGTTAAATCAATGTGAATTTGAAACGCTCACAATGGAGCTTTGCACTCCTTTATGAGCAGTCGGAAGGTGTCTAACAAGGCTCGTTTGTCTGTGCATAGGGGGGTGTTGGTTCCGACACTCATATATGGAAGTGAAAGTTGGGTATGGCAGAAGAAACATGAAAGCAGAATAAATGCAGTTGAGATGAGATCGTTAAGAAGTATGATAGGAGTTAAACTGAGTGACAGGATAAGAAATAGTGAGATAAAGAAACATTGTGGTTTGAAAGAAGATGTAGTGACAAAAATTGAGAAAGGTATGCCGAGATGGTTTGGCCATATCGAAAGAATGAATGAATAGCGATTGACGAAAAAAGTGTAGGCGAGTGTGAATGGAAGTGTTGGAAGGGGTAGACCTAGGCGGACGTATCAAGACCAGATCAGAGATTTCTTGAAAAAAGGCCGGGTCAAGAGTACCCTAAACCGAAGAGAAAACAAATAAGGTTCGTAGCAAGTGGAAACAAGTGGTCTCTGCCTACCCCTACGGGAAAGAGACATGACTCGTGATTTATATGTATATGTTCAAATTCACATAAACATTGAGATCACAACAAATATCAATCACAGTCATTATTAACAAAAAAACGTAAAGCAAACTTCTAAACAATTAATAGCACCAAATGCATCAAATACTTGTCTTTTAAATCTTGTTTTTGCTTATTGTTTGAATTATCATCTGATACACATAGATTGCACTGATATTTTTTTGGTTGGTGTAACCCTAAGTTAAATTCATTATTAAAATCTTTATAATATGCCATGTATTAATTACCCACGTTCCTATTAGCTTCAGTTTGCTGTGTAGCAAAGTCGTTATATAAGTCTTTTATTGTTTTATCACCACCAATGTATTGTTTTGAGGTCCTTCCTAGGTCCACCTACCGTTGGAATCAATATTATCTGCACATTTGAATTTACATTTTGCGGTACATGTGTATCTTTTATAAAACGAGCTGGAATTGTTTGACGAGCTTTTGAGACTGACGTATATGATTTGGCCTTTGTTTCTGAGCCGTTTTGCTCTAAGTTGCTGCTATTTTTCAACGTTTACTGTCTTTTTGCGGCCCCTACAAATATTTGGTTTAATATTGCAGTCAGAGTCAGAAGAATTTTGATTTTCAAACATAAAATTAAAAGATAAATTTGCTGCCTCTCACTATTTTGTGGCGAATTGGAGTAAGATGTCTTTTCTTCACAATCCATTGTAACGTTTTGTGAGGTAGAGTTTTGGGTAGCCATTGAACTACTGGAGCTTGAAAAACTCGATGAAGACGAGCTAGAAGAGCTTGACGATGATGAGCTAGATGAATCGGAACTGTATGAAGATGATCTTGAAGATGATAAACTGGAGGACTGTTAACGTCTAGTATTATTTGCTGGGGTTATCAAATATTTAGAGACGTGATTATTATTGTCGTTTATACCTGCAGTTTCATTTTTGCTCATGTCTGAATCGCTGCCATAATCAGGTAGAAGACTCACGGTTATTGTTTCAATTAGCATAAACTCTTGAGTGGGTGTTATTTTTTTCGTCAACTCTTCAGTGACAATAAAATCTTGTGACAGTGTCATCATTTTCGTCAGCTCTTCAGTGACATTTTTGGGCTCAGGAGATATATTTGTTGATTTTCCTCTTCAACCTGCGTAACTTCTTTAGTTTAAAATAACAATAATTCATAACACTCTAGCACTGTGTAAGACTGTTCTAAGTATGAATAATAATCATATTTAACGTAAAAATAGCAGGATTGTTGAATGACAATGATCTATTCAGTCGTTTTTCCGTAAAAGAGTAACAAACATCCATCCATACGTCATTCTCATAAACTTTCACATTTATTACAGTAATATTATGATTGAAACAATTTTTTATAACTTAATACATTATTATGTTTACCTTATAACTTTTACGCTCGATAGGCTGTAACTCTTCATTGTCGTTTTTTTTTTTGATATCGCAGGGTAACCCATTTACGGGTGATATCCAGGACGCCCGGGTAGGCAGTCCTAGACCGTATGTCGGATTCAGCACTTGGGGGTGCCAATACCGCACTAAACCCCCTGCGGGAGCTTTCCGCCGCTTTAATTGAAGGGTCCCAAATCTGCAGGCAACAGGATCCCTCCAACGACAGGCTGGTCTCGGCGAAAAGGCCAGACTTCTCCTCCAAGGGGACTGTCCGGCTCACCTCTGAACAGTCCCGACGACGCCGTGTCTAGCAGGACCGGGTTCCCATCCCGGCTCGATACGGACGCGTTACTAGAAGCGCATTAAGTAGCGCCTCCTACGCACCCCCATTCGTCACCCACGGGTAGAAGCCACGTCGGCGACCTCCTCTCTCACCCACTCGTCGGCCTCCTTCTGGGACATAACTGTCTCGCAAAAGGAGACCATCGCCTTCCAGGACTCGTCGTCGCCGAGCATCGCGGTTTCATTGTCGTGTTCAGTTTCTGAATGTGGTATTAGACTTAAGATTTTTTGTGATCTCCAAGACGACGCCATTTTCAAAACCTATAAAAATGAGCATAACAGTTACAAGTTATTCTTAACTTTTACATGAAAAGGGAATTAACGTTGAAAATTTTTACCTATCTTTAGTCATTCTAAATAATAAAAAGAAGTAAACAAAAATGATTTTTATAAATAACCTTATTTTTTACGATAAAGTGATACTTAATCAATTACTCCAACAACTAAGGCATATATTTCAAAATAAAACTGAAGTATTAGGCGTTAACTTTGTAAAATTTGTCAATTTTTAAAACAAAACCGAAGTAAATTCAAATGTTACACATCATCATCAAACACGTTTTCTAAGAGAATGAAGTATAACAAAAAGCAACTTTTTATTTTTTAATAATAAAATATTTCATATTTACCTTTTAATCCAACACGGAATTATTTGATGTTACTCAAAACGACAACACTTCACTGCCGGTGCATCACTGAATCACGCCACTTTATAAGAACTGACTTGTCAGTTCCTGTTGATTGAAAAGAGAGTAACAATCGCGTATCTCTCTCTATCTTATAGTTAAAACACTGGAGTCGAAGTCTACCTATTCTTTAAGCGACGAAGGCGCGTTTTATTGTAAAATCTCCAAATCCACAAATTTTGAGTTACATCTTTGTTTTATTAAAGGAGCGATATGTTGTACTGAATCGATATTTCTCCCTTGAAAATCGACTTAGATTTTTTCTGTTTTGGTAAAAACGAAATTATTTACAATTAGCTGAACGTACTCATAATATTACGGTCATACGGTGTTGCCGGTTAAAGGGTTAATTACTCAAAAATTCGCGAGTTAGCTTGTTTCCGTATTACATTTAGAAAATAAACATAACAAATACATTTATAAAACAAATGTCTTCTTTTATACCTGATCTTATACTTTGTATGGTAATAAAAATAATTTTATTATCTAATTTCCTGAACTAAAAAAAGTGTGTGTGTAGTTGTGTACTTATGTACGCACTTAAGAAGTTATACTTCAAGCTAAAGTATTAAAATACTTCCAAAAAAACCTACCACTTAACCGATTCAGTGCGATGGTAGATTTATCAAACTTTAGTGCCTGGCGGCGATCAAATTTTTCGTGTCGCCTCTGAGGCTTCTAGCGCCAGGGACTTTGATGAATCCTCTCGGGCGTCATCCGCCATGAAGTGTAACTTTACGCTTTTTCATCGGTTTCCCCTTGTTTTTCCCATAGTCGCAACCCAACACCGAACGGGAGCGGTTTAATAGTTCGTTTCAAGTGTTTAAAAGTGACTATATACTTGTATAAACCGAGATAGAAAGTAAGAGACTTATTTTATCAGGTGTCGTAAACCTTTTGTTACATGTTTGGCTCGATTGACTGATCAATTAATGTTATTTTATTGAAGAATGGGATATTACCGTTTGTAGGTCCTAAAATGCTCATACACCTATTTTGTAGTAGTATTTCATAAAAAAAAATTGTATTAAAGCTTTTGAATAGAATATCTATTTCTAACAAATCAATTCAATCGAAAAAAAAACTACAGGTATATAATTAAATACGAAATTATTTATTTGTATAAAAACATTCACTTGGTCTATTTGTTCTATTTACATTTATTATGAACTAGTTGCCCGGACAGACTTCGTTCTGTCTGTTATGAGTTTTTTTTTTGTATAAAAACAAAAAAAAAATAGCCGAATTGGTCGAGCCATTCTCTAGTTATGCTCTTAGCAACATTCATTTTTATTATATACTAGCTTCTGCGCGCGACTTCGTCGGCGTGGACTCCGCTCCTATTGGTCTTAGCGTGATGATACATAGCCTATAGCCTTCCTCGATAAATGGGCTATCTAACACTGGAAGAATTTTTCAAATCGGCCCAGTAACTCCAGAGATTACCGCGTTCAAACAAACAAACAAACAACCAAACAAACAAACTCTTCAGCTCTAGCTTCTGCGCGCGACTTCGTCGGCGTGGACTCCGCTCCTATTGGTCTTAGCGTGATGATACATAGCCTATAGCCTTCCTCGATAAATGTTAGCATTGGAAGAATTTTTCAAATCGGCCCAGTAGTTCCAGAGATTACCGCGTTCAAACAAACAACCAAACAAACCAACTCTTCAGCTTTATATATTAGTATAGATTATATAACGTCATCTATGGCGTTACGACAACGACGCGTACGCACCGAAAATTGAAAGGTGCGCAGAATAGGTTGTGCACAAAAACGTAACGATGGTCCTTTGTTCAATACATTTTACACCTCATATTTTTTTCATACCGGGGGCCTTATATGAAAAGCGATTCTTAAGGAGTAAACTCCAATAAGAGAATATTTCATACATTCACTACACTTACAATACTTGTACATTAAATTCTTAGTAAAATAATATTTCATAATGGAATAAATAAAAATTTCCAATGTAGTTTCACTCGTAATCTGAATCAAATTCATCAGTCACTATCCTCATTTCATTTTTTTAAAAGCGACTGGCAGTTACAGAAACATTTCATAGCTGTAAAAAAAGTTGTAAAGGTTTACAACTTTTGATGTATGCCTTTTCATGCAATATCCCGATGCTAGCAGTGTATTCGTAATCTGCATGACAGATAAAGACACTTTTGTTTACGGATGACCACTGAAAAATGATGTTTTATCAGAGTTTTTCACGAAAACATTTAGGATCCTCTAGGGCTTCACACGCCATACACAAAAGATTCCCATGAATCCCCTGCGGCTTCTGCCGCACTGGAATAAAGTTTTTTTACATAATTTTTCTTTTGAAAAGGTATACAACTTCTGATGTATATTTTTTCATGGAACATCCCAATGCTAACAGTGTATTCGTAATCTGCGTGACAAATAAAGACACTTTCGTTTACGGATGACCACTGAAAAATGATGTTTTATCAGAGTTTTTCACGAAAACATTTAGGATCCTCTCGGGCTTCACACGCCATACACAAAAGATTCCCATGAATCCCCTGCGGCTTCTGCCGCACTGGAATAAAGTTTTTTTTTTACATAATTTTTCTTTTGAAAAGGTTTACAACTTCTGATGTATATTTTTTCATGGAACATCCCAATGCTAACAGTGTATTCGTAATCTGCGTGACAAATAAAGACACTTTCGTTTACGGATGACCACTGAAAAATGATGTTTTATCAGAGTTTTTCACGAAAACATTTAGGATCCTCTCGGGCTTCACACGCCATACACAAAAGATTCCCATGAATCCCCTGCGGCTTCTGCCGCACTGGAATAAAGTTTTTTTTTACATAATTTTTCTTTTGAAAAGGTTTACAACTTCTGATGTATATTTTTTCATGGAACATCCCAATGCTAACAGTGTATTCGTAATCTGCGTGACAAATAAAGACACTTTCGTTTACGGATGACCACTGAAAAATGATGTTTTATCAGAGTTTTTCACGAAAACATTTAGGATCCTCTCGGGCTTCACACGCCATACACAAAAGATTCCCATGAACCCCCTGCGGCTTCTGCCGCACTGAATCGGTTAATAATTAGACAATAAGTCCACAACGCCATCTCTTAGAAATGATAAAGACTACTTTCTTGTCTGCAAAACTAGCGGCATCTATTCATGCATACTTGAACTAAAGTGCGTTTCACGAAAGAGTTCCGTTCTGTTTTAAATGTTGGTAGCTCTGTTTGTCGGTTGTCATACTGTCAGCGTTGCCAACTCAGTAGTTTTACCACTAAATTTAGTACTTTTTATTTTTGAACAGTAGAAAAAAATTTTTTTTAGTAGTTAGTAGATTTTGTCAGTAGCATGGTTAGTCATCAGTATAATATACAAATTTTAATTTCTTAACCATCACATGCCTGTCATGTTTCATTAATGTTTTAGTTTTTTAAATAACTAAGAACATTTTAGAATCAATAAATATAGCAAACCAATTGATATTTAATTAAGTTTTAGTAAAATTAAAATTTAATATTAGTAAGTATTAATATTAAATAATAATTAGTAAGGGAATTTTATATCAAGATATAGCAACATTAAAATCAGTTTAGCCAATATAACCACGAAGGGAACTCTTTCGTGAAACGCTCTATACTTCGTATCCACACACGCATTGTAAAAATTTACTCTCATCATTTTTCTCTAACGCGCCAAAAGAAGTATAACTTCAAAAATACCTGATTTTACTGGTGAGATCCCAGAAATTATTTATTATATTATGGTATCTTTCTTGTTTTTCATAAAATGGATTTATATTTACATTGCAAATAAAAAATTTAAAAACCTGTGTGGTTTTATGAAACCACGGTAAAAGTGAAACTTTTTTTTAACTTTAGAGACATTTAACTAAAAAAATTTGAAATAATATTCCATTAAGGGTATAAAAATCGCTTTATCAGTCTTACCGCGCGGCCGACCGTCACGCGACATGCAACACACACACATGACAAAGTTTGAGACGATGTAATAAGTTTCACTTTTTAAAAAATCGAAAATCGATTTTTTGGAAATCGATCTTTTGGACCTCGATTTTTATATGAATCGATTTATCAGGTTACGATTCGAATCGATTCAAAAATCGATCTTTTTTGGAAAAAATCGCCAACCCTAATTTTATTATACCCCGTCCGGCCACTTATTATCTTTTTGACACTTCAAGAAATATTGACATTAGTGACTGCCTCACACGTTATTTATTCGATTTAAATAATAATCGATTTTATTTAAGAAGAACTTTCAATCGATTTAATGAAATACATTTAGTTTAAAAATATTACTTTTTATTCGTTTATTAGTTTTTTTAATTAAAAATGAAATATATAAATAATAAATAAATATCGCTGTTTTTAGGCAATGAAAAAATATCATTAGAATACGAAGCTTAATTTCACCGTTGTCATTATAGCTGTAATGGCGTAATTAGGAAGTCGGCGGGTGTCGAATCGTGTTGACCCGGGTTCCAATCTCAGTCTCCAGATCAATTTTTTTTCTTTTTTTTTTTAATTTTACTCGTAATTTATTATTTAAATAACATTAAATTATAAAAATACCGAGCAAAAAAAAAAACAAAGAAAAAAGAAAATACCGAGCTAGGCTCGGTCACCCAGGTACTAATATTTAATGCAGATAATATGCATGTCACTTACAAGTGTACGTAACACCCAACATTATGTTTTCCTCTTTTAATGTATTTTCATTCCCTAAAAACAGGGATAAAACGACATTTTCTAAAAATGAATCCCAGCTAGATCCAATTTTTCGCCCCCGAAATCCCCTGTATACTAAATTTCACGAAAATCGTTGGAGCCTATTTCGAGATTCAGGTTATATATATATATATATATATAACCTGAATCTATATATATATATAACCTGAATCTATATATATATATATACAGGGTGTCCCGCGATAAAGTGCAACCCCGAAAGGGGGTGAAACTAGACCATAAATTATCGACAAAAAACATAGAAAAAACTTTTTTAAAAAAATATTTTATTTTTTATTGACGAATTAAGATTTTTATATCTTACCTAGACTCTATGTACAAAAAATGATGATTTCTTCCAAAGTAGTGGGTCGATTACTTTAAAATAAAATAAAATATTACGCCACGTACTTGGCGGTAAGGATAAAATAAAAATTAGCTGGCAAAAAAGTGGCATTATGTCTTTAACTATGCTTCTTGTGAAAAAAAATCCATTTTTTATGACTGTTTTTTGCAATGATCTCTAATTTTCTCAGAATTATGCCCCCAATACCAGGAAATTTTATGATTTATTATTATTTCTTACCATATTGCCATTCAAATAAAAAAAATTTACGCCTGTATCCCAAAAAACACGTACAAAAATCATCATTTTTTGTACAAAGAGGCTACGTAAGCTATATAAAAATCTCAATTCGTCAGTAAAAAAAATAAAAAAAAATTTTTAATTTTTTTAATTTTTTTCTGTTTTTTGTCGATAATTTATGGTCTAGTTTCACCCTCTTTCGGGGTTGCAGATTATCGCGGGACACCCTGTATATATATATATATATATACAAGAATTGCTCGTTTAATAGTATAAGATTTACATACTAGCTTTTACTTTTTTTTTAAATATCGATATATCGAGAAGCCGATATTTTAAAAAATATCAACAGCCCTACTGCCCGCCAGCTTGTTTCGTGCCCGCCCGAGATAACGCTGTCTAATCGCTCCATGTCGCGTCGCCCCGCTACTGCCGTCGCCCCGCTGTCGCCAAGTTTCGTGCCCGCGGCCTTAATCGTGATGCACTTTCGTTTCATGGAGTCAACAAGTTAACACAACAATTCTAAAAAAGTTTCACTTCAAAAATGAATATTGCTGCAGTACTTTCCCGATATAATAGACACTCAAATATTTTTCATGTTGTCAAATGTTTTTAATGTTGTCTTTTCTTGAAGAGATATTTACTTTTCATATTTTAAATTAAGTGGGTGAAAGCTCATTTCTGTTTAAAGTGTAAGATTCCTTAAAAGTGATTTTGTGAATGTTAACATTTTGTCTTTTTAATTTTAAGGCCGGCTCCACACGTTGGCGCCAACGCTCGTACCAACGTTGGACTGCAAATTCGGAGAGCCGTACACACGTTGGCTATCAAACTAGTTCTGTCCCGTCAGGGCCAATGTGAAGATGTCCGATATAGAAATCGAAATTGCTCTGAGCGCTTTTATAGTACTGAGTGCACATTTATATTTGTTACTGGGAAAAAATAAAAATCCACGTCAAAGATCGAGTACAGTAACTAATTTTTTTTTCTGTAAAGGCGATATGTGCTCATTAATGATTCTCGCTTTTTTTTTAAATCTTCAGTTGAGAAATTCATTCCCATATTCTGTTGAATGGTGCGCCATGCATCAGCTAATAAATTTTTATTTTTATGATCCTTTTGAGTAGCATTCCATATTATTGGATGTGAAAAAGTCATGGAATTTATTGAACTTTATCAAAAGTTCAATAAATTCTATGATTTTTTCATTTGTCCATGCCGGTGGCGATTTTGTGGATGAGGAAGCCATTCTCGCTCGACGTACGCACTCGCTGCGTGTTGCAACAGAACTGAGCAACGCGCCAACGTGTGGACGGATCGCGACCGTTGGCGCAGATTCCTTTGATAAAACCGACACGAGCCGGCCAACTACCAACGCTCGCCCTAACGTTGGGACGGATGCCATTTTCTAGATCCACACGTTGGACGAGTAGCGTTGGGGCCTATGTTGGGGCCAACGTGTGGAGCCGGGGTAATAGTATTTTTTTATTGATAGGCATAGGTAAATTTAATGAAAGAAATGGCAACATTTTCAAATAAAAAAAGTAAAAAGCAATGTTCAGCGGACGGACGTCGTTTCGACTTTTGTATTCCGTCATGCAATAATTTTTCATTCATGAATACCTTGATAAAAAGTGTTTTAAATGGTGTCTCCGTCGTGAACACTAGTTAGATTTTAGATAAAAATGATATTTTAGTGTATGATTTTGTCTAGTTCAAGTTATAGTTCTTCATAAGTCTGTGACAAGTACGGTAATGGTGGCCATGTCATGAAAATCCCCACAGCCATGGATGATAGCTCCGTATCTCACCATAACGGAGGGCAAGTGGGATCTCAGATAGGAGTTAGTGTAAATAACAAACAAAATGAAGAATCTAGTCAAAGTGTCCAGTATTCAATACCGGGCGTTTTGCATTTTATTCAACATGAATGGGCGAGATTCGAACTCGAGAGATCACAATGGGAGGTGGACAGAGCCGAATTCGAGGTATTATTAAAATGGTTTTATTATTGATTTATAAGTTAATATGTTCATTATTTGTATGGTTATTTTATTTCATTTTATATCTTTCGTAACACCCACGTAATCCCGTCCAACACTGTCAATTTCGTTCATTGCTTCACGATTTTGTTTAGATATAGAATTTTAAATTTCAATGCTTATTTCAATACAAGTTCATTTTAGCATACAATGAATGTTAGAAGTGTCTTTTGTTATTGTCACTGGCAAAATTTATCAAGAATGAGTTGTTTTAGAAACTTGCAAATCGTTTTATGTTTCGATTTCTTTTTTTTCTTTGTTGTTGTTTTTATTTAGTTTAGTCTGACTATTTTTATTCATAAAAATAGTATTCTAAACTGTTTAGAATACTATTTTTTATAAAATTATATATTTAATTTAAACACTGCAAAACATCTCATTCATGAAATGATATTACTAATTAGGTTAAAATGTATTCAATTTTCAAATACCACATGTGTGGTAATTAAGTTTTAATGCTTGTTAAATTTCACTACACTACTAAAACTATATTAATTTTACTGGACTTAAAATATAATACATAGATACTTTATTTCATTATTAAATTGAAGGTGATTTTTATAATCATATTAATTAAATGATAGGTAACACTTACTAAGCTGTGTGTTGTTTTATTTGAGTGACAGAATATAATTTTTTTTTTTAATTTATAGGTATCATTACATGCTTTACTGTTTCGGTTTACTAAACCAATGATAGTCACTATTGATATTATGAAGTAGATAAAATGAAAATAAGTAATGAATTATTTGTTTTTATTTTATCAACTTCATAACATACATAAATCATCATCATCTCCCTGTCCTTATCTTATTTATATAGGGTCGGCACAACATGTTCTTCTCTTGCTCAGACTCATGTTGTAAGTGATTTGGCATAATATTATTTTTTACGACCGGCCGCCTGCCTGACATCAACCCTCCTTGGGAATCAATAATGAGATATGTTAATAACATTATTATGATAATTCGTCAAATTGCAATGTGTTTCCCATTTCATATTGATTATCTTCATTTTCTAGTAAATTTTTATCTTCATCAGGATATTTTTATATTTAGATTTTTCTAAGCTCAGTGACAATATGTTTGCATTCCTGACTTCTGTTCAATTGCTTTATGGTTCTTTCTTTTGTGTTTACTAATCGCTTCTGGTTCAAGTGAACGTGTCTCATTTTTTCTTATAGTATTTATTTGGTGATAAAACTGTTCCTGAATTTGATCCAATGTCCAGTAAAATTTCAAATCTGCCATTGTCATTAATAATAACGTAATATACCAACACGTTAACACAATAGCGAACTAAACTAGCTTGGATCGGAAGTCGAAAAGAAAAGACAGTCTTCATTAAGTTTTATGCAGATCCAAAAAATAAGGCGTATAATACCAGTCATAAGCTGATTTCATGACTTCTTTATTAATTTTAGTTAAAGAAACTGAAGTAATCTTGATTCATTTGACAAGACGTTTGTCTTGAAATCATCTGGAAGGTGCAAATTATCGGAAATTTTTATTGAGTTACATTAAGTCCAATTTTATTTAATTTTGTTTTATAATGTATTATCGTATTTTACATTTTAATTTTATTTTTGTATTTATTTTATACTAGCTATGCCCGCGACTTCGTCCGTGTGAAATTTAACAAAAAAGTTATTGTTCAGTTCGTAGTAATGAAATAAATAAATTAAAAAAATGAAAGTAGCCTAAGTTACTCCTTATTACATCAGCTATCTTCCAGTGAAAGTGCTGTCAAAATCGGTCCAGCCGTTTCAGAGATTAGCCAGAACAAACAGACAAACAGACATACAAAAATTTTAATTTGTACGGTGTATACATACATATTTATCACGATCACGATTCAGCCTGTAATATCCCACTGTTGGGCATAGGCCTCTTCCCCATGTAGGAGAAGGATCGGAGCTTAATCCACCACGCTGCTCCAATGCGGGTTGGCTAAAAAGCAGTTATTTTAATATTACATACAGACACTCCAATTTTATTTATTTGTATAGATATACAGGCAATCATGGAGTTCATGTTGTTAGGTTTAGTATAGTATATAAACAACTTTAACAAATTTGGCAACTGGTGTCTGTGACTTTTGCACCACGTAACTTAGAATCAAATCTGGCAACTGGTGTCTGTGACTTAGAATCAAATCTGTGGAACAAACAAGTGAATCTTTATTTCACATTATTTGTAAATTTAACTTAAATAAGCACTGAGATGCAAGTAATAATTTCTGTACACTGCTATAAAAGAAGGAAAAGAATACTCAAATAATAAACAGTAATACCTGGGTGACCAAGCTTAGCTCGTATTCATAAGAATTACATTATTGATAAAATATGAATAATATGTTTAAATTTTACCGACATAATAATAAAAAATAAGAACTGGTTATTTAAATAAAAAATCACGAGTGAAATTAGAAAAAAAAGGAAAAAAAAATCGATCTCGAGACTGGGATTTGAACCGTGGTTTTATCGGTCAATCCCGCCCGTCCGATTTCCCGCCCGAGCTATTACAACTATATAGTCAATTGCGAAATTTAGCTTCGTATTCTAATGATATTTTTTCATTGCCTAAAAACAGGGATAAAACGACGTTTTTTTAAAATGAATCCTAGCTAGATAAATTTTTCGCCCCCGAAATTCCCTGCATACGAAATTTCACGAAAATCGTTGGAGCCGATTCCGAGATTCAGATTATATATATATACTAGCTGACCCGCGAACTTCGTACCGCCTAACAGTCGATTCTTTAATTATTATTTTTTTTTTTAAATACTTATCCTTCCCGGAACCCCTCTACTAACACTTAAACTTTATAGTATGGTATTAAAGTTCAAATTGACTTGAGTATTATTACGAATATTTTATATGGGAATATAGAAAAGTGTTGTTTTTAGACTTTTTCAGGGAATTTTTTAAATTGTTCTCTTCGTAAGAACCATCCTTGTTCTTCAAGGAATATTATAAAAAAAGAATTAGCAAAATCGGTTCAGCCGCTCTCGAGATTTGCGCTTAGCAACACATTCAGCGATTCATTTTAGACAAACACAAGAATTTCTGTCCTTTTCTAACGCATTAGGACATCTGAAAAGATCTCAAAATTTCTGTACTGGTCTAGAAAGTTTCTGCGATGTATTTTAACCCGAGCAATGCCGGGTTTCGCTGCTAGTTAAATATTATTATAATAAATATGCTTTTGCTGTGAAAAATATTGATAGCCATATATGTATACATTGTGTTGTCAAACTTTTATAAATAACAGTTTATATATAAAATTAATCTATATTTGTACAACATTATTTGGATAGGAAAATATGAAATCAGGTTATATAATTATGTTATTAAATTAATATTGCTTAAAAGTTTTGTCCTTAATTGGTTAAAATAAAATATTTTCTTTATAGGCAAGGATTGCCTTTCTTCAAGGAGAGAGAAAGGGTCAAGAGAACCTAAAAAATGATCTTGTAAGGCGGATCAAAATGCTTGAGTATGCATTAAAACAAGAACGGGCAAAGTTTCATAAGCTTAAGTATGGAGTAGAACTCCAACAGGGTGATATGCGCCCACCTCCAGAGGAGTCCTCGCAAGAAACTGAGCCGGCTGAACGGGCCCAATGGAAGCAGGGTCGCCAATTAATTAAACAGTATCTGCAGGTATAAGTTCAAGAAATACTGTATAAGCATGTGATTTTTGGTATACATAAAAAAAAAAGTTTATAAACTCTAGTCCAACATTTTATATGTGAAACATTTGATGATTATTTTATGATATTTTCCACATATTGGTCGTATTATTAATTGATGTATTATGATGATGATATGATTGTAGTATGATGTTTTATATTTTGTTTGCTTAATAGGAAATAGGTTATACAGATACAATTCTTGATGTACGTTCAAACAAAGTAAGGACTTTACTGGGCTTAAACAATGAGGAACAGGGAGAAGAAACTAGCTATAGAAACTGCGAAAAGCAACAGCACTATTCAATGAATACTGCTTTGAGTCGCAAGATGTATGATTATGGTATGATCTTAATTGATTATAAATAGTGTTTAGATAAAAAACAAATTGAATAACAGGAAATTGACACTCCTATCTTTACTATCTTTAGGTGGAAAAGATCAACGTAAAAGTGGAGTATCACAAGGTAGTGGTTATAGTGATGAAGGACTTTCAGTACAAGAGACAGCAGCGGTGTTTGCAAATTTTGAATTCCTTGCTAACCAAGAAATGGACATGGACGAGATTGATGACTTAGAGGCAAAGCAAATGCATCATACTGCAGTTAAACAAGGTATTGACGTTTTACTTTTTAAATCAAATTCTATTTGATCTCACAAAGCTTACAATTTTAAAGTTAATTTATTTTTCACATATATGTTTTTAATGTTTGATATTGTTGTTTATTTTGTTATTGCTTTTATTATGTTTTCTTAAATAATTTAGCCATAATTATGAAGACAGTGGCTCAGAAATTCTTCACATTACATTGCTTACTATCCTATAACAAACACATTATAAAGTAATATTTTAATTGCCACTACAAGGAGAGGAGGTCGACCACGAAGCAGAGGAAGTATTAAATGAGTTTAATCTACTAACAGCGAGTGAGGCTGACGGAGGGGGCCAAGGGGATGAATATGCCGTGGGAGGTAAGTTAAGATATACTATAATTACTAAATAATGTATTTAAAATTATATAGTTTATTTACTAAATAAAGAAATTTTGAAAGAAATTCTGAGCCATATACCACACTGCACTGCACTATTTATAACTAATTGAATTTATATTTTTGCTGAGAAATAAAGTCTATTGTACCTTTTGGGACTATAAAAAAGGTTCATTCTTCATATTTATTAATAAAAATGATATAACAATAATAATTATAAGTATATAAAATTGAATGGTAAAAATTTGTAATTTTGGGAAAAAAGTCTAAGTGACAATACCTTAGGAATACAATTATTTATTGTGTATAGTTTGCTCACTATACAATTGCTTATTTTTGGCTTCGGCTTAAGTTATACGTTTACTTTCTTTATTTTGAAATAAATTTTAAGTATAAAATACATATGTCATAAAGTTTATAATATTAATGTCATGCAATTTAGAATTTTTTTTTGTAAATATTTTGTTCTATTATTAACAAACAGTGAAAAAATTGAGCACCCTCAAGTGATAATCTTTAGTGCAAGCATTAATTATTGTACATATGATTGGTGCTTTCCAATTACACAGAAAGCAACGCTGTTTGACGCAGTGTTCGTTAAAGCCCTTTTCATGAACGACACTCGAATACAGATGTACACTGCTCGACACTCAAAAAAGTCGCATTTAAATATTTTCCTCTCTGCCTGTGATTTATAATTATTCATATTGTTATCGGTATAGGTTTCGTTATAGTAATAATTGAATTATTATTTCTATTAAACGTCTGCTGAGAGTAAATAATTATATTCAGTTCCGCTACTTATTGGTTATATTTGATTAATTCAATATTTTAAAATTATGGTTGGTTGAAATAATAATTATTATAAAATAATTATTTATTTTCCTGTGAATTGTGAGAGTACTAAAACATATTGTAAGATTATTTGTAAATTAAATCTTACACAATGTTTGGCAGTGTTGCACAGTGTAATGCAGAGATCCTCTGTGTTAGTAAATGGAAAGCAACCATTAGCAACTAATGTAGATTAGTGACAACTGACTGACATTAGTTGTTGAGGGGCATGGACATAATACCTACTAACAGGACAGAGTACTCTGAAAATTTGTATTTACGAAAATGAACACTAAGTCAACGAATTAAGTATTATATTCGGTTGCGCATTATACAAATGCAAAAACGAGCCGAGAGAGATAGTCACAACGGAGGCCTTGTGTCTCGTTCTTTCATATTGCCAGCATAAAAATGTTTCTGATAAAAAATTATGGCTGCCCTAAAACTCCATTGAAACAATTGTATTTTAATGTTATTTTAACAATAAATTGTAAGTCAGCAAATCATAATTAAAATTGATTTCTTTAAATATATTCTTAAATAAAAAGAAAACATAAATTATTATTTTGCCTATTTCTTTTTTTTTCTTACGGTAACCCTCGTAAACATCACAGTGGACGTTGTTTAAGACTGTAATAAAACTGAATATAATGCTTAATACCTTGTGTTAGTGTTCATTTTCGTATAAATAAATTTCCATCTACAACTATGGTGACCATGCGTCACTTTATTCACTTTTATTGATATTAAAGAAATGTTTGTGTTATAAATACTATTTGTTGTTCAAATAAAAATAAAATATTAAATTTAAAAGAATTGTAATGACATTATTTGGACTGTATTTACTTGCCAACTGTAACAAATATAGCATTAAGATAAATTTTAAGATAAATTAATAAATAAATAACTCGTACTATTTGTATTGTTTACTAGCTGTGCCCGCGTTTTTCAATACATGTTTTGGTTTATTTTGGATTATAAGCACCGTCGTTTGGTTATTTACATGTTCAACGTGATTCTTTAAATTGGCATAACTTTTTATTTATGAACCGATTGACATAAAACAAACACTAAATGTTAAGTGAAGCCTAGCACAATATATTAGTGAAAACTACACCTAAATTGGATAAGCCGTTTCTGAGATGACAGACAAACACATTTCTGAAACAGACAAAAATTCTAACAATCATTGTTTTGAGTGCTATTTGCGTTGATAAAGGTCCCAATAATATTTTTTCTATATATCTTCCATGTACAGAAAGCGATCTGTTACATTTTTATTATATGTATTGATTTTGTAATCCATCCCTTGTGCAAATATTTGTATATTGACACACATGAAAAACAAATAATAAATATAATAATATAATATTTATTATTTATTCATTACAAATAAATCTAATAATTATAGATGTGCCGACTAGTCGCCGACTAGTCGGTTAAGCCGACTATTCGGCCGCTTTTGTAGTCGGCTAGTAGTCGGCGACTAGTCGGCAAAAAACACCGACTAGTCGGCTTTTTACTTTGTATGTATTTCTCATTAATATGTACTATATCAGGGGAACTGAAATGAAATGAAACCTTGATTATTCATTATTATTTGGATTTTATAACCAATCTTACACATTTCGACAAGTAAAGCAAACCAGTCTTTTCTTCAGTAATAATTTTCTAAAAAATACTGGCTTTAAAAGAAGACATACATAATTCGGTACATAATTATATATAACATCAACAAAACAAAATTGGTACCTTCTTAAAATTGGTATTAATTAAAAAACAAAATAATATCTTCTTAACTTAAATAAACATTTATTAATTCTTACTCAAATAAAAAAGTAGGTATTTTTTAATTACCAACAAATTAAAAAATAAACATTCAATATTTTAAACACGAACTTTTTGTTTCAAGAAAATAAAAAAGAAACATAGGAACTTAGGAAAACTTTCTTTGGCTTGGGTTTGCGACTCGCAGGAATCCTCTGTACCTAAACTTTTGATCATAGAACCTAGTTGAGGTACCAGCGTTGGATGTCGGTGTTTTATATGGTTAATTGGTTATACATGCTTGAAGTGTTTGCCGCTTTACCTTGCCCACCACGAGAAATAATTGTTTGACATTGGTTACACTTAACTTTACGAAAATCATTGTTCACCTCGTCAAATAACATCCATATGCGGGATTCGCGTTTGGACATGATTGAATTTCTTTTTCTTCAATGAACAACAACAATATTCACGCAGTAGTATATTCACATTATTCACAAAAACTTTATTTTTTACACTTAAACAGCACTATGACTGGCACGTAAGCAAAGATGAACTTATTTTATTAGCGAACTTATTAGCGACTTTAGCGAAGTAAACACAACACGCATAAACAGGTTCCGACCTGCTCACGGGCGGCGGTTGCAACTAGTGCGCGAACAAGCTGAGAACAAAGTCGTACTGAAATCCCCGAAACCGAGATCGGCCTAGCCGACTAGTCGGCCTCTTTACAGCCGACTAGTCGGCTAGTCGGCTAGTCGGTCAAAGTGGTAGTCGGCACATCTCTACTAATAATATAATAAAAGTCGTCAATACTGGTGTCAGATTTTTCAAGTTTCCAAATCTTAATGTCACCCTATTAGAAAGGGACACAAGGCCTCCGTACTAACTATCTCTGTCGGCTCGTTTTTCAGCTGCGAGTACTCTGTCCTGTTAGTAGGTATTAAGTCCATGTTGAGGGGTCACAGTGTAAACACACCTACTGTCATTGACATTAGATTAATAATATGAGATCATTAGCTGTTCTTTATCTGTTTATCTTCTAACAAAATTTGTGGAATTATTTGAACATTTGAACTATGTAAGATAAATAAAGTACACATACTAAATGTATAGTTTGTTTATATCACGGAGTCAGGCTTTCAGACACTACAACATTAGAATACTATGGATAGCTGCTAGGTACATAAATGGGAAATCCTATATTAAATTAAATAGAAATTCAAAACTTTGATTATTTCACTAAAATGTAAACAAATAACAAAGTTTGAGAAACATTATGTTACATTTTGTCTCAAGCCCAAATGAATAGAGTATAGGTATGTTGACAGCTAAAGATTCAAAATAACATTATATTTTAAATCCCAAAATACACTTAGGTCTAGTAAATAAAAAAAAAAAATTGGTTGTCTGTAAAGGGACAACGTTATAACAAAACATGTCCTTGGATGCATAGGCCAATCAAGTGAAAGAGAGATAAATGCGGCGCAAGCGTACAATGAGCGTAACGCTACAATGAGTCATCGTTTTTCGTGCATGCCGCCGGCGTTCATCGATTTATTAGATGTTGTTACATCAAAAAATAAGAATTTTTTTTTTATTTGTTTGCTCAAGGACCGTTCAAATGAAACCAAACACGCATAGCTTTGGGATTTTCTTTAATATAGGAGCAGGCAGAACTTTAGTACTTTTATACCTAAATTCCTTGAAGAATTGGTATTTTGCTAAAAACCTAGTTTACAGTAACATAATTATGTGTTATTTCAGTAAAATATCCCGCTGGCGCGGCAGCCGGGGCAGGTGAGGCAGATGAAAAACCTCTCGCTCTTGGCGAATTGGCGCAATTCACTGTCAGTAACGAATCCGAGGGATACGACGTGGCCAACGCTAGTAAGGAATCCTTCAGGAAGACGTGGAACGCAAAGTACACTCTACGCTCTCACTTTGATGGCGTAAGTTTTTACATTAATATATTCATCTAAGTATATATGTATAAAGAAATTGGTTTAATGATAAATCCGTTTATAACGACGGGTTGGGGTAGTGTTCACAGCTACAGACTGTTCCCCGCTCACGTAAAATGTTGTTATATCATAGGATTTCCTATCATTGGGGGGTCATTTAGTATGAGATTATTCTTCTTTATGCACCTGTTTGTAACTTTCAGATATGAAATGTGAAATTTCGACTTTCTGTCTGCTTGTGATGTAAATAAAGCTTATCAAAAAGCGTTTTTTCAACTCTTACAAAATTAACTTGTTCAATAAAAATTAATAAACACTATTCAGTATTTAAAAAAAATATATATTGCATGTATAAACTTCAACACAGGTGAAATTGCGCAAGTTGTCTAGTAATATCTTGTACAATACCGTTTGTATTACATATTCTTTACTAACAACACTATTAGCAATATACGTGCATGCACAATTTCATTATACGTTTACTACTTTGTTTTTTATTAAAGTAAATGAAATAAATATGGTTGTATTACGTTGGTTTACAGTACGAAGTATGTTTTTCGGTACTATGACTGACTGTCTTAACGGAAATGGGATTTCCCGGTTTCTTTGGTACTTTCGGTGTTTTTTAGTTTTTATCTATACTTATTATAAAAAGAAGTCCCCCTTCCGCGTCTTTCTGTCCTCCTGTCTGTCTGTCCTCCTGTCTGTCTGAACGCGATAAACTCGAAAACTACCAAACGGATTTTTATACGGTTTTCAACAATAGAAAGAGTGATTCTTGAGGAAGGTTTAGGTATATAATTTATTATGATTTTATGTAAATTAGCAGAAATACGGCGATAAATGTTGAAGAGGTCGCAAAAAATCTCGCCAACTGGGAGCTTTCCACGCGAACGCCGCGTAAACTAGCAAAGATTTAGTTAAGTAATGTACTAGAGAATTCAAAATCTATAAAAATCCTACAAAAAAGTCCGCGATAGCATATCTCTATCCCTTACGGTTGACTTACAATAACCACTTTTATGTTCAAATTTTTAATTAAAAACATTACGTTATTTTCAAAGCTATTTTCTTTAGTTCAGTATTAATCCTTATCCAAATGAATATGTTAGTTAGCTTAGGCATTTAATGCAGGTTAAAATTTCCCTGTACACTATATCAATCAGATGAATAGTTTTTGAGATATCGTCGTTAGAAGTAATTAGCAGCGAAACATTTAAAGCTCGGCGAACCAGCGTTCTTTCCTTGCGATGCTGACCGCGAACTGAACAATAAATATTTTGTTAAATTCGACGTGGACGAAGTCGCGGGCACAGCTAGTTATATAAAATAAGCGCTATTCTTTAAAAGTGTACTTCAATTAAACATTTAGGTAGTTGTCGTTAATTTTAAGTCATTTTGCAAAAAAAAAAAAAAATTAGAATTAAACAAAATTAATCACTCACTCTTCGACATTTTATTGTTTTTCTAGTCTCGCGTAAAAAATTAGTAAGCATCATCTGCACGGCTACCGTCACCAATTGTCTTGGTTACAAAGGATCTATTATTCTGAAGAAAATATTTTAAAAAGAGAAACTGTAATCTATGTATATATATATATAAATGTATTTATTAGTCTTACCAAGTGAAACCTGGGCCTTTTGGTATCTTGCCGAAGCAGTAGATAGTAACGTCTATCAGCCTCACTAATATCATTACTAAAATTATTTAAAACGGGATATTTGCCATGTTTTATTTTTTATTTTTTGTAGCTCGATATTATCTACGAAAATCAAATTAAAGTGGTACTGAAGCTTCAGATTGTTTATTCGACATCTACTTACTACTACTAGCTTAAGATTGTTTATTCGAATTACAACAATTAGTCTAGTCAACTCTAGTCAATCAATTTTGACTAGCCCGTTGGCACAGTTTGCAGTGAACAGGGTCTGTGTTTTCTGCTCTGGGGGTTGTGGGTTCGATTCCCGCCTCTATTTATTAAAGAAAAAAATATAATTATATCTGCCGGCTGTCACCCACAAGCATTAAGTTGTTTACCTAATGAACAGACGACCGTGTATGTAACTATGTATGTCATAGATATTTATTGTAATATAACTCGATGACCCAAGGTGCGGGCGCTCGCCTTCCACCCGACCGAGGCGGCGCTGGTGACCGCCTCCGAGGACCACACGCTCAAGCTGTGGAACCTGCAACGCACCGTCCCCGCGAAGAAGTCCGCCGGGCTCGACGTGGAGCCGCTGTACACGTTCCGCGCGCACACGGCGCCCGTGCTCTGCCTCGCCATGGGCGCGCCGCGCTCCGAGGAGTGCTTCTCTGGCGGCCTGGACGGTACCATCCGCGTCTGGAACTTACCGCCGCCTATCGCCGACCCCTACGATCCCTACGATCCCTCCGTGCAGGTTCGTGCTTTGAGTGTTATCTAGGAGAAACTTAGACGCTTGTAGCGTAAATAATTAATTTCTTTGGACATATGTTTTCAAAATTCTTAAGGTTATTATCAATGTAACATAGGCCCATCAACTTCATCAGCATGTTTTCTAACTTCGGGACGAAACATTCAATGTAAACATTTACAAATGTGTAGTGTCCAAAAGCGTAGTCGCGGAATGTATATTAAACGAAAGGCTTTTTAAGTTTTAAAGAAATAATTGTATTTGTTCTCAATCAAAATAAGCAGATTTTAAATACGTATTATTAGGGATAACCTAAAAATTTAAATGGAATTAAAAAGAAGTCGAATTGAGAAACTCTTTCTATTTTTGAAATCGGTTAAAATATTATTGAAAAATGTTTTGAAAATGTTTTTAAATTATCAAATGTTTTGAAAATGTTTTTAAATTATCATATCAAAATATTCGATCCAGCGAGATTTGAACCCGCATCCCCGACATACCGTATCCGGTGCCTAGCCATTAAGCTATGGATGTATATCCAGCCGAATCGAAATCTTTGATAAGATTTTATTCGGTTTTAAGCAACCGGGGTGCCGTCTATAGCGAGTCCTTTACAGCATTAACTATTCAAAGTTTCATATTACAATGAATTCTTTGACAAGAGACAACACCAAGCTATTATAGACGCCTTAGACGTCATGTCGGAGGTGCGGGTTCGAATCCCGCTGGATCGAAAATTTTGATATGATAATAAAAACATTTTCGAATTTCCTCGTGTGGGAAAAACAAAAATAAAAACAATACGAAATGTTTTGAAATTAAAAAAAATACAAAAAATATGTAATTGAAGTGAAGTTAGAGTGGGTCAGCTAACGCTAACGCTAATGCTAACGCTAACGCTGAGGCAAACAACGCGCCCGCAGGGGCCGGTGCTGCGCGAGCACACGGACGCGGTGTGGTCGCTGGCGAGCGCGCAGGGCCGCCTGCTGTCGGCGTCGGCGGACGGCACGGCGCGGCTGTGGGCGCCGCGCGCGCCGCGCCCGCTGCTCGCCACGCTGCGGGACGACGCCGCGCCCGCCGCGCCCGCCGCGCCCGCCGCCGCAGACTTCGCGGACGCCGCCTCGCGCGCCGCCGTCGTCTACCGCGACGGGACGCTGCTGCTGTACGACCTGGAGACCGGCCAGGTGCGTCAGCAGCAGATCATTCATCTCATTCTCTATAATGATTCTTGTACCATACATTTCTGAAAAATTAATTATTAACTTTAAAATTACGATAATATTAATATATACATTTATATGATAAAATGTAACTGATGAGAAACTAAACAACAATTAATAGATAGGTAATGTAGTTTAAATAAAAATAACTGAGGTAGGGCACACCAAGAAATTTACTACTCAAAATATGGACCAGTCCGACGGGTAGTACCCTCGACCTTACAGATGATCACAGCTAAATAATACTGCTTTCAAGCAGTGTTGTGTTCCTGTTGGTGAGTACTTGGTGACCAGAGCTCCTTGGAGGAATTGGAGGTAGAGTTTGGCAACGCGCTTGTGATGCTTCTAGTAGTGCAAGCGTCTATAAGCTACGGTAATCGCCTACCAGCAGGTGAGTCGTACGCTTGTTTGCCGACCTAGTTCTATAAAAAAAAAAAAAACTATTAAGTATAGAATAAGCACATTGATTCAGCTACAACAATATCTAAGGCTAAGCGCGCACTAGTCACTTTTGTCACCGTGACTTTTGCATCACTGTCACCGTGTCCATAGATTTTATTACGTGACTCACGTACTTATCCAAATGCGATCAAATGCAATCCTTCATTAGTGATGATGGACGCGGTGACAGTGACGCAAAAGTCACTAGTGCGCGCTTAGCCTAACAGTAATTTAGTAATGTAATAAATATTAGTTATAAAAGTAGAGGTAGTAATGACGCGTGCGTGTGGACAGAGCGTGCTGCGCGTGTCGTGCGACAGCCCCGCGAACCGCGTGCGCTCGCACCCCACGCTGCCGCTGCTGGTGACGGCGCACGAGGACCGGCACATCCGCTTCTGGGACGCGGGCGGGGGCCGCTGCGCGCACGCCATGGTGGCGCACCTGGACGCCGTCACCGGCCTGGCGCTCGACCCCAACGGGCTCTTCCTGCTGTCCGGCTCGCACGACTGCTCCGTGCGCCTGTGGAACCTCGACACCAAGACGTGCGTGCAGGAGATCACGGCGCACCGCAAGAAGTTCGACGAGAGCATCCTCGACGTGGCCTTCCACCCGCTGCGGCCCTACATCGCGAGCGCCGGCGCCGACGGCCTGGCCAAGGTCTTCGTCTGAGCGCCCCCTATGATATCGTACTATATGTCATTTTACTTTACGAACTCTTAACGCAGTAGCGAGCGTCATCCCTCGTAGGGCGACCGCAACTCTCGGATTACGTCTAGTCCCTTCGGTTCGGTCCGCCGGCCTCGCCGGTTCGTTTTAACGTATTTAATATTGTAACGTTGCGGACGCAACGTAGTGAACACTCATCTATGTATAGACATTTGAAATCTATTATAATATATTTTTAGATTTTCAGTATGTGAATTTTAGGTTTTTATCGCAATTTTTTCACCAATTTTACGATATGCAGTGAGAATATTGTTCGTTTCTATTCGACTGTAAGGACCTTTATAATAAATAACATGAGGATATCGACGATGTTTCCTTGATGCGTTCGAGTTACGTGTCTGTACAGTTAGATTTTATGCAGTATTTGCTAATATTTGCAGAGAACGTCTGAAGTGGTTTGTTTAGCTGATACTTTTTTAATTGAACTCGATTGGATCTATATAGTACTCTTGATTTGTCTCTTGTATTGATTAAATTTGCTCTTACGATATCTTATACAATGATGAGCGAGCGAACAAAAATATGAATGAGTAGAAGTACTATATCGGAAATAACATAAGTAATGTTTGTTCATAACGAATACTGCGATGTAGAATATATAATATAAAAACATTACATACTCCTTTATTTTCCTCGAATTCATACTTGTACACATACATCCAAAATTGATAGTAAAAGCAACATAACCGAAAATCATGTCTTTTTTTTATTTTGTCATTCGTAATCCTTACTTTAGTCCATATTTTATCTTACAATATTAAAGAAAATACTATTACAAACTCTCATGACGTTATTTGATATAAGCTTTTGTTTTATACTTTTTTAGCTGTCAAAAGGTGGAAAATAATAACTTACTCTACCTCATTGTTTAGTAGCGAAGTACTTTTTGACGTTATTAATAAAACTAAAATGACAAAAATATACATAGGTATTTCAAACTAGCAATAATGTAGGTTATAAGTATCGAATGGGCGTGATATCGACTTGAAGTCATGAGTGTTAATGTTTACATGATTAATACTTACATGTTTTGATACCTTATCATTTGTAGTAATTATAATGGCAGCACATAGCTGTCAATTTTTGAGCTTTTTCTCAAGTTCTATATTGCTTGATATATGATGAGTAGATGATGAGTTGAAAAAAAAAGAATGGAAATTATAGTGTCGTTTAAAAACTCAATTTTTTTTCTGTTCAAATCTAAATAGAAATTGCTTATCCGATTTTCATAGGTCTTTTAACATTATTTTCGTGCCTATTTAGAGGTATTCATAATATTAGTTTATGTATGTGTATATTATCAAAGAGGTATATAGAAAATTTAGAAAGTAGTGTTAGTGATTTTTTGGATGTAGCAAAACATTTTAGGGTATATTTAGGTATTTTAACAGCATAACTATAAATAAATTTTCATACTCGCGAATGTTTTAACGAACCCAAATGTGCCATATTTAAGAAAATTATTAAAACGCTATAAAAACCTATGTAACTCGGATTTTTATAAATAAATATCAGTTAATTCCTTTAAAATTCATACTAATTAATTTCTCATTACTTATCTATCCCCCATTAGTTATAAAGTTTTCAGACAATTTTCTCGTTTACATACAATAAAATGTAAATATTGCTGATTTACAAGTAATCAATGCCTGCCACAATTGATATTTTTAAATATAGTTTTATATATTTTACGAATTTCTGTTATGTTTATTTAATTGTGGTTTAAACAATAAAAATATAGAAGCTAGGAATCCTGTGCCACCCATCAAATTAAGGAGTAGAAACGGTAAGTTAGTTTTTACACGCTTTTTTTTAGCTTCACCTGTATGTTTGTTAAAATGTATGTATGTTTGTTTGTAACCGACTCCTTTGGACTTCATTTTGACCCACTTCTATCGTTCAGATTTCATTAAAACTCTTGATAGACTTATCGAGGACCGATGACAATACACTAATTTTATAAAATTACTAGCTGACCCGGCGAACTTCGTACCGCCTAACAGTCGATTCTTTAATTTTTTATACTTATCCTTGCCGTAACCCTTCCACTAACACTTAAATTTTATTGCAGGTATGGTATTAAAGTTCAAATTGACTTTTAAGTATTATTACGAATCTTTTGTATGGGAATATAGAAAATTGTGGTTTTTAGACTTTTCAGGGATTTTTTAAAATTTTTCTCACCGTAAAAACCATCCTCGTACTTCAAGGAATATTATAAAAAAAGAATTAGCGAAATCAGTTCAGCCACTCTCGAGATTTGCGCTTAGCAACACATTTAGCGATTCATTTTTATATATATAGAGATTCCATCATCCTAACAGCTTGGCACAATAATCAAGGCTTTTCTATCTATGCTTTGGGCTTCATTTTGACCCACTTCTCAATACACTAATTTTATAAAATTATTCCATCATCCTAACAGCTTGGCACAATAATCAAGGCTTTTCTATCTATGCTTTGGGCTTCATTTTGACCCACTTCTCAATACACTAATTTTATAAAATTATTCCATCATCCTAACAGCTTGGCACAATAATCAAGGCTTTTCTATCTATGCTTTGGGCTTCATTTTGACCCACTTCTCAATACACTAATTTTATAAAATTATTCCATCATCCTAACAGCTTGGCACAATAATCAAGGCTTTTCTATCTATGCTTTGGGCTTCATTTTGACCCACTTCTAACGTTCAGATTTCGTTTAAACTTGGTAGACTTATCGAGGACTGATGACAATACACTGATTGATAAGATTTTCTACTTTTTAGTTTGGTTTATTTAAAAAAGCGGGTTTTTTAGGTTTTTAAACTATAATTTTTTATTAAAATCTACTTACTACACTTCTTTTGTTATTTATCTAATTATCATTCAACTCGCTTCAGCCTGTAATATCCCACTGCTGAGCATAGGCCTGGATTAGGATTCCCCTACATGGGGCTTTCCCCATTTAGGAGAAGGATCAGAGCCTAAATCCACCACGCTGCTCCAATGCGGGTTGGCAGATATATTCCTTATGGAGTAACGATCGCTATCAGGTGTACATGATAACAACCGGGGCCGACGGCTTAACGTGCTCTCCGAGGCACGGTGGGGTGACCCGGACTACCCACTAAAAACCAGCGGTGCCCAACTCCGTCGCCCGTGCCGGAGTCGCAGGAGTCCAAATTCCTCGGCAAACCCCGGCGGCGTTGCCCTTACGGACCCTTCCCTTATAGGTGGAGGAGGCACCGCGCGTACCAACCCGGGCAGATTTGATGCCTGGCGCTTAGGCTGCCCCGTACCAGCCGGGCAGTGCCAACGTGAGTCAGCAAAGACCGGGGTGGCGACGGCCCTGTATGCCCGCGGACCGAGGCCTTGGCACTAGGGAAAGCGCCTTCGCGTCCAGGGCCGGACCGTGAGGTCAGGGGGCCCTGGGCTAATACTAATTAGGGGCCCACCAAATTTGACCACGATTGAGATGAATGTGTAATGGCAGCTGAACATTTAAACTGTCAGTTCGAATATTCGTAATATAAGAATATAGAATAAAGAATTTAATAAAATTATTGATTCTTTCGCATTGTCGTCTATTTTTGACTTTGAATTGACTTTGCTGGGGGCCCCTTGAATCCACGGGGCCCTGGGCTGAAGCCCAAAAAGCCATATGGTAGATCCGGCCCTGTTCGCGTCCCCGGGGTAGACGGGCGAAACAGCGTGAGGGAAGGAAAAACCAACCCCCACGCCTTCGCGCCGTCACAGCGCCTGCGCTCACGGGTCCACTCCGAGAAGCAGAGAAGTACCCGGAGCGCACCTACCCCCGCGCTTCCGCGCCACGTGGCGGGCGAACGAAGCCACCCACCCTGTCCTCTCCCCGCGCCGCGTCCCAGTGCCAAACCCTCAACGTCGGCAGCCTACGTGCCACCCCGCACCGCGCACGACCTCCGAGCCGAAAGACGAACTTAACAGACACCGCTCCCGGAGCGGGAGATGAGTCGGCAAGACCATAAGTCCGCAAGACCCGCCCCATATATTCCTTATGTAGTAACGATCGCTATCAGGTGTAGGTACATGATAACAACCGGGGCCGACGGCTTAACGTGCTCTCCGAGGCACGGTAGGGTGACCCACAAGGACTAGCCACAAGCGCAACAGCCACAAACTAGTGCTGTGACCGTTGCGCCAACGCGGCGTCACCTACATAATATATAGTTATCATTTATTTCTTATAATTTAAAAAAATAGTACTACTAGACTAAGAATTTATTCATTTTCATCAACCAAACATACCTACATACCATTCCACGTATCAATTCGTTGTGTTGTTTGTTTTTTCCAAACTGGTAAACAAAGTATCGGCTTGTGCGAATATCATTGATCATTTGCTGAAAGTAGTCGTTAACAATCGTTTCACTTGGAAAAATGTTGGGCATGTAAGTACTTTTTGTTATACTTGTAATTACCATTTTGTGAACTACTTTTTAGATTGTTGGTAGTGTTAGATAGAAAGATTTACAATAATTAAATTTCACAGACAATTTATTGTTAAATTTAAATTATTTATTTTTAATGGTTTTTTTTTGTGGAGATCGCTTATGAATAGCGTTATATTAATATCACAAATTCACAATGTTCCAAACTTAAATTGATTTTTACATTAATAACAAAATAAAACCGGAAATAAAAATAGCCTTAATTTTCGACCACTGATTTTAGTGATCTTCTGAGGTGAGAAACAAAATGTTTTATTAAGTAATTTAATAACTATATAATATAAACTATTTACTGTTGTCTGCGTGCAGGATTTCCGGTATGGGAATATTTGTTTATTTCCTCATTTGGTTAACTCAGAAGTTGGCGCAATTGCCGAGCCCGCCGCCTCCAGACGTCGAACCAACCCCTCCGCATGACCGGCATATGCCACCGCAAGATGTACAATATTGATAAATCTGCATTCAAACTCGACATAAATGTAGACAGCTTATATTGAAAGAATAAATAACCGTTAAGATTTATACATTTTTATTATTTTAAACATGGTGCGTTTGTTCATAGATTATTATTACAGATAGATAATATATACCTACATGTATATTAGACTTGGCCAAAAAATCAATATTTTTTTAAATGTAGGTATAGGTACTTACTCAAAATATTATGTATTTGGGCTGACAAAAAACAAAATTGTGAGAATTTGAGCCCTTTATATTAATATGTCTATCATCGCAATTTTTGATTTTTTTTCGGACCAGGTTTTAGTCTCATAACTCCTAAACCATCGAGGTAAATAAAATTGACTTGAAAACATTTTTTTAAAAGAGTTAAATGTTCTACAAAAAAAAAAGTGAATGAAATTTTCTGTCAGATGAATTTGTGAGTCGTGATAACTTTCGTTACTGACATTCTAAACTTATTTATAACTTTTTCTTATCCTTTCTATATCATATTATCTTTAATACCTGGGTGACCGAGCCTAGCTCGGTATTTTCATTTTTATTTTATTAATTTTTTTATTTTATTTTTTCTCGGTATTTTTATATTTATTTAAATAAAACATCACGAATGAAATTAAAAAAAAAAAAAGAAAAGAATTAATCTGGAGACTGAGATTTGAACTATGGTTTTCTCGGTCAATCTCGTATCTCGACCGTCCGATTTCCCACTTTAGCCATTAGAACTTCAATAACAATTGCGAAATTAACCTTCCTATACTAACGATATTTTAGCCATTTTTTTCATTACCAACAGGAATAAAACCACATTTTCTAAAAATGAATCCTAGCTAAATAGATAAATTTTTCGCCCCTGAAATCCCCTGTATACTAAATTTCACGAAAATCGTTGGAGCCGATTCCGAGATTCAGATTATATATATATATACAAGAATTGCTCGTTTCATAGTATAAATATATATCTATCTTTATTCTATTTTATAACTTTCATAATATACAACCGTCTCGTTTTGATTTTAGTAAACTTCCATTAAAATATTACTTTTTAAAAGTGTTAACTAATCTATATAATTATATAAAAATCAATTGCTGTTCGTTAGTCTCGCTAAAACTCGAGAATGGCTGGGCCAATTTGGCTAATTTTCATCTTGAAATGTTTGCGGAAGTTCAGGGAAGGTTTAAACATAAATAAAAAAACGTTGTCAATTGGTTGTCAAATATTTATAGGTGCGTTCAGAAAGTGTTTTGTGTATATTTTTCACAAATATACGTAGGTGATACGAAGTTCACCGGGCCATCTAGTGTTAAATTACTTTCCTATCAATCCTATGCATATATAATTCCATAATACGCAATGTTATAAAGAAAATACATTTTTTTAGTAATCAAGTTTATTTTTCGATAGCACGACAGTAAATCAAATTAAATATTAAGATTTTCACACATTTCACAACAGCATTCTCGTATAACTTTACCGAGACGAAAGCAAAAAGACTTTTGCTCTCCCAAACTTGGTTTTATGTGCTCTTCAATTGGTTTATTGTAATTACACTAAAACAAATAATCATCTATAACATACACACACGGTCAACTGTTCCTAAGATAAGCAACTGAATGCTGCAGCACTGATAAAGCTACATTTTTTATTGATAAAATATCTCGGGGTGGAAATCGAGCCCACAGCCCCAACAGCAGAAAGCAGCGATTCACTGCATTCTGCGGCAACATGCTACACAGGCAAAAATTAGTACACAATTTTGAAAGAAAAGAAAATGAAACGTATATATGTAATTCGTGCCGATTCATTAGTGTTTATGCATTCTAGCCTTTTGATACACCTTTATACCAAAATCTATTAAAATAAAAAACAACTATTCAAGAGCATTTTCGAACCTTCATTTTACAAATTAAAATTTTAACGTGATTACTATTTTTTTTAAAAGTCAAGCTACCACGTCTTCTGAGCTATCGTGAGTTTTAAATTTAAAATAGGAGCAGAAATTGCAAGATTAGAATTAAGAAAAATAAACTATAATTGCAAATAATTCCATATTGTTATATTATCTATATATTACCGCAGAAATAGTAATGTGATTATTACAGATCAGAGGTACATACCAGAGTTGCCATCTCTTTGCAGTACTGTCGCCTGGCGCTAGGCGAGAGTAGGCTCGCCAGAAGCGCCCAGGCGCGCCCTGCTCGGCGGTCACAATTAAGCGCTCTTGTTGCGCAATCGATTGCATTCGATCTTGCAATTAGCTGCTCGTCTTTAGTTTCCGCGTCTCCACTGTCTCCGGCATTACTATGCTAATTACAAACAATCAATATAAGTAGAGGTATACCTACCTATGTTTAAACATTTCAGGAATGTCAATTATTTTTTATAAAATAAGGTTTCTTTGTATATTTTGGTTATAAAATAATCGTCAAATATGTTTTGAGTAAAACTATTCAAATCTTACGTGTAAATTAAAAGTTACATATATAAATTTAATAGCGAAAGCTGGCATGTTTGCGTTGTTCGCTATTTGCATCCATGAGATTTTATTAGACAACCTGTTTTAAACACATTTGAAATGTAAAGGAAATCAAAACAAACCATCTTAAGTATTGTAGTTCGTAGATACGAGTATGGAAAACAATAATTATTTATTTCTGTTACTGTTTTAAAATTAGGGAGTAGATACCTAATTGTGTTTGCTTGCAAACAAAAACAAAAAACCGACTTCAATTACGACTTCACTACGATTTTTGAGGGTTCCCCTCGATTTCTCTGGGATTCCATCATCAGATCCTGGTTTCCTTATCATGGTACCAAACTAGGGATATCTCCTTTCCAACAAAAAAAGAATTATCAAAATTGGTTCAAAAACGACGAAGTTATGCCCGAACATACAAGAAAAAAAAATATATATAGGTCGAATTGAGTAACTTCCTCCTGTTTTGAAGTCGGTTAAAAAAGAAGTTTGTTGATTTTTCGTTTTACATATTACGAGCATGTAGTGTGCCGTCAAGTCGTTTATATACAAGACTAGCTTCTGCGCGCGACTTCCTCGGCGTGGACTCCACTCCTATTGGTCTTAGCGTGATGACACATAGCCTATAGCCTTCCTCGATAAATGGGCTATCTAACACTGAAAGAATTTTTCAAATCGGCCCAGTAGTTCCAGAGATTACCGCGTTCAAACAAACAAACAAACAAACAAACAAACAAACAAACTCTTCAGCTTTATATATTAGTATAGATGTATACTTACCTATGTATACAATGAGACAGAATTTTTTTGACAGGATAATTGTAATTGAAAAATATCTTTCATTTACTATAGGTACCTATATATATAGTCTACACTCTACCGTATTTTATTTACCGTTATCCAATCCTCAGCAAATGTAATCCAAGCATAAGCACTGGGATGACGTCGGACAATATCAGAAAGTGTCGAACGTATTCGTTGACAGTCATGTCGTGGCAAGGAAAGTAGAGTCCTATAATTATTATAAACACACGTCGTAGTTATTAGCTAGCTAGTTAAACTACTTACTTGTAACTAACATGTTCAATAATATCTATCGTTTGTACAATGGGTTGTGTTCCGAAGAATTGTTCGAGATGATGCCCACGGCCACTTTTTACCATCGCACCGCTCGCCATCGACAGGGAATTCATGCTCACACATTGCAGCCCAAATGGTCCCGTACAGTTCGGTTTCAGAGGAACTTCCTCCCACGGACCATTCGGCTGTGGAATGAACTCCCTGCCGAGGTTTTCCCACAATGCTACAGTATGGGGTCCTTCAAGAGGGGAGTAAATAGGTTTTTGAAGGGTCGGCAACGCGCATGTGATGCCCCTGGTGTTGCAGGCGTCCATAGGCTACGGTAGCCGCTTACCATCAGGCGGGCCGTATGCTTGATTGCTACCGTCGTGGTATAAAAAAAAATAAAAATTTAGGCGAATAGGTAGCCTTTTTCCAATGAAAATAATACCAATGAATTTTACTTTGCCTTGTAGTACATTTACATATTATTGTACAAAACATACAAAATTACCGCTAACAAAATTGGACTTCCAACTGATATTAGGGAGCAAGTTTTGTATTAGTTTTTTATACAACAAGGTCGGGAAACGAGCGTACGGCTCACCTGATGGTAAGCGATTACCGTAGCTTATAAACAGAAGCTTCGCAAGCGCGTTGCCAACCCTACCCTCAACACCTCTCAGGAGTTCTGGTCACCTTACTCACCAGAGCAACACAACACTGCTTGAGAGCTGTATTATTTGGCAGTGGTCTTCAGTAAGGTCGAGTTACTTCCCCAGTAGGGCTACTCTAGATTTTGAACAGGAAATTTCCTGCTGTGCTCTACCTCGATTCTTCGACTGACAGATTTTTTCGACGGCATACCAATATTCTATTCTATGCCTTAAATAACTGTTACTATATATACAATAATATAATATATTAATGAAAATAAAATAGTTAATTTATAAATAAAATTAGTCTGAACATACACGTATGGGCTTATACAACTGCCAGCTTTGTTGAAAGACGCCACCGATGAAGTAAAATCTTTCTTCTTGTGATAGCACTCACCTTCAAGACTTCTTAAATAACTAATCTATAAAAGAGATCGAAATGTCGATGGGTAGGTTCAAAAACAAAAGTCGAAACTTTAATCAATGTTCCGATAAGTTATAGTTTAAGATAGAATAAGTAAATAGGAGAAAAAAAATGTTAAATTATTATAAAAAAACAAAGTTTATATACTTCTCCGAACTTTTCTATTCCTTGCTTAAGGTGACACAAAGCGTCATCAACCTTTCCTTTTAGTCGGCAGCAGAGAGCAACCATGTGGTAATACACTGGAGATTCGCCAGTTTCTGACAGCGCTCGAGCTATACACACTTCAGCTAGCTAAGTTAAAAAATTAGCATAACTTAATTCATTATCAAAGATTGATGAGATTATCACAATCAATAAAATCTATATATATAAAAGAGATTTCCACCCATTGACTCATCACGATATCTCTGGAACCATAAGGCGTAGAGACTTGAAATTTGGTAGGAATATTCCTTTCGCCGAGTAGAGGTCAGCTAAGAACGGATTTTATGAAATTCCACCCACAAGAGGGGGTTGCGGGGTTTAATAACTTAATACCATATAATATGGCAAAACAACGTTTGCGGGGTCCGCTAGTAAATAAATAAAATTATTTAGATAACTAATAACAACCAAATTGATTAGCTACCACCGAGTCAGAATGCAAATTCTACTAAGAATGAAGAAAATGCAGAAATAGAAAAATGTTAATTTTTAAAACAAATATAGGTACTGTATTCTTAGGGTTTTCTAGGATATAATTTGCATTTTACGTCAAGTAACGTAATAAGACGTCGGCCTTTTGAAGCCTACGAAATAGAGGAGTTCTCATTACCCTATTTTAAGTTTATAGCGTATTTTAATTTTGTGATCAATTAGGTACAAACGCTAATAGTATAACGACTTAGAAAACAAACATAACGGGGAAGTCGTTTAGTCAAAATAAATTATGGATCAGTATTTAAAAAAAAAAATCTTTAATGTACTATTTTATTTTTAACTATAAAACTACTAAAAGGTTTTTTGCAAAACAAATTGACTGAATGATTTGCCCGCTGAAGCGAAACGTGTAGGGTGGTACAGGTCAAAGCGTAATTACAGTATCGGTATATAGTTAAAGAATATATTGACATAATGTGAGAATATTTTATTCTAAAATACAGAGTTATTAAAGTTTATCCGCCAACCCGCCTTGGAGCAGCATGTTGGATTAAGCTCTGATCATTCTCCTACATGGGGAAAGAGGCCTATGCCCAGCATGGATAGCATGCAGCATGGGATATTACAGGCTGAAGCGAAAGTTATTAAAGTATATTATTATCCTAATATTTAAAAATCGATTATAAGATAATATTTCAAAATACAATAACATATAATAAAAATATTAAAGAAAACAATTTAAAAAATTAATCAATAACAAAAACACATTTAAAATAGTTAAAAAAAAACATACTTTTCTGATATATAAATATGTAATAATAATAATAATAAATTCTTTATTGGATCAAATTAATATTTTACAATTTCTAATAGATACCAGATTACCAGTATACCAGATTTAGGCAATATTTAAAAATGGTGTCGTTAACAATATTGGGACAATATATATTAATTTCTAAATAACGTAAATTAACTTATTAACTGAAGTGTTGTCACACGAAAGCTACTACTCTTCTCCATCTCTCAGTTAATTTTCGAATACCATTTTTAAAAATAAGTCATGTTTCGAGACCATCAGAATTTTAACAATTTTTTTTAATATTTTCGAAAGAAGTAAACTATTGACCTGCTAAATCATGCTGCATCAACCGGAACGACCACTAATCCTAAAGAACCATATTTAGCAAACACAGCGGGAATCGTAAAATCTTCCACATACCCGCTATTTAATAATTTTTCACTTATGCCATAACATGAGTCCGAACGCTAACATTGCAGAAAATAACTTTGTCTTGTCTTTACTCGTATAGTGGTCACTCTTCTCGTAAGACCCGGTTAAAACGCATCAATTGCGATTTGTAAGAATCCCTATATAAATGGAATCACCTGGTTTTAGCAGATCATAATAAAAAATACCCTTTTGGTCCTACCAAATGCACAATTGTTTTGGTACTACGTACCTACTCTTGTTTTGTTCTTAGAATTATCATAGAATATTTACTTTTCATTTTTCATCACAATCAGAAGTAAAAACCTTTCTTTTTGCTTTCTCTGCGTGATTTATCAGTTGAGACATTGTCACTGTACGGTTTTGTAAGTATTGTATTTGCGCTTCATCTGCACTTTTCGTCAAATTATAGTAGCAAAGAAAAATCTCCCCCGATTCATATATCAATCGATATTGACAAATCGATATTGACAAGTCATAACAAATTTTATACAAAGTAAACCCAATAAAAAATCAGTATTTTTTTTTAAACTGAAAGTAAAATTTACCGTATTTTATTCACAGACCATTTAGCCTATCAGAAACCACCGCATTCTTCTATACCTAAAGAACATACATGTCAATCGAAGCCATCTTTTAAAAACGGACCGAATTAAATTGTGCATCCAAAGTTTATGTTAGTTCTATGTTAAGTTTTTTTGAAATACTGCTGTGAGTTCTTCAGTTATTCAGTTGCATTATGAAATATTAAATTACAACCTTATTCTTCAAAGGGAAAGAGGAACCCAGCTCTGGGTGGTTATTGAGTATTTTCTACTAAACTTACACTTATAGCTCGCAGTCTAAGAAGGAGATCAGCCGCATCATAGTACAAACTGGTACCGGGAAGTAAAGGTGTATTGTCCCACCAGTCACCAAGCTCCTGTTCCCACACACGAGCGTATCGCATCTCTTCTGATAGACCTACAGCTTTTGTCCTGATACAATATGGATTAATATTTTACCAGTGTTTAACGAACATTATATTGAGGTAGGGCACAGCAAGAAATACCCTACTCAAAATGTGGAGCAGCCCGTCTGGGGAAGTACCGCATAGAAGATCACAGCTAAATAATACTGCTTACATAAAGGTTTGTGTTTCTGTGTTGAGTAAGATGGCTAGAGCTCCTGGGGAGGTTTAGGGGTAGGGTCGGTAAAGAGCATGCGATATTTTTGGTGTTGAAGGCGTCCACAGACTACGGTGATCGTTAATCATGACGTAGGCCGTACACTTTTTCTATCGCCTTAGTCGTATAAAAACAGCAAAATATAGGTACATATAAAAAGATAATTAAAATACTTTATACGATGCTATCGTGCTGCTGATTGATTAATTACTTTTTTATTTGATCCATTACTTTCTGAGCCATATCAAAGAGTTCTCGGTGAAGATAATACGCATTGGCAGCTATCCATAAAGTAGTCCAGTGTGGATATAGAGACAGTAAAGCAACAAAAAATGGCTCTGCAGCATCAGGGTCGTCTTCTAATACCATACATCCTTTTGATAAGATACTGTAAGAGAAATACCATTACCTATACAAGTATGACGAGAAGAATGTATTTGTTTTCTTTTTTATAAAATGATATAGCGACATAAATCATTCTTTCACTATTTAAACTTTTCATTATTCAGAAGTTTAATTTGACACAAATCATAGTTTTAACGAGTAGGTATGATAACGGTCTAAGCTTTAGCGGCTTAGATAGATCTTCAAGCCTACTAAACGTACCTATTTTACGATAGCACAGGTTGAAACCGTAGTGTTTTTTGTTGCTTTTAACTAATAAGTTAAGCTATGTATTGTCAATTATGAAAACAATAGTAAATGCAAAAAAACAACATATTTCAATTTCAATTTATGTCACTAATTATTTCTATGAAATGTGATGTCAGGTAGTACCTACCACTAAGTTACAATTTAAATTATATGACATACAAGTTTTAGAGGTGGTCTTATAGAGCCGAGCTACATCTACGTTTCGAGCAAATAGTCAGATAAATGAATTATGGAGTATACAGTAAATACGAGTATTATCGAGTTTTAAGTATAATTATCTTATTGGATGATTATCACCTTAATGGATGTCTTGGATTTAGTGAAAGCGATCTATTAATGCAAATATTAGCCCAGTCCTTGTCGATATCTCTAAGGCACGTCGCTAACTCTCTCCAATAATCTGCTTCTTTAGGTTTTTCTACAACTAACTAAAGAAAAATTTTTAGTAGCAGGTAGTAAGTAGTATAGAGTAAGTTAAATAAATTTTCATCAGCATTTTTTGCAACAATTATTAGTGGTATATAAGTTTAGAATCTAAATTTTAAGGGATTTATTAGTCAAAATCCACGCTAAAAATTGTGTCGTGATTGCAAATAATCATTTCATCTAATAACTGTTTAGAGTAGTCCATTAGTCCAAGTCAAATACTTTACTTAAGCACAAGAGTTTATTTGAAATACAAAATGTCGTGTCTTTACTTAAAAAAATTTATTAGCACGAGATTTTTTTGTCATTGGGATAGTTTTCGAATATCAACAAACAGAAGTTTTATTATAAAAAATAATTAAATATATTCTATGGACATGCCTGTAAATAAAGATCCATGGCATGCTGAATGTCTTGCAGTTGTCGAGCATGCCTTGCGGCCCTCAACGTGGCGTTCACTTCTTGCACCGCGCCAGTGGCCGAAAGAGTTTCGTGAGTGATTTTCATAAGACAGGCGTGGGCTATCATAAGCATCTCCTTTCGATAGTGAAATAGCAGAATTAAAATTCCATAATGTTACCTACTCTTAACTTTTATAACTTAACAAAAAAAAAGTGTGTGTGTCAGCTCCAACACGCGACTGAGTTTACTCCTTGAAACGGTTATCCTGATATTGAAAAAGTATTCATGCCTTTCTCGACTGAGATGTTGCGCGGTAAAACGTTATTCTCAGGACAAGTCTCAGCATCACTGCTCAGCGTTACCGTTTTCAAGTGTATGTTTTTATTTCAAAAATTTCGAATCAGTGAAAACTTGAAAAGTGATTTCAAAGGCGATAGTTAGTATTTTTATTAAAAATTTATGTAACATATAAAGTTTGCAGTTCTTATTTGACTCATTTTATTTTATAGCATTAACAAAATTTACTGTAATCGTATTTAAAAAGATATCTTATGTCATGAAACACACAAAATTGAATTGCTGATGGAAGGACGGAAAAGGGTTTTTTTTACAAGCTTTTATTTAACTTGCAATGTATGTATGTATGTATGTATGTATGTAACTTTAATGAATGTTTGTTCGGGTGAAATCTTGCAACTCAATTTTGAAGCAGATATCTTCAACCAATTAAGCTGAAATTTTGTATACAGGTTCAATTTGGATGACAATGCATGGTTTGTATGTATGCATGTATGTATGTATGTTTGTTCGGGTGAAATCTTGCAACTCAATTTTGAAGCAACCAATTGAGCTGAAATTTTGTATGCAGGTTCAATTTGGATGACAATGCATGGTTAACTTTGTGACATCATTCTAAATCCAATATGACAGCATATCCAAGAGTGCGGACTAGTTATTTTTAGTGCACTTCTACAATATGGGTATCAAATGAAAGAGCTTGCTAAGAATAATTCGAATAAAGTGACGTGATAACCGACTAAAAAGTCAAAAATAAATTAAAAGTAAAAAACCTTTTTAAAAAACAAGCTTTTATTTGAATGTGCTAAAACGAAAAAAATAAATTTTTACTTTAAAACTTTTACTATCTACTCATAAAGTCATTGCACATAATCTATATGATATAAAAGCTTGTCGCGAGATTTGCTTGTAAACAAGTAAATTAAATAAATTGATGTGAATGATTTTAACTATTAAAATTTTCAAACTATGGAAATACGAGTACCTACTCATATCTTGCGACAAGCTTTTCTATCATATAGATTATGTGCAATGACTTTATGAGTAGATAGTAAAAGTTTTAAAGTAAAAATTTATTTTTTTCGTTTTAGCACATTCAAATAAAAGCTTGTTTTTTAAAAAGGTTTTTTACTTTTAATTTATTTCGAGACTCAGTTACTTAAAGAGTTTCTGCCTTACAAAAAAATATACAACTTATACCTCGTAAGTGTTGTCGGAACGCAAAAATTCGCTAACAACAAAATTGTTGTTGACATAAATAGCAGCTTCTTGCCAGAAGTATGTGATTAATTCCACGCGAGTACGAGATGCACTCAGTTGCCTGATGATTGTACACAGGTCGGCTGTACCTTGAAGTGATTGAATTTATGAATGTATCCCTGGATTTAGAATTTTTAATAAATAAATAAGTTTCTTCTACAAGGAAACTCGAAGTGGAAGAAAAATGTTATTGATAATTTTTACAAATTAATTTAGAGTATTTTATTAGCTATCAGTTGCAAGTTGGCAACTAATTGAATAATAATACATAATAATATAATAAACCTCCTCTCGCCTCACACTCAACGGCCCGCAGTAGGATTTTCTCCTGTCGGAGCCGAAAACTCACACAATACATAAAGACCAAACGTCTGTATGACCTGTATATAGTACTGTGACCGTTGCGCCAACGCGTCGTCAACATAAGGGTTGGTCACTTTAACTTAAAGCTTGAGCCATTATTATACTCTTTGGCTTGAGCTAAGTCAAGTTAAGGATTGACTACGGACGCTTACGCGTAGGTACGAGTTACACAAAGTTACATGTGCCCGTACGTGACCGCTCTATAAGCGAAGGCGGTCTTCAAAGGCGGGCCAACTATGACAATGTATGCACTGTTGGGTTTTAGTGGTAGTCCGGCGCCTTCTGTTCGTGCAGGGAGCCCCACTCGCTTTGGGTGGCGGGGCTAGTGCGTAAATGCATTTCCCAGCGTAAAAAAGGGTAAACTAATAAAATTTAGAAGACAAGATGAAATAGTTGAGTGTCATCAGTCAGTGACGTAGTGGAGGGTCGTTAATATAAATAGATTAGGGATACACCGAAGTTGCGGGTGGCTGTCTATTAGCAGTGCTGTTGAGATGTTGAGCTGGATGGTTTGAATATAAGTTTGGCTGAGAGGAGTTTTGTCCCACTGCTGAGCATAGGCCTCTTTTCCCCATAAAGAAGAAGAATCAGAGCTTAATCCACCACGCTGCTCCAATGGGGAGAGCCACAAAGTTAGCACAAACACCCAGACCACGGTAAACATCTGTATGGCCAATACAAATGTTTGTCATGTACGGGGATCGAACACGTAACCGCCAGCGCAACAGCCACTGACCGTTGCGCCAACGCGTCGTCATATATATACTCTTCATAAAGAAGTTTTTACTTTACACCAGTGTTATAAAATAATATAAAAAACATGTGGAAACTTAATTGTTAGTTTACCATAGTATGGCACATGTCGTATTGCGTTAGCCGCACTCCTCACTGTAGCCTGCCAGGAGCGGTCGAGCTGGCCACGTCCAGAGCATTCTCGTTTGATCGGCAGCGACTCGATACCTGTCATCATTTCCTTCATTTCCGATCTGTTAAAATTATTATCAATAAATCAAATTAGAGTATCGAAATTAATTTAAAAGTTGATACATCTTTTAAGAATCACTAGCAAACCCGGCGAACTCCGTTTCGCCACCAGATGGCTTCGTTTTATGTAACATTTCGTTTGGTGATTAAAAGATGAAGAAAAATTTTAAAAAGATTTTCCCGCTTTTCTGTTGAAATTTTTCCTGAATTTTCTTTGCTATAAACCTCACGGAGCCCGAGAACTTTCCAACGAATGCAAAACCGTGGAAATCGGTTCGTGCGTTCTGGAGTTATAGCGTCAGGAAGGAAAACCCGACTTATTTTTATATAGTAGATTATATCATTATCATTTTTATTTTTTTGATAAGTACAACTTTATTAAAAAAACAAATTATGTAAACTATATAAAATATTTACTGAGATATGTAGGGAGGTATGACTGCTTGCTTAAATGGTCGAGCTAGTGAAACTTCGATCAGAGCGAAGGAGCAGTTCTCATCACTGACTACGGTCGGTGTTGGTAGAAATGGTTCATTGGAATTCATAGGCTCTGTTTTTTCCCTAGAATACAATTTATCAATTTAAATATTAATAGTGAGGATGAATATAAATATCCCGTGTACCTAATATCGTGTTTTTTATTTCTATACCTATTTTTTCCTTTTTAAATGTAGGTAGGTACATTGCAAAATGAAATTTTTAAATAAAAAAAAAAAAAAATAAACACGTAAAATTAAATTTAACATACATGTATACGATAAATATAAAACATGTTTTCTGGGCATTAATAATTTTTTTATTAAAACATGATATACCTGTTAACTTTTTGCAAATTAGAGAGAACTCTTGGACTTTCATTAGATGTTAACAATTCGCAGCCGCCCATTTTCATCATAATCTCAGAGTCGATCCATTGCAACGGTACAACTAATCTTGTTGTTTTCTCTATTAATATAATATATAAACGTATTTCGTTATTCTATTTATTAGCTATAATATTAGATGTTGTGATTATATCAAACGTGGGTAATTATACCACAACATAACTATGTATATACATTGCCATAACCTTATTATTATGTTATGTTTCTACATGTATTTTTGAGTGCAATAAAGTATATAATAAGTATATGTACCTATATATATATATATATATATATATATAATGCTTTTTATTCCTTTTCCTACCCTTTATATGTAAAGACAATCTTTCCTTACCAGTATTTATGCATATTTTTTAATCACATATTATAAAGGTATTGTATTATAAATAGTTTAGTTACTTACCTCCTGGATAGAGGAGTTTAAAAAGGTCTATGAAACCCATAAAACTATAAAACAGGTCTTCTTCATAAGTTTGAACCTCTAAGGGCCACTTGTATTTGCGTAGATGTTCAGAGAGCCATTGCTCTGTGTCCTTAAGTAATAGAGTTCGATGAAAAGAAGCCCACACTGTGGAATCTGATTAAATTGTACATATAGGTACATACTACATAGTTAAGCTTAGCCGATGTGTGTAATATATACTATGTACCTACATAAGAGTCGCTTGGGGAAATAGAAATATATGGGTTACTGAAAGCAATAGAAGCCAAAACAATTATTTTTATAATTTTGCCTTTTTTAACGTGTATCATTAGTCTATAAACAATTACAGTCAAATTGTAATAAAGTTTTAAACATACGTACATGTGTTTAGTAACGCAAACAAAGTCATAGAAATTCGTTACGCACTGTGGAACACATAAAAAGGTACTTCAAAAAGAATTTAGTAATTAGGTATTGCACGCCTCCAGCTGTGCTTTGCTCTCACAAAATGAAAAGTACGGGAAGCGTTTACTCTTAAACCTCTATATTTTTATAACAATGCATTAATATGCTATAAAATACACACTTTTATACAGAATACATATCAAACTAAAATTAAATATCATCTGAAGTCTTTTTTGAATATTATACAATCACCATCATCATCACTTCAGCCTATCACAGTCCACAGCTGGACATAGGCATCCACAAGTTCGTGCCAAAAATGGCGTAAACTCATGTGTGTTGCCCATAGTCACCACGCTGGGCAGGCGGGTTGGTGACTGATTATACAATAAAGTAACAAAAATCGGTTAAAGAAATATTATGTTGGACGTCAACGTTTTGGATGTAGGGATGATAGCAAGATAACGCGAGAACCACTTGATGAAATAAGCTGTTTTTTTATTGTGTCAGGAAACTATTAACTAAGAAGCCTATTGAATATGAAAGCTGAAAAGTTCTTTAACTTTTTACAATAAATATTTCTATACAGTATCAGAACAAAATCAACTAATCGAACTTAGTATTATCGTTGTATGGTCGATTATTGGTTTCTGAATAAGCTACTAGAAGGGCACTGAGAGGTATGCAGTTTTAGATTTTCCAAACTTTTTTCAATATATAATAGGTAGGTAATAGAACAATTAAAACCTAAAATAAATAAAATTTATTTTAGCTTACATTTTGACCGATTACGTAGACAATAATCTATGTCAATATTTTGTAAATTTTGCAATTCATTCAATTGACATTGAAATTTGTCACTTCCTTTTGTAAATCGTTCATCTTGAAGTCTCAAACTTTCCCAGTGGGGATAAAAAGACATATTATTGAAATTTTTTGGCGCGCTGTAGCCATTATTAAAAGTAAAAATTGACGTATGCTAAAAATATATTGGTACTTAATAAAATATGTGAACGAGACCACATTATGATATGACCGACAATAATTAAATTTTATTTATTACTAGCTGCCTTGACAGATTTCTTTCTGTCTGTTATGTTTTTTTAGCATAAAAACCTTTCGTGGGATTTTTAAGGAACATACAATAAAAATTAGCTGAATCGGTAGAGCCATTCATGAGTTTTGCGCTAAGCAACATTCATTTGTTATTATATAGAATATATTATATAGATAATATACTTAATGTGCTCTCTGAGGCACGGTGGGAGACCCACAATGACAGACATCTAAACCGGAAAGAAATATTTGTACACATACATATATACCGCACCACTACACCAAAGCGGTTGTTAAAGCCGTTAAGCCATCGGTCCCGGCTATTATCATAAATACTTGATAGCGATCGTTACTCAAAGTAGGGAACATATCCGCCAACCCGCAGTAGATCAGTGTGGTCGATTAAGCTCCCATCGTTTTCCTACATGGAGAAAGAGGCCTATGCTCAACAGTGGGATGTTACAGGCTGAATGCTAATGCGACTAATTTAATTTTATTTACATATTTTATTGATTATTATTATACACAAAACAGTACATTTAAGAGACATTTTTAAATACTAGAAATATTGTACTTATATAATTTTTTAGAGTTATAAGCTACATTTCCCAAAAATATGTGTCTAAATTGAGATAAATTAATGATAAAGAGTAATATTTGTTTTGAAGCTTATACAATCATTAGTACGTAAAAGCTTATAAATAAAAAGGGGATGTTATTGTTTTATATTATGTAGTATCTACCTATATATAAAGCAAAAAAAAAAACAATGCCCAAATCTTAGGTGATATATAGCGCTAGAAAAATTATTTAAACATTCGAAATAGTATTATAACACAAGTAATAAAATTCTAATTCATACCATTTCATTTTGCAGCGGCATTTTCGTTACTGCTGTATAAATCATTTTATCACTATGTGGAGTTATAAAATTGTAGCATCCAATAAGGGTAAATTTAAAATAATTTGCATTTTTAAGTATTTTATGGTGCTTATAATTTTCATTATTCTTAATATTATTTAACGTCAATGAGATTTTTGGAAAATTATCCCAACTTTTGGCATGTAAGGCCGAAGGCGGTATTGTTGGCTCCATACGTTCCTTGATAATCATTTCATTTGAGCCTATAAAATTTATTTACATACATTATGATTTACATATGACTATTTAACAGTTTAGTTTGATTCAAGTTTTTAAGATTTTACGGTCACTACGAACACTTTTGATTCTACGTCACATCTGTGCCGAAATATCGGGAAGTTTCAAAATGACAAGAGTTAAGTTTAAGAAAGTCTGAGAATTAAGGTAAAACACTATTTAATCGATAAAGAGAAAATAGGGATTAAAGGAATGATATAACATATAATAGAGATATAATTAGTATGTTAATTTAATTTGGTAATCAAATCATATCATAAATTGTTTATCATTTCAACTGTATGGTCAATTGATTGGGACTTTATTGAACTATTTTGGAATTGCTTTTTGATGTATTTTAATTATTATTGTTTGTTATAATAATCTTTATGTATACGTGCTTAAGAGGGCGCATAACGCGAGCAAAATATCAGATTTCAACCGCGCGCCCGTGAATAATTGATGAAACAAAATATACACAAAGCCTCGTGTCAGAGTGCGATAGACGATATAGTTTTGAGCGCATTACGAATGTAAAAAACGACAAATATCTTATTTTATATATAATTCCGAAACTAAAAGTAATTACATTAAATGCCTAGGCATAGCCTTTACTCATATTTATATGTAATTAATTATCAAATTTTTGTCTTAATGGTCATAACCATATCGAGTATAAAAAGAAAAAATATAAAAATTAGAGGTTACTTCGTGATTATATTTTATCGAGGAAATTTCATTATTTTATGTTTTTGATTAGGCTGTAGTCTTGAAAATATCACGTAGTTTGTCATATATTTTTATTTTAAGATTTGGTCCGGAATTTTTCATGTAAAATCAAATAGCAGATTGATAATTTTTCTTTATACGCCCTCTTAAATCAATAGAATGAGTGTAACGCCTATGTATAATTAAGATAACGCTTAGCTTCTAAGATCTTTTGTTTATGATTATATCTGTCTATTGCATCTATGTTGTTGGTGTTAAATAAATAAATAAATAATCAATGACTCAAGTACATTTCAAACATTATTTTACTGTTGTAAATAATGAAAAATTGCAATTACCAATAAATATTGGCAAAATATCTATATTACAGCAATAAGCATCTGAGAATGATTTTTGGCTCGTCATTGCAATAGACTTGTTGGATTGACTCTGTCCTGTAGAACTGGCAGCTTCTGAATTAGTTTCCAAGTTTATTGGATGTATTCTTACTGAAATTATAAAATTAATGAATTGTTGGCACACTTTTTCACTATTTGTTAAACTTTCTTCTTATATAACTAGATCGGCTAACAAGCGTACGGCTCACCTGATGGTAAGCGATTACCGTAGCTTATAGACGCCAACGCAACACCTGAAGCATCGCAAGCGCGTTGCCGACCCTATCCCCAATCCCCCTCAGGAACTCTGGTCACTTTACTCACCAACAACAACACAACACTGCTTGAAAACAGTGTTATTTAGCTGTGATCTTCTGTAAGGTCGAGGTACTACCCCAGTCGGGCTGCTCCATATTTTGAGCAGGAAATTTCCTGCTGTGGCCTACCTCAGTGAAAATAACTATTTATTTGACATAATATTTTAGTAGTTATTATTATTAAATTTGTTTTATACAAATTGGTAAGGTTTGTTTCACTTCATTATCAATTTTACCATCTTAAATGTAGCTTAACTTAACACTCTTTTATTATTTTACGATCTGTTCAATTCTTTCAATATAAATATTTTGCTTTGAAATCTGAAGCATTCAGTTGTAGTATATTACAGACGATTACAGTCAAATAATATTTCTTTCAAGTAGTGTTGTATTTCTGCGCTAAGTAAAGTAGCTAGAGCTCCTAAAGATGCGTTATGACTTATGATGATAGCGGAGGTTAGATCAACGTGCTTTTGGCTACCGCATAGGCTACAGTAATAGCTCATCATCAGGCGCACCATTCCCAATATAATATCGTTACAGTTGTATATATTCTAATCTATATATTAATACGTGAAGCAAAAACTTTGTACCCCTCGCGGACGGAGGAGTATGAAATTTCGCACACTTATAGTTTATATAGAGAAGGAGTGCAGAATATAATATGTTTTTAAAAATTATACCTACATAAAAATACATTAAATCAATAAAAAAAAACATTACACACACACTACTGTATTTGACACACACACACGTATATTATTATACTCTTTTGTTGATGGTCAAAGTCTCTATAGTCGGACTTTTAATTCGATTCCAGATTTGACAATTTCAGTGTTGCAGCGTTATGACAAGTAATAAATAGTGACGTTGCGAAATTATTCGATACGGAAATCGAATATTTCCGGATCGATTCTTCTCGTTTATAATTTTATTCGCGTAATTCTAAGTATATCAGGAAATTAAATATTTCTAAACGGATAATTTAGTTATGACGATTAATTTTATTAAGGATCTGAGAGTTTTCTTTAATAATTGTGTGTGAAATAAATAAATAAATGTGATCATGAAGGAACATGAGAAATAAAACAAATATAGTCGTATTTTTAATTAGACGAAGCCAACTGACAGTAGCTAATGTCACTTTGTAAAATAATGATACCATATTTAAAGTAATAGTGATGCGTTCAGTTCTCGTTCAATCAGATGAATGAGCAATGAGTGTGAATAGTCAATCACTTCTAACTATAAATGAATATATTGTTACGTGTTAGGGTTCGAACGATTTGGAGAGAAAGACCTGCTGACTCTTTTAGAGACTTTATTCACTAGCACTAGGTCCGACACAAAGCACTAGGTACAAAAACTGGGTACAAACACTAAGTGCCAGGTACACTCACTAAGCACTAACTATGTCCGAGGTCGTAGCCAATGTCGTAGGTTTCCGCTGGTATCACTCTTGATCACTAGTCTTCACTTCGAAGTCGCTTCGTCGATCACTCAAACTGAACTGCTTCCGCTCGGCCACCCGCCTCTTTGGTCATACATTCATTTCGTTCACAAAAAACTATAAACGTAACAACAAACACAACGTAACAAAACTTTAACAAAACCTAACAAAATAACAGAATATCGATTCGCAATGAAACAAGATTTCGTGCAGTCAGACTGGGAGAATGAAGCCGAATGACAAGATAAACAAAATGGCGATAGAATACTAAAAGAAAATAGAAAACTATCTAGGCTCTTTTATTATAAGTTTTGTTTTTAATATAAAAAACAAAAATATTAACTTTTTATAAAATAAAGCTAATACTAATTAATAAATAATTATTATGAATAATAATTATGTATTTATTTAAATAAAAATCAATAATTTAGTATTTAATTGGCACACCAATATTATGATTACATAAACATAAATCGCGATTGTTTATCGATTTTTGTGTTCATCACTACACTATTAAATCTGGTATCATTATTTTACAAAATGACGGTAGCTAATGTCAAATCTGGAATCGAATTAAAAGTCCGACTATAGTCAAATCGAAAAATTTAAAAAAAAGTTATTTTCATAATTTTTTGGTTTTCTTTCATTTTAATTTTTAAATATGGCCGAATTTCGACCTCTGGGCGACCACTAGTACCTTTAAACGAACAATTCTTGCAATTCCAGTGGATTTCGGGGGAGGTTAATCGATCTAATTAGGATTCATTTTTAGAAAATGTCGTTTTAATCCTTTTTTTAGCCAATGAAAAAATGGTTACAATACGAAGGTAAATTTTGCCATTGTCTATAAAGTTTAATAGCTCAGGTGGGAAATCGACCGGTGCCGAAACGAGTAGAATCCGATTGAAATCCTCAAGTCTCCATTTCGATAATTTTTTCCCTTTTTTTTTCTAATTGCACTCGTGATTTTTTATTTAAATAAAAAAATTTATTCATATTTTATCAATATGTAATTCGTATTTAAATATGATTTCCAAAAAAACACGATTTACTAAAAACACCGAGCTAAGTTCTGTCCTGTCCTACCCAGGTAGGTACTATTTTATTCTGACTGAAAGTTAAAGAACATTAAATATTGCTTTTAAAGTGGACGAATATATCTATAATTAGTACATTATATGATAAAGTAACAAAATATTTTTATTTTTAAATAAAATGCATTTTAAAGTATTTACACTTAATGAAAAGAAAAATGTTGTTTTAATAGAGTAGGTACAAAGATAGTGCAATTAAAACAGGTGTATTAATTTCCGGTCTCAATGAATATTTTTAATAATCATCATGTTTGCGGTGGTACCAATAAGGCAAGATAACTTAGTATGCTAGGATATTGTTAATAAATTACTATATATTTGCTAAATGTTTCTTCATTCTTACCAGTGAGTGGGCTATTAGCAAAGAGACACATTTTTTCATAATCCGATGGATCATAATTCATGCATCCTTTGGCAATACATCTTTTATTTTCTACCTCCACCTCTCTACCAGTTGAAGACGTGACAACACTAGACAGCAGCAATTGATCAAAAAACGAAATCTTTAAAAAATATGGTTTAGGATATTCATCTGGAACATGTAATTCTTGGACCTTAATAGTGAAGACATCAAGTGGAGGTAGGAACAATTCTTCTTTATTCTGTGTTTCTGATTTGACTGATTTTAGAGATGATTCAGATCGATTCTAAAATATTATTTTTTTGGAGTGTGAATTTTTTATAAAGTATCCAAAAGTTTATATGTTTATTTATTGAGGTATTTAACATTTTTAGGAAGCTATAAATGTAATACTACCTTAGACTTCTTCATTTTGTTGTATATAATCCTTAGATAACGTTACTTTTATATTTGACATTTACGTTTGAGGATGATATTGTCTGACTATAATAACAAAAAAGGTATTATAAAAGTACGTATAAAAAGTATTTATTATTTATAGAAGGTCCTTTTTCTTTGCAGTACATTTTTTTAATACATAATTTTTTTTGGATATATGTATGACTATGGGCTTAGCTTAGCACTACTACAAAATATACGTATGTATTGGGCAAGTGAACTGGGTATACCGTTGATAATAGAAAAAATATCAATTAAACATTCCCAAAATATGGTATCATATCATATAATATAAGTTCTTGTACAGTGTACTTCAATGACTATTCAGTGCAGGTTTTCCAGGTCATAAAATTAGGTCTATATTGGAAACACTGAAGAAAAAGTATCAAAGAATACAAAAAAGAGAAGCATTATCTGTGTGCGACGAAGGCCTCGAATATTCTAATTTTCATTCTGAAACGTCTGTTTTCACAACATTTGCTAACAATATGATGATATTAAATGATTAAATAGTCGTTAGTAAATGATTAATATTGGAATAGAGTCTCATGTCGTTATAATCTCATTTACATTCACCATGAGCGCAGCAATAGTCGGTTTATGTTTCCTGTTGATCATTTCAGCAGTAAATATGTTCAATTTACTACAAAAGGATGCCAATACCTTTGTAAGTACATAATGAATTCCTTAGAAAACTAAAATATCATACCTATATGTAGCTAACATTAATATATGTAAAAAATATAGGGACCATACGACGTAATCTGGACGCAATATCACGCGTGCAAGGGGCCGAAATCAAGAAATGATACAATATTATTTACTAACATCACAAACGATGGCGCTCATAATGTCGGTTATTACAATTTAACATTTTTAGCTGACGTTAAATTTACAGATGTAAGTAAGCAATAACATTTACAAAGAAAAAAAAATTAATAAAAGTGCTCAATTTAAAATGTAATTATATATGTATCTATTTAATTTATACTCTATATATACATGTATTCCATTTCAGGTTAAAATATGGGTGTATACATTAACGAATAATAGAAAAATTTTACTTTGGACCTATAAAATAACTGATCCATGCAAACATTTTGCAATCGCTTCTGTAGTATATACCTACTTAAAAACGAACTCCTGTTTTGTTAAAAAGGTTGGTAAAGTTACTATTAATTTTTCTACTATAACTGTACTACGATTTTCTAGTATAAATGAGATGAGTATTCAGATTTCTTCAATAAATATCTCTACATATTTAATTTAACTCTTCATACATAAATTTTTATTTTCAGGCTTCATATATATTTTCTATACCTTTTGATGAACTTACACACACATTTTTTGGATCATCATTTTTTTACGGAGAATACTCTTTTAAAACTTCAAGTACATCTAAGCAAGGCAATATTATGTGCTTAACTTTTGGTATGAAATTTACGAAAAAAAGTACAGAGAAAGAAACTGAAATAAGTAACAATTGAAGAATTTTTAAAAAATATGTAAAAATTTCAAAGATATCTCAATAACTGATTCTTTGATTGAATTATTTCAAAAGACTATATTATAGTACGTAGTCTTACACTCTTAATTTTATTTTTTTTATTAACAAATATTAATTCAACAATAATTTTCCGTCATAATACGATGACGCGAAATTCAGTGAAATGATACTAAATATATTATGTTACATAATTATGTATGTACATTAATTTAATCGTTTGTCTACAACTACTATCAAAAATAATATAAACATTTTTTTTGCATAGTTACTTTGTTTTAATTAATGAGTGACATGCTTTATTTGTTTAATTTGGTATATCTTATACTATTAAACGAGCAATTCTTGTATATATACGTATATATATATATAGAATTTGAATCTCGGAATCGGCTCCAACGATTTTCGTGAAATTCAGTATACAGGGGATTTCGGGGGCGAAAAATTGATCTAGCTAGGATTCATTTTAAAAAAATGTCATTTTATCCCTGTTTTTAGGCAATGAAAAATATCATTAGAATACGAAGCTTCATTTCACCGTTTTCATTATATCTGTAATGGCGTAATTAGGAAGTCGGCGGGTGTCGAATCGTGTTGACCTGGGTTCCAATCTCAGTCTCCAGATCAATTTTTTTTCTTTTTTTTTAATTTCACTCGTGATTTATTATTTAAATAACATTAAAATATAAAAATACCGAGAAAAAAAAAAGAAAAACAAAAAATAAAATGAAAATACCGAGCTAGGCTCGGTCACCCAGGTACTGTATACCTATAACCACAGTATATAACTGTTTCCTTGATGACCTTGAGAAGTATGTAGGTATCTAGTATTAGAAGTGCACGTTTTATTATTTAATAAATTGTTTCTCTAACAGTATGATAAATATATTACGTGATTTATGATTAAATAATATGTTCTTTAAATGTATCTATTTTTGGCTTTCGTTAATGATTTTGATTTCATAGTAATGTAATGGGAATACGAAAGCTACCCATCTAAAACTTTATAAAAGGTAACGCACGACGTGGCACATGCTGTTAATTATTTATTCTACTTCATTATTTATTTTTACTAATAAAAACAAGATGTCGTCCCTTGTGCCTACAAATGTACGTTTTTCGAAATCGCTTATCATTAGGTAACTATCATATCATATATTTTATAACTATCATCACCTAAACTTATAACACTTCCACTGATAGTTAGTTTACCAAGTTAAAGCCTTGTTTTTATAATGTTTTTTTTGTCACGCTATTGGATATCGATGTAGAGTCTAATTGGGTGTACCCAATTAGACTCTACATCTGCTTTTTCAGTTTAACCAATGTCATAGTATTAAATATTCATTAGGCTTCAGTCTGTAATATCCCACTGTTGGACATAGGCCACTTTCCCCATGTAGGAGAAGGATCAGAGCTTAATCCACCACGCAGCTCCAATGCGGGTTGACAGATATTATATTCCCTACTATGAGTAACTATCTCTATTAGGCATCATTATTCAATATTCATTAGTAAAAATAACTTAGGTATATCATAATTACTGTAGGCAAATGATCTTATTAAAATCTCACCCACATTCAACATTTATTCAGTGACAGGAGACTTTTGTTTTATTATATTTTTATTCACAGAATAGTACTGTGAATAATATTATATGTATAATGGCGTTCTGTCGCGAGTATCTGAGCATTATGAAACTCAATCCAATGGTTCGGTCCGGCTTCCAGAAGATGCTCCGCGATGGCTGCTTTCTTTGTTTTTCACCGCCTTGATGTGTTCGTTAATACGACAAGGCACCGTACGCTTCGTCTGACCCACATAGGATTCACCACAACTACAATTAATTTTGTAAACTCTGGGTTTTTCCAGGGGAAAGTTATCTTTCGGCGAACGCAACATTTACCCTATTATCTTAAAAGGCGTGAAAAAAATGTAAATACCTATCCCGTTTTTGACCATTTTAGCAATAAAAATTATCATGTTAATTTAAAATCTTATATATGAATTTGTACTCGTTACTTGTCGATGTGATTGGGTCGGGTTTTTTTCGTTTGTGTACAAACACAATTATTTAATTTTAAAATAACTAACAGTTGGTGTACATTGTACCTATACAATTATCTCCTTTTTTAGAATTTAAAACGAAATGTATGAATGCAATAAAACCTATTTTAACTTCTCTATTTCTGACATTTTAAATGCAATTTATTTATATAAAAATGTTGTTTGGGGCCATAATATTTTAATTTTTGGCTAAAAACTTTCCAAATATACTTATTCTAAGAATGCTTTCGATTAATTATTTTTTTAATATAAAAATAAAAATTGCGTGATAAACAGTGCAGCAAAAACCATTAATAGTTTAATAGTTCACTGTGTTTCTAACGTAATAATACTATAGTGTATAGGTAATTAGTGTTGGCTCGCCAACGAAAAAAAATTGACTTCAATTACATCCAAAAGTGATAGGTACAACGTAAGAAGATGAAAAAATTGTCGAGTAAATACGTGTTATCTAAGATTACTCTAAAATAGTTGTCCGATCTTGATCAAATTTAAATGAGACTACATGACAAGCATTAACTTTCGATTAAAACGAATTAATCATCAAAATCGGTACACCCAGTATAAAGTTATACGGTATAATACAACGTAGGTAAAAATCTGTTTCTTTTATACGCAGACGATTTAAAAATATACTATTTTTAGCCTATAGCAAGTGCACACAATCAAACATATTCGCTTTTCAAGAAATAAAAATTAAAAGTAAAAAACCTTTTTAAGAAACGCTTTTATTTGAATGCGCTAAAACGAAAAAAATAAATTTTTACTTTAAAACTTTTACTATCTACTTATAAAGTCATTGCACATAATCTATATGATATTAAAGCTTGTAGCGAGATATGAGTACCTACTCGTATTTCCTTAGTTAGTTTGAAAATTTTGATAGTTAAAATCTATAACATCGATTTATTTAATTTACTTGTTTACAAGCAAATCTTGCGACAAGCACTTTCATTTGAGACCCATATTGTAGAAGTGGACTAAAAATAACTAGTCCGCACTCTTGTATATGCTGCCATGTTGAATTTAGAATGACGTCACAAAGTTAACTATGCATTGTCATCCAAATTAAACTTGTATACAAAATTTCAGCTCAATTGGTTGAAGATATCTGCTTCAAAATTGAGTTGTAAGATTTCACCCGAACTTACATACATACTTACTTACATACATACATTTCAAGTTAAATCAAAGCTTGTAAAAACATAACACCATCCACCTTTTCGCTAGGGGATCATATACTCATTTATGTTAGGTGTTTATCTAGTTACAAAGCTTACACTTGACACACACATTGATAAAAAAAAAATAGGTTTTATCTGCCGCATCACGAAATCTTTTAAGGGAAAAGAAACATTTATCTGGCTTTACAAAAGTTTAGTGCGCTCACAACTTGAGTACTTATCCTGTTATCCCCCATTTAGAACCCTTTCTACGATATATACAAAAACGCCTACAAATTATACAAAAAAAAGTTATGAGGCAACATACATAATAAATTCAATCGAATTGAGGAATTGAGGATCTCCTCTTTTTTGGAAGTCGGTTAAAATATATTATAAACTATTATAAAAATATTATAGGTATATAATTATAAAAATTATTAAACTACACACACAATCGGTTATAGTACATGTGAATATAATTGAAAAAAAAATGAACATAAAGTGTTTAAAGAATAATAATAATTATAATAAAAATAATAAAAAGTTTGTATTTATATTTTTTATAGTTTTTATTTTTATTTTTTTTTACGACTAAATAAATAAACAAACCGTAAAGGCTTTACGTATAATACTTTTATTTTAGCAATAGATTTTGATATTTTTTTTTATACAACTAGATCGACAAACAAGCGTACGGCTCACGTAATAGAACCGCAGCCTATTAAGGGCCCCGTAGACGATCAAATATTTGATCAAACTTCATATTAAATTTCTGTTTGACAAACGTGTTTGTCAAATAGAAATTTATTTATTATATGAAACATGAAGTTTGATCAATCATGTTTGACAAACAAGTTTTTTTATGTTTACGGGGCCCATTAGACGCCTGTAACGTCAAAAGCATTGCATGCGCGTTGCCGACCCTAATCCCAATCCCCCCAGGAGCTCTGGTCACCTTCTCTTGTGCCTTACTGTGGTGACACAGGAACATAACACAGCTTGAGAGCAGTATTATTTAGTTGTGATCATCTGTAAGGTAGAGGTACTTCCCCAGTCGAATTGCTCCAGATTTTAAACAGGATATATCCAGCTGTGCCCTACCTGAGTTAAAAGTAGACGTATAATTAAAATCTTTACTATTATTGCTATCATATTAATTTGTGTTTATTTATGAGGGTTCTTAGACAATATAATTTTAGTAGTATGACTTAATTAGCGACCAACAACTTGACAAATTTTAAAAAAGTTGATTTGCTTTAATAAAACAAGTAGGTAAGAACATGTGAACATAAGCAGTTTAATATACATATACTTGGCCTTGACTTTTTGATCACTTACTTATTTACGTACTCTAGTACGTCAATAATGACAAAAAAACTTTACAGCGAATTCATTAATTTTATAAATTACAAAATAGAATGAGAACATTTAATATTTATTTTACAAAAATAAAGAATATGCCTTTTTGAGTACGTTATAAGAAATATATCTTTACGCTTAATTCGTGCACTGTAAAAATCGAAATAATATTTAATTATTTGAATGAAATAATCATGATGCCTACCAGTCCGATATCTATACTAATATAATAAAGCTGAAGTGTTTGTTTGTTTGAACGCGCTAATCTCACTGGTCCGATTTGAAAAATTCTTTCAGTGTTAGATAGCCCATTTATCGAGGAAGGCTATAGGCTATATATCATCACGCTAAGACCAATAGGAGCGTAGCACCAATGAAGAATGTTTCTAAATCGGGGTTTTTTCCTTTTGAAGGCTTCCGCGGCGAAAACGGTTAAAGTTTCGCTCAAATCATGTATATTATATGACAGAATTGGTCCTATTCCACGGGGACGAAGTCGCGCACAGAAGCTAGTTAGAAATAAATGGATTTTTTATTGAGGAAGGCTACAAAATACAAAAATGTCGCTCCCTTAGCCTAGTCGGAAAGCTTTTGAAGTGAGGTTATTAATACCCTCGACGCTATTTTTCACAAAGAATCTTAAAACGTAGGTATACATAATAATAAGTAAATAATAATGTGTATCATTTTTTTGTGTATCGGAATGTACTGATTGTGACTGTTGTTTTGTTTTTCTTTTTTGTCGACGATATCTCCATAATACCAATTTGTTAAATTTAAGGAAACCTGTTATTGGCTGTATTATTTGTTGTATGCTATATGTTAAAAATTATATATAATAATTATATAAGCTGTTGGTTTTCTCAAAAAATAAGTAAACAAATAAATAAATGTTATTGAATAAATTTGTTAACTTGATTTGTGAATTGTTCAAATATTAGCATCATAAGCTTCTTTTGTAGTTTTCGTTGAATGTAATTATACGATTTTAAGTTAAACAATAATATTGAAAAACTAAATTTAGAATATAATATAATTTAATTTCAGAAGTAGTTCGTTTTAATAGTAGGTATGTGAAGTGAAACACTAAAATACTTGATTAAAGTAAAAGTAAGAAATGAACTTATTGTGTAATATACCTAATACAACTTTTTAACAATTATTGTCAACTTTTATGTCTTTGTGAATTATACGAAATCATTTCATAGGAGTGACTCAGTCTGTCGTGTTGACGGTACTTTTTTGTTGATAGGTGATTTCAATATCTTTGAAGCTTTATGGGCAAAAGAAAGTGGACACATGTTAATTAGTAATTATAGCCCTGGAAATGACTTAATTAATTGCTTGACAAGTTCTTTAATTTATTGTTTTGAAACATTTTAATCCAATTTCAAATAAAAAAGTTTATTCCTTAGGTCTTGAAGTTAGTAATTATGACTGCACAGTCGATAGATGTATTGTTCCATTGTTGTAATTTATCTAACGATATCTACGCACAAACGTGGTAAAACAGGTTCATTTTCAATACGTTTATTCTGTCCAGCAAACTATGATGCCACCTTAACCTTACTTTGGAAAGTGTTGATTGGTATGTCATACTTAATGACTGTGACATATCCCAGGCAGACATTCTCTATCAATAAATTCTATTATTTCTGATATCTGATATCCGTTTTGGTATATCCCGACTTCAATATAAGTTGTTGCAGAAAATTTAAAGTACAACAAAAAACGGAAGATCTATAATAGGATATCAGGAGGCTTTTGTTCATAATTTAGTCCTGTTTCACCTTGGTTAGTTGCTTTTTAATATCTTTTTATACTTGTAAAAATTTTGAGCACTCTTCGATATTATTATTTGCAGGTGACTTGAAGATTTAATAGAAGGGTATCTGGTCGGATTGTTTGCTGTTAAAAAAAGACCTCAACATATCATGCAAGTATTGTGACCACAATCTATGTTAAAAAGTGTAGCGTAATCTCATTTATGCGTAAAATTACGCCGATCGCTAATGAATATCATCTGAACGACAAAATTATTGACCGCTTTTTTTAGGTGAGAGACCTGGGTATTTACTTGGATAACAAATTAACATTTGAGTGCCATATAGATCAAATTTTTTCTAAATCTTATCGGGTGCTTAGCTTTATACCTACTGAGGGTTGGTAAGGAGTTTAAAAACTGTTATACTCTTATTCTTCCATAAATCTATACTATAGTCTGGTTTGCTCTTTATTGGAATTTTGGTCTTATGCGATTCAATATATATTTTATATGAACCCTTCATACAAAATATATATTGAATCCCTTGAAAATAAACAAGCCAAATTCCTGAAATATGGGCAGTATCAATTTTATCCTCTCGTGTTAAAGCTAGCATAGTAACAACTGACTAGAAGTTCGTCGTATACTGAGAGATCAAATTTTTCTATTTAAGATGGTAATTAATAATGTTGTTAATTAATCTCCCTATATATATGTTTTAAATGTAAAAATGCTCTTTTCGATTTGCCCTGTACTAAAACTAAATATGACCAAAATGATTTTATTCGTCGTTCCTATAGCATGTACAATAAAAAATTTAATAAACTTGACAACTAATGATAAAATAAAAATAAAATTGATAATGAACCTATGACTTTAATTTGTTTTGTTTTTTATATTGTTATTATTTATTATTTAATTGATATTTATAGTTAATTTTTAATATTTTTAATAAAACTAGCCTAAGTTACTCCTTATTACATGAGATATCAGCCAGTAAAAGTCCCGTCAAAATCGGTCCAGACGTTTAAGAGATTAGTCGGAACAGACAGGCAGATAAAAATTGTAAAAATATTATTAAATTTATTATAAATATACATAGGTGTCTCTCTTCCTTTTAAATTTTGTTCCTTTTAAGTTGTAAATTTTGTATTATCAGGAACGCACCAAATCGACTATTTTCCTCCCTTGGCTACAATAAGACGGTAGTTAAATGTCGCTTTGATCGGTCCATCAACATTACTGCTTTCATGATCTATAACATGCATGTCTCGAAGAACGTTAAAGTAATCTAGCACAAAATCTTCCTCTAAATCTTTTGGTATTTCAAAAGGATTAACTGATGTCACGAGTCCTGAAAGTAAAATAAATTATTTTAATTGTGCATGGTTTTAGGTTACAATTAGTATTTAGACATAGACATAAGAAGATTTAAAAATTAGCAATGTGAGTAATAAAAGATGGTCGCTGTACGGAATTATTTGCATTTATGTTGAGGAGTAATAAACTGTTTAATTGCAAATGAAAAAATAAAATAATAAGTGGTAAAGTTTAAAGACATAAATCTAGATATTGCAATTAGATATTGTAGAACACTATTTTATTCTTTTATTCCCAGCGAACTTTGTAGTGCCAATTTTTTTTTGTAAATGTATCGATTTTTTTTTATAAGTACAAACATTGTCCTGACAAATAACGAACGCTAAAAAATATCTATCCAATTTGATACAGTCGTTTTGACGTACATAGTTACATTTCGGTAATTCATTTTCTAGAAATTTACGATTTTCTGGATTTTCATAATTTTCCATTCCGTAAGAACCAGAAAAAAAGAAGGGTAGAAAAATCGATTTGTTCTTAACTTATAGCGTAACTAGGGATTGCAATGCGGTGTCATTTTCATTCCAGCCGGATCCGGTCACATACGGCCGGATGCGTTCCGGATTAATCAAATTATAATAACCAAACTTTTCTATTTCATTCCAGCATAAGTAAAACTATAATAAAGCGTAATCTTTTTCGTTTTTGTTTATTGGTTTACTAATAACTGTTACACCGATTTAACATTACTAGTGGTCGCCCAGAGGTCGAAATTCGACCATAATTAAAAATTTAAATTAACGAAAACCAAATAATTATGAAAATAACGACCCTTTTTTAAAAAATTTCAATTTGACTACCGACTTTGACAATCAACAAAATAGTAATATGCGTGTGTGAGTGTGGTAGTGTGTGTAATGTTTTTAATATTGATTTAATATATTTCTATGCATAATTTAAAAAAAATATTGGCATTCTGCACTCCTTCTCTATATAAACTATAAGTGTGCGAAATTTCATACTCCTCTGTCCACGCAATTTCCGTAAAAACGGGTACAAAGTTTTTGCTTCACGTACTTATTAATATATAGATAACTAGCTGTGACCCGCGGCTATTCCGCGTTAATTTGAGGAAAATCATAGCTATAGCCTTTCCTAATTTCAAGTTTGTAGGTGTATTTTTCATTGGACTTTCATAGAAACAACCATCCCCTGTTTTAACCCCAAAAGGGGGTCAATTTCTCAAAATACATTATTTGTACACCTCAACACCGTCTATAGACTATATATACAGGTTGTGTCGTAAATCGTGGATAATCCGTTAACTGGGGGTAGCCCTGATGTCGACCTCCAAGAAAATATACTTTTAATTTCAGGGTTGCCAACACTGTGAAAATTGTGAATATTTTTGTGTTTTTTCAAAAAATTCCTACCGCGACTAGTAATTTGGTCATAATTTTTACAAATTAAGGCATTTTAATGTAATTTTTATTTTATTTTACTCGGAAATACTTGTACTATCTAACGAAATTACTATTTTAGGCATAATTTATTCTAAACTTATGAAAATTACCGTTAGAAGTTTTTTTTATTTTTATTCGTTACTTTTTGTCAAGATTTAACCATTGATTGTGAAAACAAAAATGTATGACACTAGAATTGCCCAGTATTTAAAAAAAATGCTTAGTTTGTTTAGTTTCTAAAAAGGTATTACAATTAGTGCTTGGCAAGCAAAATTATTTTGTAGGAGCGAAAGAACTTATCACGGTAGGTAAGTTCGTTTGGTATCATTAGCATTTGTGTCACTTAAATGTCAGGATAAAGAAAAAAAACAAAGATTTTTTTAGTAGAAATGCATTTATTACATCAAACTAAATGTTCAAAATGTCCTCCATTGGCAGCAATGCTGGTTCGGCATCGCCTTATAAAAGATCTCTTGATACGGCGTGCATAGCCTGATACTTCAATTTCACGAGTGGCTAATTGCACACATGTGCACAATTCTTCGATTGTCGACACTGCTATAGTATAAACTATTTCTTTAATGCATCCCCCAATAAAAAAAGTCCAGGGGGTTCAGGTCAGGCGATCGTGGTGGCCATAAAATTAGACCCAAGCGCCCAATCCTAGGTGGATTGGGCTCTGGGTATGTGTCGTTTAAATATTCCTGCACCCGAACAGCAAAATGCGCGGGACACCCGTCATTTTGCAGCCTCATTCCTTCTCTTGTCTTTAGTGATAAATTTTGCTGCAGTTTGGTGAGAAAATAATAGGCCCATATGAGTTGCCAGCAACATTAAATGCTGAAATCTATTTAAATTTTTTACAAAATAATTTACCTGAGCTGCTGCAAAATTTATCACTGGAGACAAGAGAAGGAATAAGGCTGCAAAATAACGGGTGTCCCGCGCATTTTGCTGTACGGGTGCGGGAATATTTAAACGACACATACCCAGAGCCCAATCCACCTAGGATTGGGCGCTTGGGTCTAATTTTATGGCCACCACGATCGCCTGACCTGAACCCCCTGGGCTTTTTTTATTGGGGGATGCATTAAAGAAAAAGTTTATACTAAAGCAGTGTCGACAATCGAAGAATTGCGCACATGTGTGCAATTAGCCACTCGTGAAATTGAAGTATCAGGCTATGCACGCCGTATCAAGAGATCTTTTATAAGGCGATGCCGAACCAGCATTGCTGCCAATGGAGGACATTTTGAACATTTAGTTTGATGTAATAAATGCATTTCTACTAAAAAAATCTTTGTTTTTTTTTCTTTATCCTGACATTTAAGTGACACAAATGCTAATGATACCAAACGAACTTACCTACCGTGATAAGTTCTTTCGCTCCTACAAAATAATTTTGCTTGCCAAGCACTAATTGTTATACTTTTTTAGAAACTAAACAAACTAAGCATTTTTATTAAATACTGGGCAATTCTAGTGTCATACATTTTTTTTTCACAATCAATGGTTAAATCTTGACAAAAAGTAACGAATAAAAATAAAAAACCTTCTAACGGTAATTTTCATAAGTTTAGAATAAATTATGCCTAAAATAGTAATTTCGTTAGATAGTACAAGTATTTCCGAGTAAAATAAAATAAAAATTACATTAAAATGCCCTAATTTGTAAAAATTATGACCAAATTACTAGTCGCGGTAGGAATTTTTTGAAAAAACACAAAAATATTCACAATTTTCACAGTGTTGGCAACCCTGAAATTAAAAGTACATTTTCTTGGAGGTCGACATCAGGGCTACCCCCAGTTAACGGGTTATCCACGATTTACGACACACCCTGCATACATTTTGAATTTCAAGTCTCTTACTTCTAAAAACTTAGGACTTTCATACAAACTTCCAACCCTCATTTTACCCCCTTAGGGGTGGAATTTCGTAAAATCTGTTCTTAGCTGACCTCTACTCGACGAAAGGAATATTCCTACCAAAATTCAAGTCTCTACGCCTTATGGTTCCAGAGATATCGTGGTGAGTCAATGGGTGGATATCTCTTTTATATACATACTAGCTGACCCCGCAAACGTTGTTTTGCCATTTATGTTCTTAACTCCCGCACCCCCTCTTGTGGGTGGAATTTTGTAAAATCAGTTCTTAGCTGACCTCTACTTGGCGAAAGGAATATTCCTACCAAATTTCACGTCTCTAGGCCTTATGGTTCCAGAGATATCGTGATGGGTCAATGGGTGGAAATCTCTTTTATATAGGTATATAGATATAGAAGATAAATCTATACAAATAAATAAAATTGGAGTGTCAGTTTATAATATTAAAATTACCGCTTTTGACTAAATGCTTATGGATCTATACACGGTACACATACCAAAATAACATTTTTTACAATGTCTGCCTGTCTGTCTGTTTGTTCCAGCTAATGTCTGAAACGGCTGGACCGATTTTGACGGGACTTTCACTGGCAGATAGCTGATGTAATAAGGTGTAACTTAGTCTAATTTAATTTTAATATTTTTTTTATAACTGCGAAACTGAACAATAACTTTTTTGTTAAATTCCACGCGGACGAAGTCGCGGGCACAGCAGCTAGTATAAACTAAAGGTAATAAACGATTGCATAATTCCTTAAAGGTAAACACCACATGCAATGCTAACAAAACTGATTCGTTGTTACTTTAACAAATTATTTGCAATAAATATCAATAGACTTTCAACATTCTACTCAATGGAAATGGAACGGGAGAATTCAAACCAAATACTATAGGTCTGAGTAGAGGAACAAGAAGTGCTATTCTAGATCTTGGTAATCTCCAAGACACTACAAATTAAATTTTCGTTGGAACCGAGGACAATCTGTTTCACTATTAAACAATTTATATAAAAAGATCGTTTGTAATTTTACGTTTTTAAAGAAATATGTATTTTAAATATTTGAGTTTTGATTCATAAGAATCTTTACCGGGTTTGCCAACTGAGTATGCTAAGTGCCACAGATGTTGCTTACTGCTTCTGGAGTCTTTCCAATCTAAGGGACTGACACGCATAGTGCGGCCTTTAAACCACTGTAAAATATTCCATTATACTATGGAAGTAGCTGAAATAAACTAATCTAGCTGTATCGACATCTTTTAATTACCGTATTATTTTAACCGCGTATGCTGCAGAACTCAGTCTATCCGTCAACTGACAGATATGGGGTCCCAACTCTAACTTTGAATCAAAGGTGATTCCAAGAAAAACGGTTGAGTTAACTAAGTTCAGTTTATCACCATTGAGTTATGGTTGCATATCAACTTGTTTTACATTTGGAGCAGAAAATTTGATATAATTAGTTTTTTTACTATTGAGAAGCAAGTTATTTACGCTAAACCAATGAACCAGTTCAGAGAGAGCATTGTTTACATCGTCATAGTTTGTTTTTTGTCTACGCAATTTGAATATTAATGAAGTGTCATCAGCAAACAGTACAATCACATGCTTCTTATCTGCTAAATATGGTAGGTCGTTAATATATATTAAAAATAAAAATAGACCAAGAATTGTTAATTTTGAACGCATCTATATGTCTAATTCAAATGACTGAAAAATTAACCAAATCTTTTGTTTTAGCAACAAATCACTCGCACACTTGAGAACAATGCTCTATATTTCAATAAAGTGGTTATTTTCTTAAACAATGCCATCTACAAATCAATTAATTACTGGTAACTGCAAAATGATTCCTGATCCGTCGGATTACCGGATCCTATTTACCGGATAGCAATCCATAGGCGTAACAAATGGAAATAGGGATTATTTTTTATTTAAAAGCAATCGTGTACTAAGCTTACCTTTAAGTGCATCCAGGCTGGAGTAGACAAATGATTTCTTCAAACATTCGACTTCTACCGAAGTGAATCCGATCGACGTCATCATTCGTTTGACTTCCTTTTCAGGGTTCTTAGAAAAATTATGAAACATTTTATTAATATATATTATAAACTCCATTTCGCTTTGTTTCATCTCTTTAAAAAGCGATGCAGTTGAAACCACTTTTCAAATTTTAAAAGAAAATCCGTGCTAGTTGGTATCAATTATGTGCTTAACTTTATGTATTAAGACAATCTGCATTACGTTTTTTGCGCTTGTGTCTACTTCTTTGTTTAGAAATTTTAAATGTTTTAATCCAACAAACGAACTTCTAACATACAATTAATTTTTAAGTTAACGATTTTTATAATCTAATATTTCATTTTAAAATATTAGTTTAAAATAATTTTTCTTTACTTATTTATTAATGATGCAGTCCAATTAAAAAAGGATTGCTACCGATTACTAGGTAGTAGACTAGTAGTTTACAAACAGTTTCTATTTATTAAGCTGTTTACGTATGCCCGAAACGCAAAAGGTAATAAGTGATTTTTACCTGATAGTCATGATAGGGTGAAATAAAGCGTTCAGCATCTTTCAGCCAAAACTTCCATTTCGTTGACCGAGATAGGATGCGGTAAACGTCAAACACCGGCATATGATCCAGGATTAGTAAAAGACACTCGCCTCCTATTTTTAGTAGGTCATATATGTTTGTGAATGCCACCCTGAAATTTTTAAAATTTCTTTATATTTAAATGATCTCAAGTAAATATTTTACTGCTGGGCGAAGGCCTCTTCTGAGAGTCCGAACACGAAAATTATATACGGTTGAATTGAGAAACCTCCTCCTTTTTTGAAGTCGGTTAAAAAAATCTAAACGCTTCACTTGTAAGGGAAAATATAAAAACAGAGGGGATACAATTATTTTTATTAGAGCATATTTATAATAATATATGCAGTGTTAATACTATTGTATGTTGATACAGAAATCTTCACATGCAAAAGTCTTATTCACGCTTCGATTGTAATACGTGATTACAATGTAATTGTATGTGTTTTAAAAAAACCGACGACGTCAATTACGCGTTATTAGGAAAAACTCAAAAACTGCTCGTCAGATCTCGCTCAAATTTGAAAAGTATCCCATTTAAATTACACTACAAAACAAAATCGGTACACGCATTAAAAAGTTATGAGAAACACACAATTATAAAAAATACAATCGAATTGAGACCTTCCTCCATTTTGGTGACGGTTTAAAAATACTCATTACTCATCATCATCACTTCAGCCTATCGCAGTCCACTGTTGGACATAGGCCTCCCCAAGTTCGCGGCAGACATCTCATCCCGGTATTCCTAAATGCTCATCCAGCCTACACCTTCAATCTTAAGAAGATCGTCGGTCCAGAGGGCTGGAGGGCGTCCCACACTGCGTTTACCAAGACGTGGTCTCCACTACAGGACACGTCTGCTCCAACGGCCATCGGTTCTGTGGGTTTCACACAGCTGATCAGCCCACTGCCACTTCAACTTGCTAATTCTGTGGGCTATGTCGGTTACTTTCGTTCGCTCGCGGATATTCTCACATGAACACATGAGTTCACGCCATAAAAATACTTGCAATTGTTTAATTATATTTATATAAAACAAGAATAGAACTAAGTATTAAGTTTTGAAATCACTCACTCTTGATGTTTGATCCAGTGCAAGGTGTAGAATGAAAATGCGTGATCGAAATTTCCTCGAAGCTCGTTCGGCAAGTCGCCCTCGATGTCCAGCACCATGAAACTGGTGTGGTCACTCGCGTGGTGCTCATTAGCAAACTGTATCATGTTTTCGCTAATATCACAACCTACCAGCCTCTCGTAGCTATTGGGAATGAATTTCCTTAGTATACTCATCGTTACGCTTCCATCTCCGCAACCTATATCTATAATCCTAGTTCTGCCGTTTTGCCATTTAATTCGTTTTCCATATTCTTCTAAACATTGCAAAGCATCCCTTTTTTGTAAAATATTGCTTCTATGATATAATTCAGCGTTGTTCATTTTCATATATTTCGTATTTTAGAGATATTTGTTTGATTCAGGTCTGTATCCCTAAGTCGATGCGTTCGATTCGGTTTCCAAGGGTAAACTAGTCGTGAGCGTGGTACGTAAGTATTTATATATTCTACCGACACACGTCATAGTCAACCACTGTGGCAAAAGTAGTTGAGGAAAGCTAGGTTGAGTATTTTTTAAGGGCTTTTCCTCAAAATCATAAAAGGATATAGAAATGCAATGATCTAAACATTAATTAACATTAACTAAAGTAATAAAAGAAGTTTAAACTATACCATACTATGTGAACAACCTAAGTCAATTGCGTCCGAATAATAGTTATGCAAAGAATGCAATTTACTTTACTTTTCCCAATACTTATCAGTCCTAACATCGCAACATCATCATTTTATTATTTCGATTGCATTTAATCACATAATCATATAAAATATTAATAAAAAGTGGTAAAAAAACGAGCGACATTAAACTTTGCTAAACGCGGCACCGTTGGTCAAACAGAGGTCATAGACGTCAAGGGTTTTAAGGAAAAATTGTTTTTATTTATATTTCTTTTTTGTTTTCTGATGACAAGTACAGTTTCGTCATCATTTAGTGATCCTTATAATCTATACAAACAAATAAAATTGGAGTGTCTGTTTGTAATATTAAAATAACCGCTTTTTACTAAATGCATAAGGATGTACACACGGTACGTATAATGGTAACATTTTTAAATTTTTTTACAATTTTTGTCTGTCTGTCTGTTTGTTCCGGCTAATCTCTGAAATGGCTGGACCGATTTTGACGGGACTTTCACTGGCAGATAGCCGAAGGAGTAACTTAGGCTACTTTTATTTTAGATTTTTCTTATAACTCCGCGAACTGAACAATAACTATTTTGCTGAATTCCACGCGAACGAAGTCGCGGGCACAGATAGTTATTAATAACAATGATTAAAAGTGGTTATGTTTGTTTTATTACAATGTACCGACAATAGTGATATTTTATGACGACCGAATTTATTGCATCGAATTTAGACACTTGCTGAGGTCTAAGTATAAGCTGTAAAGCAATTATTTTATCATATTGTGTATAAACTCTGTAGATAATCAAGGAAATGAAACAAATAGATCTGATTGATTTTTTAATTGTTTTAATGTCAAAAATAAGTAAATAGAAATACTTAAATCTCGCGAGAAGCTTTTATATCGTACTAGCTGCGCCACGCGGTTTCACCAGATTAACTTCCGATATAGGGGAATGTTGGGTTATAAGTAGCTTATAGGTATGTGGTATTCTAGATCTGCAGCTACCGTACTACGTACCTACTAAGATTTATTATAATCAGTTCAGTAGTATTTGCATGAAAGAGTAACAAACAGACATACATACATTATCCTCACAAACTTTCGCATTTTCAATACTATAAGTAGTAGGATAAATAGTGTAATGACGTTAAACGTTGGTAGTAAGAGTTTAATTAATGTCATAACTCATAACTTTTTACTGGGTGTAACGATTTTGATGATTCTTTTTGGAGTTTACTCCTTAAGAATAGATTTTCATATAAGGCCCCGTTATGAAAAAATTGGCGTGAAAAGATGGCGTTATTTGATTGATTTATTTACCATTACATTTGATACGGTATTAATCTTTTTCTTAGACTAGTAAGCCTTTTAGTGCCTATTTAGGCGGTCGATCTGAAATTCTGAAGGAGTAAACTCCAGTCGTGCGTCGGAGCTGATACACTTTTTTTTAGTCGAAGTTTGGTGTTTGTCATGTGGTCCTATTTATATTTGATTGAGATTTGACGTATACTTTTTGAGTAATCCCTAACAATGCGTATTCCATTGACTAATTTTTCGACTACGTTGCATTATTTGTCGATGTAAACTGAAGTCGGTTTATTTTTGTTTGCGAGCACGATTGGGTAAGCCTATTGGACATGGGGCATCGATTTATGGGGTTTTGGGGGGAGAGGGGAGGAGTAGGAGGTGGGTGGGATTACCCTCTGGCACCACTCCCACACCCAGCACTGGACTAATATAGATATAGAAATCCAAAAAATAACCAAAACCAAATCGGAGCACCTTACAATCCACGTGGTCTCGGTCTGTCCTACCCCTAGAGTGTTCTGTAGAGATCCTCCCCTCTCCCCCCAAAACCCCATAAATCGATGCCCAGTGTCCTATAGTCCCCCCCCCCTCCCCCAAAACCCCGCTGGCTATAAGACATACGCGAGTGTCGTGACGGCTGGAGCCCCACCGGAAAGACTGGCCGCCACACACTCGCTCGTGGTCTTTTCGACCGACGAAGAAATAACGGGCGAGGAGGTCCTCACGCGGCTACGAGAAACGATCGAGGCCAAAACAGGCTGGATTAAGATCGATAAGGTGCGGAAAGCAAAAGACCGCAAGGTTGTAATGGCCTTTAGCAGTAAAGACGAAAGAAAGAAAGCGCGTATGAAAGTAGAAGAGAAAGGTAAAGGCCTCCTGGTCGAGGAGGTCAGTAACAGGGACCCGCTTCTGGTTTTGAGGGCGTCCTCTCAGATACTACTGACGTCCTCGTCAGTAGTAGGTCTTGAAGGCTCTAAATAACCAGAACCGGGAGCTATTCGACGGCCTCGACCAGGAGACCTGTAGGGTTAGGGTTCGATATAGGCGAAGAACTCGAAATCCGCACGCGGTCCACGTGGTCCTGGAGACCTTGTCTGCTCTCTGGGGTAGGACCAGCCGACAAGGGTTTGTCCGCATTGACCTCCAGAAGGTGAGGGCTGTGGACCAGTCCCCGTTGGTTCAGTGCGCCCGTTGTCTGGGCTACGGACACAGCAAGAGGTGCTGTGCGGAGTCGGTCGACGTGTGCAGCGACTGCGGCGGCCCGCACCTGAAGACGGAGTACTCAGATTGGCCGGCGGGCGTTCCGCCCTCCTGCAGGAACTGCCAAAGAGCGAAATTAGACAAGCTAGATCACAACGCCTTCAGCAGTGACTGCCCGGTTAGGAGCAGGTGGGACGAACTGGCCCGATCAACAGTCGCGTACTCCTGAGGGCGCGACGGTTAGTGCGGTGGCATGCCAACAGAAAGTCCATCCCCTGGCGAAACACGCGCGAGTCACTCAGGTGGTCTTGGCCTCGGAGGAAACTTGTATGTTTTTTACGAGACAAGACTCCAGCAGAGCAAGAGGGTAACGCACGGCCCCCGATTCCTGCATAGGACTTCTGCAACTGGATGAACAGGGATTATTAATAAGACAAAAATTCGTGTAATCTAAAAATCTAGGGTAAACAAACTTGAAAAAAATAAATAAAAAATATTGTCATAACATTAAAATAGAAGCTGTTTTAAAATTAAATATTCTAAATAAACTAATAGTAGATAAGTTTATAAAAATAGACATTAGTAGCATATAAATTGCAAATACTGTTATTATTATTACTAACTAGCTTCCCAGACAAACTTCGTTCTGTCTGTAATGTTTTTTTTAGCATAAAAAGTGGGATTTAAAGATTGGGATTCCGTGGAATTTTAAGGAACATACAAAAAATTAGCCGAATCGGTCGAGCCATTCTCCAGTTATGCGCTTAACAAAAAATCATTTTTATTATATAGATTACAGTTATTATTACTAAAGTTATTGTTACTAAAATATATTCTAAATTCCATAAAAGACAATGTAATGAAATTGTAATAAATAAGTTAAACAGTCAGATAATAAGTAAAATAAAGCTGTTATAAATAGACCAAATAGAGATTAAGGACCCTATTGTTCGAAAATAGAGTATTTAAACATGTGTAATTGAAATAAGCTAAAATCAAATAGTTTGTAATGGAGATGGTAAACATCACCAAGACATAATTGTATAGCTTAAAATTTAAACAAAAAACAAATAACCCTGTAAAACAAACATTGTTAAACAAAAATGTGTGTAAAAATTATTTACCCGACTACATAGAAATAAAGTAAGGTAACCAAAATAAGAATAGGCCCGCAAAGTAGAGGGAACCCACCCTGAGTGAAAAAGGCGATGAATGTGAGAAAGAATAAGTACGCGACAACGACTCACCCAACAAATCGCACCCTGAGCTTATCAGTGGCCGAAGATGTAGCAAAAAGATAGAGCTCCTGGCGCTTATATGCGCGGAACCAAGCCCTGCGCACTCGATCTCCACTAAACAACATCATCCGACAACGACCGATACCTGCCGCTGACTAGCTAAACAAGAACTTATATACTTGAAAATACAGTAACAATTATAGTTGTTACACCCTCTCCCCCCAAAACGTCATAAATCGATGCCCCATGTCCTATAGGCTATCCCACGATTGCGATGCGAAACGATTTTTAATTTAAGGTATATATTATTGTGAAGTAAGAAGATTAGGTGAAAGCATTGAAGATCGAAAGGAATACGTCCTATAGGTACTATAAAGGGGAAACAAAGGGAAGTTACGGTGTCGCCTTCATTATAAAAAGACGCTTAGAAAAAAATATTGAAGAATAGAGAATAGCTGTACTCAATATGCGTCTGCCGGGCTACAGACACAAATGGTCGATTTTCTTATTCAAGTATATGCTCCCACTGAACAACAAGACGAACCGGTTAAAGACGTCTATGATCAGCTGTCGTCAGTCTTACAAGATGCACACAAAAACGTTATGGTTATAGGAGATTTTAATAGTAGAATAGGGTCTCCACGAACTGGTGAAGAAAATATAATATTGGAAAACAATCTTGCATTCATGAACAGTTTTTTTTAAAAGATCCGAAGAAAAAGTGAACCTGGTTATCTCCAGATGGATCATACAGAAACGAAATAGACTACATAGCAACGAACAAAAAATGTTTTTTCAGATATAAACACTTTGAACCAATTTAACTTTAATATCAACCACCGGATAGTGATAGCAGTAATAAATATCACTGAACCTAAAAAGAGTAGAAAAAAATACAATGCAAAAGCTAACTTTATAAATACACAACAACAAAGTTTCATAAATACACCTAAAAATGAAATAGAAGATAAATATAACAATGAGATAAAAGAAATATATGGTCCACTGTTCAACAAATTCGCAAAGCCTAAGACAACCCATACCGAAAATGACACTAAAACATTAATAGAAGAAAGAAGAAAACTTTTAAAACTTGTAAAAGACAAAGAAAATCTAAGGGCCATATCAGAATTAAGTAAAAAAAATAAGTAACAGTATCAAAAATACATAACTAAGAAAAGAACGAATGTACTTAATTACCATTTAAACAAGACAGGTGGAGTTTTGAAAGACTGATAGAGGCGAACAATGGATCCCAAATATTAAGAATAAAGCAGGAAAACAGCAAACGACAAGAAAATCTATATTACAGACAGCAACTGACTTATATAGAAAACTTTATGCAGCAGAACGAAATACTAGAGACTTAACTATAAATCTCGATAATGACGACATGGACGAAGACATATCAGTTTTCCTACAATCAGAGATAGAAAAAACTGTCAACAGTCAAAAGAACAACAATACTTCTGGACCAGATAGATTTCAATCGAAATGATCAAAATCTCAATTAGCGTACCGGAAAAGCGAAGAAAACTCACGGAAATATACAATTCTATTATAAGCTCAGAATGTATACCACCGCAATGGACCAAGAGCACAATTGTACTATTACACAAAAAAGGGTATACGAACATCATAGAAAACTACAGGCCTATAAGCCTTATGTCGAAAATTTATAAAGTATTCTCCGAATTGATATTGAACAGAATAACAGGAATAATGGACGAACAACAACCTATAGAACAAGCTGGTTTCAAAGCGGGGTTTTCAACTACTGATCACATGCATGTCATCAAACATCTAATAGAAAAATGTCAATAATATAATATATTCAGAAATCTTGAGTGGGACAATTTTATCAACGGCAGACAACTTAGCCACTTAAGATTCGCTGATGACTTAGTCCTAATAACTGACAACACGAATACCCTTCAACATATGCTACAACAGTAAGCAAATATAATATCTTAAGCTCGTATATATTTACATTTTACGGATATTTCTCAGTAATAATAAATTTACTCGAATTAATTCTGAAACGTCTGTTTTCACAACATTTATTAACAATATGATGAGATTGAATGATAAAATAGTAAATGATTAATATTGGAATGGAGTATGATGTCGTTATAATCTCATTTACATTCACCATGAGTGCAGCAATAGGCGGTTTATGCTTCCTGTTGATTATTTCAGCAGTAAATATGTTTAATTTACTACAAAATGACGCCAATACCTATGTAAGTACATAATAAATTCTTTAAAAAATGAATATATAAAAATATTATATCTATGTGCAACTAAAACTAATATATGTAAAAAATAGGGACCGTACGACGTAATCTGGACGCAATATCACATGTGCAAGGGACCGAAATCGAGGAATGATACTGAATTTTTTACCAACATTACAAACGATGGCGCTCATCATGTCGGTTATTTCAATATAACATATTTAGCTGACGTTAAATTAACAGATGTAAGTAAGCAATAACATTTACAAAAAAAAGACGTGTGGCACTCGGGGACTGCCGCGGTAAAGCTATTGCATAGCATTTTGTATCAACTTATGCAATAATTATAATATTTATTTATTTTATTTATGCAGTATTTCTTTTTCTTTGATATTAATTCAAGTTACACTTTTTGAGCGTGGTGACCGATAAGAAAACAAATTTTTTTCTTTTATTAAAAAAATTAAATGCCAAATTTTATCCGGAAATAGTAACATTATAGGCAATATCATATTTGCATCAATGAGTACCTAATACGCTCAACTAGACAATAGTTTACTAACGCCGGTGCTATCCCATTCATGTAGGTCATATTTTTTATTTCATCACGCATTCATTGATAAATGCCGGCAAACTCGCGTCGAAGCTCTGTTCCTGAGTTCCCTACTATTACAATGTACTCTGTGCGTCAAGCGCACCGCCTAGCCGCGCCGACCTAGACGTCTAATCGCACGCACACAACGCCGTGTCGAAGACTGCCGAACTGAAACGACGTTACGTTAGACGATGCACGGCCTTCAAGCCGCACCTCCGAGCCCGTCGGAGTGGGGAGCGTGAGGTTTTTTCGTTACTATAATTCTAGAAATTGTCCCCGCGCTCAAGGCCCGCGAAAGAAGCTATGCAATAGCTTAAAAAAAAAAAAATGAATAAAAGTGCTCAATTTAAAATGAAATAATGTATATGTACCTATTTAATTTATAATATATATGTATTCCATTTCAGATTAAAATATGGGTGTATACATTAACGACGAATAATAGCAAAAATTTACTTTGGACCTATAAAATAACTGATCCATGCAAACATTTTGCAATCGCTTCTGTAATGTATACCTACTTAAAAACGAACTCCTGTTTTGTTAAAAAGGTTGGTCAAGTTACTATCAATTTTTGAACTATAATCATACTACGTTTTTCTAGTATAAATGAGATGAATATTAAGATTTCTTGAATAAATTTCTCTTTTAACTCAAAATATAATCGTATATAAATAAAATTTGATACTGTAAGTATACATAAATTTTTATTTTCAGGGCTCATATATTTTTTCTCTACCTTTTGAGGAATTTGCTTACGCATTTTTTGGATCATCATTTTTTTACGGAGAATACTCTTTAAAAACTTTAACTACATCTAAGAAAGGCAATATTATATGCTTAACGTCGGTTATAAAATTTACGAAAAAAAGTAAAGAAAAAGAAACTGTAAGAAGTAAAAGTTGAAGAATGTTAAAAATATGTAAAAATTTCAAAGATATTTAATAACTGATTCCTTGATTCAATTATTTCAAAAGACTATATTACTTAGTCTTAAACTTTTAATTTAATTTTTTTACTAACAAATATTATTTCAACGATATTTTTCCCTCAAAATAAAAGCAAAAAAAAAATTTCAATGGGGCCATGAAATTCAGTGAAATAATACTAAATATATGTACAATAGGTATGTATGTACATTAATTCAAGCGTTAGTCAAATGTCGTTCCTTAAGGGTCCTCGCAGATTACAGACACTTTATCGGCCGATAGTTCGGTCAAGTTGGGTTGCTAGAGACGTGAGACGCAGACTAGCCAACAAACAGTCGGCCGATTCATTACATTCCCTAGAGTCTGTGAAGAGATCAGTCGCGTGAAATGTTACCAAGAAATATTATTATTGCTTTATACTTTAAACAAAGGAGAAGAAGGATCAAGAATAGAAATCGAGAGTATTGGGTATATCCTATCTATAGTAGTAGTATATGTTTCGACAAGCAGAGACGAGTTTGAATCCATCATGTACGTAACACACACACGACCTTTCCCGCATCCAACGCGGAGCGAACTGAAGCTATCGGGCGAGTCGGCCGATGAAACGATCGACAAGTGTGTGGGCGGGGAAGAGCGCCATACTGATCAAGCGGTCCGCCGATAGTTCGATGATAGTTTAGTTTGAAGGCAATAGTGAAACCCATCAAACTTTTTATCGGCCGATACTGAATCACTGTAATGTGCGCACTTGCATATATCTTCATACTGATTAACAACCCGACCAAACTATCGGCCGATAAAATGTCTGTAATCTGCGGGGACTCTCAATGTCGACGCGGGTGGTGGGTGAAAATAACAAAAATAATATAAACATTTTTTTGCATAGTTACTTTGTTTTCATTAATGAGTGACATGCTTTTGTTTAATTTGGTATAATTATGTGTACTACTGTTTCCTTGATGACCTTATGAAGTATGTATTATTAGAAGTGCGCGTTTTATTTGTTATTAAATTGTTTCTCTAGCAGTATGATAAATATATTACGCGATTTGTGATTAAAGAATATTTTCTTTAAATTTGTCTATTTTTGGCTTTCTTTAATGATTTTGATTTCATAGTGATGTAATGGGAATACGAAAACTATCTATCTTAAACTTTATAAAACGTAGCGCACGCGACGTGGCGCACGCTGCAATTATTTATTCTTCGTCATTATTTTTAATAATAAAAACAAGAAACAATCGCTTACAATTAGGCATTACCTACCATTAAAAGAAAAAAAAATTAGGCGGACAGTACGTATGATTGCCACCCTAGTGCTAGGAAAGTACACTTACCTCCTTATATATGAATGGTTACCATAATTCAACATTTACATTTTACATCCTCGTCAATAGGTGTTTTAGAATTTGTATGTTTTTATTTGGTAAGCTTGTGACAGCCCTGTGGGTACCTATTTTGCATAAAAAAACAGAAAAAGTCAGAAGTGAAACTTATGTGGCAAACTAATTAAAAAAAAGAACTGAACAAAGGACAAAACAAAAAGCCAATTAAAAATCACAAAACCTATGTATTACGCGCAGAAACAGTTTTCGCAGAACTAGTCCTTTAAAACCTGATTAGTATCAAGCTAATTTTCCGGGAGTAGCTTCATTTTGATGAGACGAAAAAAAATTCTTCTACGAAAACTCTCGATTGTGGTAGCTAACAGAGATAGCAGGGGTAGAGCATCTTATTTACTGTTCTTAATTAATTATTAATTGAAAATACAAAAAAAAAAACTAACTGAATAAAAAGTAATTGAAAAAATAAAAATAAAAGACAACGCAACGTCACGCCGTTCCCAGGCGACCGCCTGTACTGACCCATCCAAGTACTGACCGCGTTGCCGCGTTACCGGTCGCTCAAATTTTACCCCTCATGTGCCTAAAGAAGTTACACTTCAAAAAAAAATAATCATCATTAAATTTTAGTATTTTACAGGATATGCAATGATTTCACTAGCATGGGCCATATGACATGGACCGATAAAATAAACGGCAAATTAGTCATATTGTTAATGATTATGATAAATCGTATTAACTTTAAATCTAGAGTTGCACGTCTGGGAAAGTACCGCAACCTTATAGAAAATCACAGCTAAATAGTGCTGCTCTCAAGTAGAGTTGTGTTCCTGTAGGTTGCCAGAGGTCTTGGGGAGAGTAGAGGTAGAGTCGGCAACGCGCTTGCTATGCTCCTTAAATATGTTGCAGGCGTCTATAGGCTATGGTAACCTTTATGGTAACTTGTAATATGGTGGTCCGTTCAACCTAGTCGCATTTGTAAGTGTTCGACTTCTAACTGCGTTTCTTCAAATGAAGAGCTTTGTAGACGTAATAAATCACGTTCAGTGTAAAAAATAAAAAATTTAGCCCATTTTTGAATTTCACTTGCTCATCGACTCACGGGGTTATCACGATCACGATTCAGCCTGTAATATCCCACTGTTGGGCATAGGCCTCTTTCCCATGTAGGAGAAGGATCGGAGCTTAATCCACCACGCTGCTCCAATGCGGGTTGGCGGATATATTCCCTACTATGAGTAACGATCGCTATCAGGTGTACATGATAACAACCGGGACCGACACGGCTTAACGTGCTCTCCAAGGCACGGTGGGGAGAAGTGGGAGTGGGAGAAATGTTGTTGTGTGCGGAGATCGAACCGCAACAGCCAATCGCAATCCAGTGCTGTGACCGCTACGCCAACGTGGTGTAAGGAGCTCATAAGCCAAACTTATAAGCTTATGACCCTTCTACTGGTAGTTTGCACCAAGTTAAAGCCTGGCTATTATATTGTTTTTTTTTGTCACGCTACATCCAATCTAGACCCTAAAATAATCTGCTTTTCAGTTTAAACTATGTCGAAGTATTAAATATTCATTAGTGAAAATAAATTAGGTATATCATAATTACTGTATCATGGCAAATGATCTCATTAAAATCTCATTCACATTCAACATGCACTTATTCAGTGAAAAGAGACTTCTGTTATTATATTATTTTTATTTACAACTAGCTGACCCGGCGAATTTCGTACCACCTAACAGTCGATTCTTTAATTTTTTTTAATACTTATCGTTCCCGGAACTCCTCCACTAACACTTTAACCTTATGGCGGCTTATGGTATGGTACTAAAGTTCAAATTGACTTTTAAGTATTATTACGAATCTTTTGTATGGGAATATAGAAAATTGTTGTTTTTAGACTTTTTCAGGGATTTTTTTTTTAATTTTTCTCTCCGTAAGAACAATATTCTCGTACTTCAAGGAATATTATAAAAAAAGAATTAGCGAAATCGGTTCCGCTGCTCTCGAGATTTGCGCTTAGCAACAGATTCAGCGATTCATTTTTATATATATAGAGAAGATAGTAAATACGTATAATATATTTCAAAAGGACACAAACAACTATGTAAGAAAATTTAATACTAAATAGTATTAAATTTTCTTAGATAGTTGAATAAAGGAAAGAAAAAATAGTAATAAAACAGATAAGAAATACATAGTTGTATAATAGGAAATTAAAACAAAAATCGATATGTTCACCAAAAAAGAAAAAAAAACGAGTGTGCTGACCACACGACTCACGACTGAAGGAAAACTTCTGTAGTTGCCCCAAAATTAATATACGAAACGTAACTCTCTCTTTCTATCTTCCCTAACTTATATCTCCCTCTCAACTTCAGTTCACCTTGCCCGATCACATTTTTCGTAACTCTCTCATCACGCATTCATCAGCTTTCTTCTCAAGTCAAGCGTGCTTAAAGAAGTTTTACTTCAAAAATATCAGTACGAAGTTAACTATAATTTTTGATAATTATGTACTGGGTAAGACTTAAAAATCTTTGAGTAACTTTAGTACCTGTAGTAACAGCGTCATTCGAATATGAGTGATTTTCTTATATTCAATTGAATTAGTATGTAAGCGTTTATTTATTTATTAATATGGGATACATTAGAAATATAGGATATATTTAGCCCGCAGACCCACTAGGGGTTTGCGAATTACTACTGTAAAATAATTAACGAGCGCTATCAAGTATGTAACTAATATTAGACACGTCTAAAAACTTAAAAAAAGTTATTCAAAGTGACAATCTCGCTGCTCTTATCCAGCACAAAACGTCTGTAAACGTATAGTACTACTCTACTAGTATGAACTTTGCTAATGAAATTTACGAAGGAACCTGAAATAAAATCGATTAGATTAACTTGAAAACATGTAGCCAATATATTATGTCGATTGAAAATAATGTCGAAAATAAAAATGAATCGCTAGGTGTGTTGTCAAACGCATAACTTTTGAGAACGGTAGAACTAATTCGGCTAACTTTTTAAAGTTTTTTAATTAGTATTTATACTTTTTGGAAGTTGACTTTATTAATACTTTGTGGAAGGACCGTCGGAATAAAAATTTAAGTAAATTGCGCTGGAAATTCGAAAATTTCAGAAATCGTAACGACCATTAAACTACATGTACATATTAGTATATAGTTGGCAAGACAGGACAATGTCAATGGGTCAGGTAGGGTATGTATATGTTTGTATATAACTCTGATGTAAATGTTTATAGATTTCAAAAAATAATTATATTTAAGAAGTGTTCTGCAATATCAGAATTATTATTGACTAGCTTTCGTCAAGGCACGAGATAGGCTGTTCCATTAAAGTATAGTTTTTTTTCACAAAGAGGAGGCTCTTTGTTTTAAAGTCTGTTGAAAACAGTTTTTTCTTAAGTTTACTTTGACCAATTAACCAAACCAGTCTACGGGTATGTTAAAAAATTTATTATATAATATTAATTATTATTAATTAATTATTGTTTATTTATTTAATATGTAATCAAACACCGATGAATAAAGTTTTACATAGTGCTGAATGTTCATATAAGCTGGAGTACTTAACTTTTTTTTAAACAGTACCTTACCTGGCTTTGAAACAAACTCTAAACATTTAATTCAAGGGGAATCATCGTAAGGAAAAACTTTTAAAAATCATTTATTAAGAGAAGTATGCTCAATAAAGTGAATCTTTTTATTAAAATTCATTTGTCTAAAACTCTAAACTTCTAAAGGGCTATCCATAAATAACGTGATGTTTTTAAGATTTTTTAAGCCTTACCCTCCTTTAGTGATATGTGCGGTTTTAGGCTACCACCACCCATTTTTTTTGTACAATATATATCTTAAGAATTTAATCTTAAAATACAGGTATCATCAGGGCCGGATCTACCATATGGCTTTTTGGGCTTAAGCCCAGGGCCCCGTGGATCCAAGGGGCCCCCAGCTAAGTCAAGTCAAAGTCAATAAAAACCGGCCAACTGCGAGTCGGACTCGCGCACCGAGGGTTCCGTACAGACAAAATTATTAAAAATATTTTTATTATAATATGATGTAACTAAAAATTAATGCTTTTTGCAATGTTCCCTTTATCTGTACTATAAGAAGTTGCTTCGTACTAAATTTCAAGATTCTGAGTTCACGGGAAGTACCCTGTAGGTTTTGATCCCCTTGCGAGTAGTTGCGAGTTTCAAAAATGCGGCTAAATTGTTGTTTCTTTTCATTGCGTTGACATGGAAGTTGGATTTTGTTACAGCTTAAAGGTATTATAGATTTGAGTATTTGATATGAATTTCATTTTATTCTCTTTATGCGTTCATTAGAAAAGGGGTAGTAATTTTAAAATGAATTAACATATTTTTATTATATGATTTAACTAAAACTTAGCTATTAAACGTTGCTTCGTACCAAATTTCAAGATTCTGAGTTTACGTTAAGTACCCTGTAGGTTTTGATTCCCTTATGAGTATAGATGCGAGTTTCAAAATATGCGTCTTAAATTGCTGTTTCTTTTGATAACGTTGAGATAGCAGAAGTATGATTTTGTTACAGCTTAAAGGTATTATAGTCCAGTCAAATTAGTCCTTAAAATAGAAGTTAGGTTACAAAAATTCCCATAGAGCTAAAATTGGTATGAATGTTCAAAATACTATTATAAATGAATTGTGAAAACAGAAAAGTCCCCATCAATCCCCTTTGTGCAAATTTTTTTATTGATGGTGAAAGTTTGCAAAAATAGGTTATTCGCGTTTTTTAGGCTAAACGGTGAGTTTTACAGCAAAAATAGTTCAAACTAAAATTGTAGATCATCCGATTCTCTACAAAAAAATGATTTACACTTTTTTTCATAAGTATTGCCATTTCCGTGATACAGCGGTTCAAAGAACTGAAAAAATTATTTTATTCGTAATATGCACGTTTCATCAATGGCGTCATCAATATCAAGTTCTTTAAAAATTATTATTGTTAAAGCTAACTGAAGTAGCGTATGAGCTCGAACAGCTCTCGCGTATGCATAACCGTTGAGCATTTTATCTAATGTCCCAGGTGCATAAATCAAAGAAAGTATTTCTTTTGTGCCACATGCTGTAACCAATCGCTCCAAGAAATGATAAATGAAATCTTCCGAGCCTGATTATGATTTTCGATAATTCAGACCCTTCAGGTGCAGCTAAGACGATTTCTCGAGCTTTTGCATACAGAGGCTGATCATGACCATAACCTTTTGTATTTTCTGAAGCACAAAGTAAGGTGGTATTTTTGCAAACTTTCACCATCAATAAAAAAATTTGCACAAGGGGGATTGATGGGGACTTTTCACAATTCATTTATAATAGTACATATTCTGAACATTCATACCAATTTTTAGCTCTATGGGGAATTTTTGTAAACTTCAGTCTTATTTGACTAGACTATTATAGACTTGAGTATTCGATATGAATTTTAATTTACGACCTTTACGCGTTCATGAGAAAAGGGGTAGTAAGTAAAAAAAAATTAAGCATATTTTTATTATATGATTGAACTAAAAATTTATACTTTTCGCAATTTTCCTTTTATCTGTGCTATAAGACGTTGCTTCGTACCAAATTTCAAGATTCTGAGTTCACGGGATGCTGCGAATCCTACGATTAATCAAACCTTTTCAATTCATTTAATTCAAGTCTATGTTCAGGCGTTGATACTTCGAAGTGACAGTTAAAATGTTCGGCTGCCATTACACATGCATCTCAATCGTGGTCAAATTAGGGGGGCCCCTAAGTAGTATTAGCCCAGGGCCCCCTAAACTCACGGTCCGGCCCTGGGTATCATCTGATTAATTTTTGTAAAATTAAGCGTCGTGATAAAAATGTCCAGACAAACATTAAGCTTGAAGGGTGTTTGTTGGATGTTTGTTTGGTTTAGAAATCTCGCGTTCAATGAAAATTACACACACACACACACACACACACACACACATCAGCCTATCGCAGTCCACTGCTGGACATAGGCCTCCACAAGTTCGCGCCCAAAATGGCGTGAACTCATGTGTTTTGCCCATAGTCACCACACTGGGCAGGCGGGTTGGTGACTGCAGGGCTGGCTTTGTCGCACCAAAGACGCTGCTGCCCGTTTTAGGGCTGTGTATTTCAAAGCCAGCAGTTGGATGGTTATCCCGCAATCGGTTGGCTTTTTAAAAGCTTTTATTTAAATTGCAATGTATGTATGTAAGTTTAATGTAGGTTCGGGTGAAATCTTGCAACTCAATTTTGAAGCATATATCTTCAACCAATTGAGCTGAAATTTTGTATACAAGTTTAATTTGGATGACAATGCATGATTTGTATTACATACATACAAATCATGCATTCATACAATCATTTATGTATGTATGTATGTTTGCTCGGGTGAAATCTTGCAACTCAATTTTGAAGCAGATATCTTCAACCAATTGAGCTCAAATTTTGTATACAGATTCAATTTGGATGACAATGTATGGTTAACTTTGTGACGTCATTCTAAATCCAATATGGCGGGATATCCAAGAGTGTGGACTAGTTATTTTTAGTGCACTTCTACAATATGGATATGAAATGAAAGGGCTTGCTAAGAATAATTCGAATAAAGTGACGTGATAACCGACTAAAAAGTCAAAAATAAATGAAAAGTAAAAAACCTTTTTAAAAAACAAGCTTTTATTTGAATACGCTAAAACGAAAAAAAAAATTTTTACTTTAAAACTTTTACTATCTAATTATAAAGTCATTACACATAATCTATATGGGTAAATATTTGAAAGTGTGCATATTGGCATAGTCATGGAGATTAAGAAAAAAATGTGATGAAAATGATTCTTTATATGATTTTTGTAATCTCAGGGACTTTCTTTTTAAAATAGTATCGAAGGGCATGTCCTAAAATATATACTTTTTGTATAATAGACAATTCAAAATTCATACGAACGGTAGTGATAAATATGGATAATTGGTAATTAGGTCACTTACAGTGTAATGAGTAGTTTTCGAATGGTAATTATGAAAAAAATAAAAAAGTGTTGATAATTAAGATATAAAAGCTTTATTGAAATGAAAAAAGTTACTAACTTAAAACAAAAATTAAAGTTTCTTTTCTATAATAACAATTATGAAAATCAGTTACTAAACAATCATTAGAAAAACGTAGGCAACATGCCTTAAAACATAAAATAAAAATAAAAAAACATTTTCCATTTTCGTAAATATTTTTATAAGAAATAATAAAATCAGTGTCTAACACAATAAAGTGGAAAACAAATAAAACTCTTCTAATTGAAAATAAAAACAATTTTTGAACGGTCTTAAAGTTAAAGTTTAGAGATCAATATTATTACTATAGTAATTATTAAAGCATTAGAAACGTTGTACCATATTATATGATATCTCAGTCATCACAACATCATCAGCCTATTGCAGTCCACTGCTGGACATAGGCCTCACCAAGTTCGCGCCAGACATCCCGGTTTTCCGCAATCCTCATCCAGCCTACATCGGCAATCTTACGTAGATCGTCGGTCCAACGGGCCGGAGGAAGTCCCACACTGCGTTTGCCAAGACGCGGTCTCCACTCCAAGACACGTCTACTCCAACGGCCATCGGTCCTGCGACACAAGTGACCACCCCACTGCCAATTCAACTTGTTATTTCTGTGGGCTATGCGGTTACTTTCGTTCTCTCGCGGATAGCCTCATTTTTAATTCTATCTTTGAGAGAAACCCCAAGTATAGCCCGTTCCATTGCACGTTGAGCGACTTTAAACTTGTGGACCAGTCCCTTCGTCAGTGTCCACGTCTCGGCTCCGTATGTTAAAACAGGCAGGACGCACTGTTCGAAGACTTTTGTTTTCAAGCATTGCGGAATCGTCGAAGTGAAGACTTGACGAAGCCTGCCAAACGCTGCCCAGCCCAACCGAATCCTCCTATCGGCCTCCTTCTCGAAGTTGTTGCGGCCTATTTGGATGGTATGGCTTAGGTAAATATAATCCTGGACAACTTCGAGAAGGGTACCATCTACCGATATCGGTCTCGGTATGACTTGGTTGTTAAACATAGCTTTCGTTTTGTCCAAGTTCATACCGAGACCGACTCGTCCAGAGGAATCGTTTAGGCCGGCCAGTATTTGGCCTAGTTCATCCAATGTCTTCGCAAAGATGACGATATCGTCGGCAAAACGAAGGTGAGAGATGTATTCGCCGTTGACGTTGATGCCTCGTTCCCCCCAATCCAAGGTCATAAAGACATCCTCCAGCGCAGTGGTAAACAATTTCGGTGATATGACATCACCCTGTCTTACACCACGCGGGAGGAAAATTGGTCAGAGTCGAAGGCTTTCTCGTAGTCCACAAATACCATACACACCATCTGATTATATTCTTCTGTCTTTTGAATAATCTGCCAAACAGTATGGATGTGGTCTACGGTGCTTCAGCCATTTCGAAACCCAACCTGCTCTGCTGGTTGAAATTCGTCGAGTCTTCTGGCGAGACGATTCGTAACGACCCTCGAAAAAAGCTTATAGACGTGCCTCAGATGTGAGATCGGCCTGTAATTCTTTAACAGAGACTTATCACCTCTCTTAAAGAACAGTACCACCACACTCCTGGACCACGCCTCCGGCGTGGTTTAGGAGCGCCTATGGCGTGGTACCTCGGTGGATAACGGCTTTAAAGCTCCCGTTTTTAATCTGTCTGAGCGCCGCACTAATCTCATATCTACTTTGATGTCCAGGATGTCCTCCGAATTTTGACATAACAATGGTGCACGTGGATCTTCGGTGTCCCAAGGCTCGGGCTTACGTGCGCTGGACGAGTACAACTGTCCATAAAATTTCTCGACCTCTTCTCGGATCTGAGGGCGAGAATTAACATAATACCAGATAATAATAGATTATAACATAATTACCATTTCTAAAAAAACTAATTACCATTCGCTTATGCGAACGGCAAATACCGGTAATGAGACAGATGGTAAGTAGTATTTCAACTATTTTCTTAAATGAATCATTCTTTTGTTAGAAAATTTTAATTCTATTCTCAAAACCCAAAAGGGGTCACTAAAAGGACTACATAAAACACGTCATGAAAAATATGTAATTAATCACTTACCAAAAAAACAATAAATTGTAATTAGAAAATATTTTGACAAAAACACTATGAGGACCAGAAAATCAAAATTAGCGCCAAAAAGACTGGTCTTTGACACTACCACTGCACTCGATGTCCAAGCCCTGACTGGCGCCCGCGCGGCTGTGTACTTTTGGATTGGAATATTCCAGTTTTTATATGAAAATTCATTACGAAATATTTTGAAATGGTAATTAGTAGGTTATCGATGGACATTTTTTAACTGATCTTATTTTTAATAAGTTAAGTTCTTTGCGTGTTATAGTATGGTTTTATGTGTTCATTAACAACTTAAGTTTATGAATATTTAACCAAAAGTGTAATCTTCAAGAAGGATTTAACACTTTTAGGATAATTATTGATTGAAAATGGAAAATGGGACACGAATGGTAATTAGATTTTGGCACTTTGATTTGTAATATCTCTTAACTTAATTTATAAATAAGATTTTTAGTTATCGCACCATGTTTGGGATACTTTTTTACATAAGAAATAATTCACAAAAGTAAAAAATAAAAACGCTGTATTGGTTCTTTATCAACCGCCGCGCGATTTGCACATTTTCAAATATTCACCCATATAATATAGAAGCTTCTCGCGAGATTTGCTTGTAAACAAGTCAATTAAATAAATTGATGTGATTGATTTTAATTATTAAAATTTTCAAACTAAGGAAATACGAGTACTCATATCTTGTTTTTTAAAAAGGTTTTTTACTTTTAATTAAGTTCCAAGGTGGTAGTGGAACTGTGTTATCCTTTAGTTGCCTCTTACGACACCCACGGAAAGAGCGAGGGTGGCTAAATTCTTTACTGCCGTAACCACACAGCAGAATGCAGAAACAATGAAAATTAAATATACGCGATATCTCATTACAGCCTCTTTGTGGTATTTCGTGATTTTTATCGAACCCCCCCCCAACATCCTTTGAGCCTTGCGTGATTCATGGACGACCCCTAACGTGAATAGTTTATAATCGGTGATATTGCATTAGTCAGTCAAGTAGTCAGTCAGTCACTAAATCAGGACAACTCTTTCGTAGGTATAGAAATAGATTTTTGTTTCTGATTAGTATTAATTAATTTTTTAAATAAGGTCTGTCTCAACTATCGATTTATCTCTGCCTTTGCCACGGGCCTTTGCTAACTAAAAATATTATTTCAACAGAAACTTAAAGTACCCGACCGAGAAGACGACCACCGAGAATTTAAAATACTGTGTAATTTAGTATTCTATCGCATTCTCTCCTATACATTTATGTGTTTGTCTCTTTATCGTGACGCATTTTCGTTTCATCGAGTTTCAAACCACAACGATTCTAAAGACTGAAAGAAAGAGTTACTGTTGAACTATTAGCAGAGGTTTCAGTACTATCCCACGTAGATCAGCATTTAATAAAAGCAAATAAAAGCTGGGTTGTCTGGAAGAAATGGCTATTTTGCCATAAGTCCGCCCATTGTACTTCACTGGCTGTAATTATTTTTATGCTTTGTTTGTAATATTTTTGTGGTGTACAATAAAGTATTTAAAAAAAGTTAGGAAAAATTAAATTAAATCGTTGAATCGTAAAACAGGTTATGTTAAAAAATATATTTATTAAATATATGAAAATATTTAAACACTAAATTTTTTTAAAACAAAAAAACAAAACAAATTATGAATAACGTGTTACATTAACTTACAATAAAGTTTATTGTAACATAATAATATTAAGATTAATTTGATTTATAAATTATTTATATTTATTCCCTTGCGAACGTATAAATTAGTGAAAATATAATAATTTTCTTTGTTTTTGTAAAGTATAATACAGTCATTTAATTTTGTAATGTACTTTAAAATAAGGCTTTTAAATTTTTTTCAAGTAAACTTCAATTTTTTGAAGTGAAACTTCTTTAGGCGCATGAGGGGTAAAATTTGAGCGAACGCTAACGCGGCAACGTGTCACGTGATCAGTACCTACTTGGATGGGTACTACCTACTACATGGGAACACCGCGTGACGTTGGCTTTTTGTATTTTTTTTGTATTTTCAATTAGTTTTTTTTATTAATTTTTTTACAGTTAGTTTTTTAATTATGATACCGCCTACTTTTTAACCGACTTCCAAAAATGGAGGTTCTCAGTTCGCCTAACTTTTTTTAATGTATGTTAGATCAGAACTTTTGACTGGGTGGACCAATTTCGATCAATTTTGTTTTAATTGAAAGGTGTTGCGTGTCACGTGGTCCTATTTAAATTTAATTGAGATCTGACAAGTACTGTTAGAGTTATATCTAATAATGCGTATTTACTTGACTACTTTTTCGTCGACCTACGTTGTATTATAACTATACATAACTTTTTACTCGGTGTACCGATTTTGATGATTCTTACTTTAATCGAAAGCTAATACTTGTCATGTAGTCTTGTTTAAATTAGATGTCATTACAACGTTTTGAGTAATCTTTAATAGCGCGTATTTACTTGACTATTTTTTCGTTTTATTAGTCAGATTTTATTACTTGTCGATGTGATTGAAGTCGGTTTTTTTTCGTGTGCGAGCAAACACAATTATTCAGTTAGGTTGCCAAAGAAGTTTCACTTCTGACATGTGTACTTTGTACGCACGCAATTTTTATTTGAGTAATACACATATAGGTTTTGTTTTTATAAGTCTAATAAAATTTTGTACTATCAGGAACCCCTTACGTTAAAAATACACTATTTTCTTCCATACGCAATAATGAGATTGTAGTTAAATTCCACTTTGACCGGTCCGTCTATATTATTGTTTGCATGATCTATAACATGCATGTCTCGAAGAACATTAATGTAATCTAGCAGAAAGTCTTCCTCTAAATCTGTTGGTAGTTTAAAAGGATTAATCGCTGTTACGGCTCCTGAAAGTAAAAAATATTCCTTTAAATAAATAAGCTTTGGATATGACAATATTTTTGTTATAAAGAACCTCGAATTCGAAAACTATGCATGTTTTTAAGTTATCATTAGTGTTTATTAGACATAAATACAACAAGGTTTAAAATTAGATAGAGCAATAATAAAAAAGATGACAGTACGCAAAGATTTGCAGTTATGATTTATTGACTACTAGCTGTGCCCGCGGTTTCACCTGCGTTGATTCGAAGGAAAAAATAGCCTTCCTTCTTCTTAAAGCATAACCTTTCATCATGAATCAGTACTTCTTGAACTTAGCGCGTTTAAAAAAACAAACAAACAAACAAACCAACTTTCAGGTTTATAATCCATACTAATATTATAAATGCGAAAGTAACTTTTTTCTGTCTGTCTGTCGCGCAATCACGCCGAAACTACTGAACAGATTTAAATGAAATTTGTTATACAGATAGTCTAGAGTCTGAGAAAGGACCTAGGCTACTTTTTAATGCGAAAAAAGGGTGTAAGGGGTTGAAAGGTTTTAATGAAAATTTGTTACACTAAACAAATTTCTGAACGCACGCATAATTATATTTGACAACCAATATAAATTATGTCAATCCGTTTTCATTACTGACATTATTATACATTTTTAAAATCTAAAATACGCCACGATCCGTATATTGTAGATATATGTTGTCGATTCGAAACGTTTATTTTAATACGTCCTTTAATATTAGGGGAGAGTTTACCATATCCACGAAATGAGCATTAAATGATTGACAGTTACGAAACACGAACATACTTCCATACAAATTTTCATTCTCACCTTTCAACCCCTTACACCCTTTTTTCGCATTAAAAAGTAGCCTATGTCCTTTCTCAGACTCTAGACTATCTGTGTACCAAATTTCATTTAAATCTGTTCAGTAGTTTTGGCGTGATTGCACGACAGACAGACAGACAGACAGAGTTACTTTCGCATTTATAATATTAGTATGGAAGTATGGATTGTGCACTTAAGAACAAAACAGTAAATCTGTGGAACGCTATAAATAATCACTGAGCTTACTAAATTTTTTTTTTTATTGTTTGTACAATTTTCTTTTACAAACTAACAGAAAACTTTAAAGAAAATATGAATTATGTCGTTCTTAAATTCCGGCATGACCGTGAGAAATAATATATATATTATATATTAAAATTAGTCGTGTGTTGAACTTACTTTTAACTGCATCCAGGCTGGTGTAGACAAATGATTTCTTCAAACATTCGACTTCTACTGAAGTGAATCCGATCGACGTCATCAGTCGTTTGACTTCCTTTTCAGGGTCCTTTGAAAAATTATGAAAACTTCATTTTATTGTATTATTTCACACATTTCCTAGGTAAAAAGTTGATCTGAAACCTCTTTCAAAGTTTAGAAGAAAACTACTAGAGGTTGATTTGAATTGCGAGTCTTTAGTTATGTAAGTTAATACATACTGCGTTTTTACTTTGTGAATTGTTATATTTTTTATTTCCGGCGTATTTTGTAGCTAACAATCTTTCGCAACAAATTGACTTAAGAGAAAACTAAAAACGCCAAAAGTAACCACTTATAAGAAAACTAATAAGAGTGATTTTTACCTGGCAGTCATGGTAGGGCGAAACGAATTGGTCAACATCTTTGAGCCAAAAGTTCCATCTTGTGGACCGCGAAAGAACGCGGTAAATGTCAAACACCGGTATGTGACCCAGGAATACTAAAAAGCAGTCGCCTCCCACTGATAGTAGATCATATATGTTTGTAAAAGCCACCCTGAAATTTTTATCATTACTGTGAACAAACTGACCGAGGATTTAATACTCCCTATATTAAGTAGCATACATTTTATTTTTTAACAAATAAATTGTATTTTCATATGTAGAGATCATAAAAATAGTCCTAAAATACAAAAGAAGAAAATAGCAGTCACAAAGCTTCTACTGCTGTGTGGTTACGGCACTAAAGAATGTAGCCACCCCCTCTCTTCCCGTGGGTGTCGTAAGAGGCGACTAAGGGATAAGACAGTTCCACTACCACCTTGGAACTTAAAAAACCGTCGGATGGCGGGATAACCATCCATGCTGGCTTTGAAACACACAGGCCAAAGACGGGCAGCAGCGTCTTCGGTGCGACAAAGCCAGCCCTGCGGTCACCAACCCGCCTGCCCAGCGTGGTGACTATGGGCAAAACACATGAGTTCGCGTCATAATGTCGGGCGCGAACTTGTATTGGGCCTATGTCCAACAGTGGACTGTGATAGGCTGAAGTGGAAGTGGAAAGCTTCTACATCATGCGCATCACACCCCTTACATCACACATAAATAGGCCTACATGCTACTTCATAAATTAGTCATAGACAGTAGACTGTAATAAAAATACTTTATTATGAAAAAATGTTCATGTATTCCTATAGGTAATATATATAAATAAATATAAAATATTTCTAAATTATATATATTTATACTGTTTTGTCTAAATGTTGACTGAAAAAGACCTGCCACCAGGCATTAAGTATCTTTGTATAATTTTTTTTACATTTGTTAGCCAATAAAGTGATATAGATAAACATAGAACTTAGAATGTGAAACATAAAAAAACAATACCAAATTTTGAAGGACGCTCAAAACACGTGTTCATCGAAAGGAAAACGTATTAAACGCTTCTTTTGTAAGGAAAATTTAATATAAACAGGAAAGACATTATTACTTTTATTAGAATGTATTTTTATTGTAATACGTGATTATAATAAAATACATGCAATTATTCAATTATATTTATATAGAAGTAAGAATAAAATTAAGTAATAAATTTTGAAATCACTCACTCTTGATGTTTGATCCAGTGCAAGGTGTAGAATGAAAATGCGTGATCGAAATTTCCTCGAAGCTCGTTCGGCAAGTCGCCCTCGATGTCCAGCACCATGAAACTGGTGTGGTCACTCGCGTGGTGCTCATTAGCAAACTGTATCATGTTTTCGCTAATATCACAACCTACCAGCCTCTCGTAGCTATTGGGAATGAATTTCCTTAGTATACTCATCGTTACGCTTCCATCTCCGCAACCTATATCTATAATCGTAGTTCTGCCATTTTTCCACTTAATTCGTTTTCCATATTCTTCTAAACATTGCAAAGCATCCCTTTTTTGTAAAATATTGCTTCTATGATATAATTCAGCGTTGTTCATTTTCGTATATTTTTAGGGATATTTGTTTAATTCGGGTGTGCGTGCGTTAAGTCGCTGCGTTCTGTTCGGTTTCGGCGGGCAGTCTCGTCAGGAGCGTGGTACGTAAGTATTTATATGTGCCACCGATACACGGCATAGTCGACCACTGTGGCAATAATGGTCGGGGAAAGCTGGGTTGAGTTATGGGATTTTTCTAAAACCTGAAAATGAAATATATGCGATTACCAAAAATGACAGTAAAATTTGTTGTATCTATTTATTAGACAATTATAAATTTAAAACAGTTAATTAGGGATGTTTTTTTCTCAGCAAGTACTACTAAACTACTACACTAACTAAGAAAAATCCATTGAAATAAGCAAAGGTGTCTTTAATAGTACGAAAAGTATTTTTTTGGGATTGTTGTGAAAATTTTCACGTCAGATAAATGATTGCCCTTGCCTTGATATGGTAGAGATTAAAATTTAATTACCATTACCTATATTGTTAATAATAATAAGTTTTAAATATGCGGACACGTAAGTAAACTGCGTACGAGTTACTTGGTTTTCGGATTTACTTAGTAGGTATATACCTAATTGTGTTTGCTCGCAAACGAAAAAAAAAAGACTTCAATTAAATCGACAAGTAATACAACGTAATAAGACGAAAAAATAGTCAAGTAAATACGTGCTATTAAAGATTACTCAAAAAGCTGTAATCAGATCTCGATCTAATTTAAACAAGACTACATGACAAGTATTAGCTTTCGATTAAAGTAAGAATCATCAAAATCGGTATACCGAGTAAAAAGTTATGCGGTATAATACAACGTAGGTCGACGAAAAAGTAGTCAAGTAAGTACGTATTATTAGATATAACTCTAAAAGTGCTTGTCAGATCTCAATTAAATTTAAATGGGACCACATGACACGTGACACCTTTCAATTAAAACAAAATTGATCGAAATCGGTTCACCCAGTCAAAAGTTCTGAGTTAACATACACAAAAAAATACAGTCGTATTGAGAACCTCCTCCTTTTTTGGAAGTCGGTTAAAAATGAAGCAAATTAAAGATGTTTTAATTATTAATTAAATAATGTTTATAAATAATTCATACCATAAAAATATTTATTAAAATACGAAATTATATACATATTGAATTACCAATACTATAATTTTTTTTATCATTTATCAATAAATCATTTCCTAGGCGACTTATTAAAAGAATTTTCGATTCATCCTTTTAAAATGTTGTAAAGTTAGTTTAGTTTTCAATGTCATAAAACGTACATTTTACTGACAGGAGTCGGCAATGCATTTTGTATAATATAATTCAAAACATACACTTTATATTTATATTAGCTGACCCAGCAAACGTTGTTTTGCCATATATATATTATTAACCCCCTTAATCTATGTTAGCCGATTCTCAGACCTATCTGAAAGCACACTAAATTTCATAAAAATCGGTCCAGGCGTTTCGGAGGAGTATTGTAACTAACATTGTGACACGAGAATTTTATATACTTGTATAAGATAAAATCCTGCTCCGATCCTTCTCCTACATGGGGAAGAGGCCTTTGCCCAACAGCGGGATATACAGGCTTAATCAAAATTATTTCTTAGTTAAAATGTGCTTCGAATTTTTTGAGTATTTCATCCTATATTAACAGTTTTTTATGTGTTTGTTTACAATTCGGCGTTACGCATAACATAGTCTAACACATTATTTGTTACTACTTTCGTCTAAATTATGTTCATTGTCGTGAAAGTCCTGAAAACATCAATATTACTAGGAAGAGACGCAACAAAATTGATATCAAAACATAAACGCATGTACGAGTAAATATATTTCTAAAATATAAGATAGTAAAGGTACGAAAGTTAAGAATTTGAATAAAAATAATCTCAAAAAAGGATACGTTTAGTTAACAATCATATTTTCCATTTTCAGCATACTGTTATCATAGATGAATGTTTCTAACTTATCGGCAGTAGCGCATCTTCTTCGTTCTTCGCATTTTCCTTAAACGTACAGAAGTAGGTACTTACATTTTACCTTATGTAATTCATACCTATTCGAAAATAGATCGAGTTATCGCTATTTGATCGAACACTTCTTTGACTGAACAATCTTTTGTATAGTGGTGTAAATCTTCGGCCTTGATCTTAGCTATTTTTGTTTATATTATTCCTGTTCATACTACGTTTCGATGACATCGCGAATAGATCGTAGATTCATGTAGGCACATCACTAATGTAACGCAATTAAGTGGCGTACAATTATTTTTTATGTTCGTATGCTATTTTTTAATAATTACAGTATTGAAATAATTAATACTATTTATATTCATGTACGTACATACCTACATACCGATGTATATAGCTCATTTTAATCTATATACATATGTATATATAAAAGAGATTTCCACGTATATATTGACTCATCACGATATCTCTGGAACCATAAGGCGTAGAGACTTGAAATTTGGTAGGATTCCTTTTGCCGAGTAAAGGTCAGCTAAGAACGGGTTTTACGAAACTCCACCCACAAGAGGGGGTTGCTGGGGTTAATAAGATATATGGCAAAACAATGTTTGCGGGGTCAGCTAGTATGTATATGAACTTTAATGCCATTTATATGCCAGTTTTAAACCAAAAAAGTATATATTTTATCTTAGAACCGTATAATATTATGCAGTTACTGTCCGAAATTTATTGTTTCGTTTTTGCTCTCATTTTTTTATATTAATTATTTAATACTACAAAATTGTATTATTATGATCTTATAATAAAGATTAATCTTTATTATGTATTGTTTCTTTTTAAGTTTTATTATTCTGGATCACAATACCAAGAAAATTATAATAAGAATGTTTTTTTATGTAATTACGGTATTTCTGAGCATTTTCATAAATGTTTAATTGTTTGTCGATTTTATGATTTCTTAAAAATACCACATGTTTAGTTTTATATATTTACACAACGCCCTAAGATAAAGCTCAAAAGTATACTATTTATTCAGCATATTCTATAAATAATTTAAGCTTTTGAGTAAATTTCAGGTCATATATTAAACTAGATTCTGCGCGCGACTTCGTCGGCGTGGACCCCGCTCCTATTGGTCTTAGCGTGATGATATATAGCCTATAGCCTTACTCTGAACACTGAAACAAAAACACACAAATAATTTTTCAAATCGGACCAGTAGATCCTGAGATTATCGCGTTCAAACAAACAAACAAACAAACAAACAATCAAACAAACAAACTCTTCAGCTTTATTATATTAGTATAGATAAACATAAAAACATATGTTCATACCCGCATTCTGTGGTGATGCATATCAAAACATTTTATTTGTTTCATTACGGTTAAGTCGATTGAATTGTTTTAAGAAAACGAATGAGTTTGCAAATACATCTCTATATCATGACCTTAGCTAAACTGATTCGTATGTGCCCACCTCGCGTTTGCATTCCATTGCGTATGCATTATTACTTTTTTTACAAGTATATTAGCTTTCGCAAATTACCTACCTTATAACGTTAGTCTTAGGCCTTATTTTCCTTAGTTGCTTTTCGTACAGATGTTTCGTATGTAGTTAGCAATTTTTGAATATACCAATTGAAATTAATATCAATTGCATCCATTACAAGGTGCTTTTTCCATCATGATCGTAGCAGTTTTTGGTTAAAATCGTCTCACTTTCGAAAGACAGTAAGCGCGAATTATTTTCAAAGAAAAATAATTTATATATATGTACTAGTTAAGACTTAAAATACTTTGAGTAGGTTTTATGAAATTGTCATGCTGCTCACAAATGTTGTGTAGGACCAAGCGCATTCGATCTTCTTTGACCGTCCACGAAAAAGTGCATTGCCCTGGGTCTGTGTCGCTCTTCACCTTTTTTATTACCTTTATTCGAGCCGAGCCGTGTCTACTCAGCTGGTTTAGGAGTCTTGACCTAGCCTAATGTGATTTGTATTGATCACGCAGTTTCTTTCAATTAGATGATGCATACTATGACACGTATTTCTTTATTTGGGTTTTTGCTTTGTTGTATATATAACTTATTAAATTCCTAATTAGCTTATTATTTAACAATATAGTTTGATTTTTTTTAATCAAATGTATATAATGTATATAAATATGTAATGTATATAAATATGTAATATGTCTTGAATTTTTATATTACATAACAATGCCAAGTCTTATTATATTATTACTGCTTTTATTTATTTATTTTTTATTCTAACATTTTATTCGACCGTATATTTGATTTATCAATGGTATGAAAGAATCTATAATAATATTATAAAGCTGAAGAGTTTGTTTGTTTGGTTGTGTCTTTGTTTGTTTGTTTGTTTGAACGCGGTAATCTCTGGAACTACTGGTCCGATTTTAAAAATTCTTTCAGTGTTGGATAGCCCATTTATCGAGGAAGGCTATATATCATCACGCTAAGACCAATAGTAGCGGAGTCCACGCCGAAGAAGTCGCGCGCAGAAGCTAGTATTTAATAAAATTTAACTACATGTATAATATACATTCTATATACCTACATTATTTGTCTATTTTATTGTAACCTATTACTCGCACGTGTACCTATTACCTCTATTTTTATATGATCTTACATGTGTATGTAACACACATATTGTGTATGTATGTACATGTACGTAATACATGTATACGGTCCGTAATATTTGTAAGTGAAGTAATGCACCTGTGTGTACGGGTTTCGTAAATGCGCAGCCTGTAATCTAAACTTGAAATTCAAGGACAAAGTAAAAACTGGCCAAAAAAATTCAAGACAGTGCATCCATACGCAATAATGCAAGTGCACTGTACATTTAAAGTGTGGCGCGCCGATCAATCTTGATACATGTAGGTAGCGGATTATATTATGCGTCTTCTCTTTGTGATCAATTGAAAAAAAAACTTGTAAATAATTAACTTTTTGATTTTATAAAGATGACGATGATTAAACGTTTATGATTTTAATTTAACTATATTTTTACAATTATTGTAATAATTTGTAATTTGTTGTTTTAAAAGCTTCTGCTGGAAAAGAAATATAATATTCGTCCACATATTTCCCCTATTTACAAAATAAGTAATACCTTAAAAATTAAAAATATTACAATGCCAGTTTAAAATAAATCTGTTAGAAATACTCGATGATGATATCTTTGGCTTAACTTTTTAGGTGATCGCTGATCGCAAATGGCCCAAATTTGCCAATGACATTTTTTTATTTGTATATAACACGGCTTTATAGTTAAATGAAATATACTCGGTTTAAGTCTAATAGATACATTATAAAACTAATTATCAGACTAAGTAAAACTATAGATAAGTGCTGATCAAACTTGTTTATTCACTCAACTAAACCAATCTGGCTCTTATCTAATTACTTCGCCTATATATGTCTTCTATATTAATACGCGAAGCAAAAACTTTGTACCCCTTTTTACGAAAATTGCGCTGACGGAGGAGTATGAAATTTCGCACACTTATCTATAGGTATAATTGTATAAAAATCAATTTTATAACTCAAGAGCGGGCTCACATATCCAAACCAAATATTTAGGCTTTGTTCGGACTATTTAGTAGATGGTTTATGTGAAGTTTGCACAAAATCGGTCGAGTGGTTCTTCATTTATCACATTTTTTGTAACAAAGGAGGATCATTTTGTTAATGGGGATTTTGCTGTCAAATTGAAACTTTTTTCAGTGTTGACAGTACAAGCCGAGGTACAAGCATATTGTTATGTCATTCATTTCTGTCATTTCATTTTGGACGTGCTTCGATTAAAGCAAAGTACCTGGGTGACCGAGCCTAGCTCGGTATTTTCATTTTATTTTTTATTTTTTGTTTTTCTTTTTTTTTTTCTCGATATTTTTATATTTTAATTTTATTTAAATAATAAATCACGAGTGAAATTAAAAAAAAAAGAAAAAAAATTAATCTGGAGACTGAGATTCGAACTCGGGTCAACACGATTTGACACCCGCCGATTTCCTAATTACGCTGTTACAGCTATGTTGACAGTAGTGAAATTAAGCTTCGTATTCTAATGATATTTTTTCATTGCCTAAAAACAGGGATAAAACGACATTTTTTTTTAAATGAATCCTAGCTAGATCAATTTTTTGCCCCCGAAATCCCCTGTATACTGAATTTCACGAAAATCGTTGGAGCCGATTCCGAGATTCAAATTATATATATATATATATATATATATATATATATATATATATATATATATATATATACAAGAATTGCTCGTTTAATAGTATAAGATTAATGAAAACGATGAAGACAAAAAACGCAGGGATTATAGTACACCACAAAAATAATTAACGCCCAACGAAGTGGGCACGGGACAGCTAGTAGTTTATATCAAGAAGGAGTGCAGAATGATAATATTTTTTTAAAATTATGCATAAAAATATATTAAATCAATAAAAAAATTACATGGTTTTAACACACACACGCATAATATACTCTTTTGTTGACTGTCAAAGTCTGTAGTCAAATTGAAAAATTTAAAAAAGGTCTTTTATTTTGATTAGTTTTTGGTTTGCTTTTAATTGAAATTTTTAATTATGGCCGAATTTCGGCCTCTGGGTGACCACTATAAAAAAACTTACTTTTTTTTTACTTTTTTTTAAAGTATATATAATTATGCCAATAAAGCACCTACCCAAGTTAAGCACTATCTTTTGTTTAGTTATGTGTGACACATAAAAAGAAATTGATTAATATAACATAAAAAAGCAACCATTAAACGCTAGTTTCATGAAATCGGTAACTTGGCACCATTGATACTGTTATAGCACGTATTTTAGCTTACAAGTTGCGGGTACGATATAGATATGGTTAACGAGGATGATTGTTAGTCATTAATCGTGTAATCAAAATAAAATTAGAATTTATTTTTATATTTATACTAGAATGGTTCACGTTAATCGTATTGTTAAGTTCTTAAAATTACATTACAATAAATATACAATTAACATACTTTTAAATAATATATTTCATAGGACCCTGAGATTTTTCTATTGGTTTACGTTCAGAAATTTTTATGGTCTATGTTAGAAAAATTGAGATTTAAATTATTGTTTCTATAATATATCGAATTGCATAATATTTCTATTTGCACAAAGAAAATTCATTCTCTTTAATTTTTTTCTAAACTTATCTCATATCAATATTAGTATATATTTAAAAACGTTAGGATGAGTAAATAATTAAAATGCGTTAGTAGGTCGTAAAAGATTAATACATGTTTCGTTACATTATGAGATATAACAAATTTCAAAAGACAGAAATAATTTTAAGTAAAGCTTCTTAATAATTAAAAAAAAACCTCGTTAACAAGCGTTATTTTCTAAAAAAAATTATTAATCTAAATGTATTTATATACTTACTTTTATTTTATGGATTAGTAATCGTTAAATATTTATAAATACTTTAATCATTAAAAGTATAAATTTATTTTAAGTAGGTTAATAAATAATTAATTAATTTAGGTTATGTTTGTTTGAATAAAGTAATATCAATCAATTTTTAATATTCTTTGTGTGTTTTATATATATAAAGCTTGTTTATTGGGAAATATTATAAGTTTTCTAGCTTAGACGAATGACGACACTATAAAGGTAGTTTCATCATAAAAAAATACTAATGCTAATATTACGTTTTTGTCTTATTTATGCTCTCATTAACATCTGAAACTCTATTCTTTAAGAAACAACAGTCCAAATATCAAAACTGTTTAGCGGTTCTGTACTGCAGTCGTTCGCAATGTCACCCCGTCCGAGTTCAACGCTCAAGATCAGGAGAAAGGTCTTGTATTTAGGGAATTTTATTACATCATATACCTTTTTAAATGATTATGTCTTCAAATATAGTTTTATTTAATCGGCTTAAAAAGGAGGAGGTTCTAAATTCGACAATATTTTTTTGTTATATATTGTATGTTACCTCATAATTTTTTACTGGGTGTACCGATTTTGTCGATACACCCAGTAAAAAATTATGAGGTATTTTTAGTCGAAAGCCGGTGCTTGTTATGCGGTCCCTTTAGACTAGAACTTTTTGAATTATCTCTAATAATTCGTATTTTCTTGACTATATTTTCGTCTACTTAAGTTGTATTTATTACTTCCCAATGTAATTGAAAGTCGTTTTTTTTTTTCGTTTACAAGCAAGAACTCTATTATTTTAAATTTAAAACAAAAGGAATTGTATAATTAATATAGTATATTACGCTATGAACTAATTAATAAAAAAGTAAAATTAAAACTATTTATTAAAGCGATAAAATCATAATGACAACATATTTTGTTTTGTATAAAATACAATGGAAGCACATAAGAATAATTTATTCATTGATATACTTTAAGCTCCAGATTATCAAACCGTTTTTGTTACATTTTTCATTATCTATATATACATATAAATAAAATTAATGTGTCTGTCTGTGATTTCAAAACAGCTGTGTTATTTTAAGTGCATATAGTTATTTACAAGATACTAAAACACAGACAAATGATTAAAAATTATTGTCTATCTGTCTTTCTGTTTTTCTTATCTCGGGCTAATCTCTGCAACGGGTGAACCGATATTTATGGGGCTTTCACTGGAACATAGAGGAGTTTGTGGAGCAACATTTGGGCTATTTTTTATCCTGGGATTCTCGCGAAATCGGGATTGAAACGAAAACAAACTGTGTTTATCGCGTGCCAGTACCTACCAGATGATATGTAATAATCAAACAGTTTTCTATTAAATAAAAAAACAACCAAAATTCCATAATAAAAAAATATATAATAAAATATGTAAATAGTAAATAAACAAATAAAATTAAATTATTACATTTACTACCAAAAATATTATTTTGTTTTGTCAATTCTTTATCGTTAATTTTTTTATTTACATAATAAATTAAAAACTATTGGCCGATCACGTTTCTTAGCTACGCCTATAAGCTGTTTTCGAGGGTTGTCGCGTATCGTCTGACATCAAGATTGGACGCTTTCCAGCAGTCGGAGTAGGCTTGGTTTCGAAAAGGCTATAGTACCGTGACCATATCCTCACTGTTCGGCAGATTATACACAAGTCAGAGGAGTATAACTAGCTGCTGTATTTGGTCTTTATTTTGTGGATTAGTTCTGGAGTCTTATTAGCAGTGCCAAGTCGATTGGCGTTATGTGGAGCTGTTGAGAAATCTTTATCAAATGGCAACGATGTCAGTCCAAGTTCAGGACCATCAGACCAGATTCATCCAATTGCTTCGAGATGTAATACAAGGAGATGTTATATTCCCGAAACTCTTCACTAACGCACTGGAGGATGACTTTATGACACTATTATTATATGATGGACTGGGTTTTAATTTCAATTAAAAGTACTTCACGCATCCCCGCTTTGCCGACTATATAGTGTTAATAGCAAAATCGTTGCAGGACCTGCAGAGAATGCTGTCTAGCCTCAATACTACATTCCTACGATTCGGGATGAACTTGGGTAAGGCCAAGGTCATGTTTAACGATCACGTTACTCCCGAATTAATCTAGAAGTTGTCCAGGAATATGTCTACCTCGGAAAAAAGATGTAGTCTACTTTCATCACACTCTACCCAACTACAATAGTTGGGTTAGAGACAACTTCGAGGGTGAAATCGCCAGACGAGTGCAACTGGGCTGGGCAGTGTTTAAAAAGCTGCTTATCATTTTTGGGACATCCTTACCACAATGCCTTAAGACAAAGGTATTCGAACACTGCTTCCTACCAGTAATGACACACGGAGCCATAGAATTTTGACGGTGAAGCTGGCCCACCGACTTCATGTCACTCAGAGAGCTATGGAGAGGTCTATGCTCGGGATCTCACTAAGCAACAATGTCCGAAATTAGATTATCTAGCAGAAGAAGAAAGTTACTGACATAATTCAGAAGCGAAGCAAACTGAAGGGGCAGTGAACTGGTCACATATGTCGTAGAACCGATGGTTGGTAGAGCAAGAAGGTTCTCGAATGGAGGCCTACGTTGGCCGGTGTTGGGCGCCTTCCTGCCAGATGGACCAACGACATGAAGACGGGAGGTGGTAGTGACTGGATGGCTAAAGCGGGTGATCGGGTCTTGTGGCGTACGTCCTGTCTGGCGTACGGCTTACGTCCAGCAGTGGACTGTAATAGGTTGATGATAATCATAAATTAGTAATGTTTTTAAATGTTTGTCTATGTTTATAATATTAAGTTAAGCAATCTTTCGACATTATAAATGTCCTTTTTTAAACGTAAAATTATGTAGCTTATTTTCTATTTCTTATCTCTTATCATGATGTGTGGTATGTTTTCTTAAAAGTGAAATGAGCCACGTTGGGTATGTATACCATGGTGAGTTACTTTAAATATTTCAAGTTCGTATCTTAATAGCCGACCTTCAAATAAACAACCATACGATTTGATGATGAAATCACTGAGTGAAAGTTAGAAAAAGTAATAGCTTGGGCGGGTAAGTATCGGGATGGCAGTATTTTGTATCATTGTGTTACAAAACTTATTACATAAATGGAGAAAGTTGATGACCTTGCATGGTACTTTAATAGATAACGAAATTGTTTTGATGTTTGTAATAAAAGTTGACTGTGAGTTTAATGATCGCAGTGTGTTCATAGAAATAGTGGTTATAAGTCTATGAGACGACTCAAATTACACAATATTTTACGTTTATAAATATTTTCGATGTGTATCGATCTTTTTGTGTAATATTAAAAACTTTCGTTTTCGGGTAGGTAAAAGGGGAATTGGTTTGATGGGAATTGTGATGGGTATATTTTAAGGGTCTGATCGATTACTAGTTAAGTTTGCTTGGCACGTAAGTTACTGATAAGTTCTATCAGTAGGAGGTAAATTAATTTTATTTCACTTCAAATCATAAAGAACGATTTTTTGGTTTCCAATTTGCAAACAAAAATATTTTAAGAGTCTGACGATGAAGCAGGAAAAATATCTCGTAAATCGTAATTTAATGTCTTCGTCAAAGAATAGGCCTTCCTCTCCCACATGTAGAGAGAGGCCCTGCCTAGTTTATTTATTTATTTATGCTTTTTTGTACACCACAAGTACATGTTCGCATTAAGCATATTTTAAGATAGTTATCGACTGTGAAGTACAAAGGGCGGACTTATGGCTTTTTATCCATTATTTCCAGACATCCCAGTTGTGGGAATAGGCTGAATCAGTCAATCGATCAATTTTTTTTTTGTCTATTAGATACTGTTATACCTCAGGCAGTTTTATCAGTGACCGGTATGGCAACCGGAAGAACAGACCCTAAGCGACGCACGCGGTTTCAGCTACGAGTACGTTTATATTTAGGTACTGCTTCGTTCCAAAATGGCGTAGTGCAATATTTTTCAAGTGTTTGCCCTTCCCAGTGGTACCAACATAAAAAAAAAAATATTTTATCAAAATGGTTTTACGACAGCTGAAAAAGAAACTGGCAAACACTTCTAGGTACTCTATAAAACTGATATATAGATTTCACATGTTTGGATAACAAAATTAATATAAAGTTAATTTTTTTTACAAAAATTGTAAAAAATGTTATTTTGGTATAAGTACCGTGTATAAATCCATATGCATTTAGTAAAAAGCGGCTATTTTAATATTACAAACAGACACTCCAATTTTATTTATTTGTATAGACAAGGACATATTTCATCAGGACCTACGGAACTATTAAATATTAATTTACAATGCAAGTTGTATTGTTAATTTACCAAATTATGAAGCTTTTTTAATGAAGTAGGTACCTCTATTTTTTCTTAAGTATATAATCTGTCGAATACTATTTTCACTAACCTATTATTAAAAGTGAGAAATCTTACTAATATTATGAGTGCGAAGGAATGTAAGATGTTTGTTACTCTTTCACGCAAAATCTACTAAACTGATTGTAATGAAACTTACTTCACCAGTTGTGGATAACGCTAATTGATGGATGATGATAGAAATAGACTTTGAGAGCGAGAGGAAGAATATGCCAGTAGGAGTTGTTTCTCCTCAATTAATAAACTGCATTTAGATCTATACTAATAATATTACATATAAAGAGGTAAAGTTTCTAACTTTGTTTGTTTGTAGGTGGTAATCTTCGCAAATACTGATCCGATAATGAAAATTCTTTCACTAACAGAAAGCTACACTATTCAGGAGTGATATAGGCTATATTTTGTTGTTATTGAACAAAAAATTCAATGAAAAATAATAGTACCTATATGTAAATCAAGCTTTTGAGATGTGGTGCTGGCGACGTATGCTACGAATACCATGGACGGCCCACCGATACAACATCTCTAAAAAACTCAACGTCTGTCCACAACCTGCCTACAAAGAATATTGCGGTATTTTGGTCATGTTGCACGCAGGTATACCAACAATTTGGAACGCCTTATGGTGACCGGTAAAATCGAGGGAAAAGGGCCTAGGGGTAGAAGTCCCAAACGATGGTCGGACCAAATAACGGAGGAACTGAAGATGCCTGTCAGCGACGCACTCCACCAAGCTACAGAACGGGATCGATGGAGACAGCTAGTTGACGGAATCAAACGGAGTCACGATCCTCAGCAATGAGGGACCGATTGAAGAGAGAGAGATGTAAATCAAGACGGAGAAATGCAAACGAGATGTTAACTTTACTATATACTTGCATCTCTAATAATACGGCTAATATTTATTATTTGCGAATAGAAATATCTTATCCATACTAATATTATAAATGCGAAAGTAACTCTGTCTGTCTGTCTGTCTGTCTGTCTGTCTGTCTGTCTCGCAATCACGGCAAAACTACTGAACAGATTTAAATGAAATTTGGTGTACAGATAGTCTAGAGTCTTAGAAAGGACATAGGCAACTTTTTAATGCGAAAAAAGGGATGTAAGGTGTTGAAATGAAAATTTGTATGAGATATAATGTTCGTGTTCGTAACTGTCAAACATTTAATGTTCATCCCGTCGATATGGTAAACTCTCCGATAAAATTAAAGAACGTATTTAAATAAAGGTTTCGAATCGACAACATATATCCACAATATACGGATAGTGGCGTATTTTACATTTTAAAAATGTATAATAATGTCAGTAATTAAAACGGATTGACATAATATATATTGGTTGTCAACGAGGTTGTCAAATATAAAACGTAGTGGTTATATACTCTTTGGTCAATATTTATGCGTGCGTTCAGAAATTTATTTAGTGTAAACTAAGGAAAATATATGAAGCTAATTAAATCTTATACTATTAAAAAAAAGAAAATCATTTTTTCCCTCAAATCAACGCAGGTGAAACCGCGGGGCACAACTAGTAGTTTATAAATATAGTAGAATTCGATGGTTAAAAATAATGAATCAAAAACCTTTTACTGTCTGATACTGTCATTCGTCAAATAGCGTTATCAACTCGTGAAACAGGCACTTAAAGACTAATTGTCACATTAATTATAAGCGATAATAAGAACTAATTAGCAGGTGCAATGAATTGGTAACAATAACGTTTTAAAGTGAGTTACAGACTGGTCTTGTTTTTGTACAGTGTTTAAATGTGTTTATACAATTTTTAGCTTGAATTGTTGCAAAAATTGTACTTTCGTCCTCTCCCAACCAGTTGGGGAGTTCATTGCCCTAAGTATATTACTACCAAAATTTTAAATTGATGTAGTTTCTTTGTCACGCTTACGTCATTTCCTTCGGTGTGAAAGAGTCGAGTGCCGAAATAAATTGTTTGAGCGTTGAATGCCGCTTAAAATTGGTCGCTTATTGAAGTCCCAATCGTTCAAACATTAAGGCAGGTTGTGTGAAGTCGCATGAGTTGTCGTAGGCTTAGAATTTTAATGGATAGTTTTAAATTATTTTTTATTAACACAAAAATCACATTTTGTCGTTAATAAAGACACTTTATTTACAAATAAATATTTAATTATTATTTTTATTTGACGCCGCTTTGGCGCAGCGGTATGGAGCTGGAGCAGTGCTGTGTCACTGGTTTGTGGCTGTTGCGCGGGCGGTTGCGGGTTCGATCCCCGCACATGATAACATTATTTTGTATTGGCCATACAGATGTTTGCCGTGGTCTGGGTGCAGTCCTTGTCTCCCCACCGTGCCTCGGAGAGCACGTTAAGCCGTCGGTCCCGGTTGTTCTCATGTATACCTGATAGCGATCGTTACTCATAGTAGGGAATATATCCGGCAACCCGCATTGGAGCAGCGTGGTGGATCAAGCTCTGATCCTTCTCCTACATGGGGAAAAGAGGCCTATGCCCAACAGTGGGATATTACAGGCTGAAGCGTATTTTTATTTAACTGTTTTAAATATTAAGTATCAGAATTTGAGTTAAATATTTAATTGGATTTCCATTAATAAATTTGACTATAAAAGAATAAGAAAGCAAAATTACTTAAATCGTTGCAATTATAAAAGAATTTTATTTAAAAAAGCAAAAAACAAATTTCCAAAATTCGAGTATTATTTTTTCTTTTTCTATTTTTGATTAGGTTAATGTTGAGAGAGCCATCTACGGTGTAACTTGAATATTATCTCATGTTGAAGTGTAAATTCAGCGGTAGGTACGGCGCGAAGGTTTAGTCTGTATATTTGTTAAGAAGTTTCTCGTTAGAGGGCGTTGTTTTGAAAAAACCAGGATGAACGGCTTAAATATATTTTTTTTAAATGACTAGGCGACCCGTGCCCACTTCGTTACGCATTATTTATTTTTAATAATTACTTCTAACGACGATATCTCAAAAACTATTCATCTGATTGATATAGTGTAAAGGGCAATTTTAATCTGCATTAAATGCCTAAGCTAAATAACATATTCATTTGGATAAGGATTAATACTGAACTTAAGAAAATAGCTTTGAAAATAACGTAATGTTTTTAATTAAAAATTTGAACATAAAAGTGGTTATTGTAAGTCAACCATAAGAGATAGAGATATGCTATCGCGGACTTTTTTGTAGCATTTTTATAGATTTTGAATTCGCTAGTACATTATACAACTATATCTTTGCTAGTTTACGCAGCGTTCGCGTGGAAAGCTCCCCGTTGGCGAGATTTTTTGCGACCTCTTCAACATTTATCGCCGTATTTCTGCTAATTTACATTAAAACATAATAAATTATATACCTAAACCTTCCTCAAGAATCACTCTTTCTTTTGTTGCAAACCGTATAAAAATCCGTTGCGTAGTTTTCGAGTTTATCGCGTTCAGACAGACAGACAGACAGGAGGACAGAAAGACGCGGCCGGGGGACTTATTTTTATAATAAGTATAGATAATTAATTGAAAACAAAAAGGTTTAGGTTAAATACAAATGTTTGGATAAAGCAAAACTTAAAAGTTTTGCTATTTGAAGTAGCTTTAGCTCTTCGTTTCAAATTTTATAGAAGAACTAGTTTTCTTTTGAATTATTATTATTGTTATTAGGGAATGCAATCCCGCAAAAAATTTTTAATCCCGGTATGTGCGGGACTGAGAGGTCTAAGTCCCGCGGGATCCTGGTATTTGCGGGATCCCGCATGTTTCTGAAATTCATTGAGAAAAAAGGCGAAATCCTGTATCATAAATTCATCTAGAACTAAAAAAGAAAAAAATATATTATTTAAAATAACGTATTGAGAGATTAATAAAAATATGTAATAAGAGAATAAAAATTATTACAAAGAGACAATAGGTACTTTATATGCCAGATAGCCAGCAGCAGAAAACGCTCGTTCTGCTTCAACATTTGTGAGCACAACTGTTGATAACGCGTTGTAGACGATGTGAAGATATTCGCCTTTTAATCCATTCGACTCAAACAAATTCATTTCTTTCTTGAGAGAATGAACTCCGGAATTAGCAGCAACAAGCAGTTTTAAAATTCGATAGGGTTTAAAATGTTATTTATTATCGTATTAAAATTTCGATCCAGCGGGATTCGAACCCACACCCCCGACATACCATGTCGGTGCTCTAGCCAATTAAGCTATGGAAAGCAGCCGAATCGAATTTTTTTATATGATTCTATTCGGTTTAAGCAACCGTGAATGGAAGCGGTGAAGAAACCGGATACGAATCCCGCTGGATCGAAATTTTGATATGATAATAAATAACATTTTATAATTTCCCCATGTTTGGGAAACACAAAAATAAAAATAATACGAATCGATAGAGTTTATTCAAGTTCATCTCGAAGAGACATCGGTTCAGGCTCCACAGTTTCAGCTTGCATCATTGCGGCCACTGTAGCGAGAGGTAAATCATCATGATCTTCGTCATGAGCCGAATCAGTACAACACAAGGCGTTTACCGTTGCGCAGTCCCGCTAATCCCGCGGGATCCCGCTATTTTTATGTGCGGGACTGGTCCCGCAAAAACAACCGGGATCCCGAAATACCGGGATCCCGGTATCCCGGTATTGCAATCCCTAATTGTTATGTTATTGTTATTTTTTAAAAATAAATAAATATGTGTAAAAACTTACATTCACAAAAAAATAAATAAAAGTTAAAGTAGCAAAAATATGAATCAATAAAATAAAAATTTACATCTTAACATGATTTACATTACTTATAGTCCGGGATCCCTAGTACATTTTTTTCACTTGATTACTATCAAGCTATTTTTCCGGGAGTAGCTTCATTTTGATGAGACGAACAAAAATTTCCTCTACGAAAACTCTCGATTGTGGTAGGTAATAGGGGTAGCAGGGGATAGAGCAGCAGTGAGCGTAGGACCGCAATTCTACAATATTACTATTAAATTATATAAATATTAACTAACTAAAAGAAAAAAAATTAGCTGTTTAGTAATAATTTTTGAAGACCTTACGAGGTTATCAAAAATTGACCCCTTGAAGAACCCTTTCTTCATGAAAAATAATCTCTATAATATATAAAAATGAATCGCTGAATGTGTTGCTAAGCGCAAATCTCGAGAGCAGCTGAACCGATTTCGCTGATTCTTTTTTTATAATATTCTTTGAAGTACGAGGATGGTTGTTACGGAGTGAAAAATTTAAAAAATTCCCTGAAAAAGTCTAAAAACAACACTTTTCTATATTCCCATACAAAAGATTCGTAATAATACTTGAAAGTTAATTTGAACTTTAATACCATACCATAAAGTTTAAGTGTTAGAGAAGGGGTTCGGGGAAGGATAAGTATTAAAAAATTAATAAAAAAATTTGAATCGACTGTTAGGCGGTACGAAGTTCGCCGGGTCAGCTAGTAGTAAATAAATGCAATTATGAAAACTACTACGTTGGAGCTGTGTGGCTACGGCAGTAAAGAATATAGCCACTCCCTCTCTTCCCGTGGGTGTCGTAAGAGGCGACTAGGGGATAACACAGTTCCACTATCACCTTGGAACTTAAAAAACCGACCGATGGCGGGATAACCACCCAACTGCTGGCTTTAAAATACACAGGCCGAAGACGGACAGCAGCGTCTTCGGTGTGACAAAGCCAGCCCTGTGGTCAGCAACCCACCTGACCAGCGTGGTTACTATAATTATGGGCAAAACACATGAGTTCACGCCAGTTTTGGCGTGAACTTGTGGAGGCCTATGTCCAGCAGTGGACTGCGATAGGCTGAAGTAATGATGATAATGACTACGTTCGAGACTATTTTGAGTATCGGTTCTAGTCCGCATTATTGCCAAAATACGTGTAAAGGTATCAAAAGAACTCAGCGGTACTCACGACATACAAAAAGCTACTGGCAAAATTAATCGTCAAGAATATGATGGCTGAACTTATAAATCAGTTTACTTTAATACTCGCACTTATTTGTTAATTCCATTATATTATATGTAAAAATTTGGTAAGAAGATTTTTACTGAGGACTTCCTACGTATTGATTCACATGAAAGACAACAGCAGTCGATATTAAAGAAACATTTTGTTACGATATCACTACACTTATGGCGTTATGCGCGTGTGTAGTGTGCAGGAGATATATTAAAATGCACTAATTAAAATTTATTTAATATGATATGAAGTTGAGTAGGCTACACACTCGCTTATATAGTAATAACTCTGCTTCCAGACGGTGTAATAAGATGAAACCTATATACATCAGACATTTACTCAGATTTCCAGGATTACAACTATTAAAACAACAAAAAAAGTTCGGGCATCTAAAATTCTAAAGCCAAGACAATGAGACACAAAGATCTTTAATTTGTTTTTTATATTTGTATGTGTTACTCGTGTCGTGCGTATAGAAGATAATTATCTATGTGTACATGATAGTTAGTATTGTAATTAATTAACTATGGAAATTAATTATGGAAACAAAGTTACGTTAAAATTTTAAATGTTCCTTAATAGTGTGAGGCAAATTTTTTTATTTATAAACAGACTAATAAGAATTATATTTTCGTATAAAAGTAATTATTGGAAATTTTGAATGACTTTTATCTTATAATGAAAAAGTTCAATTCACAAAGGAATTCTGAAATAAAAATGTTTCGGTCCAAAATTAAAATTGGTACCGTCGCTAAGTTCATTCTTACATACAAAGTATTATTTACTGACGCTCACAAACGCCTGGCCGCCACACCAAAAGAAAAAGTATACAAAAATATACAAAAAGCTTTCCTAAGAATAAGCAGGACGGAGTACGGATCTTATTTTTCTCGCGGACTTTTCAGTCGCTCTCGGGTGGAAAGAGGTGGGCAAGTGGTGGGGGATCCCACCACCCACTGCAATAATACTGCGTCACTATTTTGCGCCATTACCTACACTCGCTTCCTATTCTATAAGTAGCGTGGTCTGTAGAACGTAAAATTCTACGTACTGTAAATATTTATATAAAAATAAATTTTATTTAGAATTCTGATATGTGTTGTAAATAAAAATTAACATTTGAAGTTGCCACGACAATATGCACCTAAATACGGTTTTTGATGAAGAGAAGAGGAATATTTTGTTTGTCATTGACAGTATGACGATTAATTATTATTTATATTATGATTGCAAGATAAGAATTAAATTTTATCAATTTCACTTTATTTAATAAATAAAATTTAAATTATAGAAACTAAAGTAATTAAATTAATCTATTAATATACAGTTTGATACAAAATATGTTTGTTTAAGTTACAGTGCAGGTGTAAGTTACGTTCTAAGTCTTAAAGATTCAAATACATAGCGTTATGTGGAGCACTCCTTTATACATAGTGCTGAATGCGAGACCGTTCCAACTTTTACATTGCTACCTCAGCGTTGAATTACACTGGATACATAAAAATATTTGCTAGTTAAGACGTTTCGAGAATATCCTTCATTACTTTTGTCAATTATTAAAATTTAGTTGCTAATACATTCGTATTTGTATAAAAAATGTAAATATGAATATTTACATGATGATATGAAACATTTTGTTTTTGAAGTATATAGAACGCTTAGTTGTTTGCTATTTATTTTTAGGGAACATTTCAATATTATAATTTTGCATTTATTTGCAGAGTAATATTGAAATAATTTAATTAAATAGTAGATGTAGTGATAGAACAAGGAAATTAAAAGCTTAAAATTAGGATATTAGCTCAATGCCTCAATTAATATCAAATATTGATATTATGTTGATACTCTAAAAATTAAGTTATAATATTAATAAATAATTAATCAAATTAATCATTAATATATTATAAAATTAATTAATTAAATTAATTTCTAATTATTCAAAATTTATGTGTATATCTGCATATAATAAAATGAACATTGCACTTTCATGTAATAATTTCAACGCGATTCTATCGTTTGATGTGAAAACGACGTAGCAAGCGATCATTTAACGAAACTATGCATCGTCTAACAACAGCGCGGGAACACGTATTATTGACAATCGATACATGCAGCCACAATACGAGCACTCGATTGTAACGTTGCTAACCGTATTCAGTGTTTAATTTCATTAGAAAATACTATAAATCTATACTATATATATTAATATTATTAAAGATGAAGGAGTTTGTTTGTTTGTTTGAACGCGCTTATCTCAGGAACTACTGGTTCGATTTCAAAAATTCTTTAAGTGTTAGATATCCCATTTATCGAGGAAGGCAATAAACTATATATCATCACGCTAAGACCAATAGGAGCCGAGCACCAATGAAGAACGTTTCAAAATCGGGGTATTTTGAGAGCTTTCGCTGCGTGCGCTACGTAAACAAGTAAAGTTTCGGAAGAATCATTGTATGATAGAATTGTTCTTTATCAAATAAAAATTTATTTTACTTAAAAAAAAAAAAAAAAACGAGTGTGCTTTAGACCAGTGTTCCGCAAACTTTTTGTGTTCAAGGTACACTTAGGAATAGGAAAATATTTTGGAGGTACACAACAAATGAAAAATCATTTTTTAAGTAACATTAACCAACATTTATTTATTAATCATCGAAACAATATTTATTATTAACCAATAAACGTAAACTTTATTTTTCCAAGGCACACCAATAAACGACCACGGCACACCAGTGTGCCGCGGTACACCCTTTGCGGAACACTGCTTTAGACCACACGACAGCTACATCTAACTTATATCTCCCTCTCAACTTCCGTTCGCCTCACCCGATCACACTCTTCGTAACGCTCTAGTCTCGTATTCACCAGCTAACTACCCAAATCAAGCGTGCGTTAAGAAGTTTTACTTCAAAAAAATATTAAGAGACTTTTAGGTATAATATCATACGTGGAAATATAGAATTTCATTATTTTTATTACATAATATGCAGGTCAGTCAAATATAAGATAATGTTTTAATTATAAATAATTTTATTGGCAAGTTATTATGTAATAGGTTACAGTTTTTATTTTTTCCTAAGAATCACTAGGAAAGCGATTATTTTATAAACGACAAAGTTATAAATACGACTACAATGAATATAAATGAATCCATTTAGTTCCGTTTATAAATAATTACCATGTGTAACCAACCAAAATATTCACGATACTATTATGAGCGTAAAATATTATTAGAACAGTGTGTTCAATGTTCTAATATATATTTTAAATAACTGATTCAGGAATTCAATTAACAACGAGGTAATATTTACAAAATAATATGGAAACAACTAGCGGCTCTATAAAAGCTCAAACAAGAGTCAAACAATGTTAAGCTTTAATAAAACTCCATGAATAGTTATACATTGACTGGAAATGTAACTATCTGCTCAGAGGACATCTAAGCATACCGCTGCAGATATAGGCTTGCGAGACACAAAGTATTTACCACTCGACTAGTTCAAAAACAATTAAAAGTAACTGCGTTGCATCCAATGCGTGTCTGTACGAGCTATCATTTGTTTCGCCGTTAAGAAAAGGCAATGGATCGGTAGTAGATTGGAGTATTCGTCGGTAGTAGTTGATAGGTGAATCTCGTTTGGTGTGGGTGTGAGGCGACGGTCCTTTGATTCCGGCGAGATTAAACGTGCGGCAGACGGTGGCGCCTCTATCGATTGTTGTTGTAATTACAACGCTATCCTCGCCCAGTCGCAAATGAAATTGTTCGGGACACAGTCAGCTATGGATGCCTGTATGTTATTGTAGTTGTCAAGCGAAAACGTCGCTTATTTGAGCCATATGTTGTTGGGGCTCTGAGTTTGTATGTTTAGTTGTATGACAGTGGTCTGTAATTGAATTACTGGGTTGGTCAAAGCCTCTATTCCGGGCCGCGCGAGATAGGTAGCGCCAGGTGTTTTCGTTGCATTAATTGCTTAAGTTTACAATATGAACTACTATGCAATGTATATTAAATAACACAAATACTCAAAATATGTATAACGAAAGACTAAAAAAAATAACTTATATTAATGAAAAGAATCACTTGATTACATATTTAGAAGCTCTTAAAGTCCTTAGTTTTCTTAGGTTCGTACTAAGTATAACTTGGATACAATACAACTTTTTTATAGATTTTTTGAAATAATTAAACCCTTTTATTAATTCTTTGTTTATTTTTTGTCTGTAAGAGCCAAAAACAGAAGTAATTTATAAAATTTGCAAATTAATAAGGTAGAGGTTCTCTTTGTGAGATTCTAATTGCACAAAAGTATTGACGTTTTACTATTAGATACATAAAATTAGCCTTTTCAATTAGAGTCCAAGAAAAAGAAGAACAATATCTAAAAAGTTTCAGAAAAAAAATTAGTCTACAAAAACAATTACCTACTTCGAAAACAGTTTAGGTCATATTAATAGTAATCAATTTTAATTTGTAAGTAAAACATAGAAATATAGTTTCGAAATAATAAACGAATTGTGGAAATGGAGCAGTCACGTCTGCGCAGTTAGGCTTAAGCGGCCACAAATCCACATTCGAATCCAAAAAACGAATGGGAACAGAGAGAGCAATCCAATAAAACATTCGTAGCCCCAAACGTAGATATGTCTACGTGACGTAGACGCCTACCATTCACGCATGCGTATAGCACTTGTACAGAACAAACGGACAGTGCCAATTTCAATCGTAGAAAAAAATAACCAATTCGAAATGGAGAAGGCTTCGCGGCGACCAATGGGAGCGCTTACAGTCGTCATGCCGACTGTGTGGGCGGGGCGAATGATATCTAGCATTGGAATGTGCCTTGTATTTGTTTTGCCGTATCCGAAAGCTTTATTGCTCGGTGTTTGAGCCTCTTTCTCCTTGAGGGAGATAGTGGCGGAAACCGCAGTTCGCTTCCGAGAAGAGCCATTCACATTATGTACAAGGCTCTACAGTTAACCTTTCTAAAATAGTGTATTTGTAAGTACTACTGTAGGACCTAAAATTGATTTGGGAAAACCATTCAGATATAATTATATAGTACTAAAATTATTTGAATCAATACCTACTATTACGATAAAATATAAAATGAACAAAATAAATTGAGTGACAAATAAGCTCTTAAGAACATTAATACTGTCTTTCCATTTATATATAACAGTGAGTATTGATTTTTCGATAGAGAAAAAACGAAGGCAACGATCTATGCAGATCTGAAGTGCTCTCGGCACATCAGATGGCACCGGGGCAGCCTCCGCAGACAAACGAACGGTGGGGGGACCCCCCACTAGAGGTAGGGAATGGCATAGATTAGCAGCAGCGTTACAGATGTATGAGTACAAATAGATTTCATTTCGTTAAAAGCTATATGAAATACATATTTGGATAACGGTTACACCTAAGTTTTAAATCTATACCGATCCTTATATAATAACCCTGTGTTCATTATCTCAACGACCAAAGTTTTGTTTTATTTAAAAATCGTAACTGAAAATTTGCTGTATTTTTATATTTCTACTTAATTTAAAATTGTATTCTATAGCAAATTATACTGTCATGCGCTGTGTGTACTGTAATAGTTTGCTACTGTAATTCTTGCTAAAGAAATGCTTTGTTTAAAAAAAAAACAACATATTTATTTAACACAAACTACAACACATATAATATACAAAAATCACATAATCAAACATTTTTATGCCAAATTGGTTTGCCAAATGAATAATATATAATTTTTTTGCTTCTTCTATGAAAAGGAGAAGTCGAGCGAGGTCATTGTGATACTCGTAAAGAAAATTTGCCTTTTATCTAACGGAATTAGGTAAAGTACAAAACACCTTTTGAAATTAAAAGTTAAACATGCGTTCTAATACAAATCATGTAATATAATCTATTTATTAATAAATACGCAATTAGGAGACATTATTATGAAATATGTAAATGCATATCTGTAGCACATTATCTTTGGTAATATCGACCCGTCGGCGGCGACTTCCCATTCTCGAAGTAAAACACGGCGGGAAGGAAACCGCGGGATAAACCCCACCACCCCCTCCCGATCTTTACGTTTCAGGAATAAATATTTCAGAGCGTGTGCTTCGGAAGTTAAAGCTATGTATCGCCGGAGCGGTAACAATCCGAGAATGAGAAACGTACTTTTATGTAACTTTCTATCGCTGAAGGCGCTTGTGGTTTTCTTTAGACTTACTGGTACATGTGTGTGCCAGTATGAGCAAATATCGATACTAGTACCTACGTGTAATAATATAGTAATAAACTAACACTACCGAAGCAAACTTATGCGAAAAGTTATAATTGAACGAAATAATCTATATAATTACTGATTTGATTTGAAGTGCTTTTGATAGAAAGATCGATAAAAAGTTTTTTCTTCGATGAAGGTTACACGTACCTATAACATCATCACGCTAAAACTTCTAGAAGCGGAAAAAAGCAGTAATCGTCAAAAAATTGAACTAATAATGTAAAATAACACGAAAATAATCATAAAGGAGATGTGAGTCATAACAATGACGTGAAAATTAAAGGTACGTCAAAATAAAATAATGGTAATTAATTACGTCAGTGCATGTTTTGTTAGATATATTTTTATAATTTCCATTAAAATTAATATAAAATGCGAGTAACTTTTTCGTATAAGAATATGTCTATATTTATACGATAGTTCTTAAAATAATCATATTTTAAGAACTAATTTAAAAACATTGAAGTTTAAAACCATGTTCTACGACACCTTCTAGCATTGTAAGATTTAGATAAAAGCCTTACATGTTTTCCAAGGACGTGTATAGGTACCTACTATTAAGTACACGAGTTTTTATGTTTTTCAGTTTTTATATATAGGTAATCGTTTTAGTGATCGGATGACAATATAATTAACAAATTTATATTAAAATAATATATCTATACTAATATTATAAAGAGGTAAAGTTTATAACTTTGTTTGTATATACGGGGTAATCTTCGCAAATACTGATCCGATCATGAAAATTCTTTCGCTAACAGAAAGCTACACTATTCAGGAGTGACAAGATAAAAGGAAAAAGATAAAAATATATAAAGATTTTAAATCAGCAGGATTTGAACCTGCGCCCTCTGACGTGCTGTGTCAACAATTCAATCTAATCAAGCATTATTATTTGCCTTAGAAATTTTGATTTTGATTTGCTGAAAATAGTGAGAGTGTATTGGAACATATCAAATTTCACCGTATCCTTCTTATGTGAAATGGATTATAACGCCCAACGAAGTGGGCACGGGCTAGTTTAAAAATAAAAAAAATATACATAATTATATTTGCTACTATCACAATAAACAATTTTGTCTTCGTTTAAATATTTATTTCATTCGATTGCAAAAGAGATGTCGTATGATTTATCCAATAAAGAAAAATGCATTTATGAAAATAAACCAAAATATACATTTTTTTTAAATCAAGTTCCATAATAGTATAGTCAAGCATCTCATTTCTAAGAATGTAGAATATTTTTTCAAGGTAGATTCTACGATTAATACGAAAAGGAGTTCTAAAAATATAACAGATATATTTATATATTATATCCGAAATAAGTTTCCGATTACGCAACTTTAACTGAGGTAAGTAGGGCACAGAAGGAAATTTCCTGCTCAAAATATGAAGCAGCCCGACTAATGTACTATATCGACTTTACAAAAGATCACAGCTTAATAATACTGTCATATAGCAGTGTTGTGTTCCTGTTGGTGAGTAAGGTGACCAGAGCTTCTGGGGGAATTGCGAAATGGTACGAGATTCCACCGTAAATTAGTACATGCATCGAGGTTTTGCTAAAAACTAACTTTTTATGTTTATTAATGATTAGGAGAATATACCTACATAATTATATCGACCAGGCTACCTGTCAAAATGTGGCCGCTAGTATTTTGAATTAAATTTTTGTTACTTGATTTTGTTGATTTTAAATTGCCACTGCCCTCTAGTGGATTATACAGGTAGCTCACAACGTTATACGATAGTTCGAACAAATAATAACGCCATCTCTAGTTACGACAACAACGCGTACGCACCCGTACGCACATATTATTTAACTAGGAAAACATAAAAACGTAGAACAACTTGTAGGTGTTATTTAAATTAGCTCCAAATAAAATTGATAAAAACCGATATAAAATTATTCAAAATTTTATATTGCTTTATGTTACAGTTACAGATATATTTTTATGTCGGACTAGCTGTGCCCGCGTCTTCGTCCGCATGGAATTTAACAAAAATATTGTTCAGTTCGCAGACTTATAAAATAAATACATTTCTAAAATAAAATTACCATATGTTACTCCTTATTACATCAGCTATCTGCCAGTGTAACTCCCGTCAAAATCGGCCCAACCGTTTTAGAGATTAGCCGGAACAAACAGACAGACAGACAAAAATTGTAAAAAATGTTATTTTGGTATATTTTACCGTGTATACATCCATATTCATTTAGTAAAAAGCGGTTATTTTAATATTACAAACAGACACTCCAATTTTATTTATTTGTATAGATATTCGATAGTTTCGGTTACGGTTGCGAGTTAATACTTGTTGGTATTCTGCAAGCTTCCTTTCACAATAATTCAAGTAAATTTAGTGTTGTTTCAGCTAAAAATCAGCAATAGACTTGAATTCTTCACCATAACGCATCTATAACTAATTTAAATGGTTGAAAACTATTAATTAATTATTAAGAGGATTAGCTTTTTCCACAGATTTAAGAAAGTTTTCTTTCGCAATTTTTAAATACAAATTAATGTTGGCATTCTAAGGCCTCGTTTACGGAGACGAGGAGCGTAGTGCGTAGCGTGTGGCGTGGCGGAACGCACTAAATTAAATTCAAACGTAGGGCGTTGTATGAGTGCGTTTATGGAGAAGCGATTTTACACGCGTTCATTTTCATACATTTTGACACACGCGATAAGCTACGCCAAACGCTACGCACTACGCTCCGCGTCTCCGTAAACGAGGCCTAAAGGAATAATCTACAAAGCACTTTGAGCGCACGATCAAGATTTTGACAAGGGCTAGCGTGTGAGACGTAATTTGGTGTTTTAATAAAATTGAATTGTAAATAGAGAATATAGGTATATTGTTTAATCGGTAAACTGGACATTTAATTGTAAATAGCGAGAATATATGCGCGCGACTTCGTCGGCGTGGACTCCGCTCCTATTGGTCTTAGCGTGATGACATACAGCCTATAGCCTTCCTCGATAAATGGGCTATCTAACACTGAAAGAAGTTTTCAAATCGGCCCAGTAGTTCCAGAGATTACCGTGTTCAAACAAACAAACAAACAACCAAACAAACAAACTCTTCAGCTTTATATATTAGTATAGATAACAATTTTACATAACTATACTATAAGATTATACTCGTATATGAGATAATCAACGAAAAATTGATTTGAATATTATTAAAACATAGTCGTAACTACGTAAACTTTAGGCTAATTTTCCATTTGTAAAATTATGATAACACTAGCTTCTGCGCGCGACTTCGTCGGCGTGGACTCCGCTCCTATTGGACTTAGCGTGATGATTTATAGCCTATAGCCTTCCTCGATAAATGGGCTATCTAACACTGAAATAATTTTTCAAATCGGACCAGTAGATCCTGAGATTAGCGCGTTCAAACAAACAAACAATCAAACAAACTCTTCAGCTTTATTATATTAGTATAGATTAGTATATAAATTAATTAATTACTCATCAAAGTGTAAAAAGACTGATCATAAAAATAATAGGATCGTCAAGAAATATATCACACAATCACCATAGTTGTGAGCAAGCTATGAAAGTCTTTAAAGCTTAATTATTAGAAGAAATACAGTAATGAAACAGTAATTACTAAATGCGCGATGTAAAAATGCGAGCGCAATGACTAAATCAGTAAGCATTTTTTCAAAAATTTAAGAAAAGAAGCAGAAAAATTCGTTTTATCTCAATCTTGTACTGAGGAAAAACATTTATTTGTCTAAGAGTAATTTGAAGTAAAACGGTTCATATCATTTACTTTTCTAACGAACCAAGACAAGACTTGTAGATATTTAGATTTTTTAATAAATTATCAAAGTTAAATAAATTTAAAATTATAAACAGAATATATAATTATGTACTTACCGCTTTCGTAGACAGAGAAATAATGTCTAAAAATATATGTAAACTGCCTTATAAATGAATTACTATGATTGAATATTTTTATCGCAAGAACGTAGGTATTACGCAGCAAATCTGATTACGTCTGTAGTCAATGCCATATAACCAATTAGTAATGGCCGAGATGCAATGATTTGCTGACGAGTCATCTGTTACGTTATTTTCCGAGGATCTTATAACAGTTCACCTCATTTAATGGGAATCTATACTATCTATATTGATAGTAATATAATTGCGAAGATAACTCTTTCTAGCCGTTGTGATTATTTTCTAGGCTTAAGAATAAAATTTAATGAAATTCAGTATAGTTATATCGTATCTTTAAAAATATAGCGTATATTTTGTCACCAAAAAGAAAAAACATTTGGTATGAAACGGGGGATAAAAATTTGTTTGTTAAATCCATAAATCTGACTAGCCCGTTGGCGCAGTTTGTAGTGGCCCTGCTGTCTGTTCGGGTTGCGGGTTAGATTCCCGCCTGAGTCTGGGTGTAATATTTGTATTTATATATTTATAGTAGGTATATGTTTTCTATGTATATTTATCAAAAAAATAGTTGTAGCTTACAGTCGGTAGTTACCTGTAACTCAAGCATTGAGTTGCTTACCATAGCAACAGACGACCGTGTGTTTGTATGTTATAAGATATTTATTTAAGATATTATTAGTTAAGAATTTCTGAATAAATTTCATATTCAGACTTGAGACGAAGAGATTTTTTAAGATTTCTAAACGTCGCTTTCGTCATTACAAAATATAAATAAATAGAAAGATACTGAAAACTATTATTAATGTATCCATTTGTGGTTATTAGCTATTGAAGTAAAACTTCTTTTCACACGTTTGACTTGGGGAGTAAGCTGGTGAATGCGTGACGCGGGCGTTACGAGAAGTATGATCGGGTGAGGCGAACGGAAGTTGAGAGGGAGATATAAGTTAGTGAAGATAATTATAAAGTGAGTGAGTTAAGTTTCGTATATTACCGAATACTGTAGGAGCTAAAGAAGTTTTACTTCAGTTGTGTAGTCTAAAGCAGACTCGTTTTTTTATTATATTAGCTATTTTATTATATTATATAGACATTTTATTCATTGATACTTTAAGTATATTCTAGTAACACAAATTAATTATCTATATTTCATTAGAGGGCAAAACATTGAAATTACGCTAGCCTCTTAATCAACTACAATCTGTTTACACTGAGCAAAATTTCTTTGTTCCAATTATGTTAACAAATAGCAAAATAATAATTTCATACTTATGGCCGTAGTTTATTTTTCATTGTTATTTATTGTTCAATTTAGGCTCCATTTTGTACTTGATTGTCACGCTACAAACAATATGAAATAATATGAAATAATATTAATGATAAGGTATCTTCATTTTTTATTTTTAACCGACTTCCAAAAAAGGAGGAGGTTCTAAATTCGACTGTATTTTTTTTCAGAACTTTTGACTGGGTTGACCGATTTCGATCAATTTTGTTTTATTTGAAAGGTTTTGCGTGTCATGTGGTCCCATTTTAATTTAATTGAGATCTGACAAGTACTTTTAGAGTTATACCTAATAATGCGTATTTACTTGACTACTTTTTCGTCGACCTACGTTGTATTATACCGCATAACTTTTCACTCGGTGTACCGATTTTGAAGATTCTTACTTTAATCGAAAGCTAATACTTGTCATGTAGTCTTGTTTAAATTAGATCGCGATCTGATTACAAATTTTTGAGTAATCTTTAATAGCGCGTATTCACCTGACTATTTTTTCGTCTTATTACGTTGTAACTTGTCGATGTCATTGAAGTCGGTTTTTTTTTCGTTTGCGAGCAAACAAAATTATGTAGAATGTATATTATAGATCTTTTAACGTATACATATTTTAAATGAAAAATAATACCTGAAATCGGAATAGCATGGTACTAAAATACAGGTGTGCTATAGTTCATAATAAAATTCTATTATAGTCTGTAGTTAGACAAACTAACGTCAATATTGTTTTTAAAACATTTAAATATATTACATAATAATCACAATGTCAAGATAAAGTAACAACATAGATGTATCCAATTTCAACACCAGTGACTGCTAATCCAATTCTATATCTATAGGATTTAGGTCAAAGTGTAACAAAAGTAGGTCGCAACTAGTGTTCAAGAGGCCCTACAGAGTTATAAAGTTTACAATCGATAATAAACCAGCTCACAAACCTAATGGGCAACTTCTGTACGAGCAGAGAAAACTTGAAAACAGGTGTTAAGGGTACGATACGACCAAGAAACGTACAAACTATTGTTCTATACTTTGTAGTTACTAACTATTTACGCGTGGCAAATATCTTACTATATTCCAGGACTGATTATATATTTAAATAAAAATAGAAAGTATAATTTGGTATTAGTAAATTCTAATTTAAAAATTATATTCGTTACTTAGAAGCATTATTACGAACATGTTTTGATGTTATAGTACAATTATTTACTCTAGGATAACATTTAGTGCTAAAGACCGATTATTTATTATTGAGAATTATTTTAAAGAGAAATATTAGAGCTTATTCCGGTACGTGACAACAGTACAGAATTAATTTATATTAAACAATTTAGCAAACCTAGAATATCAAAAACCAGTCGTGTAGCATTACTTTAAACCCAGGATGTTGGTTTCAATCTACATGAACGATGAACTATCTCGACTTTGTAAGTAGTTAGTTACAATCGTTAGAGTATTTGTTTCAAATTATATACAAGTTACGTATAGAGATAATAATGGCGCGACGTGTATACATAGCGTGTCTTTACCGTGTAGAGTATTTCCACTCTCGAATATTGCTGAGTCGTATTTAGTACGCATACAGTGAACACTATAAATTATGCAAAAGCTCCACCGGTACGAGATCATTGAGTGTATGAGGCCAATGCGCAATGCCTCTTAATTCTATATTAGCCTTTCGTCACTAGAGCCCTTCATAAAATGTTCAGCGTACTTTTATTTTATAATCGGTGTATAAAATATTAGTAAAGTTGAAACTTAGCCGAAGTTGAAGTATGTCTTGTCTTCATCTTGCTAAATAAAAGTGTTATACGCGTTTATATGTCGTTTATATTTTCTATAGTTTATAATGCCTATTGAATTTTAAAGATTAATATCTTATAATTATTTTTTAAAAGATTAATTATTATGATCCTCTACTAATGTAGAGGATCATTTACGGTCATACTCTGAGCGATCAAATTAATAAACAAACATTTCAGTATTTTTCAGTAGGTAAAAAAAGTACAAAATTATTCAAAAAAAGAATTAAATTTGTTTATAATGTTGGTGACGACATTATTTATATTTTATTATACATTTTACAATTATATTATTATACGTACAGAATTGTATACAAATATTCTTGAATATAGTTGAAACTTACGTATGTCATAGTATGAGAAATGATGTTAAAGATTTTATTTAATGAAATATTTTGCGAAATAAACAAAATTAAAATAATATCTTTCAGCTTTGAAAAAAAAGTCCGCTACGTAAGATCATCATTTTTATCCGACTTCAAAAAAAGGAGGAGGTTCTAAATTCGACTGTATTTTTTTATACACCAAGGTCGGCAAACAAGCGTACAGCACGTAGTACTATTTACTAATCTGTGGTACGGCTCACCTGATGGCACAGATTAGTAAATGGTAAGCGATTACCGTATAGCCTGTAGTCGGCTGCAATAAATACTACAAGCATCACAAGCGCGTTGAAGACGTTATACATTGTGACAAAGTTAAGGTTACTACATAACACTGGGTATAATATTCCCTAAGTTTGTAACATACCTACGCTTAAGGTGTACCAATTTTAAAATTGACTGTCGTTTTTGCTACCTTTTTGTTTTTGTTGATTTTTTTTAATATTTTTTTATTTTATTTTTTTAGGAACGTTTTACCTTATGGCGAAATAAATGTTTTCATTTCATTTTCAGTTAATTTCATTTGTTCTTACAATTAAAAGGATAAGAAGGAAATGTTAATTAAGGAGGAACCATCAGTGTGTATCTCATTATTCAAATTAAATAATTGCATTTGCAATTAATCTCTATTGAACATGAATGATATTATGATGTAGTACGACTTACGAGTCAGTTATATTATAACATGATTCTATGAAAAACTTATTTGAAAATATTAAATGCGAGTTTTATATACGTAGTTTTGTTAGTATATATGTATATATTTTTTAATATTACTATAATTCTAATTGACGCCAAAAGGTAATCATTATCACTAAAATTACGTAAATGAAAACTTAATTAATAAAATACATTTTGGTGAATAGTTTTTTTTTTTATATACATCGAGGTCGGCAAACAAGCTTACGGCTCCACCTGATGGTAAGCGATTGCCGTAGCAGACGTCTGCAATACTAGAAATATCGCAAGCGCGTTGCCGACCCAACCCCTATTCCCCCCAGGAGCTCTGGTCACCTTACTCACCAACAGGAACACAACACTGCTTGTACAGTATTATTTAGCTGTGGTCTTCTGTAAGGTCGAGGTACTACCCCAGTCGGGCTGCTCCATATTTTGAGCAGGTTTCCTGCTGTGCCCTACCTCAGATAGATATTACTTCAGATAGATATTTCGATATACATTTATATATTTCTTTTGTATTTCTTTATAGGAGTTACAAGCCGTTAATTTTTTTGCAATTGCCTAAACGGAAGTCATTATAAACCATTTCTGTGAATGTTTATGTCTGTCACTACTGACCCCAGCCACTGTCACAACCGTCCTTGGGGTGAGGACGGTTGTGACATTTTCCTTTTATTTCAAATTTGATGCTATAACTAATACAGCATAATTTGAGACAAAATTTCAGTATTTTTGTGTGGACAAATGTATAAGCTACGGTTTAAGTAATTTTTGTCTCAACTAACTAGTAAATTAACAAAATTATTGGCGGTCAAACCGAAATTGTCACAACCGTACCCAGTCTCCCCTACTGCGATAAATTAAATTACTTTATATTTGTTCACTTTTTTGTATTAACCTTAAAAAATCTTGTTATTTTATTTTTTCTGTATTAATCATAAAAACTTCTTTTGTCTACTCTTTGTAGGACTTGTAGCAATCTGTGCGAGTTAAGGTCAATAGTAGAATCAAGTCTTTCGGATATAGATACAGTTCACTGACCCGGTGAACTTCAAATCACTATTTTTATTTGGACTCATATAAAATTTTCATTTCTCGTTATATCAACATTGCTCTGAAAATAGGGACAATAAAAAAAATTAAGTTTGGAGCAGTCGTTCGAAACTTATGCGCGTACATTTATAGAGCACTAGCCGACCCGTGCCCACTTCGTTGGGCGTTAATTATCTTTTTCTTTGTGGCATCACAATAATTGCATAATTACCTATGTTGTGTAGTTCTTAGTAGGTACTAAGTTTTATTAGGTTCATTGTTTAAAATTTTATTTATTGTTTTGAGTTTTATTTCTTGTTTAAAGCTAGTATTGGACGTATAAACTCGTAATAATATCGTGTATTTATTATTTTAAATTACAGAACCAAATAACATACTAAATATAGCACTTAAATAAATAATATGTTACTTCAACGCCATCTATCAAAAATCCCGAAAACGACGTCGATAGACTAATAAATAGTCTTCTAATGGCGATAGATGGCGGCGAGAGATGGCGTTAGTATATTTACCATTTTGGAGTTATATTTTTATCTTTTTCTTATTTACTGAATTTTTTGTTCAATTACAATAAAATATAGCCTATGTCACTCCTGAATAGTGTAGCTTTCAGTTAGCGAAAGAATTTTCATGATCGGATCAGTATTTGCGAAGATTACCCCGTGTATACAAATAAAGTTATAAACTTTACCTCTTTATAATATTACTAGCCGACCCGTGCCCACTTCGTTGGGCGTTATAATCCATTTCACATAAGAAGGGTACGGTGAAATTTGATATGTTCCAATACACTCTCACTATTTTCAGCAAATCAGATAAATATAAATGTTTTAAAATCACCAATTAATTTCTAAGGCAAATAATAATGCTTGATTAGATTGAATTGTTGACACGGCACGTCAGAGGGCGCAGGTTCAAATCCTGCTGATTTAAAATTTTTATATATTTTTATCTTTTTCCTTTTATCTTGTCACTCCTGAATAGTGTAGCTTTCTGTTAGCGAAAGAATTTTCATGATCGGATCAGTATTTGCGAAGATTACCCCGTATATACAAACAAAGTTATAAACTTTACCTCTTTATAATATTAGTATAGATTTATTTTATATAGCATTATTTGGATATACATTTTAATATGATTTATTATAGCATTTCTACTGTAAAGAAAAGGTAATGAAACAGCAAAATTCCTTATAAATTATGTTATTCAAAATAATTAGCACTTATCGAAGTCCTAGATTAATTTTATTATACAACAGGGTTTCTGTTGTATATTTAATGTATAACGATCTCATTGTTATAATTGTGATGTAACATGTGTTATAAAAACTGGATTATTTCAAGCAATATTAAGTGGTTTTATGCACTTTGAACAAATATAACAATTAAAGTTCGATTGGGAAGGATTAGATAACAACAAAAGTAAGATACTTTTTTTTAGCTGATTTCTCAGAAAAATATAATAATATAAATCATCTGGTCTGTTTATACAAACTGTTTATACGGTAGTCTCCCTCAAGGAACACACATGTAGAAAATGGATAGACAAAACGTTGAAGAATGATCGTGACATGATGCAGCACTTGCAAGGATACAACGCTCAGCCCGTTGTCGTGTTCGGACTAAACAAAAATTCTAAGATAATTTAGGGTTAAACGCAAAAAATTCCTTAAATGTTTGTTGACACTGCGAATAGGTTATTTGAGCATTTCAAATTATAAGCATAAATATATATGTACGTACATCATATTATGTCCCTTAAAAATAAATATCTATACTAATATTATAAAGAGGTAAAGTTTCTAACTTTGTTTGTTTGTAGGTGGTAATCTTCGCAAATACTGACCCGATCATGAAAATTCTTTCACTAACAGAAAGCTACACTATTCAGGAGTGACATAGGCTATATGTTATTGTTATTAAATAAAAAAATCTGTTAAAAATAATAGTATATGTAAATCAAATCGGAGAAATGCGAGCGAGATGAAAACTTTACTATACTCGTATATTTGCATCACAAAAATAATTAACGCCCAACGAAGTGGACACGGGTTGGCTAGTAATAAATAAAATCATACCTTGTATTTACTAAATATTTAGTTATATCTAATTGTAGATCAGATTAATAACTTTGTGATACAAAAACACAGATTTATTTTAATAAAGTTAATAGAAAATAATTAAATAAAAATATTTTTGTATATTTACAATTTAGTTTATATATATAATGTTATACAAAGAAAGGTACAAAAATCAGTGGCGATGACTAGTCGATTTCACTTTATTCCTAGAGCGAATCCTTCTAATCGAAAAGTCATCTATGTTCCTTTTCATGCATTTTACTTTAGAAAGAAATTTCGCCATTCTAGCGAAACTCTATTTGGTCGGACTACCCTTACGTTTGGAAACGCAAACCCTTCCGTGCAATATGATTTGCGTCAGTGGAGATGCGTTTAGGACTGATCATCGGACGGTAACCGAGTGGAAAAAACGCTTCTCATCCAGCAGTTTCGGAAAAACAGTTTAAATGTGAATGATTTCGTCTTCCTTAATGTACTTAGAATTACTTTGTATTTGTTGGGCAAAATGTTATAGAAAGTGGCTTAAAATTCGATATTAGAGAAATTACGGTGCTTCGTCGATCATTATTTTTAATATATGTTTTTATTAATAATCCGCTACCTTTTAGGCTATTGTGTTTCAAAAGGCGTCAACCGCAAGGTGGGTAATGTTATCATTCCATTAATTACAACAACCGTCCCCCTGCTTTTTAAAAGTAAATTAATCCGATTAAGGGGGGAAATCGAAGAACCCGCTCCATCCGAGTTTATTCAGGCAACTTTCTTACGAATAATTATTTTTTGTAATTAAATCCATCAACACGATTTTTCCTAATGATTCTCCCACGGGAGCGGGTGGTGGGTAGGTGGGTGCGAGACTTTTATTTTATCGTATTTTCCTAGTTCATAAAAAATGCCACGCACGACAACGTTGGTATAAACATGGATTAGAATTTCCCGTATATTATTCGATTTTTAAACATGGTCGTTAAAAGAAAAGTTGTCATCGTTTGTTAAAGACACCGTGTACCGTGTAAATATATGAAAAATTACTTATCAATATGAAATAAAAAAAACTGTAAAGAATGCGATGTTTTGTGTTAAAAATATTTTTATTCTGTTATCGCTATTAAAATATTCCAATATATTTATTTACAACAGTTTTGGAACATCCCTATTTAGTACAGCATCCCACCCCAGCCGTAGTGTTAATGATATCTCGCTTTTAAAGGGCACATCATTTACTTACTTTTAAGAAAATTAATTGAAATGAGTTCTGACGATGAAAAGATGCTTATACAAAAGAGAAAGGTAGCCGCTAGGTGTCGCTCGGAGATAACTTGTTCGACTTTAATTATTTTGTGGCAAAGAATTCTGTTCACTTTGAAATTTTAGCTGTATTCATTCATTTTCACAATTATGACTTCGATTAATTATGAATATAAAGCAGTATAAATTAGATTAGGTAAGTTAAAAGGCTTTCGTATTCATTTGAAAGAAAAAAAAAAATAAGACTGTAATATTATACTTCAGATTAAATCAATAAATTTAAAATGTATCAAAAAAGCACTAAAGGCAAGAAATACTTAGTCAGTACCTGGATATATGTACATTCGTATAATTAATGAAATTATGCATGTTTAGGAACACTGGCGTATATGTAGAACATTGATTTAAAAGTGTATTGAAGTTTTTTCAAAAGGTTTCAACTGTTACTGGAAAAGTTTATCTGGCGTTTCCGTTCGAATCGTCGTAATCATCAGCGTAATACAAAGCCTAACAGCCTGTTACATTTAAAATAATTAATTTTTAAATTCCTAGATTGCGATAAGAAATATCGGACAGATAAAAAGAGTAAAATTTTCAGAAAGGCTACATAACTTATTCTAAAATATATTTCACTTACCTACTTGAGAAACATTTGTAACGAAAATATATTCATGTCTTCGACATTTAGTATCTAACTGTTACTTAATGACATAAACAACATGGTCTAAGATCCGGCATATAACAAAATCTTCCCTCATCTGATGATCTCTGTTAGATGAAACAATTTTTTATAGGCTGATTTCAATATTGTGAATTTATAAAAACAACCTCTGCCACCATAGGCCTGCTACAATTTTTTTTTAAATCTTTTCCCTCTCATGTTAATTACATGTAATAAGCTAAATCGTTAATATTTTACATTATATACCTGACTGTAGTAGGCATCCATTTCTATTATTGCTAAACTTACCTGCAGCCAGGTTACTGCTGACTGATGTTACTAACCTGGCTGCAGGTAAGTGTAGCAATCATAGAGACTTTTCGTAAGTAAGGACACCCTCCGGCCCGTTGGACCGACGATCTACGTAAGCGTAGGCTGGATGAGGATTGCGGAAAACCGGGATGTCTGGCGCGAACTTGGGGAGGCCTGCAATGTGCTGATGTGAGGTGATGTGATGATGATGAAGTACTTTTCGATTTATATCTATTTGGTTGGACACTTTTTCGTCTACTTACGTTGTATTGCTTGTCGATGTAATTGAAGTCGGTTTTTTTTTTCGTTTGCGAGCAAACACAATTAGTTGATACCTTGATGTTTTTTAACTTCAATAGGGAACCAGTAAAATAAAAAAGCATATGTCATGTGTATAATTATAAAAATACCCACGTTATAGGGGTTGTATTGTGCAGTTTATGGTTATTTAAATAGTAACAGAACCTATATAGAGCCTAGAATTACAGCTAATACCAAGTAGCTTATTTTGATAGTGTCTGACTTTGTTATAAGTGCCAATGAAATTATGATATTTGGGAAGATACTATGATTTTGAACAGGGCCGGACCGTGAGGTCAGGGGGCCCTGGGCTAATACTAATTAGGGGCCCCACCAAATTTGACCACGATTGAAATGAATGTGTAATGAATGACAACCGAACATTTTAACTGTCAGTTCGAACTAATATAAGAATAAAGAATTTAATAAAATTATTGATTCTTTCGCATTGTCGTCTATTTTTGACTTTGAATTGACTTAGCTGGGGCCCCCTTGAATCCATGGGGCCCTGGGCTGAAGCCCAAAAAGCCATATGGTAGATCCGGCCCTGCTTTTGAATGACGATAGTTAATGCCGTTTGTTAGTTAGTTTGCTATGAGATTAATAATAAATATAATAATTTTGCTGCTTATGCCATCAATACCTACTATAAATACAGTTTTTGTCAAGCTTGCATATTTTGGAAATAACGCCAGTTTTAAAGGGTGTGAAAAGGATCTTTGTGTGGAGATGTACCTATATGCAGTAACTTTAATTTAAAAAAAATTCAACCATTTCCACATTTTCTCAATATGTTCTAAACTAATTGTAAATTAATTCTGGTATTATTCTTCTTCTTACCACTTCCAATTTTTTTGGCTATTCGAAATTTTTATCGTATACTTTTTATCTATAGTTCTTAATGTTTTGGATCTTATTTCGATTTTTTAATTCCCAGAGAATCAAACATCAATAACCATTTTTCTAGCTTCAAATATAGTCTGACTTTCCTAACATGCATGTATTTTCATTCTACACTCGACGTTAGAATTTAATTTATTATTGTAAATAAACACTCGTTTATAATAGCTTAGGTTTTTTTTTGTTTTGTTAGAAAGGTAATAATACATTGTAATACATTGTAGACAGATAATTGTTACGACTGCGTTACTACAAAAATACCGCTAATGATTCTCATTCATGCAAAATGCACATATGGACAAGAAATGTATGTCGTAACCTTGACGTTATTTGGATGCGTTTGTTTGAATTGAATTGCAAAGTATTAATTGTCTTTATTCTTCATCTTCGTTATTTCTAACTCGTTACGAAGCTGACGGGTCACATCTGCGTATAGAACAGTGTATGGATACTTAATGTATCGGGAGGACCGCAGATTGATGGCCGCCCCTCCGGAAGTCTATTGCGATAGATTGCCTTAGTTTTGTTTCATTTGCACAACCTCTCAGGGGGATTTCTTTTGATGACGTTTCCTGTGACGTTAAAGTTTGATATAATCTGTTTATCTATACTGATGGCATGAAGTTGAAAGATTTATTTAAACTAGGTACTAAAATAATCGTTGTAGCAAGTTTTGTTTATTTTGTTTACGTAGTAGTAAAAATTATTGCATAATTAAAAGGTTTCATTACTATATATAATTTATTGATATCTAAGGGCCTACGCAAACCACGTTTTTTAAACGCGCCGTCGACGCGCGTTTTTAGCGATACAGACGCGATGCAAACGCGCGTGTGTAGCGATACAGACGCGCCGGTGCCGCGCGTTTGAATCGATACAAACGCCAACAAACTGCTCTGTACTTAGAGTATAAATAACTATTATACTCTAAGGCTCTGTAGGATAAAAACGCGCCGTCGACGCGCGTCAGTGCGTTTAAAAAACGTGGTTTGCACAGGCCCTTAAGCTACAAAGAGATCGCAATGGAAGCACAGATTAGTAAATAGTACTAAGTACTGGAAGATAGAACCGAATTACTACGCGAGCATAAGCGTGAAGAAAGTTTCATTTTTTAATATGTTCTGAGGAATTGTAAATAATACGAGTGTAATTATATGACTAATTGAGGGTTTTTGTTTCTTTTATTTTCTTAGTACGATGTTACATTGCATATTCATTTGCTAGAACGTGTTATTATTAGAATTTACTGTTTTATTTAAACAATCTTTTTGTGTTAAAAGTTTGTTTATAAAATATAGGCTAGCTCAAGAAACAATAGGCTATAAAGCATCAGACTGCAATACACCATAATGCAACAGTAACTATAAAAGTCTCACTGAAGTGACCCGTGTGGGTCATCTAGTCTAAAAGTAAAATAATACATAACTTCTTCGTTAATTTTACTGCCCTCCCTACGGGTGCGGTGGAAATTGTTTTCGACTTCTTATTTTTAAGAACGATTCTGCCTGCAAGGGAAGTGTGAAATGATGTTTTGGTTTTTATTTTATCGTTCCATGGGGTAATGTTCTGGGCTCGCAATTTTTCGTCTTGTACCTATTATTTGAATTTTATATTGGTACGTAGATATTTTCTTTTTATGATTACTTACTTGAGTACTATTGTATTCGTTTAATGACATACGCGAATAATAATTTCGAGCATTGTGTTAAGAAAGTGAGCTTTATATACATATACTCAAACTATTTACATACAAATATAAAATCGTAGTAGTAGTAGTAGTAGAGTAAAATTGTTTTATGGATAGAATATTTTTTGTATATTAGTTATGGTATTTAATCTTGATGATATTTATATATCGGTTATAATCCTGACTTAATACCTATAAAATTGTTAAACCCTTATAAGTGGAACTGTAACAGAACTTTAACGCGGGAAAAAGGTATTTGACAATACTTATGAAGACAATATTAAATAGTAATCTGATGTTCGCCATGACATAGTTTTTATATACTTACTTTCAAAAAATTGGTGCAAAGTAAACGAAACGATTGTTTTTTTAATGCTATGAAAGCGTGTAACTAAAAACGTAGATAGTACAATTTATAGATAGTTTTTTTTAAATCTTTCATTGGTTCTTTGCAACAAACAATCTGGCTACAAACAACTAAGACTTACCTAACTACTCGTACTACTCCTCGATTATCACGGCTACGTCGCTCTAACTAATAGAAGCGTCTGATGTGTAATAGAATTGTCTGCGATAGCCAGTACTCAATACACGAAACCTATTCGGTCTTAAATGGAATAAAGTTAAAGTTTCACAGAAATCGTTTATCCATTTGCAAGAAAAAAATGAGGTCGAAGGTCACCTCGGTCACTATAAATTTTCGCGGACTATTCCTTAGAATACTAACAATAACTCATTGACGTAGCTCCGTACAACAGTCTGAAGAAAAGGAAAAAATACGGTATAATTCAGTGTCCGAAAATGTTATGGCAGAGATAGGATCGTGTGAGAAAGCGGCGCGGGGTCGAAGGTCGACGTGGCCTCGATACATTCCGTTCGGATATAGTTTGAAAAACTAGTTCAGCTAGATATTTTTGTGTTTTATGATACTAGGATAGTCTATTTTTGTCGTTTTTAGGCCTTTGATCATTAAACAAAGTTTAAGTACGTCATGTAAGTTATATTTTATATTTTTTAACCAACTTCCAAAAAAGGAGGAGGTTCTCAATTCGACACGTATGTTTTTTTTTTGTTTTTTTTTTTTTATGTATGTTAGCTCAGAACTTTTGACTGGGTGGACCGATTTCGATCAATTTTGTTTTAATTGAAAGGTGTTGCGTGTCATGTGGTCCCATTTTAATTTAATTGAGATCTGACAAGTACTTTTAGAGTTATGTCTAATAATGCGTATTTACGTGACTACTTTTTCGTCGACCTACGTTATATTATACCGCATAACTTTTTACTCGGTCCACGTAATATACATACATGATATGAAAATATCAAATATCCACTAATGATGGTTCCAAAATAATTTTATTTTTATAAATAGATGGACAGATAGTGTAATTTTAGTAATAGGGTATGTTTTGGGCGGGTTTTGTATCTCGTCATATATGTAAACACTAGCTTCTGCGCGCGACTTCGTCGGCGTGGACTCAGCTCCTATTGGTCTTGGTGTGATGATATATAGCCTATAGCCTTCCTCAATAAATGGGCTATCTAACACTGAAAGAATTTTTCAAATCGGACCAGTAGATCCTGAGATTAGCGCGTTCAAACAAACAAACAAACAAACAAACAAACAAACAAACAAACAAACAAACTCTTCAGCTTTATTATATTAGTATAGATTACACTGCTGGCAAAAGCTTCTTTTCCCATTTAGTTTGAAGCTATAGTTACTCCTACAATGAATGTTATCAATTAACACGAAATCAGCATTGATTTGAATCCTTAGAACATCGAAAACAATGCTAGGAATAGAACAATTAAATTAAATGGTGTTCCTATTTCAAAATTTGGACAATAGTAAAAAGCGATGACATTTAAATATTTGTACATCTAATTAAGTGGCAAATTTCTTTTATTTTCAATTAAATCTTTTAGTTATTAATTATATCGCAGTAGGTACACAATTTTTATACTTTATGTCAAAATAATACTTTAAATACTGATATATTTACTTTTATTTGCATAATTAGATATAATAGTTAAATTTAATATTTTATTCGTGTCTAAAACGCCAATTTTAATCATTGTCTTAAGGTTTTAGATAAGTTACGGGCTATTGATTGATCTTCCCAACTAAGTGAGGTCTATTTTAATCTAACACGGTGATCTATTCCATTATGTGTAAAGGTATACAAAGAGCTTGTTGATGTGTGTGTACGCTCGTTAATCATAATTTCAGATGTTTGTGCGTGTGTATGTTAGTTCATAATATTGTTTTGGGGATAAGAAATTAGTGGACATTAAACTTGAATGAAGTTTGATTGAACAGTTTAGATCATTGTACTGTCGTAAAAATATTCGTTAAAACTGAGCTTTTATTATTTTCACATTTATTTTTGAGTTAACTTTAGTGAGCTTATAAATACATTTGAAAAGTTTGTGTTAAGTGTAGATAGTTTTAAATTTAATTAGCCTGATATATTATCATTTTGTTTCCAGTAGAATTTATGCTCATTAAAATGTTACGTTATTTTATTATTCATCTTACATAGATGTTGAACTATATAATTATGTAACTTAACAATATGTTTTATTTGTGGTTTTATTTTAAATGACTCTTTCTTAACGGTTCAAGATCTCTCGAGCGCGCTTGCCGAAACTTGGCAAGAAACATTAAGGGCTCGCACATTGCAGGGACTGACCCATCCTGAAATTTAAATCTAGATCAATAACCGCGCTTATATCATTGTCTTCATTAGAGATAATTGGGTTCAATCCCCGTCGGCCGCAACTTTGTTTGCTTGCCAATAACTTGAGACGAAATACTTTGACATCGAGTAGGTACGTTATATCTTGGAGCAGAGGCTTTCATTAACCTATCCCATCTTTATCATGTGCGAACATACGGCATTTCAAATGGGATATTGGGTTTTAATGCATGACGATGATACGTGAAACTTTCATTTAATGATATGGGTTGAGGGTTATGTATGATAAGTGAATTAAAAATTAATCATTAAAGAAATCGAAACTACTTTTAATTTATTTTGATACTTAGCTATAGTCAAATGAAACTGCTTCATTTAATATTCATTATTTCAATATAACTCTTTATTATATGTTAAAAAAAAAAAACAAATAAAAAGAAAGTCTCTTCAACATAACCAAGCCTTTTATATGTTGTAAGTTACTTTAATATGTATGACTTGATTTGATTGGCGCGCGTAACACGTAGGTACACTGGAATTTATTGTCATGTGAAATTTAAAAAAAAGAACCCAAATTTAAGGTGGGTCGTAAAGTTCCACATGTGTTTTGAAGTACGTTCCGGAGGAATACTCATTTGCAGCGTAATTTGTTTACATGCGGCGTGTAAACACGATTACCTGTAATAAGGGTAGTGTTTTATGTTACGTTATTTACACTCGCGAGCAAACATAGAGATAATTACTTAAAATGTTCTTGAATAAGAATATAAGTAATATCATAATATCAAACTATGTAAACTAAATTGTTAAACTAATTTTTTCACAAAAACATAAATTGCTCTTCTTTTTAAGGATATTTATAAGTTTTTTTTATTATTATTATTAAAAATAAAGTACCTAGTTGTTTGAAATGAAATAACGTCCACTTCTTTTACTTAACGTAGTAAATATCACTTTGCTGAATATACTTCCTCTGAATTTAGTTAAAATTAATGTACCTATCAGGTTTCGTGTAGTGTGAAGAAAAACATAACTAGAAGTAGTAAAAAAGTAGTTAAGTCTGAAAATAATTTTGCTATTAAAATACTAACAAATAATTTATTAAAAATGTTAGTGACAAAACATTTTTTGTGACGTTATTACATAAAAAATAATTCTAAAAATCCAATATGGATTGAAATAAATAACAGTTTTAAAATTTTCAGTACATTTTTTAAGTACCTATAATGTTTTAAAGCGCCTGTCTCATTGAGTATATTTTATACCCTTAAAAAGTGACGGCATATGTTTATCAGCGCGTTTCGAACCACTTAGCTGTGTATCTCCTAACCCGGATTGATTTCCACTCGATCGTTTTCAAATCCCCATTTTCGCGATGCCATTACGATTTCGCTTACCTTCTTCATATTTCGACGCGTATCTCGACGATTCGCAGATCCGTTATTTTTTATAGCGCCAATACACGGCGCTTAGTACCTTCACCCCTCTCGCTTGTGTCTGAGTGTATGCCGAAACAACAATAGCGTGTTTTCTTTGTATTTACAAAAATATTCATTAATAAAATACACCCAATCTACGCAGTCATAATTTTTGGCTGTTGTAATGGTATCTAGTTATATCTGTTAACTTGAATAAGCTTAATCTAAAAATATGTATAATGTAATTTTAATTTAGGAATTGAATTAATATAACATTTTATAGTAAAAATGAATAAGGAATAAAAAAGTAATTATTCGTCTCGATTCTATTTATCCTCGGCCCTCTTCCCCTCCCAGTTAAGTAACACCCGAGTCAGCCGTTCGACTCAATACATTTATCGACAAACGTCACAGCCGCTGCGTGACACTTATGTAAATATTTAAATACGATCCAGTACAAGCTATGAATATTTTAAACTCTAAGTAAACCACTCGGCTTTCTACATCCCCAAGATTACCTCACGTCAATAAAACTAAATATGGCATTATAACCTTAGCGATAAGATTCAAAATCGATGAAAACGACCGCGTGATCTACGTTGGCTTTTTCTATATCTATGCATAAAATGATTTGGTAAGTGTTGGCAAATTGGGGATCGATATTAAAGTGACGAGTTATGCTGATTGGATTTTTTCAAGTGGCTTCGAGGGAACGGTGAATAATTGAGTGCGATTTACTTTTATGAGTTTTCAACAATTTCTATTTCAAAAATTTATTTGCAAAGTCATTTTTTATCTAACTTGTGTAATTTGATTTCAAATTAATATTGATAGAATTTATTAAGTCTCAGCTAAACTTTAAAATGTGCACATTATCTGGTGTACTATAGCTTTTTTGATGATTTGGGGTAGATAAACTACAAAAATATTTTTAATGTGCTTTCCATTAATTCACATCTTTTTTTTGTGTGTCAGAACCTAATAATGTAAATAAATATTAACAATTTAACACCTACGAACGGACCTCTAGATGCAATTCAACCTTAGCATGACATTGCTGAATAAATTCATTAGGCGCTCATATAGCCTAAAAGAGAAGCCACGATTGATAATGAAAACGAAACCAAGCATTCAAGAGCCCGTCCGTGCCGATATCAATTGATCACGCAGACTTCAGAGATTGCTCTCAGTGAGTCCGTTCAATCTACTTGGCATTCGAGTAGCTCTTACCTATCTTTCCGGTTCCAATCTTTTGTCAGGCGCACTTTGAGTTGCGACACTCGAGGGCGTGGAACGTCTTTGTTACATAGCCGTGATAAGTGATCCGAGACGGTTATTTGAACTTAAATGTTATCTAATATATTCATTTATACTTCGATATTCGTTTTTGATAATAGTAGTTACAGATGCTTATAAGCCGTGTTGGTGTTAGCTACACAAACACTCAGACCACGGCAAACATCTGTATGGCCAATACCAATGTTTGTCAGGTGCGGGGATCGAACCCGCAACCGCCAGCGCAAAAGCCACAAACCAGTGATGTGACCGTTGCGCCAACGCATCGTCTAAAAAAAAAAAAAAACTTAACGAACGATAAAATCCGAAAAAGTTCTTTCATTATAATGAGGAACACATTATATTGTTCTTTTGTCAACTTTAATTTTCAACTGATTAAGCTGTGATGCTAATAACACTGAATCAATTAAATCTACTAATGTCGAGAACTAAACTTTGAACATCAATTACGAGTATAGTGTAACTAACTTACTCTAAACATAGTAGAAGCATTGTAAAATGGATCCTGAATCACTGGCGGATCCAGGGGGGGGGGGGGGTCACGGGGGTCATGACCACACCTGGGTTGTGTCCAGGACCTAGGTGGAGCACTAATTAATTAATAATTAACAAGATTTTTGCCACTAATTAATAATTAACAAGATTTTTGTCACAATATAGGTATTTTTAAGTACATTACCTACATAGATTAATAAAATACCTACTTTTTACCTGTATCTATCATTGTCAAATTTAAATTATAACTTCTTTTTACTTGACCACGACTTTGTGACCCCCCCTGGCGCCTTGACCATGACTGTGACCCCCCCCCCCCTGGCGCCAAAGCTGGATCCGCCCTTGTCCTGAACCTGTTCTAATTTCAAAAAAAATAATTAAATACCTTTGATTTTAGAGCCTAATGCCATGTTGTCATACGGTGAAATATGTATAATCGTAGTTTGTGGGTAACAATAATTTTTAATTAAATTTTGTATTCTGTTTTCTCTTAAGGAACAAAGTGCAATTGTAACACATTTTTAGATAATTATGATTGAATTTACCTGTACAGATGTGTTTAGGCTTACAACGTTGTCTTAGACCTGGCTTGATTACCTGTACATGTTCATTTTACAGGTTTTATTTTAGGTACAGGTTTCAAGATCATTTCATTGCCTTATTTTTAAAAAAATATTTAATTTACTTAATAATGAAAATATTACAATATTTATTTCTACAAAATTATTTTTAAAGTGTATATAAAATAGTATATTGATTAAAATAAGCAACTAACTATATCACCGATAAGCACCTAGTAAGGTAATTAAATTAAGTAAAGTACTCGTATATTTAAGTGTAATAATAATAATATATTTAATAAAAAATATATATTAAGTATTATTATTATACTACATTATTATACTATAATAGTATAATGTTTTATAGCTCGTTATAATATTGACACTAAACATTCTTAACAATTTATTTCATATTCTACTTAAATTACTACACACAAAACATACGTATAAATACATTATATGGATAGTTATAGCGTTAAAATATAGAACGGTCTCCGGTATAAAATTGTGCAATTCCAGCCAAAGTGAAACGTAGATAATAATGATTCTTTAAAAAGCCACTATCCCAGGTGGTGACTATGACAATATAAAGTATGCAATGTGGGTGATCGCTATCGTCCCTATTAAATATTATTTTCAAAGTTTATAAAACTTGGATAGAATAATAGTGGCACTATTTACGTACCTACACATTACATAGGTACATTACACATTACGTAAATTCTATAACATTTTATTTTACATTATTCTATGTAAATAAAAATTAATCGCTGAATGTGTTGCTAAACGCAAAACTCAAGAACCGCTGGCCCCGTTTAGCTATTTTTATTAAGTTTTCTAAACCTTCTAGGTTTCAACGGAGTATAAAATTAAGGATTTAAAAATATCAGAAAACATAACGACTGTGTCTGTCCGCCAATGTACTTAATAAATATCTTGAAAACAATCTTAAAGCATCACTTTAAAAAACCATGTACTATGTCACGTGAAATGTTTTCATAAAGATTGATTACTGTGGATATTAGGTATAATCGAAGCGTGAGAAATAAAAATTATGTAAAAAGTATGTTTGCGCGGGCTGGCATAATTGGAATTTGCTAATACGACAGAAGTTAAATTAATCACGAATTTCAGTTTTAAGTTTTGGTCTTTCTCATTTTCAGGTTTATTTCATTTGCGAAAGTCAAAAATGAACTTAAAATGCTTAATATTAGCCTTGGATATCTTTATTTTTATTATTAAGTTTAAAATGTTAATGCAAAATTATTTTTAATCAAAATGTAGCAAAAATTCTAAAACGGTCACTTTACATTTGCTTATTGATTTATAGTTAACGATTTATAGATCGACTTAAAAAAAACAAAGTTTTTTATATGTTAAGGCATAACTTAGAACTGGACATGTACCTATTCTTTGCTAGTACTACCTTGATGGCTTATTTTAAGTTACAAATAAAAACATTATACTTTTGAGTGCAATTGAATATTGCATAACCTGACACTTGTAGTACCATTGTGGTACCTATTTAAAATGTCATTTCGTAAATAAACTAAATTTAATATTTTATAGGTATAGGTATTAATACGTGAAGCAAAAACTTTGTACGAAAATTTTACGGACGCGCGGACGGACGAGTATGAAATTTCGCACACTCATCAGATCTGTCTATACTAATATATAAAGCTAACGAGTTTGTTTGTTTGGTTGTTTGTTTGTTTGTTTGTTTGTTTGAACGCGGTAATCTCTGGAACTACTGGGCCGATTTGAAAAATTCTTTCAGTGTTAGATAGCCCATTTATCGAGGAAGGCTATAGGCTATGTATCATCACGCTAAGACCAATAGAAGCGGAGTAAACGCCGACGAAGTCGCGCGCAGTAGCTAGTAGTTTATATAGAGAAGAAATGCAGAATGCTAATATTTTTTTAAAATTATACATGAAATATACTTTAAATTAATAAAAAAAAGCATTACACACACTACCATGTATTTGACACACACACACACGAATATTATACTATTTTGTTGATTGTCAAAGGCTTTGGTCAAATTGAATTTTTTTTAAAAGGTTCTTTATTTTAATAATTATTTGGATTCCTTTAATTAAAATTTTTAATTATGGTCGAATTTCGACCTCTGGGCGACCACTAGTATTTATTAAATGAACAAACGAATGTGATCATTTTATAATATAAAAAAATATATAAAAAAAAACCTGTTGGTCTTAGAATAAAATTATTTAAAACGAAATAAAAAAAACCCAACAACAACAGACTAGAAAGACCAGATAGAATAATACTCTTGTTTGAACTAAACACATAGTACTTTTATTTAAGGTAACACAAAAACAGTAAAAATGAAAAAGCTTTTATAGCAAGTACAACTTCTGTTAATTTTTACTACTCGTTATATTCATTTATAGTAATAGTAATAATCCGGTCGGATGGGTACTTTAAGGTCGGCAACTCTCAATGGTTCTGGTGTTGTCGGTGTCTGTAGTAGGCTATGGTTTCCGTTTACCATCAGGTGGACCCACAGACCACAGAAATATACTCCGTGTTGATTGTCGCCGTTATAGTATAAAATATGCACAGCCAGAATTTAAAAAATATTCTTTTAAATCCCGTTGCTCAAAAAGTGGCGTATTGCAGGGACGTATAGCGTTCGGGATGTGGGCTATTTATTACACACTCGTGCTTTTTTTTACCTTTCCCGCACTCGTGCGTTTTCTTTCCCAACTGTCAAAATAATGTCTATTAAAAAGAAAAACCAACCATGAAGTTTTTACTAAAAAAAATTAATAGAAGTTATTATGATTCATGCAAATACGTATATTTCTTAAAAGAAGCTACTAATTTGTTTCAATATCAGATTTAATGATTTGATTGAATGAGTTTGGTTAGGTTCCATTTCATTTCATCTCATTAAATTTCATTTTCATTTCATATCAATAAAAAACTTATACTGAAGATTTGGCTGTATAGGCATAGTTTCCCTTTGCTTACCAGAATGGGTGAAGAAAAAAAAAACTCTGCTTATATTCTACGGTTGGCGTCATTTTTCAGAAATTTTCTTTGCGAGTTTATTTTATTAAATTGTTTCATTTTTTCGCAACTGTATTAAAAATAGTCGTTCAGTACACGTGCGGAACCGTCATTGTAACTTGTTCCGACTGTGAACCCTCGCCTTCGGCTGCGCCTCGGCTCGAGTAGACATTTGTCGGAACTCTTTGCAATGACAGTATTTCCGCACTTGTAATGAAATATACTATTTAAATCTATCTATATTGCTCTCACAAAGATTGAGAGAACTGAGTTAGGGCACAGTAGAAAATTTCCTGCTCAAAATATGGAGCAGCCCGACTGGGGTAATACCTCAACCTTACAGAATTACAGAAGACCACAGCAAAATATTCTGTTTTCAAGCAGTATTGTGTTCCTGTTGGTGAGTAAGCTGACAAGAGCTCCTGGGGAGGGGGGGTTGATAGGGGATTGGGTTGGCAACGCGCTTGCGATGCTTCTGGTGTTGCAGGCGTCTATAAGCTACGGTAATCGCTTACCACCAGGTGAGCCGTACGCTTGTTTGCCGACCTAGTTATATAGGTACCTATAAAATATTATATACATTTGGAATACACTAAAATATGCACATAATATTAAATATTCATAATATTAAATAATAACATACAAACAACAAAAATAAAAGTGGAATTTTACAATGCAAGAATGCTTTTTGTAACTTACTAAAATTTTTAATAACTTAAAAATCATACATAAGTATCTACAGAAATTTTTTCTTTAGTTTTCAACGACACATTCTATATTAGTTTTGCTAACTAATATTATATTTTGATAACTATTGTTTTTCTGTACCTAATACTCTGAACTTAACATAGTTATTATCAGTCTCATTTCATTACACACAAAAATACCGAGTAAATACTGATATGTATTGTTTCTACTTATTAGCTCTAATGCTATTGTATTATTCAATACATTAAAAAAAAAAACATTAGTCAATTTTAAATAAAGTTAACGTTCTTAGTCTTAGAGGTATTATCGTCAGCTATAGTAAAACATATGGGAATACATCTAAATATGAAAAATTAAATTCCGATGACATGTAATAGGAGATCGGTCGGGCGAATAGCATTGATCATAATATCGGCGGAGGCTTACGGAGTGATAAATGGACGGCCACAGCATCAGTGGCATGATGCCGCCGCCATATTTAAATCGCGCCTGTCACATTCGCTAACATAAGCGAAAAATATTTCACAGACTACCTACTAAATTTATTTAGCCTTTTTAAAAACACAATTATAGGATTGGTAATAAATTACATATGGTAATTCAGTTTATAATTTTGTAATACTTAGTTAAAGTTCAATTCTGATTAAGGGATTAATACACTTTATTTGTACATAATTATAAACTTGATCATTATACCTTTTTGTTTGATTAAAAAGTCGAAGTTTGACATTATTGCTTTTTCAAAGAAATTATATTGTTAACGTTAAAAGAATTAAAGCAATAAAAAGGAAAATAAATGTTGCCAGTTTCATCAAAATCAATGAAGCAGATAGGAAATTAAAATCATCAATCAAACTAAAAAATACAAAAGCCCCGTTTCCCATTGTCGCCGATATGTTTGCGCAAAAACGACTTTGTCGCATCACAGTCAAAGTATTAAAAAATGTACACGTGTATATTGTTGGCTGGAAGATGCTGGAGGGTTGCATAATCCCATTAGACGTTTGAAGGTATAGCTTTTTGGGGTTGGCCAGATAATTATATTAAACAACTAATTAAATCACATCTTTTAGTAGTGCTATGCTTAGAAATAGTTTTGACCACATAAATAGGTATTTTTTTAAGAAATATAACTTTAACTCGCAATAACTTATGATAAGTTGGTGTATTTTTATTTTCAATGCGTATCGTGTCTTATTTTACTTTCTCTACCTAAATTTACTATTCTTCAATATTTTCTTCCTTCTTTCTATATATTACTCATTGAAGAAGATATAAGAAAGTATGAGGGAATAAAGAGCAAGAAAGATTCGATAGAACAAAAACCAGATTGCGGTCAAACATTTATATACACAAATTTATGTATGAGTGCTAAACTATAACAGTTGATGAATGAGTGAGAGAGCTAATATGCTGCATGCTATAGCAAATGCAGCATATTAGCAAATGCTTACAGCTAAGTTCTACCAAAATTATTTACAATTTGGGTCTGACATCCTTTGCTTAGATTAGAGCATCGCTATCTCTTCTAGCAGCTCTATACAGCGAAGCCGTGAACCAAGGGCTTTGTGATAGGACGCGTAATACTCTCACAATTGGTTATTGCGTTGCAATGACTGTGCGGTTTACGTGGCCACCATGGCTTTTCCGACCTAAGTGGAAAAAGCGACTTTTATACGATACCCTTTAATATTTTAAATTTCCCACATCTTGCTTGATATGTTATTTTTTGTTGTCATTTTTTTTACAATAATCGTTAAATACTTATTCATTCTCTATTAATAGAAATATTTGAATATCTAAACAATTCTTTAATGCATGTCAATTGCTGCTTTTGTTGTTCGAACCTTTTGTTATTTTATGATAGCTATTTTTTGTGTAGTGTTAAAATCCAAAAAAGTTGTTTCATTCTAATGAGTGAAATTCGCGTAAACATTAGAAAAACAATACGGTACTGACCTTTAAGTGTACAATTAACATGATTTGCGTAATAATAAATTTCTTATAAAAATTAAATACAAATAATGATACAATTTTTGTAAGATTGTACAGAGTGTAAATTGAAAAAAGAGGCATGTATTTATCCTCATTGCGTTGTTTAAAATAAATTGTCACTGTTTCCACTGCGCGTCATCGCAGCGACTTGTTTCAGTAGGAAGGGTTCGCAGTCCTCAATGATTCAACACTTTCCATTGAAAACTTTATTCCAAGATTGCTCCGTTGTATAAATGTAATAAGCTTTGCAGACGAGATTAGACCCCAAATTTCACTCAGGCATTAATGACATTTTCAGTTGGCACGCGAGGGATTTTGTTGCTTGTTGGCATACAGACAATGATTTTGAAAGTCATTTCGTTAAGTTTTGACATTAGCTTCTGAATAAATCAAAATTTATAACGAAATAAATGAGCTGTTAAAGCTTCAACACCTACACCAATTTTACTTATTAATCAATGTACGATACAATATTTATATAGATAAGAATACAAGAGGATAGAGAAGACAAGAGATTACAAGACTATTATCGTATTACTTTGGTTTAAAAAAGCAGTGTAATTTGTCGTTAAGAACAATCGTGGCTCATACTGTTGCTATCCATCGCAACTTATTCGCGTTGTGTATCGTTCGTGCATGAAATTTACATGGAATTTTGTACTTGTAATAAAGAATGATGAATTGGGCTCGCATTGGTAATTACGGACTGAGCGGGCGCACCGATATTAAATTGCAAAATTCAATAATTTTGTTATTTTACTTTTTGCAACGAATAAGTTTGATGGAAATACGACTATAGCTTTGTCGAATGTAGGCTGCACAGATGGATGGACATGATCGGACTGGTGTAGGTTGTATGGTAATTTAATTGGAAGATAAAATTCATTTTATACGAAGTTCAAAATGTACTACGATTCTTTTGAAATATTAATATAATTGATTCTTAACAACCAAGAAATTATACGTACAGATAAAACTGTCTTCATTCATTTTAATTAAATTCCTTTTCCAAATAGTTGGGTCATATACACACTGTTACATTATATTACATAGGTACTGTATCTTTTTAAGAAGGTAAAGCCTTGAGGGTAGAGGGCACTTGGATCGTAACTGATTGATGCGGTTTTAAATCTGGGCTAGTAACGTTAAGTTTTCTCATGTTTTTCTTTTTAAGATAAAATTTCTTGGCTTTTTACTACTATGCCACTTTCTATAACTTGTCTCAGATGGAGAAGACGTCTTGGCTTAGCGAAAGTAAATCTTCTGGATGCAAGACAAAAAGACGCCTTAGTTTAATTAAGTTTTTAATATACAATTAATCAAATGACACAGTATCAGTTCTATTTTTGTTTTTGTTAAGTTAAACTAATATTCGTTACTCAGGTATTTGCATAATTATATAAAATCTCTCACAAATAATGCTGTTTTGAATAATCAAAGTAAACTTTAAAAAACAACATAATGTAACCGCTGTTTTTTGGGACACATAATTTTTTCATATATTTTATTTTGGTATGTTGTTGTAGGGTTTTCTACGTATATGGGTAATGGTATTGTGGACGTAATTGGTTTTCATTCGCGCTGATTTACCGAGCCGTTTTGAGGCATGGATGTTTGTCACGACACCATTTTTGCGAACACGATTCGGTAGCATATCTAAAGAATTTTCTTTTTATTCCTAGTTTTCTTTCATGTATTATCAAAATAAACCTTTTTTTAAGGTATATGTATGTGTATGAAACTTTTAAAACATGAATTTATTTCTATATGGGAAGGTATACAGTCTAATAATAAGCTATGCTTCTTCAATGCGGAAAAATGTCTCTACCAAATATCGGAGCTGACGGCTTAACGTGTTATCACAGGAAAGATAAGAAGACATCACTCAGTTCAGCCTAGTGCAGTCCACTGCTGGACATGTGCCTCCCCAAGTTCGCGCCAGACATCCCGGTTTTCCACAATCTTTATCCAGCCTACACCAGCAATCTTATGTAGATCGTAGGTCGAGCGGGCTGGAGGACATCCCACACTGCGTTTGCTTTGTGGCTATGGCAGTTTAGAATTTAGTCACCCCCTCTCTCCTCGTTTGTGTCATAAGAGGCGACTAAGAGAGAACAAAGTTCCACTACCACCTTTGAATTTTGAAGCCAACCGATGGCGGGATAACCATCCTACAGCTGGCTGGCAGCGTGGTGACTATAGTTAAAACCCTTATAAGAAGACCTAATATGAATAAATAACCTGGCCAAAAACAAACACAAACTATCTGTTCCAAGTGGGAGTCGGACATGTGACTGGCGGGGTTGACAAAAATTGTTTATCATAAAATCGCATTTGTTTCAAAATAGGAATGACTAGCTTCTGCGCGCGACTTCGTCGGCGTGGACTCCACTGCTATTGGTCTTAGCGTGATGATATATAGCCTATAGCCTTCCTCGTTAAATGGGCTATCTAACACTGAAAGAATTTTTCAAATCGGACCAGTAGATCCTGAGATTAGCGCGTTCAAACAAACAAACAAACAAACAAACAAACTCTTCAGCTTTATTATATTAGTATAGATTAATGCTCTACCGAGCCTCTGTTTTTTGCAATGCTACCTATGCATTTAAGTTATACTCGTATAAAACTCGATGTAATTTAGGATGAGCTTTCAAAGTAATTTAGTTCACCGATGTGTTATAATTAATACTGATAACAATTACATCGAATTAAATAAATTATAGCATATCTACTCAATTGTTTGATTATTTAATATCTAAACCTTTAAAAATATGATATTTATAGTAAAATTTTATAATTGTGTTTGCTAGCAAACGAAAAAAAAACGACTTCAATTACATCGACAAGTAACACAACCTATGTAGACGAAAAAAATTAATAGACACACTAGTCGCCACTACGATGTCGAAAGTTCCTCAGATCAGATACTAGTTTCCTTGTCATGGTACTACCCTTGGGATATCTCCTTTCCAACAAAAAAGAATCATCAAAATCGGTTCATAAACGACGAAGTTATCGGCGAACACACATAAAATATACTTATATATACGGTCGAATTGAGAAACCTCCTTTTCTGACATCGGTTAAAAAGAGTGTTAAGTTTTTATTTCTTATATTGTCTATAAAATACGAGTATAATTTTGAAAACAAAGTATTATAGCTTCAAACAAAAATGAAATCGCATATGAAATAATCATACAAAGATTTTTAAGCGATATTTTCATTTAAGAGTTTATTAGGCGACAATTTCATCGTAAACCTATTTCGAAAGGGTCTCTCACACGTTTTAAAATAATCAGTTCCCTCTTAATTCTTAATTTACTGCCTCGATGGTGTCAACTTCGTAATATGATCGAAGCAGCCGCCGGCTAAATCTTACTGGACCATGCGCGGTATCGATGTGTATTTTCTTATACGATGCTAGTTGATGTCCAATGCTTGGTCTACAGCTAATTAAACAGAACTTAACATTTAAAATGTCTTCATCATAACCTCAAAAAGTCAGTTTAAAATTTTAAAGCCGCTGTATCCATCTATATGTATGTATGTGCTTGTGACTCGTTAAATATGAAATTTCGACCCTTTAAAATTTGAAATACATGCTTTCTCTATTTACTTCAAATCAAACAATCAAAAAGAAAAATTGTTTAATAATTGTCATCGCATTTGCAGAAAAATAGTGAACTCCAAATACGGAATTACCAAACAAGCCTTTATTTATTTCCTATTATAAATATATATACAAAACAATAATAAAACATTGATGTAAGCGTATGAATAACGTTTAAAAACTATTTACATCTTAGAAATTCACGAGTATAACAACCAAAAAGTATATATTCCACTAGGTAAAGGGGTAAGTACAAATATAGCTATTTGTATCTAATATAGAATTTCGGTCATATAAATAATGAATCTTATCTTTCCATTACTTTCATAAAAGTAATAACTTTTAATTTATATATCGATATTGAAAACGTAGCACCTTCCTGAGTGATAGCGATCTTTAATATCGTATGAGTGGGTGAAACGTGAAAATTAAAGGATGGCGCGCCTAAAGGGTTAGTGACTAGGGTTGAATTCCACGATTTATAGATTCTTGTTTGAAAATTGGGGCACCGGTTAACGATGTTTCTTAATTGTTACTATGTTTGGAATCAATTGCCATATTTAATAATTGGATTTTTCATTGTAATGCTACAATCGATGCAAGGGTAAAATAGTATTAAAATAATAGAGTTTTTGTAGCACAATCCGCTACGAATATTTATGTAAGAGAATATATTCATATATTCACGATTGAAACGGTCCGATTACTATTTTACTATAGCCCTAACGTATAGTTATGAAAAATGGTACTGAAATAATAATAAAATTTCGCAAAAAAAATATAATTATGTAATGAATGAGCTGGACGTGATCTTCACCCATCTGATTATGGATATAAATTACATAATTATTTTCTTTTAGAAAATTTCTTCTAGAAATCAGGTAATCATTAGCGTGGAACAAATCTTATTTTACAATGTTTCAAAAATAAATACCGTTTAACAGAAAACCTTCAAGGGTTTCCTTAGAGCCACCACACCAAATATAGAGTTTTTGTTTAAATGTTTGATTAATTAAGAATTACGTGACAGTTCAAAAAAATAATGTTAGAAACTTTTTTTGAATTTTATTTACATTTTGAATATGGCCTGGAAAACAATTTTCTTTCTCTGCAATTATCTTTGAGCTACCCTAAATAAACTTTAAATCATTACAAACAACGTTAAGTTATATAGTACATTCTTATATAAAAATATTAAGCTTCTGTAAACTTGCTTCCTTTTCTCGTCTATTAATTTTGCAACAATCGTAGTTACTTCATACATAGCTTCGACCTTCATTTGAAATTATCAGTGAGGAATGCAGGAATTTTGGAATTATTAATCAAGTACGAATCTATATAGAAATATAAATTATAAAACTTCTAATGGTATATTATAGTAGTTTATGCAACTGTCATATAATGAAGGGTATTAAAACACGAGTGTGAGTTTATGAAACGAGCTCAGCCAGTTTCATAATAGTAACGAGTGTTTTAATACCCGTGTTATATGCAGTTGCATACACTACTTTATCTTCACTAATGCAATTAATCAAACAACAAGAGTAAAAGCTGACAATAGTTTATTTTTCATATAATTTTCTAGATTTTTCTGGCAAAAGATTGTGAGTTAAGAGTGCGCATAACCCGAGCAAAAAATCAGATTTCAACCGCGCGCCCGTGAGTAATTGATGAAACAAAATATACACAAAGCCTCGTGTCAGAGTGCGATAGACGATATAGTTTTGAGCGCATTATTAATGTAAAAAATGACAAAAATCTTATTTTATTTATAATTCCGAAACTAAAAGTAATTACATTAAATGCCTAGGCATTGACTTTACTCATATTTAAATGTAATTAATTATGAAATTTTTGTCTTAATGGTCATAGCCATATCGAGTATAAATAGAAAACGCATAAAAATCAGAGGTTACTTCGTGATTATATTTTATCGAGGAAATTTCATTATTTTATGTTTTTGATTAGGCTATAATCTTGAAAATATCACGTAGTTTGTCATATATTTTTATTTTAAGATTTGGTCCGGAATTTTTCATGTAAAATCAAATAGCAGATTGATAATTTTGCTTTACGCGCCCTCTTAATTTTGTTGCCAATTCTAGAATATCCGGAGGCGTACAAATATCATCGTCGCTATCCATTTTTAACTTTTAATTTATTAAATTAAATTCACGCGTACGTGTATTGTCACAGTGATTTTGCCGCCATTAAAATCTAACCAATGAGAGCGCAGCTGCGCGCATGCGCGCGATGTTATAATGAGATTTTACGATATCGATGTGGATATTATACCATCATGTGAAATTGCTTAAATTGAGTGTTTTGTTGTCTGCGCTATAACGGTAGTAATTATAAGTCAAGTATTGAAAACATAGATAGAATGTTACAACATTAGTGTAGATAAAATATGTAAAATTAATTTTAAAGTAATTGTTATGAACGACGATACATTTATATATGACATGGGTGCAGTGCGCTGCTTGATATCCGTCTGCCGCGGGTTCCTTAAATATTGGTAAACGCTAGTTATCTGTTGAGGCCTGAGCGTTTGTTTTTATGTTTTGTCTTTCTTATCTCCAACATAGCTATTCCACCGTATTATAGACTTTATGGATGGTTAATAATGTTCATCTAAAATGTAAAATATACATAAACGATGGGTTAGTTAGTACTAACAGATAAGGGTAAATAATTAGTTATGTAAAATTGGTATAACTATAACTATTCCCGGCGGTACGGACCGGAACTGTCCGTAACCCCTCAGTCAAAACTTGAAATTTATTACTAACGTCAAATCTTAGTTAATAATAATTCGAGAAACATCATTAAACAGGATGCGGTCACATCTTCCGCAAGGTCCGGATCGGACGAGAAACTTGTACAGAATGTATATAATATAGTATTACATCCGGTTATAAGATACCCAAATATTCATTTAATAAATAAACCGTGTCGTGATTAGAAGTCTAAGTAACATTTTTTTTATTTTTTACTTACATGAAATGGTGATGGATTTCGCTCAAGTGTTTCTATTCGTGTATTCATTAAAAATATTGTTTCTGTTTTTTAGCAAAGCTGCTAGAAGTTTATGGTTACGACCTAAATAAGTCTTGTACAACGGTTGGTTAATTTTTAGCATTTACAAGCAACATTTACAATTTATCTTCATTGAAGCTTATTTACTCAATAATTAATGACATTTATCAATTTCATTTTTAAGAGTTTCTGAGATTTATAAAACATATTGAAATAAAAAAAAAAATATAACATTATAATGGACATTTGTTCTGTAACGAATTAAAGTATATTTTAATAGCCTAAATAAGTTTTATAAAACTAATTTGTAATTTACTTACACAAAGCTACGAGTAATATAAGTATGCTTGTATTTTATATATATAGGTAAACCTTTTTCATTTTACAAGGCAAAAATTGAATCATCTTTCAATACATTTAAGTAAAAGCAAGTTTAATTATATGTGCACGTTATTGCGCGGCGCAAGTTGTGATTGCATCCTCCACAACTTTGTAGCGCACTCGATACCTTTTGTGTTTGCAGGGCTGCCTTTGTGAACTAGCAACTGCTACGTTTACCCCACACACACTATCTATCTAGTACTATCTAATACTTGTGAATAGAATTATTGTGAATAGAGTTAATCGCTATACTAACCATCGTAGTTTCTTAAGTCTAGTTAGTCGTTCCGTAAAATTTTTTTTTGTATAAAAAATATAGGTAGATGAAAGTATGGAGAAGCAATAGAGAAATTTTCAAAAAGGTCTTCTAAAATCATGTTATTAAAATGGTATAACGATGTATTTTAAACGAGTCACTGACATTTGTGTCAATTTCACTAATTACGCTGTGTAATAAAATCGATGACATCACACAACATATGAACGACGACAAAATGCGGCAGTGAAGGCAAAAGCGATAATCTCTCTCGTCTCAGACCTGAGTTAGACACCTTCGTGAGACTAACGAAGTTCTTATAATCCCACCTCCGGCGCCTTCAACCCCGGTTGCCACCCTGTAATCGAGTTATTGCCTTGCATATCGTGTCTTACGCATCCCTGTCTATTAATGGCGAAGATGTGACTTTTAAGATATCAAACATTGTCTATTATAATGATTTAGAAAGTATTTATTTTTTTAAGAGAGACGTACTGTTTAAAATTTCACAATATTATACATATGTATTTGTAATGCACAATTTGAGAACTAATAATTGTTCTTTACAAACAAATGTGTTATAAAGTATGTCTGGTTGCCAGAAATTATTTAAATACTCGTATAATGTTTGAATCTAATACATAGAAAGGTGAAAAAATTTTCTTATTGAGGGTTAACCAATTATATTTTTGTTGCAAATAATAATATAAATATAAAATCGAAAAGTCTTTTTTTTATATAACTAGGTCGGCAAACAAGCCTACGGCTCATCAGATGGTAAGCTATTACCGTGGCATAAAGACGTCTGCAACACCTGACGCATCACAAGCGCGTTGTCAACCATATCCCCAATTTCCCCCAGGAGCTCTGGCCACCTTACTCACCAACAGGAATACAAAAGTGCTTGAAAACAGTACAGCATTTAACTGTGATCCTCAGGAAGATTGAGGTACTACCCCAGTCGGACTACTACTCCATATTTTCAGCAGGAAATTTCCTACTGTGCCCTACTTCAGTTCTAGTTAGTCTTAGTAGAACGTTTTTTTAAAACTACTATGTTATAAAAGTTTGTATGTATATATATAAATTTGAATTAGATATTTAGTAGTTTTTATTGTATAAAAATATACACACAGTCACACAGTAACAGAAATACAACCAAATATACCTCTTACATCGTTATTCAGATTTGCTGTTTAAAAAATAAACCAGTCACGCAATCCAACTAATATCTATGTCATATTTTTATAGCACTAAGCTAAGATCCAGCTGTTTAGACTGAAAGCCTCACATACAAAATTGGAATAAGTGATGAATATTCGTGGCGATAGTAGCTTATTAATAGTATAAAATTATGCAAGTCATATGCAAATACGGTTCATAACGTTAATGAATAAAAATGTTACTACATTTTCCTGTATTTAAAAACAATCCTTAGAGCATAATTCCATAAAACAACATAGTGTGTAGCATGAAATTATTTATAATATTTTTATTAATTATTACGGTCGCATGAGAATTGCATTTTGATGATATAATTTGCAATGTTAATTAAAGTTGTGCTAATGGCTGCTGGCATTTAACTTGATGATTTGTGTAAAAGTCTTTATATATTTATTAACTAAAAAACATCAATCGTGTTTTACAGACTAAAAAAATAAAATAGAAAGATTGATCTACACTTAAAATAATCAAATAATTACATACATTAATCTGTATTTTTGATTTTGACTGTTTCTTATAATACTACAAACTTCGTTTATGAGTTGAAGAATTACCCGAAAAATTATATTTGATTGTTGCATTTAAAAAAAAAAAATAATAAAAAAAATATCTATTTTTAAACCAACAGCTTAGTTATCATTATATATATATATAGCAAATAATATAGCCAATTAAAGGTTTCCCTAAAGTTAACAACTGATATTATGGAGATATCGTTGACAAAAAAAAGAAAGAAAACAAGATACACAAAAATGCTTTTAATAGTATTTTGATGTTGAGACACAGTTAACTAGCACTTAGCAATACACATACATAAATAACACAGTAAAAGAGGTACATCATTATAACTACACATCATACATATATAAATACATATATACTTACGTTTTTAAATAATGAGTGTGTAAGGAAGTCTCAGTAAATTAATTTTTGATCACTTATTTAAAAATGAAGTTTTGCAAATGAGATGAATGATATTTTGCAAAGCATTTAAAAATATTATACTGTCTCGACTCAACAAACGTTATTAAAATGATAAGTGCATGTATCTATGAAATACAAAACAGGAAATCTTTTTATGGTTTAGATTATTTTAAGTAAGTATTTATAAGATAATTTCGCGAAAGAGCTAAATAAAATGCCGAAATGTGCGCATAATTTCCGAACCACTGCACCAAATTGGACAATTCTTTTTTTGTGTTCGTTACTATCAATACAAGTTTGTATAAAAGAAAATTACAAAAAATTATATAATCACGAAAAAATACATACACAAACGTACATTCGACTACATGAGGCTTTGAATGCGGCTTCAAAATTTAGTTATAATTTCTGAATTGCAGGCATGCGGTGCCCGTGGTGCACAAACAGCAGCGACAAACAAACCCGCATTGTGCGCCGCTCGAAGAGTGCTCTCGTTGTGCTGATGCTGCTGCGGTTCTAGTCATAGGCGATAGAGGTTTAGGCTGTTTTAAAATGACAGAAATTTGTATATCAGTAAAAATTCTGTTTCATTGAAATTAATTCATTGTATCGTCGACGATATATGTAAGATCGCCGTTGGGGGCTGGATAAGGACGGAAGCGAGCGAAAGAGCGTATCTCGGTTGTGCTTTCTAAAGGTAAAGGAGGAATGAAGATTGGATCCAAGACGCGTTGGCATGATGTAAATAATTCTAGAATTATTAGAGAAGACGGTTACAATATCTCGGGATCGTAGAATCCATTGATTGAGTCATGCAAAAGCAGCATTCTGGTAAACGTTACCGTACTGTTTACGTCAGTGTAATGTGTAACATCTTAAAAAGAAAAGGGATAGACCCTTACGGCCTACTTGCACAATAATATTCAGTTCTTCGGTCACTTGTGTTCATTGCATATGCAAGTTGTCGAAATATCGGAAGTTTCAAAATGACAAGCAGTAATTCTCGTAAAAGTAAAAATGATAGTAGTGACCGCGGAAGTTTTAAAACTTACTTCATAATACAGGTATTTTTCACGACATATTTATTGTAGGTATTTTCATTCCGTCACACGAACAGACGTCGCAACTTTATTGCTGTTAGACAAAGTATCTTTAAACAGATAACATATTGATATTTATTGCAATAGGTAACTAGAACAGGAAGTACGTACTTATTGCTATTTTCCTAGCAGCTAATAACATATTTTTTGGAGTTTACTCCTTAAGAATCAATTTTTATATAAGGTCCCCGGTATGAAAAAAATATGAGGAGTAAAATCTACTGAACGAATGACCTCGTTACGTTTCTCGTAACCCCGACGACATTATTTGATTCATTTATTTACCATTTGATATGACATTAACCTTTTTCTTAGACTAGTAAGCCTTCTTTGTGCCTATTTAGACACTCGATGTCTCGACTCTACCAGTCGTGCGTTGGAGCTGCCACACACACTCTTTTTTTAAATATTTTAGTAGCTTTTAATCGGAACGTCCTTCTAATATTGTTTGCCTCCTTAAGCCATATACGTATATTTTAATACAAAGAATTTGTTGTTTTAGTCTAAACATGTTTTTTATGAGGTAGGGCACAGCAGGAAATTTCCTGCTCATGATATAGAGCAGCCCGACTGGGGTAGTAGTACCTCGACCTTACAGAAGACCACAGCTAAATAATACTGTTTTCAAGCAGTATTGTGTTCCTGTTGGTGAGTAAGGTGACCAGAGCCCCTAAGGGGGAAATTGGGGGTAGGGTCGGTAACGCGCTTGTGATACTTCTGGTGTTGCAGGCGTCTATAGGCTACGGTAATTGCTTACCATCAGGTGAGCCGTACGCTTGTTTGCCGACTTAGTGATATAAAAAAAAATGTGTCATCTTATTGGATTCTAACATTTTTGTATACACATTCTAATACAATTTGCACTTACACACACTTAAATCGCTCTAGCTTATACCATAACACCGATGCCAATGGCAACAGTATTGTTGTGTTTGGTTCTGCCACGGTCTTTTGACGAAGTGCTCCAAGTGATGAACGAGTAAGCACAGTTTTGAGTATCAAAATTTAAATATTAATGCCTACGCCACTACCGAAGCAAAATTTTAGGGGCGTTGGTCAATTTACATCAATCATTCGGATCACGATCAAAAATATTACCACGAAAGAATCTTTGGATTTTAGACATTTAATTTATAACACACTTTTTGTTTACGATTTTTGACAAATTATACGCATACCTTTAAACTGTGTCTTATTTTTATTTCGAAATTATTAGTTGAAAAAGTAATTTTCATTTTTAAATTTTAATTTGTGAGAAAAATCTATAATTGACATTATTATTAAATATTAATTGAAATAATAGTTACATCTTAAGCTTATAAACCAATTATTTTTAATTGATATGTGACTATGAATTTTAAAATTTTAAATTACAGATCCCGATTTCAGATAAATTCTCTATATTTATGTGGAGATATACTTAAAAATAGGTGAAAAGTGTTCCAATGATTAGGTACATTGAATAATATAGGACCGTTGAAGGCAAATCGTTTTCGGGCATAATAATCATTAAATGTATTCCCATTTTATTGGAGCTCCGACTCCAACCTCTTCGATTATGATCTCTATCCTTTTTTTAGGGTACCGCTAAATATATAAAATGTTTTGATACAATTACAAAGTTTTACATTGTATTAATTGCAATATTTTAATAGTAAAATAATAGAACAGTACAGTACGCTATATAACAAAAATCAAAGTAATGTAGGTATATAATCTATACATATAAATAAAAATGAAGTGTCTGTCTGTAATTTCATAATAACTGTGTTTTTAAAGTGCATATAGTTATTTACACGATACTAAAACGATTTTCAAATATCTGTCTGTCTGTCTTTCTGCTTGCCCGGGCTTATCTTCGGAACGGCTGAACCGATTTTTGCGGAACTTAAACATAAGATATAGGAGGTTCTGGAGCAACATATAGGCTACTATTTATCCCGGAATTCCCGCCAAATCAGGATTTACATGGGAAAAACCACCTATACCATGAACGAGTATCTACCAGGCTACCACCTAGATAGATATGAAATAATTCCAATATTTTTCTATAAATACGAAAATCGTTAATAATATTGTTTATCTTATATTATATTATTTGACGTAATTATAAGTTTTTTTTTGTAGGAAATATACGAGTATGTAATAAATATGCACATTTTTGTACGGAATTCTTACATACGATCAGAGTGAAGATTCTTGATTTGATTTTTATTATAAAATCATATTCGAATATAGGGGAACGAAAAATAAAACAAGTAGTTCCATAACATGTAATTTTGGTAAATAGCTCTTTGATACGAATCAAATCGTTTTAGGAACAAAAAGCTGCACAAATGAATATAAGCTTTATGTATTTTATTATTTTCTTGTATTTAGCTAAGAAAAACATGTTTGTTACATTTAGTTTTAACGATTTTAAAAATATATATTACTAACGAAAACCGGAATAATTTAAATCGCTTTAGCTAGCCGTGCAGAAAATCTATATCTATATATATAAAAGAGTTACCCACCCATTGACTCATCACGATATCTCTGGAACCATAAGGCGTAGAGACTTGAATTTTGGTAGGAATATTCGTTTCGCCGAGTAGAGGTCAGCTAAGAACGGATTTTATAAAATTCCACCCACAAAAGGGGGGGGGGGGTTAATAACATATATGGCAAAACAACGTTTGCGGGGTCAGCTAGTATTATATAAAAGAGATTTCCACCCATGGACTTATCACGATATCTCTGGAACCATAAGGCCTAGAGACTTGAAATTTGGTAGGAATATTCATTTTCCCGCGTAGAGGTCAGCTAAGAACGGATTTTACAAAATTCCACCCATAAGAGGGGGTCGCGGGGGTTAATAACATAAATGGCAAAACAACGTTTGCGGGGTTTGTTTTTTTTATTTTTAGTTTTAACGATGTCTTCCATATTAATTTAAGTGAATTTAAACATTCTATTTAGGCAGGGGATATTGAATATATTGCATTGTATTAATTAATAGCTGTGCCCGCGACTTCGTCCGCGAGGAATTTAACAAAAAAATTATTGATCAGTTCGCACAGTTATAAAATAAGTATATTTCTAAAATAAAAGTAGCCTAAGTTACTCCTTACTATATCTGCTATCTGACAGTGAAAGTCCCGTCAAAATAGGTCCAGCCATTACAGAAATTAGCCGGAAAAAACAGACAGACAGACAGACAGACAAAAATTGTAAAAAATGTTATCCACACTCCAACACACACTCACACTCCACACACTCCACTTTTACTCACACTCACAATCACAAAGACACTCCAATTTTATTAATTTGTATAAATATATTACACATATAGTAAAAGTTAATTTTTACTGCATAATGTCTCTAAAAGTAAGTGAAAAAATATTGATATAAGGAATTTTTAGTCTACAATAAAGAATATTTGTTATTTATTGCACTTAATAGATAAATTAGAATACATATTAGGATTTCAGCAAGGTAAACCATTTTATGTACCACTAGTTGTGCCCCGCGCTTCCACCAGTTAATTATATAGCCTTATAGCCTTGCTTAGAAAATAGACTATCCAACACAAAAAGAATTTTTCAATTTGACCGCATATATATATGTGTGTGTTCGCGGATAACTTCGTCGTTTATGAACCGATTTTGATGATTCTTTATTTGTTGGAAAGGAGATATCCTAAGGGTAGTACTATGACAAGGAAACTAGAATCTGATGATGGTATCCCAGAGAAATCAAGGGAACTTTCAAAAATCGTAGTAGCAACTAGTGCGTTTATTAATTTTTTTCGTCTCACACATCATCACTTCAGCCTATCGCAGTCCACTGCTGGGCGTAGGCCTCCACTAGTTCTCGCCAAAATGGCGTGAACTCATGTGTGTTGCCCATAGTCACCACGCTGGGCATTCGAGTTTTTTCGTCTACATACCTACGTTTTATTACTTGTCGATGTAATTGAAGTCGGTTTTTTTTCGTTTGCGAGCAAACACAATTATATGGTCAACTCTCAGATCTTCAGCTATATCGTTACTACTTAAATGTTGATCTAGTTCCACTTTGAAAAAATGTTGTCACGTCTATCTGTGACTGGGCGACCAGAGCGAAATGTATCTTTTACATCAACATTTCCTGACTGAAAACGGGTAAACTAATTTCATGCTACCTACTCTTAAAGATACTGAATTAGGTCTATAAACGTCACATTTTTTTTTGCAGCTTGAGTCGCATTTTTCCCTTCGTTGGATTCACCCATTCTGGCGGACAGAAAAACAAATGAAAAGGGGCGGGAAACTATTTTTTTTTTTACTTTAAAACTAGCAAGTTACAAATAATATAACGAAAAAGATATTATTCCAACTTTTTAATAGAAAATACGAAAAGACTTTTTCTCCAACTTATTGTTTGCAAATTGAAGTTATGAGTAACAATAAAGCTTTATTTTGCTTTTATGAACATTTATAATTCTAAAAATATTTCTTGATATATATTACGGATAGTTTTTCTTTTGACTATCGATCTGTAAAAAACAATACTACAGTTTTAGCTTGTGTAAGTATTTGTAAATAAATACAACTATTTGATTTATTAATGTCTTATTGGATATCTTTGTATTCTAAAGTTAACACACACAGGTATATTAATTACTTGCATGCATGTAAAAGTGCACATGTGTGTAAGGTGGCGTGCCGTGTGGGGGCTGGAGGCCACTCCCTCGTCGACGCCTGCTCATTTTAAATTGTAATTACAATTTATTATTGTGTCTCTGTGCCGCCTTCGTCGTTGCCGCCATTTTATCAACTCTTGTGCTGGATAATTCCAGTATTTCCAATAACGAATAGAAGGCAATCGAGGATTATTACAATCGTAATTGCTTTGTCGGGCTAAAGCTAAAACAACAATGTTGGAGTATAATGACTTGAAGTACCATTATTTAAATTACTTGAATAAAAAAATTCTTGTGTTACAATAAATAAATATCGTGTATATGTATAATAACATGTATTATGGTCGCAGTCTACACAGGTTCTTTTTCTTTTTTTTTCTTTCTATTTTATGTGCTAAGGAATTTATATTTTATTTTGATTTAATAAAATTTGTCTTAAAAAGTAATTTCTCGAAAATTTGTACCAGTTTTGTATTGCGAACTCGTGATGATTAAATAATATTTACGTTTTCTGAAGTTATTTAATTTATTGAACGATTTTTTAGATTTTTCATTCCGTAAAATCTGTAAGTAAGTATTAGAAAACTTTTCAAAAATGTACCCCAATTGATCCAACCGTTTTCAAGTTATACGCTTCGAATCACATTAAGAGATTCATTTTATTCATATAAATTGTTTAATTTTTTAATAGTACTTTTTAAATATCATAATTATACTACTGATGTTTTAAAATTGCATTATCAATATTATACGTAACTAGTTACTTTTACGTAAAAGAAAAATGCGTCTGAACTAAGCCACGATCGACGACTATTGAAGAGAAATTACAATAGTGCATTCCTAATCAGGGCCGCCAGATGCAAAAAAAGTGTGATCGTACGCCAACTACAAAAAAATCGTATGCCAAGGAAGTTTTGAAATAAAAAGATCGTACAGCCTTTTAAGTACTAAGTTCTTATTATAAATTATCAAAATTCGTTTAGTTTTAGAAAATAAATGCAATAAAACTATGTATTTGTTAGATTAATACAAATTTTCTGTGGTCATATTTTTTACAAAAGAATTTTTTGGTTCGTTCCTTCTTATTAATTTGCTTGGCTAACTGACTGTTAACTAAACTGTTTGTAAGTTTTGTTTTGATTAAATAAACTTCGCTGAATGCTCGTTCACAATCTGCACTAGAATGGGGCAAACATAACAAATTTAAAGCAAATTGAGCCAGTGTTTTATAATTTTCAAATTGTTTTTGACTACGCCCCAAAACTTGTCGGTATTCATAGTTAAATAAATTTTATCCAAAATATTAGGTTTTTGATAAGTCGCAATTATTACCGAAGGAGATTTTCGTAAGAATGCAAACAAATACAGCCTTTACATGGTTGTTTAGAGAGTCTTCATTCAAGTAAAACATCTAGTCACGCGTTAGGTAGTTGGAGAATTCCCCGAAATTCATGCTTGCCGGTGGATGACGTTTGTTTCATTATGAAATGTTTCCAGGTAATAGGTATATAAAAAATCGTACATTCTGCGTACGATCTTGGTCTAGCGATCGTACATGAGTAAAAATGCTAAAAAATCGTATGAGTACGATTTAAATCGTACATCTGGCAGCCCTAATTCCTATTCAATATTGTAATTTTATCAATTCACTAGCTGTGCCCCGCGGTTACCCCCGCGTTAATTTAAGGAAAATCATAGCTATAGCCTTTCCTAATTTCAAGTTTGTAGGTGTATTTTTCATTGGACTCTCATACAAACTATCATCCCCTGTTTTAACCCCAAAAGGGGGTTGATTTCTAAAAATACATTATTACTACACCTCCACACCATCTATAGAGCATACATTTTGAATTTCAAGTCTCTTACTTCAAAAACATAGGACTTTCATACAAACTTCCAACCCCCGTTTAACCCCCTTAGGGGCGGAATATCGTAAAACCCGTTCTTAGCTGACCTCTACTCGGCAAAAGGAATATTCCTACCAAAATTCAAGTCTCTACGCCTTATGGTTCCAGAGATATCGTGATGAGTCAATGGGTGGGTAACTCTTTTATATATATAGATAGATTACTTTAAAGAGTGATTGAATAAATGACGTGAGTGATATTGAATGATGAATTTAACTAAATGGAAATGCATACATATATTTATTCTTTTATTAATTTATTTTTTATTTTCTATAATTTATCTGCTGACACTGTTTTATTTTTACAGGTGTAACAATTCTAAATTTTAACTGTTGTAGTTGATTTGATTGCATGTTAAAATTTTCACATTTGTATTTGTTTTCTTAATTTTGACATATGTTTTTTTTGTATGACTTACTTGTGTATGTACCAAAACTCTGTAAACAGCTGTAAACTTTAACTGTATATAGACAACAACAGTTTTTCGGCAATCTTATGAGAAGACAAAATAATAGCTAACAACCTATAAGTATATTGTATATGAAGTTCTTAAAAACAATATTTTACACTATACACAAGATATTTATTGACATACTAAATTAATTACAAAATAATTGTCATATTTTATTATTCACTTTGCAATAATGTTAAATTAATTTAATTTTGATTCTATATTTTTACTTAGGTTATAAGAAAAGCTTGTAGTAAAATTAAATTATATGCAAAATTCAAATCAATTAAAAAAATCAAATAAAGTACATAATATGAACTTTTGGATTGTCATTTTACAAATATTATAATTATTTTAATCTTTAGTAAACCAAGTTTAGTTAAAAATTTGAAGCTATTCGTAAACTAACGATTGACGGAATGTACATTTCGAGAGTTTTTTTCCTCCGACTTTTTTTCTTTTCGCCTACTACACATAACTTTATTTCATTTATTGTAATATTTGATAAATCCAAGGCTATGATAGGAAGGCAATGTCTACGGATAGATTAGGATTTAGTGTTAATTAAATACTGTGACTAAGTTAAGGTTACTGGATAACACTAGGTAGGTACATTAGATACCTAAGTTAGTAATGTACCTAAATCATGTTAAGATGTACATTTTTATTTTATTGATTGATATTTTTGCTACCTTAAGTCTTATTTTTTTTGTTTATTTTTTTGTGAATGTAATTTTAATTTCATTTCATCTCATTCTGATGAAAAGATAAACGAACGAACAGTTAATTTTTCTTAAAACTCTTGAAGTACAGATGCAAATTCTTCATGAATGATATTTTGACACTGTGTTATTTATAGAAATTTCTGCTTAAATATCCTTCAAGAAAATAAACATATCTATCAACAAACTACTAAACTAAACGTTTATTTATATCTTTTTTTTACTCTCCACGCCTTTGACGGAAATAGAAATTTTAAATAAATCATTTAAGGTAACAACATTTAAGCTAAACTCATTTTATGTTGCAAGAATAATTGCAGTCAACTCTGCCATAAACTTAACATCCAATACAGAATTTTATAAGCGAAAGCCTTTGAAGATTAATGTAAAATGTAAACATTGAAATCCCGAGCGCCTGAATTAAATCCAATTGTATTAAAAGCGGGAGGTCTTCAGACAGTATCAAATATCTTAGTTGATGCGAATCTGTGACTTGACGTTGCTCTGCTGTCATTTCTAGTTAAGGCTTTAATAACTGTTTTACGAAACGAAATTGTAGAAATGGTTTAATTAATAGGATTTCAAGTAAAGGAGGTATATTTAGAGATAATTGTGTTTCTTGGTAGTGTTGATAATCCTATTCTTGTTCGATGTTTGAGATAGTAGGAAAGATGTTTCAGTGATTATATAACTAACTAGCAGTTGCCCGCGGTTTCGCTCGCGGAGAAATTAATAATATTTACAATGAGGGGCTAAAGTAGTGTATAGGTAATCATTATACTTATTACAACAATATAGGATCTCTTTGTATACCACATTTATGGTTTAGCTTTCTTATGCTAGTACTACGTAAGTGTTTTACCCTAGTTTCAAAAACGCTGAATTACAACTTTACATAATATTGTGTATTGTATTTGTGATCGAAAGCCTATGGAAAATGTTTCAAGCTTCTAACTACAGAAACAACAGACCTCTGTACAAATTTCATTACCTATTTTACCTATGTTTACTAATTTTTAACCAGTAGCTGAGAAATAAAAATTTGACGTATCCAGCATAAAAAATTACGAACTCTCCATTACAACTTTCAACCCCTATTTCAGTCCTTTAATGTTAGGTTAGCTGAATAGCTATTCCAGCGTTTGTAGACAGATAGTACTTTGTAAATCAGTAGCCCCAAAATTGAGTTTTATGCTTCTAATTTAAAAAATGATGATCTTTTCATACAATCATTATAACCCTGTATCACTCTCTTAGATATACCTATAATTTTTCAAAATCTGTTCATTACGGCAATTAATTGTAAAATTGTTAAGTCTGTAAAACAAAAATAACTTTCATACAAACTTGCGAGAGCCCTTGCGACAGCAAAATCCGTTCTTAGAGAATGTCTACTAACTATAAACTACCTCTCTGCCAAATTTCATCTTTATGCGTCCACCGACTTTTGAGAATTCGCGATGAGTGAATGACCAACGATTTCATATATTTAGACGTACCTATTAATTTATTTTAATTTTTTAAACGTTGCAATTTAGGAGTTAAAATTGGTGTGTGTTCTTTTTTAACCATATATAAATATAGTATATCTTTTTTAAATATAATTAAAATAAGCGCATCCACAATGGACAAATAAACACGTCGAATTAATGGTTTGTCAAAAGTTAGTTAAGTTAAAATTTAGAGCATTGACACGATTGACTTTAAAAGTAATAATTTGAATTCAAATAGTATGCAAATTCGAATAACAGCCCTTTTCTCCGAGGGTTAAGATGTTTTTGTAGCAAAGTGTTGCTACAATTTATTGTTCAGCAATCGCCTTTCTGTTCCATCAAATTGATATGAATAAAGATTCCTTTTAGAAAAGTCTGTAAATGAATTTTTCCTTTTCATTGAAAAAACTTTTTAAATTATATTTTTGTTGATAGGATGAAAGTTATTGCCTTTGTTTAATAATTAAATATATATTTTTAATGTTACTTGTTATTTTAGATAGTATTTTATTAATATTGCAATAATATCTGATGAGAAAATGTAAATTACCTACTGCTAATGGTCTACGATCCGAGATAGCTAAATATCCTCCTCTGTTAATTAGATGAAACAATTTTTTATACGCTGATTTCAATATTGTGAATTTATAAAAACAACCTCTGCCACCATAAGCCTGCTGCAATTTTTTTTTATTCTTTTCCCTCTCATGTTAATTACATGTTACTACATGTAATAACATGAGAGGGAAAAACCGTTAATATTTTACATTATATACCTGGCTGTAGTAGGCACCCCATCTCTATGATTGCTACACTTACCTGCAGCCAGGTCAGTAACCTCAGCCAGCAGTAACCTGGATGCAGGTAATTAACATGAAAGGGAAAAGATAAAAAAAAATATATATTTGCAGCAGGCTTATGGTGGCAGAGGTTGTTTTTATAAATTCACAATATTGAAATCAGCCAAAAAAAAAATTGTTTCATCTAATTAACAGATGAGGGAATATTTTATTATATCTCGGATCTTAGACCATAAAGGAACTACTAACTAAATAATCGAAACAATTAAGAAAGATAATTGTGCTACTAAACCAAACAACATACATAATAATCAATATTAGATATTTAATGACTCCAGTCTAACAGTTCTAACTCAGGGGGAGCGATAGAAAGCCTTTATCACCCTATTTAGTAATGAAAGCGTAACAAGACAATAAATAAGGCCATACATCACGCAGAAACATAGCTCAAAGTTATTTAATTATCTAAAGGAAAAACTAATCCGTTGTTGAGAACGAAAATTACGCGCCCCGTCGACAGGTGCTCTTACGTGTGTGCATGCGTGGCCTCATACAGGCTGTTCACGAAATGAAAACAGCTGAATAATAAAATTAAGCGATTTACTTAAAAATACTTTTTAGACCAATCTGTACGAAACAACAGGAATTAATTGGTCGCATACGAGTCATTGTTCGTACAGAAAAATATATACAAATAAAAATATCAACTGTTACCCGCTTCTTATACAATTTAAAAAGTGATCATCTGATTTCGATGAAAATTCAAAAAAAAAAAAAATTACAAATAAAGTTAACAATGTGTTCAATGTGTTAACATTAGAAAGATTTCGAAAATGTAGTGTAATAGTGAATTCTACTTTAAAACTTTTCGATTAAAATATATAATTTAAATGCTTGTTTGGTAGGGCACAGCAGGAAACCTGCTCAAAATATGGAGCAGCCCGACTAGGATAGTAACTCGACCTTACAGAAGATCACAGCTAAATAATACTGCTTTCAAGCAGTGTTGTGTTCCTGTTGGTAAGTGAGGTGACCAAAGCTCCTGGAGGGAATAGGGAATAGGGCAGGTTTGCGATGTTTCTAGTGTTGCAGATATCTATAAGCTACGGTAATCGCTTACCATCAGGTGAACCGTACGCTCGTTTGCAGACCTAGTTGTATAAAAAAAAAGAAATGTGTCAACCTCACAACGAATTAATCATTATTTGAAAACAAAATGAATCCATTGATTCTTTTTATTTATGTGTTTTATTCTTCATGATTAAAAAATAATTAATAAAAAAGTAATATTTAAATAACCATCAACCTGTATATTAGCGCCATACTTCAATAGAGACTATAGGCGGCAAGTAGCTGTCTTGTGCGACAATATTTATGTCTGCAATATTAACTCTTATGCGACTACTATTTACAGTATTTCCAAAAGGCTCATAATAAAATATGTCACGTTTTAATAACGTAACAATAATGACGATATTTCTTTTGATCTGCAATATATCATTAGACCTAAAGACTAGCCCGTTGGCGCAGTTTGCAGTAACCCTACTTTCTGCTTCGGGGATTGTTGGCTCGATGCCGTTTCATGATGATTCGTTCCAGTGTAATATATGCACTGCTTATGTTTATTTATAAAAATAAATAAATGTAACTATCAGTCAGCAGTTACACACACATTCCCTATCTTAGGAACAGACGACCGTGTGCTATAAAAAAAATGACTTAAGTTTTATTATGTGATCGTATATTTATATCCAGATATAGATTTAATCACGAAGTTTGGGAAATCAAAAATATTTAAGCGAGAACAGATAGAGCGGTGTCCATAAAAAGAGGGCGTCGCATCATAGCGTCCACCCGCCCCGGGCAAATATAAAAATCATTCATATGGACAAAATAAAATTGCATCCCAAATAACCCTGTGCTCACCGGCCGAAAATCTATTAGCAATAAATATCAAGTTTTCCGATTTAACAGGATTTAAAATGGCGAAGCGTCTCTAATATAATTTCAAAGTTTCTATGACTTTTCCTGGTTTACGACACTGTAGTTTGGTTATCGGAATTCTGTACATTACCGCGATAAAATCTTAAGTTTTTCTTATTTTAAAACATACCTATAATATATCAAATGTAATTCTAAAAGCTTAAAATTTAATCAGAATTGTACATAATTATATTATTTATGACGTATGTATCACTAGATACATTTGTATAAATATGGTGTTAGTAGTTTACAAACTACAACGTACTCATACATGTGTCCCTCTTATTATTGGAGTCACCTTAAAATATATGATTTAAATATTACTGTACCGAATAACAATTTCTTTTTTGTTAAAAACATAACTTTTTAATAGGACTAAATATTTGATTATTCGTGTATGATTAAAATATGCTTTTATCGGTATCCATCGATGTTATTGTATGCTTGTTTTCGTTGCTTAGCTCACACGTTTTATAAGGTTTGACGATAGTAGGTATAATCTAAGCCACGCTTTTTATTTAATGGCAATGACTAAAGGAATGGATTACAATTTTATGTCGTACTAGCTTCTGCGCGCGACTTCGTCGGCGTGGACTCCGCTCCTATTGGTCTTAGCGTGATGATATATAGCCTATAGCCTTCCTTGATAAATGGGCTATCTAACACTGAAAGAATTTTTCAAATCGGACCAGTAGATCCTGAGATTAGCGCGTTCAAACAAACAAACAAACAATCAAACAAACAAACAATCAAACAAACAAACAATCAAACAAACAAACAATCAAACAAACAAACTCTTCAGCTTTATTATATTAGTATAGATATAATCAAACTACAATAAGTATTTTAGGAGTACTCCTATGAGTTGTATTGTTGTTTTATACTCCTATTATCATACTATGCCCTGCCTACTTCAAAAGGTCAAGTCTAAACGAATCTAGAAAAGCGAAAATCTTTGTGACTCATACAAATTTCCTTGATGATTTCATAAACGAATGTTATTGCGGTTTCAATATTATTAAAATAGATTTGCACATTTATTTTAAGTGTAGAGACAAGGTAAAGACAAATAAAATACTCGAGTTCCAGTTCCAGGCAGAGAAAGAAACGTGTGTCTGAAATTTGTGTCTTAAACTAGACAGATTGTAAAAATCTAGTAAACAATCGTCGACATGTTCGAACCAGATGTTACAGGAATTAATAAAAAGCACAGAAATTTCACTTTGCTTACGTTAACAGTCTGAACAAGGCTGAATTAAGCGACGCTATATTTCATGCAAGATATTACCAATTTTGTACTAAAACACAGTTTATATATTACTAGCTTCTGCGCGCGACTTCGTCGGCGTGGACTCCGCTTCTATTGATCTTAGCGTGATGATATATAGCCTATAGCCTTCCTCAATAAATGGGCTATCTAACACTGAAATATTTTTTCAAATCGGACCAGTAGATCCTGAGATTAGCGCGTTCAAACAAACAAACAATCAAACTCTTCAGCTTTATTATATTAGTATAGATTTTCAAATGAGTAACTGCAGAGTTTCTTGCTGATTCTTCTCTGCAGTCTACATTCAGAATCAGTGGTAGCTTCACTTTTCAAAATAATAATCATTTAAAATTTTTTTTTGTAAAATGACTATTTGTAGGTGCTATTAGCTTATTTGAATAAAGTTATTTTTGATTTTGAAATATATTAAATATTTTTCCCTATTAAACTTACTTCGTAGTTATTTAATTAGTATATTTCATTTAAAGCGGTTTTAATAGATATAATAACTGTTTAAGCTCTTTGCTAAACTTTTACGCTTCACGCCACGCTTAAGCCTGTAATATCCTACTGCTGGACATAGCCCTCTTTCCCCATGTAGGAGAAGAATCAGATCAGATCCACCACGCTGCGCCTATGCGGGTTGGCGGATACATTCCCTACTATAACTAACGATCGGTATCAGGTGTAAATGATAACAACCGGGACCGACAGCTTAACGTGCTCTCTGAAGCACGGTTGGAGACCAAGGACTTACAACCAGACCAGAAATAAATATTTGTATAAACACAAATATCCACTCCAAGCGGGAATCGAACCCGCGATTGCCACACGCACTATTACACCAAATTGGTATTGTATATAGTAATTTAAAAAAAAATTACGTAAAAATACCCTTTTAAAACGTAACGTGGTAAAGTACAGTAGGTACTGTAATGTGTATTATATTTAAACTTTTCATTGAAATTTTATGTTAAGGACTGCCTTAAGATGATGCAATATATACGTATAAGTAAAACAGTCGTACTAATAACCATGATTTGATACTATTCCTAAGAAGAATAAGTCTCTGGAAGAAATGGCTAAATAGCCATAAGACCGCCCATTGTACCTACTTCAGTCTGTAAATATCTTTAAATGTGTTTAATGTTAAAATGTAGTTGTGGTGTACAATAAAGTATAAAAAAAAAGAATAAAAAAATCTAAGAAGTAATGAAAGCTAATAAGTTAAAATAAACCTAGCAGCTCATTAAAAAACTGATTTGTTGTACTCTATACACAAGATTATTATTCATCTCATTTTGATTGTCACTATTATAAATTGAGTATAATATTGAATTTTATTAATAAAGACTGTCTTTTTTGGTTTACTATATAGCATGATTTTCGAAAGTTCTTTAAAAAATATACCATTTTTTATCAATTAAATAATAAATAATTATCTACAACACACACGGTCGTCTGTTCCTAAAGTAAGAAACTTAATGCTTGTGTTATATATAGCTAGCAGCCAACTGGTATAGCTATATTTTTTTTTCGATAAACTTACATATAAATACTACATATATAAATAAATATATATTACACCCAGACTCGGGGTGGGAATCGAACCCACAACTCCCGGAGCAGAAGGCAGGGTCACTACAAACTGCGCCAACGGGCTAGTCAAAACTGACTGATCCTTGTGACATTTCATTATTTTATTATTAGAGGTGCTTTCGACTCTGAGTCTCTCTAGTCCCAAATGAATTTTTCTAATCCGTCAATATTTCCTAGACAATAATATTTCAATCTTTCACGAAAAATTGTTAACCTGGGTTGGAATCAGATGATGATGAATGAATTATGAGAACTAAAAATTTGGCATGTAAACATCGTTTTAGTAATATATTTTATGATAGCAGAATATAAAATATGTATATATTTTATTGTGTTTAACTTTTTTCTACATAGGTATTCTAATTTTTGGTTACTTTTGTTTGTTAAGTAAGGATCTATTTTTTTAATCCTTGCTTATTTAATAGTCTTTAAGTTATTTTAATTAATCATTAGTTGTTAGAATTGTTATTATTGTTTTTGCTGGTTTTCGTTTCAAAGATTTTATAGTTCGTTGTCTCTGTGAATGCAGGGTTGCTTTTAATCTTGTTATATGACTAATTGCTGCTCTACGAGTAATTAAGCAAAAAATGGGATTAAAGCAAATGCAAATAAAATCTTGTGCATTTTTATATTAGAAAGTTTGATTGGAAGTTCAGACGGAAGTTCAACAGTTCTTACTAAATTAAAGGTGCATATTATTTTTTTTTGTTTCAGACTGAATGGCCACTAGATCAGAAATGCCTTTGAGTTGACACAGTATCTCGGCAAACGTAATATGAGGCGCTTTCTAGCTCGCTAGCCCGATCTGCGCAGATTGCGGGAAATCGGGATATTTTGTGCGAACTTGGGAAGTCCTTTGCTCAGTCTGGTTGAAACGATATAATTTTTTTACGTATTTTTACACACATTAATTATTACTGACAATTTAAATGTCGGTAGAGTACCTACTTCTACATGCAATTTATTACACTTTCAAATTACAGACAATTCAGTAGCCATTTGAATTGGATCTGAGGTATTACGCTAGTAATTTGTTTCTGCAAAAATAAAATAAAATAATATTATTTTTATTTTATTTGCTAAAATAACTATTTTTCCCCAATATTCAAGCATATGTAATTATGTATGGTTAAAGTGTACAACTTATTTATTATTTATTTATTTATTTGTATATTAGGACAGGTTGTATAAAATTCAAAACAACAAATGATAATTTTCATTTTTAATTTTGATATTTTCCTCTACGATACAAGGCACACACACAATTTTAAGTAAATTAATAATAACTATAATTATAATAAAAATAATAAATAATAACTCGCTTTATGAACGCAATAACCAAGGTATTAATGTTTACACTGATAAGCCTCGACATCTAATTGACAAAAGAAACCTACGCTAACGGTTACTAGTTTACCAGAACTTTACAATTAAACTTTGAATAGTGAAACTCTCTTACATTTTATTATAAAAATGAAAGAAATGATATGAAGTTACCACATTCACGCCCTGCATACAACCACACACGCGCATTCATCTAAACATTTATTGTAACAGCTAAATTTTATTTATTACGTCGCATTATCCGTTACAGATAATATGTATGAAATTAATCATCTCAAGCATTTTTTATTATCGGCGCTTGACTATTTATTCAAAGTTTTTTTTTTTCTGCAATTTTACGTCATGCCTTTACATGTTATGTCAAATGTAGGTATTTGAAATCGTGATGTTACTCGTGTCATACTCATAGCCAAGCGCCAATCGAACACTTGGTACAATGTCTAAATCTTATTTAAACTATTTTAGACATTAAAAGTCATTTCGTAAACTAAGCATCGATATAAATAACGCTATATACTTTATCTATAACTTTAAACCTACTGCACTTAATACAATAGCTACCCACGTACACCGATCATGGATATGAGATGCTGAGATTATATTACAATGTCTAAAGTACGAAACTTTAAAGAAACGCTTACATTACGTTGTACGCCAGAACTCTTTGTGGGTATTCAGTCATATTTGTATTTGTATAACGAATCATTAAAATCGCTAACTTAACAAATCTATCGTACACTTCTATCTTTTTTTAGATATACTAGTATCAGTTAAATCTAATCATTGCACTAAAATGAATAAGTTATTTTGTGTTGAACATCACATATTCACATTGAAATAATTTACACTCTTTGAATTCTCAGATAAGTCGATGACTGTTGTGCAGTTTTATGACAATTTTAATAAAATTGAAAAATAAACAGTTAATAAATAGCAACGTGACTCCATATACAATTGTTTGAAAAACATTTAAAAGCAGTCTTAGATCAATTCCAACTGTTTTAGTGATCAATCGTTTTTTGTTTTTTCGTTGGCATTATTGCTACAAATAATAAGAAAGCCAAGGCGGGCTGTTGTTTATTTAAATATATAAATTGTAAATCATGATACTTAATGTATAAATATGGCATTTAACAATAAGTTTAAAGGTACATTTTGTAAAAGATTAAATGTTGACGAATAAATTATGTGTATCGTCGATAAACCGTTAGGCTTCAACCTTAAAAATATTAAGAAATATTTACAAATTTCACTATGGAAGAAGAGTTTCTGCGACTTCGCTGTACGCCACGAAATCTACGTGCTTATATCGAATTTAATAACAGTATTTACAGTTAATCTCAAAGTAAAAGTACTTATTCGAGATCAGATACACAAAAAAAAGTGTTAATTTATTTTATTCAATGCTTTTAATGTACAAAAACGAGTGTGTCGTTTCGGAATAACACTCGTGAGCAGTCCTTCACAAGTGTCAATAGAGCGCGTCCAAGTTCCAATGACAAGATATCTTTGGATCAACGATTGTCGTTCTATTTCTCTCTGAACTCAGGTTTGACGCTTATGATGGGTTTTCTCGTTTCGTCGCTGTTTTCGTATTGGTCGGGGAAGTCTGCGGCCCCGGTATTTGCCAGCTAAGTGGCGGAGCTGAACAGTACTGAGTTCTTGTAGTAGCTGGCGCGGTCTGACAGCGGGCTCTTCACGTCACGTTCCATGGCTTGTTGGCGGGACTTGCGCTCCATCTCCAACTCTTGCGCCAAGGATTCTGTTGACAAGAGAAATTATCTTAAATACTTTATTATTTGTATGCTGTTATTGATGTATTCGAAATGTTTCTTAATAGCTTATTAATTTTAATTAACACAGTTACAATACATATTGTGGTTACTTTAAAAACATGAATTGCTATAAGAACCTATTTATACATATTTGGCGTCAAGGTATGAATGCGTCGCCCCGGAAAATGTCATTAGTATCGTGGGTGGGTGACATCAAACGGACGCTACATCTATATGTTACTTTCTAATTTAATACTGAATGTTGCTTTTGTTTTCAAAGTAAGCGTATACATATATATCACAGGCAGTTATTAAATTGTGAATCGCGTTTGATGGTAATATTAATAGCACATTTCTCGTATAAACTCATTGCTCAAAATGAAAAATAATAAACTCGTTTTCATATATTTACTCGTAAGTGGCATTTATATGAAACTAGCTGCTCGGACAGACTTCATTTTGTCAATAGTAGATAAATAGTAAAAAATATTTTTATTTTATTTTTTTTTGTATTTAAAATTTTAAACCTTAACTTCCTTAAGACCCACGGACCTTAAGAAATATACAAAAAAATAAATTAGCCGAATTAGCCGAGTTATGTGCTAAGCAACATTCATTTTTATTTATATGTATAAGATATATAAATAACTTAAAATTAGGTATTTATTGCTGTTTTGATCGAGGATGGTAAATGAGCGAGAAATCATAAAGTTCTAAGTAATTAGAGCATAAAAATTGAGTTTTTCGTAGATACCAAATGTATCTTTTCATGGTTGGGTAGTATTAGTACCTAACACTACAGACTTTAATATTCTTTTAGTTAAGTTAAACGACAATCAAGTGCATATACCGTGAACCCCTTCATGATCTCAGCTACAGGGATGAACGACGGGTGCATCTAGACGCGGCACAAAATAACTTCTTTAGTTGAAGCAATTGTCTGTCACGCAGTTCAGTTGTTGCAACAAAAGTTGCTTAGTTAATGTTTTTAGGTTTGAAGTAAAGTTTTTAATTTAAAAATATAAGATAAAATATCGTTTAAATACATCGTTTTCGGTTATAAATTAATGAATCTAAAGATCATAGTTTAATCGTAATAATATTATTAAAATTTATGGATTTATTTTCAAAGAGACAAAACCAACGTTCTTTAAAACTTTTAATCTGATCGTGAGAGGTGATAATCAACTATCAAAATCTTAAGATCGAATAAAACATGATCTTTTATAATTGGCTACAAAAATTGAATTCTTTAACATTAATAAAACAAAGCAGATTATTTTTTCAGACTATTCTAAGAATGTGTAAACAACATCATGGCTTAATACATTAGAAACATTTTACAGCGAGACACAAACAAGTTAAAAGAAAGAAAAAAATATATGAAATGAATATTTTCTAACAAGATTTTAGGAAAATTGACAAAGTTCGTGAAGAGGCAAGAGTAGGTGAGGTAAGGCAATTGTCTCCGAAAACGTCTACGTTTTACGAAATATGCTTATTCAATTTCATGCAACGCTTGCCGCCTCCTGCAATTTACGAGATATAAAAGATATAAACGGAATCACGTTTTTTGCTTACTCTAAGGAATATTTTCTCAACGGGAATTCAATTTCTGTACGAAATATTCGTTTACGATTTATGCTTTAAAAGTAATCTGCTTCATGAATTATAAGTAAGTATTATTCGATGAATATCAGCTATTTCTAAATTGATGCAATGAAGACAACTTGACCTATAATAAAGATATTCTTTCTTTCTTTCTAGATATTATAAAATTGATTGATTATTCAATTAGGCAGCCAAGTACATAATTGCTATAACATCAAGTTTATTTGTTAGTGTGACTGCGCCTGTATGACAAGGAAGGTTGCAAAACTTACGCTAACTCCGTCTAGCAGTAACTACAAATGACACTAATCCGATAGGTATTAAAACGAAACGAATCCCCGCTGAGAGGCTGTGTTGTACTGTAGAAAGTTATGTTTGTGATCTTTAATCTAAGTAAATTTTTGATTAAATGGCACCATTTGTATTTCATTCGTCATTAAAAAACTCAATTGTAATCCGATTTGTCTTAGCGGCGACTGGCTCCAGGGCATCACACTCGCAAGTGTCGTCATTGAGGGTTGTCCCGAAACAGAAACCTATTATCCCGGGTGAGATTATACGCCTAGGGCGTCACAATTAAATATTATACACTTAAAAGCTTCGGCCTTTGCCGTTTCACTTCGCTGCCACCCCTAAATGTCCCATTAGGTCTGTTTGAATACGTAATATTTTTGCATTTGCCGCTCCTAAAACAGAACTGCCGGTTCCTTTGAGTGCTATAATCTATTTGTTCTTTGAAATAACTGTTACGCTTGGGCGCTCGAGTTAAATAAAAAGTTAGTCCTTCTTGTAGGAGTCCGCTCCTATAAGCGACACTTTGATTTATTTTGTTTTTATATCATTTAGGTACCTCTTCTACGAAAATATTATGAAAAGAATAATTCTGTATTTTAAGACAGGGTTAACCATTGCACATTGTGTTAAACGAGTCACAAATACACCATAATATTACGTATATTACTTTAAGAACTAAAAAACCATTTAATCGTTGATCGGTACAAAAGTTTATTTCAATTGATTCTGTAACTAAAGTGAAGATAGCGTAAGAAATTAGGCTTTCACTCGTTTTAAAGACAAATTGTTGCTTCCAATTTGATCGAACAAAAACAGGTACTGCTCAGATTGTTTCTCATTTTATTTACCACATTTATAGATGTCATTGATCCTCGATTTAATTTTTTGTTAAAAAAGTTACAACCTTTCTTTCGTAATTTAATATCTCTGAAAAATTTAATCAAAGGTGATATTTTATCCGAAAAGCAATTGAAGCTTCTGAACGAAATTAAAATAATTAAAATAAAAAATAGAACACAAGGGTACAAAAATTTTTCTTTTCAGAATATGAGAAGGTTGTTATGGACGGCTTGGCTGACATCGATGTCCGGAACATATCAATTTCACTCCTAAACATATTAATGAAACAATAACTGCTTGCTTCTTCACTGTTTACTAGATCTGTGACCCTCGCTTCAGACCCAAAAGCATTTTGGGATTACATAAGGGCGAAAAAGAGTGCTTCTAGGCGGTATGAATTGGTGCAAGATGGACTCACACTCTCAGATCAGGACTGCGCAACGATGTTTGCACAGTTTTTTCATTCCGTTTATAATCCAGAGCCACCACGGCTGGATGTTTCAGCAGTCAGCGCAACGGTGGGTGGCAGCGGGCACGTGCAGTTGACGCGCCTGACTAAAACAGATGTGGGTCGCGCGCTGGCGCGGCTGCCACCGAAGCGCTCCGTTGGACCGGATGGCATTCCACCCTTCATCCTCAAGGACTGCCGTTTCGTGTTGGAGGAGCCCCTATTGCACCTTTTTAATGCCTGCCTCACAACTGCTACCTATCCGGACCGGTGGAAACTCACACGAGTGGTGCCGGTGCCGAAGGGACGAGGTGGTCCAGAACCAAGCGACTATCGACCAGTGGCACTTCTGAGCGCGCCGGCGAAGGTATTGGAGTCGGCAATTCATACCTCATTATATGCGCAGGTGAGAGCCCGGTTGTCTGACGCACAGCACGGGTTTCGTCCTGGACGAGCGACTACCGGGAACCTGCTGCAATTGATGGCACAGGTGTTGCCGGCGGTGGATGCCGGGAGGCAGGTGGACGTCGCCTACTTCGATTTCCGGAAGGCGTTCGACACAGTTGATAATGACGTCCTGCTCTCAAAGCTAGCGGGTGTGGGGTGCACGCCTCATACGCTGGCCTTCTTCGCCAGTTATCTGCGGGACAGGCGTCAGTTCGTCGACTGTGGCGGACACTATTCGGAACAGTACTGGACAAGATCAGGAGTCAGCCAGGGCAGTAATTTAGGTCCCCTCCAATTTATCATTATGATAAACGATCTACCGGAGGTGGTCCATGAGTCGACGTGCCTTTTATTTGCTGACGACCTGAAATTAGTACGCGAAGTGGGCGACACCTCAGACCACATCAAGTTGCAGCGGGATATAGACAGGGTTGTAAGGTGGAGCCACGACAACAAGCTATACTTTAACGTGGCCAAGTGCTCCGTGTTGTCCTTCAGCCGCGCGCGCTGTCCGCGACATCACCCGTACCACATCGAAGGCGAGCCACTGCAGCGCGTCTCCGAGGTAAAAGATCTGGGTGTCCGGTTCACCGCTGATCTCAACTTTCGGGAACATATAGTCGGGGTATGCAAAAAAGCGTACCGAAACCTTGGCTTCATATTACGGCAATCCGTCGGCTTTGACAACTCTAATGCTCTCCGGGCCTTGTATGAGGCCTTAGTGAAGAGTCATTTGGAGTGTAACTCGGTTATATGGGCCCCAAGTGGAATCAAATATAAAGCAATGGTAGAACGGATACAGAACAAATTTGCTCGAGTTCTTTACCGGAAATTATATGGGGTATACCCTGGTTATCCGTTGCTGTACCCTACCTTGTTCGTTTTAGGCATGGTGGGGTACAGCAAATTGGAAACCAGGCGCGAAGTCTCCCTTGCTACGTACCTGTTGAAGGTTCTACGCGGTGAAACGGACAATCCAGCTATCCTCCAAGAACTCAGGCTGTGCGCGGCGGACAACGCGGTGCAGCGGAGGCGGCGCCCCAGCCTCCTGGCACTACCCCATGCGCGTACCAACTTGTTACGTGACGCCCCGC